>JADANN010000033.1:2042500-2642500 GCA_018806985.1 Angiostrongylus vasorum | reverse complement strand
TATGTAAAACAGCAATCCAAAAAATGATAAGTGTTTCTCTTGATACCTGTGACATCTATCCGATTTCCCTGTTGGTCTCAACCTTGCCTGAACTTCATGGAAATCTACAAAAAAAAAGCGTAGGAAATATCTTAAATAGTTACTGTGAGGAAATAACTGAAATAAGACGTACGGAGCAGAGATTTATGAAACAAAACCAGCGAAAAAAGGGGAAACAAAAGAAAACAACTCATAAAAAATCGGGCAGTAGAAGCTTTGAGTGAAGAATATGGATGGAAACTGTACGAGAGAACACTCAGAAAACAAAAAAGGAAACGAATAATCGATCAATTCCTATTAATTGCGCGAAAGTTAACGGTTTGCTGTTTACCGTATAAAAACCTCCAAATGATTCAATGTTGTTTTAGAGGCTATCTCGCTGAAAACTCGCGCTTTAACATCGTCTTATTAGTTCAGAAATAAACAAGAAAACCAATAATCTTAAGAAACTTCACAAACGATTTTGGAAGGTGTGTGAATTTTCAACAAATAAATAAAGTTAGCTTCAGATAAGAAACATCCAACAAATGAAAGGCGGCTAAATAAAATACTCGTCAGCACTGACCAATAACATGGGTTTTTCGATTAAATCCCATAAAGGGCTTTTCTTCACTCTTTACAGTCCTGAGAAGTTCTTCGAATAACGAGCGCAACGATGACCGATGACGTCATCGGTCTCCTCGCATTTGTACGAGATTCCTCGGTCTGCTTGTATGCTTAGCGTTCGTTTGTCCATTGGGTGTGCTCAACCAAGCCCAGACTGGACAAATTCGGTACAGTTTGACTGAGAGACATAGAAAGAATAAGGATTAGTGAAGGCGAAACTCAAAAAACATGTCTAACCAAATGATCTCAGGCGAGAACTAACAAACTATGCACAAGACCCAAACACAGCAGATATTGAAACAATCAAAAACCTTTTGTAAATGAGCTAAAAGATGATTTTAGAAGCTAAAAAAGACAAAATCTTGCAGAACAATACAGAGCATTAAGATTTTAAGAATAGGGAAAAACTACATGAAATGAAGAACGTAATCGCCTTCACAGCCGGTTTCGTCGAGGGCAGTCAAATGTTTTGTTTACAAACCTCTTGTTAGAAACCATAAATAAGCGGCTACGCAATAAAGAAACTTCTAACTATTTCAGTCCAAAGCACATCAAGAAAATGAATTTACAGGAACCACAAGCCTATATGATCGGAATGACTTTTGCGCGACCCATAGTTGTTGTCGGCCCAGACATTTTACAATCAGCTCATGCACTTTCTAACCCGAACAGAATTTGTTGTCGTGACTTGTCGCAGCCGACTTTAAGCTGATTAGTCACAGTGAATGAAGACTCGGTCGCTTCCGAACTCAAATATCACGTCTAAAAGGCGCCACTTCGATCTCGTACCCGCAGAAAGCGGATTCTTTCCGTTGATTATCGTAGACGTCCTAGCGAAAGGTGACATTACTAATGTAATGTCCCACATGTGTTGTCAACCGATTTTTTGTACACTTTCTACTCAGCTGGTATTTGGGCAACCGAATAAGTTTTTGTCTTAGAGACCTAAAACAGGCGTAGTAAACGTGTATCCCTGTACTCACAACGGATTACTGCTTATGCGGATAATTTCCGCATTAGAGAAGTGTTTGCAGCCCTGTAACTCGGTTTGGAGGAAGGAAGATGGCGATGCTCACTCCAATTTGCCTTTCGGACAAAAACTGCATACCCTTGGATGGCCCTTTCACGGTGTGAATTCAAGCTGTACATCACAATTTGACACCTTGGCAACTATTTCCATAGCCATGATGAGACAGTGAAGCAATGAATGGAAATTAATGATGAAATAATTAATATAAAGGAAACTAAGTGAGGTATTAAAATAATGCTTGGGATTTTTTCTCAGCCAATGACTTTTTGTATACCTGGGGATTATCAATCAAACATAGACCGCACTGCTCAGTTTATGGTGAACGAAAAGCTTTCATCTGAATCGAAAGAAATTGCGGTGATTCCTCTGCCACAAGCCCTACTCTCATTTTCATTGCTTCGTTTCGTTTGCGAGCGCTATGAACGGAATCTAGCCCTTAATTTGTTGTGAGTAAATCTGAGATGATCGCGTACTAAGGTAAAAGAGGTTGCGAGGTCGAGAAGGGTCGAGACGGCTCGGTCAAAAGTTGGGCAAACATCTCCCTCGGAAATGCAGAGTAAACGATCAGAGCCCGTCCATCTGTTCGATTTCGATGCGAGCCTCACGCCACGAGAGGTTCATGGCCTTTTATGGCCAAACATAAAACGATCATGACATCGAACTCAAATAACTGAAAAGTCACGAATCGGTAAAGAAATGGAAAAAGACAAGAAACGAAAAAAAATAACTTCTCAATCTTTAGGCGCTTTAGACCTTCTTTTATCACTAGAGCTACCCTAATAAGTCCTCTTTTAAGAGACACTGAAAGCACTCTTAATTACCCGCCTAAATAGACGGTTTTCCGGTTTCCACATTTGGTACTGACATCAGAAAATACTTCCACTTGAGTGTCGCTTGCTTTTTGGATTGCCAAGACAGAATTCTAGAGATTTCACCGATTTTAGCATCAAAAACCGTTTAGAGAGCTCCTGCTGAAATCGTTTGATGGTGTTTTTGGGAAAACAACGACGTGGATGATAATGAGTCCCAGCTGTAATGGATTCCTTATTTAGCCGAAAACTTGTTCTGCCGCAAAGGCCGACTTCATTTCCAATGCGAGCCATACCACCGGCGGGTGAATAACCGTTTTCGTGGTTTGACTTCTTCATTACTGAAAGGATGAAAAGATTCTAGGAAGGTAGGAAGTTTAAAAAGAAGTAGTCGGAAGAAATATGGTATGTAAAACATGTATTGGTGATGTTCAAAAGGTAAACGAATGTAACTAGGACTTAGCGATAATTCAGCGATTACTCTAAGAAGTGATATTTCTTTATTTCATTTTCAAAGGAGGAGGACAGAAGGAGTTCTAAAATAATATTTATCGTTACGGTAACAGAAATTGGGTAGGTTGCAAAGAATATATAGAAGCTATGACCGTTCAAAGCACAGTGACCACCAGTGGAATGCCGTGAACGATTGTCTTATTCCGACAACCCGAGTAATAAACTAGCCAGTTATGCCTTAGTTGCAGGAAAAAAAATGGCGTTTTAGGAATAAAATATAGTGGGTTAACAGCGCCGATCAGTCATCAGTTATCATATTTTGTAGTGGGTGAAGTGTTGCACATTTTGATGCGAGGGAAACTCGTCCATGATGCCGACATTCACATTGGCTCGTGTCCGGTCAACTGATGACACGACGTGCAAATAACGTTAAGTACCCAAAAGAAGAAATCAACGCGTACACACACACACACACACACACACACACACACACACACACACACACACACACACACACACACACACACACACACACACACACACACACACACACACACACACACACACACACACACACACATACATACACTCACACAAACACACATGCATACCTACACATACAGGCTTACCGCATATGCGTGCGTACACATGTAAACTGACATAAATGTGCGTTAACAAAGGTGTGAGTTAATAATGAGTGAAATCATAGAATTGGAACGGCAAGTACAATCTCAGCCAAGTTGCTGAGAACATTAGAGCACACGTTTTGTATGAGAACAAAATGTTCGGCGTTGATCAATCCATGAGGTACCCACTTTGCCTTTTATTTAATCAACTACCGTGGAGTTGATTAAATGCACATTTAGCGAAGATACAATAACTGGTAGGTTATCGATGCATCAGCTCAGTGATTTTATCTTTCCTGTCAGGCCTGGTGTCAGTTTATCAACACTGTAGTGAAGAGTTTGATTAGTATAGTGGTTCGGATAGAAACAAGGATGTTGTATATAGAAGAGAACCTCTAACCGCACCCGCAATGTTCTGTGTTTTTCAATGAGGTGTAAAAACTATTTATGCAAAGACAGTAATCGGTAGTGATATGAGCTAACAGTGGTAGTAGAAAAATATATGAAGGCATCCACCGCAAGTCATTTCATAGACCAAATATGCCTTCAGTCACCTCTGAGGATGAATGATGAAGTAGGATAGATGGAATAATAGAGAGTAGATAGAATGCATGGTGCATCCTTCAGGAATTTATCAACGTCGAAAGCCCTGCCCTTTATTTATCAATATCTAATAATACGCTTGAAGGAATACATATTTTTGCAACATGCCCTTTTTACCAAATTACTTGTTCCCTGGCAAAAACTCGTTACCATAAGATCACCATTAATTCACGCGGTCATCTGGAAATCTTCAATCAACTACTTTCTCTAAAACAATCCTTCTGATTAATTTTTTAGACGGGTAGTTTTTTCTAAGAAGTTTCTTATTCAACGACTTTTCGCCGGATGTGAAAGACGATAGCACGGGTGCGTCGTTCAAATCATCACAAACATCACATGAATACGTCGCTGTATACGGAGAACATTTGAGACAATCAACAGTAAACAGGCGTATTGTTCACAGTAACTTAAAACTCCTTCCTTTGCCTCTCTCCTATTGCCATATCGTCTTTTTTGGGCAAACAAAACAAAGGCTAGCAAAGTAGGGGTGACAATGATTGCCGTTCGGCATTTCGTTTAGTGGCAAAACAGTGCACTACTAAACAGACGGTCGTTCATTTTCCGGATCCGCACTCATCTTTGCTGACGAGGCTTCACGTTTTTTGATGGAGCTAGCTTTTCCATCCTTTAGTCTTGTGTGCTATGCTATTTATTATGAACCAGGTATCGCTAGTGTAAAAAAATAAACGAGTTGCATTTGATGTGAATAATCGGAAACCGGTCAATACGGGCTCTGTGTATCTGGGAAGCTATCATTTTGTCCCGAACTACAATAAAATCGTACTATCAGCGATAATATCAAATGCCTTCTAAAAAAAAGATGGCCGACACGAGAACTGCAGTGAAGAAGAAAAATGTCGAATGAGAGCTTTTGGACGAGCATTGCTACAATAAAAAACTCAAACAAAAGGAGTGGTGAAACACCAGCACAAATCAGATTGAAGCACATACAGTGAAGCACTAGAGGATAAACCCACTGTAACGTACCCATCATACGATGGTTATAAAGATTTAGAACTAATTTTTAAGAACAGCTGTACTAAGTTTCGTTGAATACAGCTCTTAACATAAAGGTGATAGACTAACACTTGGGTCTAGAATCACTTATCTTCTGATGTATCTTTAATATTGCATAAATTCACTGGCTGCATGTGATACTGGCAGTTGGCGGGTAGCACCATGGTTGCGATGACGATCATCACGAGCACGGTATTGGTTTGATTTTATATCGCTCCGGACTCACCAAACCTTTAATCTCTCCGGGTTCGGAATATTGGTAACGGACTTATATAAGAAAAGTTCATTCTGTCGAATCCAATTGGGAACGTTCTAGCACGGTTCTATAGGGACTCCAGAGAGAATCGACTCGACCGGCATCCAACCACATTCATGTGATGGTGGTAGTGATGAAACTCATGGGAAAAGACCCAGGAAAGATGAGATTACGGTGTCGCCTTAGCCAAAAAGCTTATAAACACATTGTAAATCTACAATTTGTTACTGGGCAACTGCTTTTATCTATGTGAAGCTGACCATGAAGTAGCTAGTAACACAGCAGTACAATTCTCAAAGCTGAGAGCTTAAGGAATCCATGTTGAATTATCCGATTAATCCGCGAATACCGATGACTTGGTAGAATAATAGCATATGACATTCACGGATGCAACGACTGTTATGAGAGGAAAAAGAAGAGTGACCACTGTTGTAAACGCACTCAACCAGGAGCGTAAAAAACCGGAGCTGAATTACCTGAACCGATGATGGTAAACCTAAGACAAGCGAAAATGATTTGGTGGATCAATATCGATCGATCAGTCGATACCGTTCAGTATGGGTTAGTGTCAGACAATTAGTAGTATATCAGCCGATAGCGTTGAGGGACGTAACGAATGTTAAGAGGTGGAGGAGGAGAGTGACCGTTGTGGTAAACACACAGTCTTCGTGTGCAGCCCTCCTCCATTGTCATTAGACACTCTCATCACCTGACGTATTCGAATCGGTGTTGATCTTTTGAAATATTTGCAGTGACGCACGACGTCTAAAGATCTTTAAAAGAAGTCCCACGAGACATGGGAAAACATCGTAGAAGCTGGTAAGTAAGAAACTGCTAAGCGTAGTCTTTCCAATATTCCAGCGACTTTCTAGTACGGTGACCTCGTAAGATTTTTTGAGTGTTAACACACAGCATATCTTTTTGCTGATAAATTCTGTAGTTTCCAACGATAGGAAAGCGAGATAAAGAGTCTCGAGAGAAAGAGACAAATTTTTTTTGTCAAAAAAGTAATCAGCGAGAGAAAGAGAGAAAGAGAGAGAATCACAAGAGAACACTTTTCTCAGAGAAAAGAGAAGCATGCAGTGTAAGCTGAGGATTTCAGGAAACGTAGTTTCCTTAGAGAAATCATTTTTATTGCGGCACATCACAATTCGATAAAGAAATAGATGGTTTTTATTTCTAACGGAACACGGAGTAGGTCGTACAACAGCGATCCCCTTGCTTAGTGTTCAATCCATAACGCACTTTTTTCAAAACTCCTGGCTAATTTTTTCGAAACTATTGCATCCGGTACTTTTGAATAACTCACGAGTTTTCCTAGCGTTGTGATGAAACTGCACGAATAGTCGTCGTCAGAAGGGTTTGTTATCGACGGCACCTGGTTGTGGCCGTCTTCCATCTTGAAGGCTCCCAATCTTCTGTTTATTTTTAACCTTCAATCGAGCCAATATTAGTGAGAGACAAATATAAATAAGCACAAGAAGAAATTTGAAGTGAGCCCTCTTCAGAATGGTGTATTATACGAACATGAAACATGAAACTTAATATAAACTAAACAGTCAAAGCTTGAAGAACAGAACATTCATTAAAATTCTGGGCAATCAGTATAAGGGCGGATGCTTCTCTATTGGAACAGGAGGAAATTTGAAATCCGTTTAGAGTAGTCACATAGAAGTTATTTATAAAGGATAAGCGATGGAGCGCTTGGCCTTGATCAACCCTTAAGAAGCATCATGTATTAGACACCTTTCATAGAAACCTGGTGGTAACTGAAAGCATATCCACTCCAAAGGATGACCTCTGGGGTCAACTAAGTGTTGTGTTTCCCACAGATAGTCTCACACCAAGTGTCCAACGTTGGACAGGAGGAATACTTGGATTTCTCAGAGTAAATCGAACGAATGATTCCGTCATTATTGTAGAGAACCTCTAATCACTGCGCTACGTTCACCCATTAAAACTGCGGTTTTTCCACAAAAATGAACGCATTGTCAACCATCAAAACGATTCTGCCATAATCTGCCTTATACAATAAAATCCCACAGAATACTAAGAATTAATTAGCTAATTATCTTGTACCTTTCGGTTTTTTCCTTCTCCTCATTTCCTTTCACTGCGTTCGCCTAATCACTTTTGTTCTGTCTATGAAGAGGTTTGTATTCGATGTGCTTAATCGTGGTCTAGATGTTCGTGAAATGGTGGAAGAATTACTACGGTCCTCGAGGAATCGTTGTTGACATGCAGTAAACTTTCCGATCAACAGGAGCTTCCTGTAGTGAACACAGGTGATTTCTCTAGCTATGTTGGTAAAACCACGGTGAACATGGATGGTAGTTGTTGATAGCTAAAGGGCTGGAAGAAATGCTTGGAACCGCACGAGATCTAAAGAAGGGTCATCTAACTACTTAAGTACATTGACTTCTGTTATCTTAAAAAAACGGGTTGATAGAGCACAGTGGCCAGAGATCTACTGCAATACACACCTTGTTGTCGTTTCAATCCAACGACCTTAACAAACCCTAGAGGATTACTACCAATGTTGCCTAGGGTCATAAAAAACATTGGGTTAATCCAACGGTGTACCCGGGAAGTTACTGCACAGGTCAAACATGGATTCGAAAAACCTTGACGAGGTCTGGTAGAGTTGAAAGTGTGGCACATTCTTAAGATGTTAATTAACGACGAAAGATTTGTCCTCAAACTTTATCCTAAAAAATCACCTTCATAGAAACTTTGGCACAAAAACTAGTTATTTCCTCTTTAATTGTTTTAATTGTTAGATTTGAGCTCCATTGAATATAAATCTTCTCCAGCAATAAAACATCTCATGTGAGGCTTTTTTTCACACGTTCTTAGCTCGGAAGTGATAAGCATGGCTTGTTTGTTCTTCTTTATCTCTTATTTTGCAAACCATGTCAAAAACAATTTACCGGACAGCTTTATAGATACTAGCATTTCACATGAATGCTCTAAAAAAACGAGTAGCACTAGGATGCTACAACAACTGCCAAGAATGTTCGCTATTGGAGACGTCCTGTTTGCCAAGTGGAGTCCTAGCGTCGTCTCGGTTCTGCCCTAAACTAACAAGCTTACGGATTAACCGCATCGCTTTCACACGAATACCGACGACCTTACGGTGACCCTTACCAGTATATGAGGTCTAATATGATACCAGGAAACTACGACAAGCTCCCCTAAAAAGGACATTCTTGTAAAATCTTCTTCTTCCTATTTTTCTTTTTGCTGACATGCACTGTTGTCATAACGAACAAAAGAAAAACAATGAGATAGATAGAGCAACTACCATAGGAACGATCTCAGTGAAAGCTGCGTTACTAACCGGATAGCCATTAACAAATAGCCTTTTTTCTCTGAGTATCTGCTACCAGCACCCAGCAACGAACAACGAATGCACTTAGGCTATTTTTTGCGCCTATTACATAAATAATGAACGAACTACATTTCTAGAAGATTCGTGAAGATCTGTGTTTTTCGAATTCATCTACTTATCTTTTTTGTTCCATTGAAAGTTTGTTTCCAAAAGAATATACCTACTCATCGGATGCTTGGACGGCTTGTCTTCACAGGTTGTGCTAATCCCGTCATAATTTCTGTTCTCCGGATATTTGCTGGTTTAGCCATTGTGGTTCCCTGGAGTCCCCAGGACAGCCTGGCCAAAGTCTGCCCTAGGTCGTCACCAATGCAGGCAGTCGTAGCCCTTGTGGATCACAGAGAGATTTGCCACCATGCGACTAGTTTGATAGTACGACAGTGATTGTTCGTAATATTAAAGGCTCAGCTCTTAGAAGGCCAGTTAAGAGTAAAGCTAAGCTAAGCCTAAGCAATACCTTGCCCAATGCTAAGTTTTTTATTGGTTGCCTATTACAATTTTTAAGGTAGGGTACTATGCGAAGTACAACCGTAATGATGCTGACATATTTGCAAAACTCCGTACCGCAGGTGGGTGGGGAAAGAACGCGCTATTACGCTTGCTGGGGGGGCTAACGCGTTCACCACCACACCACGAGGGGCCTTCGTTTCGCCTGTCTCTCAGCTAGTTTTCTATTGATCAGTGCCATCAGCAATCCCCGGTGAACGGGATTGATCTGGGGGACCCCTCTTAAGCCGAGGCTGTAGTCGAAACAACAATTTCAACTTTTTATTTAGTGCCTATTATAATTTTTCAGGGCAGGGGTATTATAGGGTCCAGCCCGGAGTTTTGCAAATATCTCAGCTTCGTTATGATTGTATCACATACAGTACCTTGCCGTGAAACGAGGTAATAGGCAGGAAATAAAAAGTTTAAGTCATAAACACATAATTCACGAAGCGAACATGTGATAAGGATTTCCAGCTAGTACTATGCCATTCTCGTCCCAAAAGAGTGACTTTATTATTCGCTGCATTGCTGTACTAAAAAGCTTTAGCGAAATATCGTCATCTTGTGGGACTCCTTCACTTCTTGTGTAAAAGCTCTATTTTGCTGCTGCAATTGCGATACCAACCATATCATGTTTCCATATAGCTGAGGACCACTCCTAGTGGGTGATGATGGAATTCAATTGGTTTCAACTTTGTCCAAAGATTTTTCACAGCCGACAAATTTTAGGACGGTAGCTGGATGGCACCACCAAAAGACTTCATAAGTCGTGGTCAGGGTACAGTTTGAATGTCATCGATTCAGCAAAACCTTTGTCTTGATTCTGTTTACTCAAATTGCCTTATCCAAAGCCCTTGTAATGACAGTTAGCGTGAACAGCTCGTGAAGTGCACTTTAAAACGATTAGTTCGAAGGTCGTTGCCAAGACCCTTTCGGTCATCTCGAATGTGGATGACGACTGTGCCCGACGTACTGCAAATGTCCGAATTTTTTTGCTTTGAGGAAAAGACGTTACATGAATTGAGAGGAATATAGCTACTTTGCAGCTTTTACTTCACAAAATAAGGATTATAATCATAAGGAAAAAATGAAGCTGTGCTTGTTATCATGCTTTCCGTCGTAGCTCCAACTTAGAGATATGGGTACCGGGCAATTTTTGCCCACTGGTACTTAGGGATCTGAGACAAAGATTTTGGAATGGAAAAGATTGATACTAAAATATTTTCGTTCTTTACTCCATCTCACGGAAAATAGTGGTAGCGATCCTTTTTCATACTTTGAGGTTGGTAGCGAAAAAACCATGTTTGAAGAGGTCCAGAAAAAATGTTGAGAATTTTTCAGATTCCTTCGTCTATTTCCATCAGTTTCTTTTTGGCCTTTTTATTTACTGCCTACTCTTTTTAATGGCACGGTGTATTGCGAAATATAACTACAACGAAGCTGAGATATTTGCAAAACTCTAGACCGCAGGTGCCTATGGTGGGGAACGAACGCGCTATTGTCCTTTCCGGGGAGTAATGCGTTCACCACTACACCATGCGGGTCCTTCGTTTCGCCTGTCTCTCAGCTAGTTCTATCGATCTTTTGCCATCAGCAATCACCCGTCAACGTGATTGATCTGGGGAGCCCACATCGGCGAGAGACAGGCGAAACGAAGGACCCGCATGGTGTGGTGGTGAATGCGTTACTCCCCGGAAAGGACAATAGCGCGTTCGTTCCCCACCATAGGCACCTGTGGTCCAGAGTTTTGCTAATATCTCAGCTTCGTTGAAGTTTCTTTTGGGTTTACGGATGTAAACTATCCTACAAAAATCTTCCGGAGCCATCCTTTATTAAAACCCGTGTCAGGTCCGGTGTAATATGACTGGCTTTAGTGTTCTTCTGCTTCCTAGCAAGTGATGGATGAGATGCCAGCCAAAATTTCTCATTAAGAAATTGCAGCTCCAAATAGCTTCTAGGACCTTCGATGAGCAACTCGCAGCCAACGATTTGATCTTCCTCGATTTTTATATGAGGAGAGGATCTATTTGAGTATGTTCTCGTCTCTTGGGAGTGCGCCGTGCAGTGGTCGAAGGCGCCCTGCAACACACCCGTGGAATCGATCCCCGCGCCCATGGCCCACCAAGCCTTCCATCCCTTGCGAGTTGGTAAAATTGGTACCAGACTTGTCTGGAAGGATAGCAGTACTGGGTCGATACATCGGTAGGCCATTGTGAGTCACTGTAAAAGCCAGATATGCATTCAATCACCTCCAAACGATGCTTAATGAAGTCGAATGCGTGGTGCGTCCTTCTGGGATTGATCAACGCCAAGAGCTTTATCCTTTATCCTTTATCCTTTATCCTTTATGTTCTTGTCATTAGACAAACCATCTTTTTCTTTTTTGGCGATGATATGAAATCTTTTGCAACTTACGGCTGAGCCGAATCATCGCTCTGACAAACCGGTGGTTACATCCAATACAGAATACTGGGCCCATAGAAGTGCTAATGAGTCATCATTTTTTTGTGCGTGAGAATGCAACCGATATTAACACAAGTCATGCTTTATGGAGCCCACTATTCCTAGCTTCATTTTTTTAACAGTTGAATTAACTTGTGAATCACCATTGAGAACCCGGGATGTGGACCGCTGTTCAGCAAAGTGATTTCCACTCTCGGATCGATGTACTCTTCCAGTGCGCCTTATTAGCAATGGCAAAAAAAACTAACCATCGTCGCTTTTCGCACTACAGACATATTACCCATTACTGCCAACAGATCAGGTAAACCATTCAGTTAAAAAAGCTCTACTAATGTCTTGCACACTCACATCTACATGCCTCTATATTAAATAAGAAAGATAGACGGGTCATCAGAGTGTTTCTCTCAATCGAAATTTGATGTGCTTTCTCGTTTTTGAAGAACCGCACAACATCGAGTACCGAAGGATCTCTTAGCCTTTAATCGTCGACAAGTTGCTTCATACCTTCGCATTTTACCTGTCAGAATGGAAAGCCCCCCATTAAATGGAAGAGAAACAGCAAAGCCAGACTGCATTGTAGAAGGAGAGGGACCCACGTTATAGTGGCAACTATCATCCAATCCGTCTAATATTTATCACTTTCAAAACAAACTGTATGGTTCCTTTTTTATTCTTTGCAACCAAGACAAAGAGATTCAGTTTAATTGTTAATTAAGATTTCAGTGGCTGAGCATTGCAAGTACTAGGAAGCTGAAAACTTCGTGTTTCTTTGACGCTTCGAAACCGGCAGAGAAGTTTTCAACTAACCGTTGTGTTAACCAGTATTATCGACGTAGGAGAAAATACCTTGGTCTTCCTGTCGTCTTCCTCAGGGAAAGGAATCATCAGTGTGTGCAAAAAGTGACATGATCCAAGCTACGGAAAACTTTTCACGTACAGATTCTACATGAATTCGCTAAATATCATTTATAAACTCCTTCACTTCCTGCAGTCTGCAGCACTGTTTACGTCACAAGCATAACATGAAAATAAGAATAGGTACATTCTAGAAAAAGACATATAACAAAACAATGGCTGAAAAAAATAATCAAATGAGATAGCCGTTTCATTCAAGACAGTAAAAGCTTGATAGATCCATTACACTAAGCGAAAATGTTGGAGAAAAAAAATCTCGAAATATAAGATAGGTTTCACGCTTCCACAGTAGTCCAAGCAGACTGATCCGGCCTCTGGTTGACTTTGATATCACAAGATTTCCTATTGGTTCAACAAATCCTTGGAAGGTCATTCACTTCGGCTCGTGCCTGCAAATGAACATGTTCCCATCGAGATTTCATATAAAAGGAAATGAGAACAGAGATCAATACAGAAATAACGATAGAGGTGACTTTAACCATCAACAAGAAAGATTTTGGTCCATAATCAGTGAAAAAAGTCGAAGATCTCTTCTTTAATTTACTGTAATCTTGAGATGTAAATATGAGATTGTTACATTATTGTTTGCTGACGAAAAAGCTGACGTTTCAGAGGATTTCGCCTTTTTCAAAGCCTAGAAAGATCAAATTGACTGCAACCCAACCAGCCAAACACCTCCACAACCAAAACGAACGAGATTTCAAACGCATTGGAAACAGATCAGCTTCTTCACACACTCACCGCTTTCTATTAGTCTTCGACCGGGTGTTCCACTTGGAGACCAACCCCACAGAATTCATACGGAAGTGTAATATGCCTCTGCCACGTGGAACTATCAGTCTTACATATTGTGTGAGATCACTTGCGGTTGGTCATTAGTCCTTGCTGCTCATTTTTGAATTCTCGGAATTTATGCAGAATTCCTCGAGAGTTCTGCATGCAGTAGCTTTCCTTTTTATAATTCTGTAATGTCCTCACTCTCCCAGTGCTTTAATTTTCGAAAGGCTATTTTTTTATCATTGAAAAAGAAGCGTCATTTTTCATGTGAAACGAAATCCATAGCAGAATAAGATTAGATGTCATCCAAGCAGCGGCATGAGATTGGGCCTTGAGCCATATTTGGCTACATGAGTTGGATGCCCCGTCTTCACCGATGGTGCGCGTTCCACATTCGTTTCTCCTATGCAATCGTAGTCCATGATGGTGGTTTGCTCGAATATGGTGATATCCGTGATGCCCATTACGAATTCTAAAAATCGATTCCATCAGTGAATGCAGATAGTTCACAATAGCCACGAATACGTCGGCCCATTCTTTGGGTGGTTTTCTAGCATAACGCTCATATTCTCTCGGAGCCAAATCCTCAGTCCTTTCCATCTATCATCTATTGCTGACCAGTGACCGAATTGCCTATGCTTTTCTATCGATGTTTGTTCTCCTGGATACCGAAGACGGGACAGGTTTCAACGATCTGAGTTGCGTTTTACGCCTAGACGTTTTGAGCGCCGGTCAAATTTCGAAATACATCGTTCTGTGGGTGGTGCACAGATTTCTAGAGTATCAGCTTATGCTTCTGCTGCATAACAGAGATCTGAAGGACTGACGAATCGAAATAACGAGCGCGGAGTTTCGTGTCCGTTAATGGGCCGGCGGCTTTTTTTGAGTGGTCCGAATGCAGCCCATGCTGCTGTCTTTCTTCCGTATAATTTCTTCCTCATACTGTTCTCCATGTTCACTGAAGGTACACTTACGAAGTGGCAATCGGAGAACCATTCAGTTCGATTTGTTCGCCTTTGCACCTTGGGCCAATCATGAGCTTGGTCTTCGTCCTAGCTACATCATAGTCAATCCAGTTTGTTCTCCCGTTTCTTTAAACTCATTTAATCAGCGCATCCATCATGTTTGCTAAACAGAACTAGAAAGAATTATTCAATCAATGCCGAGGTTAATAGAAAGTCGGACGTGGGAGTTATTGCAAGATGTACCAGCAAGATACTTCCGACTTGCAAAAGAAGCACTGTCACTAAGACAAAAGATCGTCTTAGCTCGACAGGCGATACACTTTCTCCGCCGCTGGCTAAAACACCAAGTCGTTCCAAAATTCATAAAACGAAAACGACTTCACGAAATATGCGGACTGCCAGAGGATAGCCACCGAGTACAGGACATCGAATTGAAAGTGCTACGCACCTGTCTACGAAGCAAACAAAATCAGATGTTCGCCAAGTGGAAGAGGTGCGAGAAGAAGGAAAACTATTGTGCTCAGTATTTGGAGGACCGCCTCTGGAGGAGAATAGTGGGTAGGTCACTGTTGATTTGCAACTCTATTAGGTCTAATGCTAAAGTAACTTTGCGGAGAAAATTCGAAGACCTTTTGAGTAAATCGCATAACACGGCCTCAAGAGCGCACAGAAATACCGCTAACGAACATCAAACAGGTCACAGTAGGAAAGATAATGTGCAAGAAAAATCCAAGGCTAACCGTGTTAGGAGGCATGACTCTCCCCTGACGGTGCGCGCTCGTTATTAGAATTGGGACCGAGTTTCTCACCATCTGAACCCATTTCTAAGATAACCTTGCGTAGGGTCGCATGTAGTTTACATGAACTTCAAGATAGACTCCGCAAAAAAGCTAGAGATGAAGCGCAAAATAGGCGCGAACAAAAAGTGGGGGGCCTTTCCAATAGCACCATTTACTCAGCCGTTCTTTAGACAACAAGAGCCCAATAATGAAGTTGATGTCAAATTTCGGATGTTTACGAATGAAACTTTCAAAGTCTTTAATCACTATCGCGCGAAAAGATACAGCTCAAACCTCACTGTAGTGCAGAAACGTGGTATGCGAGAGGTACGAGAGCTGATAAGGTTGAAGAACAAGACTATCCGTTAGTGATAAGGGTGGAGAGTTTGTCGTAATTCCTCATCAGTTAGATGTTGAAATAACGAAAAAGCATCTTGAAGATGCTTCGCTTTATCGCCCATCATCTGAGAAGGAGTTAAAAAGTAAATACCGAAAATTGAACCACGAATGGGCCAAAATGGCAAGGGCTGCTGGTTTAAAACCATCAGTTATCTCTCAACTAAAAGTTGAGCTACCAACATGTCCCGTCTTGTACTTGCTTATAAAAACTCATAAGCTAGTATCCAGCGATGATATTGCGTCTACCGATCCATCATTGTTTAAGGTTAGACCAATCATTAGCTGTGTAGACGGGCCAACGGATAGGATAAAATGGTTTTTAACCCTAATATTTAACCAGTTGTTGAAACACATTCCAGCCCATCTTACGAATACCCAGATGTTTCTGGATCGTCTACGTACTGCGCAGGCCCAACAGCGCGTACGTGATGGAGTCCTTCGACGTGACCGCCCTTTATACAAACGTGTCGAATGACTCCGCAATGCAAGCCATTTTCGAACTCCTGATGCGACAGAAGGAGAAATAAACATGTATGGCTTCAAGAGAGAGCAGTTGATGGCACTCTTAAAAGAATGCTTGAGCTGCTCAATCTTCAGATGGTCTGGAAAGTACTACACTCAAATAAGAGGGTTGGCAATGGGACAACGACTGGCACCAAGCCTGGCCATTGCGTTTATGTCTAAGATGGAAGCACCGGTGATCGATCTCGGGCCGCTACTCTACTGTAGATATATAGATGACTGTTTTGCCCTTTGCTCAACACAAGAGGAAATGGACAAGTGTTTCGAGTTGTTGAATGAACAGTCAGAGTATATCAAGTTCACCCTAGAGAAACCGAAAGAAAACTGGCTTCCATTCCTGAACGTCCAAACTAGCCTGTCAGAAAATGGCTACATTACGAAGTGGTACCAAAAGCCAAGTAATAAAAAACATCTTGGTTCATTACCTCTCCTCTCACCCCTCTCACAAGAAAAGGGCGCTGGTAAGAAACATGTTTCGAACAGCGACCAACGTGTGCACGGGAAGAGAGCAGAGAGAGGAGTCCCGGAACTTGGCGCGGCAAATAGCCATTTCTAATGGCTACGAAACTGTAGCTCGGGACAGGTGTAGAGGAAATCCTAGGCCTCCAAACGACAACTCTAGCGATAAAATGATCCTGTTTATCCTACCCTTTCATCTCAAATGATGTAAGTGCAGCTATAAAACGCTGATTAAGAAGGGCGGGTCTAGAGAATTCGGTAAACGTAGTTGAAATGCCACCGAGTAATCTTAGGCGCCAACTAGTTCGTAACCGCCTATATGACCGTCTATGTGCAACGCAGAAATGCATAATTTGCCCTAATGGTAGAGATGGTGATTGCATGAGCTCGGGTACAGTTTATCTAATCTCCTGTAAGGCGTACGGAGACAAATACATTGGTGAAAGGGGTAGACCACTCTGTGTCCGCATAAAAGAACGCCTAGTCGGTAAACGTAAACCAAATATTCCACTAGCCACGCATAGGACCCAGAGACATAACGCGGAGGACTTTGAAGTACGTGTCACGATCCTCGCGCAGGAATCGAGAACACAAGCGCGCAAAACTCTCGAGGCGTTCTGGATTAATCCCAGAAATCCGAAAATGAACCGCAGGGAAGAATGCCTCATTATCACGCGTGACATTGGGCAGTATATAAGGCTGCTATTTTGATGGGAGGGGCCATATTACGCTTCCATGTGAACTCTGTGCGGTTGGTCTCCACGCGACATACTCAGTGGAAGCCTCATAGAAAGCGGTGAGTGTGCAAAGCTGTGTTCAATGTGATTGAAATCTTGGTTCAGCGTTTTCTCTGTTTGGTTATGGAGGTGTTTGGCCGAATAGATTGCTGTCAACATGACCTTTCCAGGCTCTGAGGAAGGCGAAATCCGCCGAAACGTCAGCTTGTACGTAAATAAAGAAATAAAATAACACCTCGTGTTTGCTAAACAGAACTAGAAAGAATTATTCATTTAGCATCGTCTGCGCTTCGTTGGGTATTCTTCAAAAAAATGGCGTTGTCATTCGCGAAGCGAGGATTTGACAGAAGTTTGTCATCAATGGGTTTGCCCTTTTCTCTTCCAGTTCAACGTCTTTATTGTCCACTGAAATGCGGTAGCACAGTTTTGGCGATCCTGAGTCGCCTTGTCGAACCTTCTTCCTAGAGGTATAGGAAGGGGGTCGATGAAAAAGCTATATATTTGCGTTGTAATTGTGATAACAGTCTGTTATTTAAGATAGGTACATTCTTTGGTTAAGGGCGCGTGTGGCGCAGTGGTCGGAGACGCCCTGCAACACGCACGGTCCCCGCTCCGCAGGCTCACAAAGCCCTCGGTGTCTTTGGAGTCGGCAAATTGGTACCAGACGACTTCGAGTCATTGTAAAGGCCAGATATGCGTTCAGTCACCTCCAAACGATGCTTAATGAAGTCGAATGCATGGCGCATCATTCGGGGATTGAGCAACGCCAGGAGTTTTGTCGTTCTTATCCTTTACATTTCTTGGTCGACGATCGCAGATAGGATTGAATCCGTTTCGACGTTGTCAAATGCTTTCTTTAAGTTGATAAAGTTGTAGATAATACTCCCAAAAGACCTCTATGACCTGTGACACAGTCTGGATGTGATCCGTGCAGCAGAATATCTGCCGGAATCCTGCTTGGTCATTTGGTTGTGCGTCATCTAAAATCTTTGATAAGGACAAAAGGATAATCCTTGCTAACGACTTGTAGAGTACACTCAGCAAGTATGTTAGAAGATAGTTACGAAGATCTATTCAATCATCCTCCTCGGTGTGCTGACCGTTTGTGTGACCCTCCAGTGGTCTAAAATCTTCTCTGGCTTAGGCTAAGATGTAATTTGGGTCGCGAGAAGCACATGTAATTTGTGGCCACCAGCTCTAAGCAAGTTGGTGGTGATACTATCGCTTCCTAAAGTTGTGCCTCATGCTTCTTGTCGCAACTCGGTCTACAAAGGAAAGAATTCCCAACGGTTTTTCACCAGTGGGGAATCCTGGTCGGAGACGGGGACTGTGGAGCGAAATAGATTGGCTTAGAATAGTCCTATTATCATTTCATATCAAGGTGGTCCATAAGAAAGTCCCACTGTCGTTCATCAGCTCAGATAGGGGGGACATTATAGTCGCATATACACCGACGACGCTTCTTCAAACTAGGTCTTTGCCGATCTGTAACCAATAACTTTTCTGCTTCTACCGCTGCAAATCTTTTTCCAAAATTCTTCTTCAGCTGGCATTTATCATCAACCGTACGATGTGTGCTGCAGTATAGTCATGCTTCACTGTGCTTATGTTCCCAAGCACCTTCTTCTCAAAAAGATATCCTTTTCCGTGAGTGAGAATATGATCGATCTCTGCTTGTGAGCCCTTACGAGGTTACCTTGTCCAGCGGCGATTTCCTCTCTTCTTGAAAAACGAGCCCTCGTAGAAGAGACTGCAGACAGGAGTCCTGCAAGACCGTCTCTATTCTCATTTCATTCTCCTATCCAGAATTTCCTTACCATGTATTCATTTTCGTTGACCGTTCCTAATCTAGCGTTGAAGTCTCGAATAACGAATTTATAGAAAGACTTCTCGTTGTTGACTACTTCCTCCAACTTGTTGTAAAACGTGTCCAGTTCGCTCCCATCAGCTGTACAACTTGGTGAGCGGCAATTCATCGCACTGACTTTCTTTGGATGTGGAATTTGGAGACGAAGATTGGCAAAGCGCGATGATAGGATCTCGTATGAGGTGACTGGATTGTGACTGGATGGAATATGAACGGATGTATGACAAGGCCACCCCCTCCGAGACTGCATGACAGAGCTTCCCTCCACTAGTGAATTTCAAGGGTCCCTTCTTCTAACGGTTACATGTCAGTCTTCCTGGTTTTCGTCTGTCGTAGGGCAATAATATGGAAGGTGACGCGCCCAGCGACCCCAAGAGGAGAGTAAATTTGGCATTTGAATAGCCTGTTTTTGCATAATACGTACAGAGCAAGAAGCAATCTCTCTTGCGTATCGTGGCGTGGTTGATTTGCCAGTTTCCAGTGACGTTCTATCCAACCCAAGATTTGGTCGCCTTCCACTGGTTTGCTAGTTGAGCCAATATGGATCTCTAAAATGTCCAGATTAGACTGGCTGACCACTTTCGCAGGGTGTTACTACTAAATGCGGCTGTCGGACCTTGTGGTTCGGAAGGCATTTGCCACCTTTTGACTAATTTTGTATTAGGACGGCGGCGATTACTGGTATTGGTTTACTTTTTGGTTGAGATTTTAGATGGAAATGTCGGACGCTTCTTATGTTGGAAGACTACACTGGAGAGATAAGCTGCCCTCTGTAGATCGGAGCACGACAACCAGGAACATACAGACCTGACATCTCATCTCTCCGCAATTACGATCGATAATGAGGCTATAAACCTTTTCATAGATCGATATATGTCAGCAAACATGGTTCATGGCGTTGTTAAACTTCATTGTTACAAAACACTTTTCTAAAAAGTGACATAATGGGTTTGGTTCTGTAAAAACATGAAAACAAAGTGGAAACAGTGACGTGTGATCAGAATAGAAATATACATTTCAAATGCAAAAACATTGTTTAAGCGAAGGGATTATTTTACTAAGAAGGTGTGAGGGCGCTTCATCTGATGCGGCACTCGATTCAAGTGTCATTTGGTTAGAGGTATGTAATTCTTAGTCGTCAAATTTATAAACGATAAGAAAAAGTCAAGAACAGCTTTGGCGTGCTGACCTGTTCAGGCGTCTTTCCAGATGTTTCTGGTAGCCAGTAGTAACATATCGCTATTGTTATAATACATGGTACGAATAAAAGCAAAAAAATAGGACAGTGGTCCTCCCACTCACGCACGAGGCGGGAAATGGACAGCAAGCAAAGCAGAACTGCTGAAAGCGAAAAAACACCTCCGAAGTTTCCTTATTTCGAATGTTTGGAACAACTTAGTGTACTCGGTTCAGAAGCTTCGGCCATCGATACATATAAATTTAGTAACATTAAAAGAAAAAAGTTCGAATCTCGATTAGGAAAAGAACTGGACGAAATGAGACCAATAACTGTCCTGAAAGGAGTGGCGAAACAACGTATTTGAAGTTTCTCGATTTTTTCCCGCGTTCCCACATGTTTCGTAACGCTCTTCTTAAGTAATCTAATTTTTTTCACCCACATTCCATTCATTATGATGTTTACCCAAGCGCAGGTGGCAGCTCGAGCTCTTTGTCCGTCGAGTTCGCCAGGAACAACGAAGGAAATTGGACAAGGCCCGATGGCGAACAACAAATTGAAAGTACAATTCGCGACTACCACATACCAGCCGATCCACGTCTCCTGAGTAAGGCTGAGAAGCGCTACTAAGCGAAACTTCGGCACTTCACAAACACAGAGAAGTTTTGTCATTCAGTCAGTGTATCTACTCGTATTTTAAATTACCGTCATCGCAAAAATGCCAAAAAATAATTTCGAATAACTCAATTAAAAAATAAAACGGGCTGATCGCTATCAATTATCATTTGCTACTTTCTATAAGCGCCATTTCATACTGATGTACATTCAAACAAGTACATAAGCCCGGAAGCCCGAATTAAACTTCGTCCACAACAGCTATTGCTGAAAAAAGTCGAGAGCAAAAGAGGTTTGCGTCCCACTCGTTCCAATAGATGAACTGGTAGCACTGAGCCAACCTGCAAATCTCAACAGCTTATCATTAAAAAGAACGGCATTTCTCGACGAGAAGCTGACTACTGCGACAGTCAAAAGTATTCCAGGCGCCAATTATGTAGACGTTATGCTACGTTTCATCCTTTTTTCTAATGTTCAGAACAAAATGATGAAGTGGCAAAAGACGACAATGAGTAAAAAGGGGGTTGAAGCCACTTAAAAAAATATGTCTGAGATAGTATGTCTAATTTAGCGGATTCTG
This sequence comes from Angiostrongylus vasorum, assembly GCA_018806985.1. Lineage (NCBI taxonomy): Eukaryota > Metazoa > Nematoda > Chromadorea > Rhabditida > Metastrongylidae > Angiostrongylus > Angiostrongylus vasorum. The sequence continues at coordinate 2,620,926 of JADANN010000033.1, read as the reverse complement.
CAGACATCGTTTAGAGAATGCTCGAAGGTAAGAATACATTCTATAGTCACACCAACTTAACCATTGGGAATGAAAATCGTTTCCCATAGTTTTCAATCAAAAAATCGTCACATGCACTTAAGGATAACCATATGCCGGTCCAATAGATGTGGCGATCGCTAGCGATTGCGATGCAAACGAGACCCACAATTTTTGTGGGTTACCTTTAAACACCAACATCATTAACTTCCTGCCTTAATTCGCTTTCATAACGATATGGAAATCTATTGTTCAAAACAACTAAGACAATAAACTACTCTGACCTCGTGCTGACTCACTGAGAAAATGAACCTGTGCACTTACCAGTGCCATCGAAAAGATAACTATATTAGCAAGCGACACCTGAAGGCCATCCAATGCGACACTGAGCAAGATTTTGAAGGCGAATGCGTTAACTACTGAAGCAAAAGAAAAATTACAATAATGGAAAATTGAGATGAAGGAAAACAGTGGGGAAATAGCGATGGACAATTTTTATTGCCCTTGTTTTGAACCGTGATACCAATCTTTTCCATCGTGTCTTGGACTACTCATTTTCAAAGGATAGTTTGTTTCCATGCTAGTCTGACTACTTTACTTGTTTAAGAACTGCTCAGCGACATAACCTCTATAAAAAGCATACGTAGAATGCAATATATGTGGCATAACCCCTTCACCGCTCACATTCTTTTCAGTGTATTATTTTGGCGCGCTATACTTCTTTTGTACACTTCCTAGAGTCAATCGGTAGGTGTTACAGCGACCGCTGTCTATGGAAAGCTACTTTACATACTAAATAATTTACAAAGAAGCTTTCCTACTAGTTCATTGATAGGTAATTCTACCAGTATTTGGCTGCTATTCCAATTCAAATCACTGCGAAACATCATGGTTGTCGTATGGAAAGAGTGTCTGTATGAAGGACTCAGAAATAGCTTGAGCTTCAGCTCAACATAAGATGCAAACACTTCCAAATGCTGACAGCAATAATTCACTGTTTTCTTGATGAGTAAACACTAGATTTTTATTTTATTCTTTGTTCACAAAAACCGACGTTTTGGCGGATTTTGCCTTCTACAGACCCTGTAGAGCTCAAGTTGACTGTGGTAAAAGCAGTCAAACAGCTCAACAACCAAAATAGCAAAATGGTGGAGCCAATGCTCCAATCGCATGGAAACCAAGTTAGCTACTTCGTATACTCACACTTTCTATGAATCTTACACTGAGTTTTTTCACGAGGGACCAAACGGACAGAGTTCACTGGATGGGTAATGTGCTTCTTTCATATTAAACATATCTCGTAAATAGTGTACTGGATCATATATTGGTTTATAACCTCTTCCCTCATCCCTCAGACAAAAAAAGAGCGCTTGTAAACATCTGTCGCAGAGCCACCAGTGTGTTCGGAAGAAGAGAGCAGAAGGAAGAATGTCTGAAATCCGCGCGGTAAACAGCTATTTCCGGTGGCAAAGAAGCTGGGGCTCCTCGTGATAAATGAGTAGAAGAAGCACGCTGCGATAACTAACGATAATTCTAGAGAAAATGAGGGCCCGTCCACCTTTCCATCCATTTCCAACGAAATAAGTGCAGCTATAAAAGGTTGCTTAAAAAGGGCAGATCTGAAGAAACCGCCAGCTATAATTGAAATACCGCCTAGCACGCACAGACGCCAGCTGATTCGTAACCGCCTGTATGACGGTCTGTGGATAACGCAAAATTGCAAAACATGTCATAACGATAGAGGCGGTGATTGCATGAGTTCGGGTACGGTTTATCTTATCGCTTGTAAAATGCACAGGGACGATAATATTTGTTAAATGGGTACATCGCGGTGCGTCCTCGTGAAGGAACACCTAGTAGTTAAACTTGAACTTAAGCTAAATGTTTCATTAGGCGAGCATTCAGAGACATAGAGACATCACGGAAATGACTGAAACAAAAGTTATCATCCTCGCACAAGATTCGCAGACTTCACTCTGCAAAACTCCCGAACTCATTGTGGCTAAACTAAAGGGATTCAAACCGTGGGAAGGAATGCCTCGTTATTACACGTGATCTCACGTAATATCTCATATTTATTTTATTCTGAGAGAGGCCCATTATATCCATGTGAATTCTGTACTGTTAGTCTCATCGTGTGGTAGGCTTATAGAAAACGGTGAGTGTGTAAAGAAGCTATTTTGTTTTCAACTCGGTTGAAATCTTGGCTTTGTGATTTCTGCGTTTTGGTTATGAAGGTTATAGAGCTGACTAGATTGGGGGTCAACTTGATCCACAGAGACGTCAGCTTTTTTTGTAGATAAAGAACAAACTAACAATCTCGTGTCTTTTCATCAAGAAAACATCAAGAAAAACTTAGTCAGTGCGGAGGTTAATGGAAGGTCGGTGTTGGAAATTGCTGATGGCAATTTCCTCACATAGTGGGGGCATAGTAATATGTACAACTAGTAGTATACATACCATGCACACTTCTAGAGCTGTACAGCATTGTTTTTCTATAAAACTGACATGTTCTCAACCCATCAATTCCGTTAGTTATCAAAAAAGCGTGTGTTCTCTAAACACATCAAGTCCGTAATGACAAGAAATTACGGTCACCGCGTAAGAGTCAAGTGACACTGTAGACCAGGTACACCAACCTCTGGTAGTTCGGTCCGCTAATAATAAAGCAGTTTTTATACAAACTACCAACGATACTAGGTATTTCTTGTAGACAGCATATCAACGACCTAGACGAATTTGTAAGTTAGAAAAGAATGTAACATATACTTTTTGATTTCTAGATCGAGTCTGAAAATCCACTTTATTTACTAAATAAGAAATTAAACATTTTTGCATTTCCTTTACAAAAATAACACCGCACCTGCAATACCAGACAGTGTCGTTCCGCCCATAACAACAACAGAGAGCAAAAAATCCACGTAGCCACGTTTCATCCTTAACTGAATAATAAGTCTACACACTAAGTGGTAGCATGTCTTTCTTCGTAGTTTTCGGAGCATCCAGCACACTCTATGAAACTCTTGTGAACTTACCTTGAAGATTTCGAACAAACCGAGCGGTCGATCCCCCTTTGTTCGCACTTTGAGCATCGGCCAAGAGCAGCTCGACTTCGGCTTCGGTAATACGATGATAGTAATTAAATGACCTTGCAGCTTTATGCTTTTCGTTTCGAACCACTAGGAAGCTTAAAACAGTGCGCGGTTAAATATTAATATTAATATTCTCGAGAAAAAGAGAAAAAAAGTTCTCATCCACCGACCCTCACTCTATTGTCGATAGATAGATCACTGCTTCATCGTCTGTTCCACACAAGAACAGATGAATGAGTACTTTGAATTGTTAAACCGACAGTCAGAGTATATAGAATTTACACAAGAAAAAACCAACCAAAAACTGGCTTCCATTCCTAAACATCCAAATAAAGCTCTCAGAAAGTGGCTATATAACAAATGGTATCGTAAGCCAAGTGGTAAGAACATACTAGTTCACTACCTCTCCTCTCATCCTTCACACATGAGAAAAAAAAGCACTTATTAAAAACATGTACCGTACGGCTAAAAAATGTGTGCACAGGAGAAGAGGAAAGGAAGGAATCGCAAAACCTGGCACCAAAAATTGCCACTTCCAGTGGCTACGACGTAGAAGCCACTCGGGTTAGACACAAACGTAGGGTAGTTCCCCCAAAAATAATGTTTCGGACATAAGTAAGATCCCTTTTAGGCTATCCTTCATATCAAATGGAATAAGTTACGCCATTAAGAGATGCTTAAGAAAAAAATGGTTTTGAAAATTATATAACGATTATTGACATCCCACCCAATACCATAGTTAGTTTGCAACCGTCTTTTGTGCAGCTCAGAAAACTGTATGATCTGTCCTAACGAGAGAGACGGGGGATTGCACGGGTTCAGGTGTAATATACTTGATCTCATGTAACGCATGCGGTGAGGAATATATTGGGGGAAACGGGTAGACCACTTTGTGTCCGCATAAAAGAACATCTAGATGGGAAAGTTAAAATTCGTCAAAGCACACCTCTGGGTACGCAAAGGGCACAAAGGCGCAACGGCGATGATTTTGAAGTGACTGTACGGATCCTATCGCAGGAGTCGAAAACATCAACGCGCAAAACTCTTGAAGCGTTTCGATAAATTTCAAAAATCCAAAGATGAACCGGAAAGACGAATGCCTCACTATCACACGTGACCTGGCGCCCTATTTCAAAATGATATTTTGACCCCGGGATATGTCGTGCTCGCGATTCCACGTGAACAACTCGTAGCAGCACGGTGAGTAGCCCTTCAGTTTGACCGTAGCATCCCAACCCACCATCTATTTAAAACTTTGGTCTTCATTAATACTTTAGCCTTCTCCACCGAATAATTAATGTATTCTAATATAAAATACGTCCAGGCTCTGAGGAAGGCAAAATCGCCGAAACGTCAGCCATCGACCAACAACACCAACAACAACGACAACGACAACGAAGACCTCTACCAACCTGGCATTAGCTAAAGAAGATCAGTTTATAAGATCATATAAATAAATATATCAACGATCTATGCCGAGGTTTATAGAAAGTCGGTCTTTTTGAGTTGGAATATTACTTGTATTTATGAAATGGGAAAGGTTGTATAAAATTGTGGCATGTAAAAGAATAAGACAAACCTAGGATTATCTGGTGGCACGAAGGCTAGGGGTACCGCTAGGAAGACAGTCAATGCCAGGTCCAAAGCGTAGCTGAGCCACCACAATTGAACCGTTCCCCACATCTGAACATATGAACGAATAGTTCTCGCTAGAATACTGACTACTGCAGCACACAATGCACCGTACCTCAGGCATTGCGGAAACAGAACCGGCAATGACTACCAATTGAAGCATGAAGTTGGTTGCCATCGAAATCATTCCACGGCATGCAACTGAGTTGAAATGAATAGGTACTCTATAGAATAACCGAACAGATTCTTTTCGAAATTCGCCTTAAACAAAACAAAAATATAGAACCTCAGTAAATAAAAAAGTAAACATCATGGAAACGCTCCTAGTTCTCTGCACTGATATGGAACACTAAATTGTCACATCGAACGTCACTGAGTTGCTTAAGAAGAAATCATCAGACCTGCATTCGACAATGAACATCAGACCGATGTCTAAACTAATACTGATGGCGACCCCCAAGATAACGCGCGAAATCGAATAGATGATGTAACCCGTTGTCTGAAGTATAAAGTATATTAAGAGTCTGACAAAGAAAGCGATCTATATAGCTTCGTTAACAAATCTAAGTCACGCGAAAAAAGCTGTTGAAAACTCGAAAAACCCACCACCGACTTTCTATTCACCTCGGCATTGAATGAATAATTCTTTCTACTTCTGCCTAGCAAGCACGAGGTGTTATTTCATTTCTTTGTTTCCGTGCAAACTCACGTTTCGGGCAATTTCGCCTTCCTCAGAGCTTGGAAAGGTCAAGTTGACTGCAAGCTACACGGCCCAACACCTCCATAATCAAATAGAGAAAAATGCTGAACCAAAATTTTCACCCTCACCGCTTTCTATGAATCTTCCACTGAGTATGCGGCGTGGAGACCAACCGCACAGAATTCACATGGAATCGTAATGAACCCATCTCATCAGTATAACAGGCTTATATACTACCCAATATCACGCGTGATAATGAGGCATTCCTCCCTGCGGTTCATTTCCGGATTTCTGGAATTAATCCAGAACGCCTCGAGAGTTTTGCGCGCTTGTGTTCTCGATTCCTGCGCGAGCACCGTAACCCGTACTTCAAAATCTTCTCCGTTATGTCTCTGCGTCCTATGCGTGCCCAGTGGAGTATTTGGTTGACATTTGCCGATTAGGTATTCTTTTATACGAATGCAGAGTGGTCTACCCATTTCGCCAGCGAATTCGTCGCCGCACGCTTTACAAGGGATCAGACAGACTGTACCTGAACTCATGCAGTCATCGTCTCTACCATCGGGGGCAAATTACGCAATTTTGCGTTGCACATAGACAGTCGTATAGGCGGTTACGAACTAGCTGGCGTCTTAGATTACTCGGTGGCATTTCAATTATCGTTACAGAATTCTCTAGACCGGCACTTCTTAAACAGCGTTTCATGTCTGTACTTACTTCATTTGAAATGAAAGGCAGGATAAACGGGACCTTATTGTCGCTAGAGCTGTCGTTGGGAGGCCTATGGTTTCCTCTACACCTATCCCGAGCTACAATTCCGTAGCCATTAAAAAATGCCTATTTGCCGCGCTATGTTTCGGGACTCTTCTCTCTGCTCCCTTCCTATGCACACGCTGGTAGTTGTTAGAAACATGTTTCTCACAAGCGCCCTTTTTCCTGTGAGAGGAGTGAGAAGGTAATGATTTCGTAATGTAGCCGTTCTCTGATAGGTTAATTTGCACGTTCAGAAATGGAAGCCAGTTTTCTTTTGGTTTCTCACGTGTGAACTTAATATACTCTGACTGTTCATTCAACAATTCGAAACATTTGTCAATTTCCTCTTGTGTTGAACAAATCACCAAGCAGTCGCGTATATATCTACAGTAGAGTGTCGGTCTGAGATCGATTACTAGTGTTTCCACCTTAGACATGAATGCAATGGCAGGGCTTGGTGTCAGTCGTTGTCCTATTGCCAGCCCTCTCATTTGTGCGTAATACCTCCCGGACCATCTGAATATTGAGCAGTTTAGGCACTCCTTTAAGAGTGTCATCAACTGCTGAACCGTAAATCCATGCATGTTTATTTCTCCTTCGTGTTGTATGAGGAGTTCGAGTATTGCTTGCGTAGCGGAGTCGTTCGACACGTTTGTATAGAGGGCGGTGGCGTCGATGGACTCTCGTACGCGCTGTTAGGTCGCGCGTTACGTAGACGATCCAGGAACATCTGGGTGTTCGTTAGACGGGCTGGAATGTACTTTAATAACTGGGTAAGTATTAGGGTTACAAACCACGTTATTCTATCCGTTGACCCGTCCACGCAGCTAATGATAGGCCTGACCTTAAATAACGATGGATGGGTAGACACGAGATCATCGCTGGATACTAACTTATGGGATTTGATAAGTAAGTACAGGACGGGACATGTTGCTAAGTCAACTTTGAGTTGAGAGATAACCGATGGTTTTAACCCAGCCGCTCTTGCCATTTTAACCCATTCGTTGTTTAACTTTCGGTATGGACTTGTAAATTCCTTCTCAGACGACGATAGAAGGAAGCATCTTCAAAATGCTTTTCCGTTATCTCAACATCTAAATGATGGAGAATTTCAACGAACTCTCCACCCTTGTCACTAACCGACAGTCTTATGTTTTTCGATCTTATCAGCTCCGTACCTCCCTCACACCACGTTTTTTGCATTTCAGTGAGGTTGGAGCAGTATCACTTTGCGCGGTACTCATTAAGGACTTTGAAAGCTTCATTCATAAACATCCGAAATTTAACGTCAGCTTCATTATTGGGCTTTTGTTGTCTAAAGAATGGTTGAGGAAATGGTGCTATTGGTAGGCCCCCCACTTGTTGTTGTTCGCACCTATTTAGCGTTTCGTCTCTAGCTTTTTTACGAAGTTTTTTCTTGAAATTCATGTAAACTACATGCAATACTACGCAAGATTATTTTAGAAATGGGTTCAGATGGTGAGAAATTTAACCCCAATTCTAATGACGAGCGCGCCCCCGTCGGGGGAGGGTCATGCCTCCTAACGCGGTTAGCCTTGAATTTCTTTGCACATTATTTATGCACTCAGAAGACCGACTTTCTATAAACGTCGGCATAAATAGTTGATATGTTTACTTATATGATCTACAAACTGATCTTGTTTAGCCAGTGCGAGGTTGGTATAGGTCTTTGTTTTCCTTGTTGTTGTCGCTGCTGTTGGTGTTGTTGGTTGATGGCCGACGTTTCGGCGATTTCACCTTCTTCAGAGCCGTGGTGATATGAGTGGGACTCCCACGACAACAACAACGAAAACGAAGGCCTTTACCATCCTTGCATTGGCTAAACAAGATCAGTTTATATAAACATCTAAATAAAAGCTGTTGAAAGTCGAATAGGAATGTTTTAGACATTTAATCTTGAAAAAAGCAACAAGAGACTGAGTTCAAAGCTTGGTTCAATAATAAATGACGTTGTAAAAAGATAAAGCTCTTTTGTCATTTAAGAGCTTAGGCTAAACGTTGGGTGTGGAGGAAAACTGCACTGCTACGGGATGTAAATAGTTTCTAGCGGACATCTGTACGAGTGCAGATGTTCGCATATAGAGAAACTACATATCCTGTCACCCATTGATTTTCAAGTGTTCAGGTGAACGGGTAGAAAAATGTATATTTGTAAAGGAACCTAATTTGAGCGTGTCACTGCAGAATTGGGAAGGTACATCAGGCCGAAAGCTGTTCATCGAGTGTGCGAACTGTCGGACAAACAAGAACAGCCTTTACAAAGATCTTACTTAGCTGTTTCTAGTTAGCAATGAAACAAGTGCATTCGATGACAGCATCTGCAGAAAGTTGATGTGACGGCGGTGCAATAGTTTGCAGCGAAAGTTCTCATGAAGACGACACAACAATTTGTACGGAAAGTTTATGCGAATTTGAATGGGAAGTGGTCGGTGACATTCGTTATTTTGGGACAAATGTTTATAATCAGTAAAGAGTTCCCAGGATCGGCTTTCTATTAACCTCAGCAGTGGGTTATAAATGCATTGTATTCTTGTCTAGCAATCGCGAGGTTGTTATACAGCATGCATTTACTTCCATACAAAGGACGTGCACTACAACAACAGCCGACGTTTCGGCAATATGGCCTTCTTCAGATCCTGGAAGGGCATATTGGAAGGTAATTTGCTACGCTAAACAAACTCACACAGAAAGCTTAAAATCTATATGGCAATCGCATCGTCAACAGCTTTTCGAATAAAGCTCTGTTTTACGTGGCTTCCACTAAGGAAAAACCGCTAATTAGAGTGGCATCTGCTCGATGACTGCACTAGCCCACATCAGGAAACGATGCGAAGGTACGCGGCCAGATCGCTTGTGACCTCCAGGCATTCCTCCCTGCTCTTCATTTCAGGGTTTTTGGCATTTATCCAAAAAGCCTCAAGCAGTTCGTGCGCTGGTGTTTTGGCATCCCTAAGCGAGGATAGTGACTTTTATATCAAAATCCTCTCCGCAATGCCTTTGCCTTTTATGCGTGCCCAGTGGGGTACTTTGTCTTGCTTTTCGTTTGTCATCTAGGTGTGCTTTTTATGCGGATACGTAAAGGTCTGCCCGTTTCGCCAATCAAGCATATCGTACATGAACTCGTACAATCACTGTCCCTGCCGCTAGAAGAAAAATTGCGCAATTCTGTGTTTCATACAGACGGTCATACAAGCAGCGGTACAAGCAACTAATTGACGCCGTAGAGTGGTATTTCACCTATCGCTACCGATTCCTCTAGATTTGCTCTTTCTTAAGCACCCTTTTATCGCTACACTTATTTCATCGTTATTAAAGGGCAGGATAAATGGGACTTTCTTTCGGCCAATTGTTCGCTCTCCTTCTCAGCTTATCTGGACAGTAAATAAAAAGTTAGTAATAATTCCCAGGATCGACTTTCTATTAACCTCGGCATTGGAATATGAATGCGTCGTTTTCTTGTTCAGCAATCGCGAGGTTGTTGAACAGCATACATTTACTTCCATGGAAAGACACAGTACAATACAACAGTGGCTGACGTTTCGGCAGTATCGCCTTCTTCAGAGCCTGGAGGGGTGTACTGACATACAATTTACTGGGCCAAACGCTTCAATGACACTTGCAGAAGGACGAAAAACTCTATGGTAATTACATGGTCAACAGCTTCTCGAAAAAAACTCACCGCTTTTTTACGTGCCTTCCCATGAGGAAGATTAGAACAGCTGATTATGGTCGCATAAGGTTGATGACTGCACCATCCCACATCAGAAATTGATGCGAACATACGGGGTCAGGGTCGCGTATGACCTCTGGGCATTCATCCCTGCTATTCATTGTAGGGTTTTTTGGCATTTATCCAAAAAGCCTCAAGAAGTTTTCGCGCTGGTGTTCTAGTCTCCTGCGCAAGGATATTGACTTTTACTTCAAAATCGTCCCCGCTGTGCTTTTTGTATCCTATGCGTGCCTAGTGGGGTACTTTGTCTTAGTTTTCGTTTGCCATCTAGGTGTTCTTTTTATACGGATACACAAAGGCCTGCCCGTTTCGCCAATATATTCATCTCCGCAATTATTACAAGAGATCAGGTATACCGTACCTGAGCTCATGCAATCACCGTCCCCTGCCATAAGGGCAGATTACGCAATTTGTTGTTTCGCATAGACGGTCATACAGGCGGTTACGAACTAACTGACGACGTAGAGTAGCCGGTGGTATTTCAACTATCGCTACCGATTCCTCTAGACCTGCCCTTCTTAAGCATCGTTTAATCGCTACGCTTACTTCATCGCTAATAAAGGGCAACATAAACGGGACTTTCTTTTGGCCAAGTGTTTCGCTTGGGCGCGTCGCTCTCCTTCTAAACTTATCTCGTGGGGGTTACTATTTCGTAGCCATTGGAGATGGCTATTTGCCGAGCCAAGTCGCGCGATTCTTCCTTCAGTTCCCCGGTTGTGCACACAGAGGTGGCTGTTCGAAACATGTTTCTCACAATCGCCCTCTTTGTGTGTGAAGGGTGGGAAGAAAGGAAGTGAACGAGGATGTTCTTGTTACTTGGCTTTCGGTACCACTTTGTCAGGTAACCGCTACTTGATAGGCTTATTTGGACGTTTAAAAACGGAAGCCAGTCTTTCTCGGTTTCTCCCGGGTGAACTTAATGTACTCAGACTGCTCGTTCAATAATTCAAAGCATTTGTCCATCTCCTCCTGCGTAGAGAAGATGACAAAACAATCATCTACATATCTGCAGTAGAGTAGTGGCCGGAGATCGAGAGCAGGGGCTTCTATCTTAGACATAAACACAATGGCAAGGCTTGGTGCCAGTCGCTGTCCCATAGCCAACCCCCTTATTTGCGCGAAATATTTCCCAGACCATCTGAAAATCGAGCAGAGCATTCATATTCCAATGCCGAGGTTAATAGAAAGTCGATCCTGGGAATTGTTACAAGATGTACCAGCAAAATACTTTCGACTTGTGAAGGAAGCGTTGTCACTAAGACAAAAGATTGTCTTAGCTAGACAGCAAATCAACTTTCTCCGCCGCTGCTTTCAACATCGAGTCGTGCCAAAGTTTATAAAAAGAAAGCGACTTCACGAGATATGCGGTCTACCAGAGGACAGCCAACAAGTACGAGGCATCGAAATGGAACTGCTTCGAGCTGCACTACGAAGCAAGCAGAACGAGATGTTTGCCAGAATGAAGAAGTGTGCGACGAAGGAACATTTTTTGTGCTTTGTATTTGGAGGATCGCCTTTGGACGAGAATAGTTGGTGGGTCAATATTGATATGCGATTTTATTAGGTCTAATGCCAAAATAACCTTACAACGAAAGTTCGAAAATCTTTTGGGTAATTCACATGTCTCAGCTTCAAGAAAATTCTACCGCAAACAAATTCTTCACGGTTCTGATAATAGTCAAAATAGGGTTGATAATGCACCAGTAAAATCTAGGGTCACCGTGATTGGGGGGCATAACAATACCTGAGAGTACGCGCTCGCTATTAGAATTGGGCCCAAGCTTTGCACCATCACAGCCCATTTCTAAAACGACCCTGCGTAGGATAGCATGTAACCTTTATGAGCTTCAAGATCGACTCCGCTATCAGGCCAAGCAAGAAACATCAAACAGAGATAAAAATCAAGAGGCGGCGTCACTACCACCATCTCCTTTCCCAAAGACGTTTTTTAGACAGCAGGACCCTAACGATGGAGTTGACATAAAATTCCGCATGTTTTCGGACGGCGTTCTCAAGACCCTTAATCACTACCGCGATAGAAAGTTTATCTCTAACCTTACAGCCGCACAAAAAATGTGGCATGCGAGAAATTAGAGAATTAATTAACTCAAAAAGAATAAGATTGTCTGTTAGTGATAAAGGGGGAGAGTTCGTAGTTATTCCTCGCCAGCTGGATGTTGAGATAACAGAGGAACATCTTAGTGATGCTACCCTCTATCGCCCATCCTCTGAAAAAGGAATACAAAAGTCAATACCGAAAGCTAAACAATCAATGGGTCAGTGTGGCAAAGGCTGCAGGTTTAAAACCATCGGTTATTTCGCACTTTAAAAATCGATACACCAACATGTCCCGTCCTATACCTACTTATTAAAACACATAAGTTGGTATCACCTGATGATCTTGCGTCAACCAATCCGTCATCATTTAAGGTTAGACCCATCATCAGCTGTGTAGACGGGCCAACGGATAGAATAACCTGGTTTTTTAAGCCTAATACTTACCCAGTTGCTTAACCATATTCCAGCTCACCTCACAAACACCCAAATGTTCCTAGAACGTCTACGTAACGCGTCTCCTAATAACGCGTACGTGATGGAGTCCTTCGACGTTACTGCGTTGTACACCAACGTATCGAATGACTCCGCAATGCAAGCCATCTTCGAACTTCTTGTTAAACATGAAGGAAGAATAAATATGCATGGCTTGTCCATTCAGCAGCTAATGGCTCTCCTAAAGGAGTGCCTGAACTGCTCGATTTTCAGATGGTCTGGGAAATATTTCGCGCAAATAAGGGGGGTTGGCTATGGGACAGCGACTGGCACCAAGCCTTGCCATTGTGTTTATGTCTAAGATAGAAGCCCCTGCTCTCGATCTCCGGCCACTACTCTACTGCAGATATGTAGATGATTGTTTTGTCATCTTCTCTACGCAGGAGGAGATGGACAAATGCTTTGAATTATTGAACGAGCAGTCTGAGTACATTAAGTTCACCCGGGAGAAACCGAGAAAAGACTGGCTTCCGTTTTTAAACGTCCAAATAAGCCTATCAAGTAGCGGTTACCTGACAAAGTGGTACCGAAAGCCAAGTAACAAGAACATCCTCGTTCACTTCCTTTCTTCCCACCCTTCACACACAAAGAGGGCGATTGTGAGAAACATGTTTCGAACAGCCACCTCTGTGTGCACAACCGGGGAACTGAAGGAAGAATCGCGCGACTTGGCTCGGCAAATAGCCATCTCCAATGGCTACGAAATAGTAACCCCACGAGATAAGTTTAGAAGGAGAGCGACGCGCCCAAGCGAAACACTTGGCCAAAAGAAAGTCCCGTTTATGTTGCCCTTTATTAGCGATGAAGTAAGCGTAGCGATTAAACGATGCTTAAGAAGGGCAGGTCTAGAGGAATCGGTAGCGATAGTTGAAATACCACCGGCTACTCTACGTCGTCAGTTAGTTCGTAACCGCCTGTATGACCGTCTATGCGAAACAACAAATTGCGTAATCTGCCCTTATGGCAGGGACGGTGATTGCATGAGCTCAGGTACGATATACCTGATCTCTTGTAATAATTGCGGAGATGAATATATTGGCGAAACGGGCAGGCCTTTGTGTATCCGTATAAAAGAACACCTAGATGGCAAACGAAAACTAAGACAAAGTACCCCACTAGGCACGCATAGGATACAAAAGCACAGCGGGGACGATTTTGAAGTAAAAGTCAATATCCTTGCGCAGGAGACTAGAACACCAGCGCGAAAAACTTCTTGAGGCTTTTTGGATAAATGCCAAAAACCCTACAATGAATAGCAGGGATGAATGCCCAGAGGTCATACGCGACCTGACCCCGTATGTTCGCATCAATTTCTGATGTGGGATGGTGCAGTCATCAACCTTATGCGACCATAATCAGCTGTTCTAATCTTCCTCATGGGAAGGCACGTAAAAAAGCGGTGAGTTTTTTTCGAGAAGCTGTTGACCATGTAATTACCATAGAGTTTTTCGTCTTTTTGTAAGTGTCATTGAAGCGTTTGGCCTAGTAAATTGTATGTCAGTACACCCTTCCAGGCTCTGAAGAAGGCGATACTGCCGAAACGTCAGCTACTGTTGTATTGTATTGTGTTTTTTCTATGGAAGTAAATGTATGCTGTTTAACAACCTCGCGATTGCTGAACAAGAAAACGACGCATAAAAAGTTAGTATGTTTCTCACAATCGCCCTCTTTGTGTGTGAACGGTGGGAACACAGGAAATGAATGAGGATGTTTTGTTACTTGGTTTACAGTACCATTTTGTCATGTAAGCGCTATCTGATAAGTTAGTTTGAACGTTGCGAAATGGAAGCCAATTTTCTCGTGCCGGAGAAAATGTGGCATAACTATGGGATTATACCGACTTTCTCCCATCAATGTTATTGCCCCGTTCTTGACTTTCATAATTTCCTTTCCTCCTTTACCAATAAAAATGCATCGCACAGTATTACTCAGAATTTAAAAGATTGAACGTTAAGTAATGTCATCCAGTAACTTCATCCTCAGCCTACCTGGGTTCAATGCCGATGTGGGCTCCCCAGATCAATCCCGTTGGCGGGTGATTGCTGATGGCACGAACAGATAGAACTAGCTGAGAGATAGGCGAAACGAAGAACCCGCATGGTGTGGTCGTGAACGCGTTAGCCCCCGGAAAGGGCAATAGCGCGTTCGTTCCCCACCGCAGACGTCCGGAGTTTTGCAAATATCTCAGCAACGTTGTTGTTACCAATATTTATTCCGCTAACGCTTCGACGTCTTCGTCTTCCTCAGAGCCGGTCATAAAAGTCAGCGTACATACTCGTTCGTCTTCTCGAAGTAGTGTGTTGGTCGTCGTATCGAGCAGGAACTTCTTCCCTGAAGCATCTCTTAAATGAGACGTGCTCACCCGGCGATGCTCTCATTTACAGGGCTGTTCTTGTTGATACACGTGATTGTTCGGTGACAATAACTCGTCGTTTTTTCAGAACAATCCATCCTACAGAAATCGATATCATTTTTTAGCTAGCATACTGCATAACAATATAGTAAACCGATAAACCGATTTTCCTTAAATCTCGGTATAAATGATCAATCTCCCTTGCATCCGGATGATCAGGGTTGGGATTGTTCAGGGTTGTTTTTCTCAAAGGTGGACTTTAGGGTCTGGAACGGGACTGTGGTTGATCTATAAGATTTATTTTGTCAATTCCACATCATCGCAGAAGGTTTTAGTTACCCCATCTTCGTTCATCATGGCTGGCAGCGCAGCATCGTAGTCGCACGAGTCGCTGCAAAATTTTTTTCAGACTGGCTACTTTCCATGCATCTTCTACGGCTTCTTTCGCGTGTACCAATGTAAACCTTGATGCTAAGCTCTTCCACAACTGGTATTTATTGCTAGCCATATTAAGCGTCTTACACTAGGGTCAAACTTCAGTTTCCTTTCCTTCTTGAGCAATTCTTTGATGGTTAAGGAGGTGCAACCTGATCTTCTTGCTCGAGGAGCTAAGGCGAATTCGGCGCAAATTTTAAACCTTTTCACAAGCAGCTCGTAGATTTCGGTCTGGTCTTTTCAATCTGCTAGTCATGTTTGTGTACGATTTCGTTCAAAACGTTCTCGTGATTTAGAGTTGGACTTTTTCTTCGTGGTAAATGAGATAAATTCTTATAGCTTATGACTGAATCGAACCTTGGCACGAAGAAGGCGGTGACCGGACCCGGTAGAGAATGACGGACGGATGTGCCAATTAGGCACCACCTTCTGCTTCTCAGAATATGAGCAGAGAATATCTCCAAACGAGTCGCTCCGTTAGACGACTCCTTTGTCAAGTGACGGCTTTGCTTCCTCTAGAAGAATAAGTTTCAATGTAAAAGGTGTACAATAGAGAGAAGTCTTGCAGAATTGTTCCCATTCTCATTTATCTCGCCAAATGTAGCCGCGTTGAGTCCAACTTTATATGAATACCAAGTCGTTGTGAATATTGGTCCTTGTAGCTGCCACGCGGGTCTTTTTCAGTAACTGTCATGAGCAACCTCGAGTTTGGGTTACACTGGTTTATAGTAATAACAACTATACAATATTAACATCTGGTATGGAGGTTAGGTGGATATATACGAGTGAGACTACGTGAGAGCAAGCGAGCAATTAAAGAGAGTTAGGTGGATACTGGAATTAGGACACTGAGGAACAGAAGGACAGGATCAACCGAACGCTACGAACACTTCCAGACGAGTCCGGGGCTTTTTCGAATTCCTTCCGTCGTGAGTGGAGCTTTGTCGGAGGGAACTAAAGTCAGTGCTTAGAGAGAGGTTCTAAAGGTTTTTTTCTACTAGCTCCATCTGATAGGGCTGCATGTGAAAGGACGCAGCTGCGCGTTCGGAACTTCTTTGGGACGGCAGGTGCTGGAAAGTACATTCCGCTGAGTGCTGCTGATTCAGTGCCCGAACTGTCGGAGAAAGAAGAGCAGCTTGTTGGAAGAAATTGTAGAATCCCTTTCCAGCCAGCTACGAAGTAATTGCGTGAGATAGTGGGTAAGAGGCAGTTAAGAGAAGATGCGATGATAGACTTAAAATGGTTACAGGAGAACAGGAAACACTCACCAATATAGAAAACAGGAGCAAGGTCACCGGACACAGTATTCATAATGCTTTTACATAGAAAACATTCCTATGTAAGTGGTGAATGTTCTCTATACCAAATCCAAATGTTCTGAAACTGTATTCGCCCTCGTTGACCCCTCCCACTGTGAAATTGAAGTCTACGACTGAAGTTCTTTAAAACCACTTATCATTGCGGATGGCTTCCTCCAACTATTAGTAAAACACATAAAATCTGTACTCATTAGCTGCATTCGCCGGTGACTACCAATTAATTATGGTGATCTACAGCAATCTTTTTGCGTGTGGCGCCGTGCACAGAGGCCCCCTGCAACACACGTGGAATCGATCCCCGCTCCCATGGGCCACCAAACCTTCCATTACTCTTGGGTGGGCAAATTGGTACCAGGCTTGTCTGGGAGGATAGCAACACTGGCTCGATACATCGGTAGGCCACCGCGAATCATTGTAAAGACCAGATAGGCATTCAATCCAAGCTTAACGAAGTAGAATGCATGGCGCACCCCTCATGGATTGATCAACGCCGAGAGCTTTATCCTTTTTGCTTTTTTTTAACAGCAACCTCATGATGCGTTTGTTGAAGACAGAGAGCAGGTGTGCGTGCGGAAGGGATCTCGCATGAGTTAACCAAATGGACAATGGATGTGTGCAAGACAATGTCTACGCCTCCGACATTTCGTGAGGGACCTTTCCTCTGCGGACGCAAAGGCCCCGTTGTTCAGACTGAGGTATGTCGGTCTCCTTGCTTTTCGTTTCTTTTAGGGCAATCACATCTAATTTTATGCGATCTGCTGCTTCAACAAGGGCGTGAACTTCGGTGCCTGAGAAGAGCGTTCTGTTGTTATACGTGGAGAGTGAGCAACAATCTCGATGGCGTGTCGTGTGTGTGTACACCAAATCCGGTTTTAGGGACGTCCTGTACAACAGAAGATTTTCCGATTTCTCCCTTGTCGTCCTACTGCCTGACACCATAGACGGGGCCTCCAAGGTGCGGGATGGTAAAGGTGATCTTCTACTGATTGGGGAATTTGATATCTCCTAAAATCTTTTCCTAACAATGCAAGTATTCACCATAATGTGGATCCGAGAAAAGTGACTATTCCTCAATCAATTTTTTGTTCGGCTTTTTCTGATAGCTGAATCGGACACCATAATTAAACCTAAATTGAAGATAAACGTAGGCACAAAGAAACGACCGATAGTTCAAGGTTGATTTATTAGAGGTCGAACTCACCATCAAATTAACCTGCCCGAAAATCGCTAGATCACCAAATAGTACCGAAAGCCACGCAACAAAACGTACTGGTTTATGACCTCCTTCATCCTTCACAATCACAAAAGCAGTTTTGGGAAGCATGTGTGGAACAGCAACAAGTGTTTCACATGAAGACAGCAGAAAGAAGAATCCCTGAAACTGAATCAATAAATAGCCGTTTCCAAAGGGAATTAAGCTGTGGGTACTCGGAATAAGTTGAGAGGAAGAATCAAGTCCCTAAACAACAGAGCTCACCTGTATCACTTGTAATCCCGTTCATCGACGAGTGACACGACCGGGCGCCAGTAAATCTCCCATTTCTCCCCTGTCGCGTGCAAGAGTAGCCCAGGGTGTTCTGCTCGCACTAGGGATTCGCTGAGCATCCTGTCTTTCTTCTAGGCTTTTCGTGAAAAACTCTGACCATCGATTCGGTGGTCTTCCTGCAGTGGGTTTAACACCTCGAGGAATCCAGTCACTAACGGCTCTTGTCCATCGGTTGTCATTCATACGCATTACGTCTTCGGCCCACCTTATCTTCGACTGTTAGCCGTACAGAACGGCACCTTTGATTCTTGATCGTTGATGCAAGTCGGAGCTTCGGATCGCTTCCGTTACTTGCATGAAGCGGGATACTCCTAGCATCGTGCTTTCAACTGCGCGTTCAATAACGCGTGATTATTGAGTGATTTTTTCATCCTGTTTACGCAGTGACCATGTTTCTGACACATACGTAAACGCAAAAAGTACCGTTGAGTCGAAAAAGGTGGGCATGGAGTAGAGTGTTCTTTGTCCTCTACACTACATCCTCGATACTCTTGAAAGCTCCCCAAGCCGTTGTTTCCCTCTGCTCAGCTCTGGAGCTAAGTCGTTTAACATTTTGATTTCCCGACCTAGATAGACATAACTTGAGCAGTCGGAGATATTCGTTCCTTTGAGCGTGAATAGAGCGTAGGAAACCAATCCGTTCCTTGTCAACATCATTTTTGTGAGATTTAGAAGAGAACCAATCTTTCCACAGGCTTTATCAAAGTCGGCAAGCATACGTTCCGCTTAGCTAATGTTTGGTGTTATAAGGACGTTGTCATCAGTAAAGCCAAGATAGTGTAACTGCCGACAATCGATTTCCACTCACATATTATCCCTACTCCAATGTTCGCATGACGTTCTGGAAGATGGCGGTAAATAATTTTGGCGAGATAGTATCGCCTAGGCTAACCCCTCTTTTGACGTCAATGTTAATATCGTTGTAGGATAGTGATATATTGGTTGTGAAATTTTTTGTACAGCTCATGAAGAATCGTTATATACTGAGTAGGGGAATCTCTGACTATCTACGGCTTCCATGACTGCTTCTATCTCATTTGAGTCAAAGGCCTTCTTTAAATCGATGGAAATGAGACAAAGCGGTCATTTGTACTCCCGAAATACTTCAATGAGCTTTGTTATGGTCCATCGTACTGAATCCTTTTCGAAACCCTGCTTGCTCACATGGGTGTTCTTCGTCCAGTGTTCTGTCAATCCTGTTTAGGATGACTCGAGTGAAAAGCTTGTAGACGACAGACAACAAGCACATTGGGCGATAGTTGCCGGCATCGTGTAGGTCACCTTCAATAACACGGTCTTGCGGTCTTCACTGAGTAGGGACCTTGCATTCAGACAGGTAACGTGAAAAGCCGAGCCAGTGTGTTTACGAGGATTGACGGAAGGTTCTTTAGGTGTTATGGTCCTATCCTGTTCGGACCTGGTGTTGTTTGATTTTTCACCGACGAAATGACATGTCGGATTTCGGAAGGGAGAACGGGTGGTACAACATATCCATCCTCCTTTATTTCACATGACGAAAGGTTAACGTGGCTATCGAAGAGATCTGAGTATTATTCGTGAGTGATTTTTTCCATTGCCTTTCTGGACGCTGTCACTGTTCCGTCTGGGCGTCGGAGTGCAATCATCTTGGTTTTGTAACTGGCAAAACATCCACTAAGCTTTGCGAATGATTTTCCCAGCCCCTGCAGCTTCGACCATAACTGCTGCTGTTCTCTCCATAAGATCTTCTTTTATCGCCTATCTGCACTGCTTTGCAAGTTCGGACGTTAGTTCAAGCGTTCCCTGCAGCTCATCCGATTCCACGCTGGCGTATCAGCTCGAGTATTTCTGGAGACAGACGTCTGTTGGTGACTTTCGAACCCTCTGCTTTCGTGGCGCTAACGTGAAGATGTCGAATGAGCTGATCGTATTCTTCGTCGATCTTATAGGCATCGGCATCTTCCCAGCAGCCGACTACTGAATTGAATAGATCCCTGTTTATGGTCGTCCTTGGACTTCCGTTTTTAATTTAGCGGCTTTTTTTCTGCTTTCCGCGAGAAATAGAATCTTGCACGAAGTAGGCGATGGTCTGATCCGCTGTAAAATTTTTTGGACAACAGCGACATCGGTTAGGCATAACCTTCTATTTACTACAATGTGGCCTATTTCGTTATGGCACTCTCCAGTGGGAGGCTCCCACGTCCAGCGTAGAGGATGGGGGCTTATGGAATTGCGAGTTACCACGGATGGTCTTGGACGCCATGATAAAGTCAGATAGCTGCTCACCCTGTTCGTTCCGTTCTAATCCATTGGTCCCTGTTCCAATCTTGGCGTTGAAATCTCCAATGATGACTTTGAAGAATGTACGGTTTTCTCTGTAGAACTTCTTCAAGTCCATGTAGAACGCTTCGACTTCTTCTTCGTCACAGTTTGATGTCGGCGCGTAAACGAGGAAGATTGTCAGAGCCGGTATTGATCCACATCTTTTTAATCCTAAACGTCTGATTCGGGTAGTAAACTGTTCGAATGAATCGATGTTCATGGACAAACTCGTGTTGACGAGAACGGCGACGCCGCAAACTCCGATACTGTTGCATGTTCCGAGGAACAGTTGTTCTACGGTTTCATAGACAGCGTTGAATGGGCGGCGTCGTCTCGTTTCGGCAAGGCCGATGACGTCGTACCTTATCCTTCTTGCTTGCGTGAGCAAGTTTTCTACCGAGGACTCGGATGCAAGTGTACGTGCATTGTAGGTACAGATCGTCGCCTTAGTTCTTTGCAATCCAGCCAGCTTTCATTGGCCCTGAAGTTTTAGCAGCCTCTCCGTACTCGTCCTACCCGAAGCTGCTGAGTTGGGGGCTTTTCGGGGTCAGGGGGATGAAGCCCGTTTCTTTTACTGTTTTTAGCTTTTTATTACTCACATATAGCTTGCTGGGCTCTGAACGTGCTGGCTGGGTATAGTCACAGGTAGCTTGCCAGGCTCTCCTAGCGTGGACATGAAGCTTATATGTTGGAGTGGGCTCCTAACCGCTACCCATGTACTTCCCTGTCACTTGATTGCAAGCTTTTTGGCCGAATTGACTCGTAGAATACAATCCGCACAAGCGAGAACGCACCCACACACGCATGCATGAATACGACTAGCAACTACAGAAAGTATGTGCCAAATCGGCACAGCAGAAACAAGAAGTCCATATCCTGGATCCGCCTGCGTCTCAGTGAAGCAAAGGTCGCTTTTGGTCCTCGATTAACCTCCCATCCGCCACCTGAGGACGTCTTACCTAGCCTCGCGACTAACCGTCTATGGAGATCCCTCATATGAGGGAGATCCGTGGAACGAAGAAATAGCGAAGATAATGTCCTGGTTAACCCACGCTTTATCTCCAGCTATATGAACACAGCCATAAAATGTTGCATAAAAAGCGCTAATCCGGAGAAATCGATAGCAGTGAAAGAATTCCCCCTGAGCACCCTAAGACGCCAGCTAGTTGATAGCTCTCTGTATGACCTTCTATGTCACACGCACAATTGCATAATTTACCCTAACGATAGAAATCGTGATTGTTTAAGTGTATGGGAAGCATTACGTTGCCCAAACGGATAGACCACTCTGGGTCCGCATAAAAAAACCACCCGGATGCTAAGCGTAACGTTGAACAAATTAGTCCACTAGGCGTGTTCAGAAAACAGACGTAGCGGAGAAGATTTTGAATAGGAAGACGCATCCTCGCACAGGAATCCAAACGTCAGCGCGTAAAGGTCTTGAAATGCTGTGGATAAACTTCATAAATCCAAAAAATGAGCCATAACGAGAAATCCCATATGACTGCGAGATCTTACATTTGGTATTTTGACGTGGGAAAGGCTCACTACCTTCTATCTGAGCTCTGCACGATTGGTTGACGCTTGGAATACTCCTTGGAAATCTCATAGAGCACGGTGAGTGCGTGAAGAAGTCGTTGCATGTTAACTGCGATTGAAAATTAGTTATCGTTGTTTTTCTATTAAACTTATGAGTTCTGTCGCCGACTAAATTGCGGTCAAATTGACCTTTCCAGGCCGTGAAGAAGTTGAATTTTGTCGAAACGTTAGATATTGTGAATAAGTACTATACGAAGAAAACCTCGTAATATGTGCACGAAGAGAACAGCGAAATGTTCAGCATGGAATTATATATGAACACCTCAGTGGTCCACCACCAAACAAAATGCTTGGCTATGCAATAGGTTTTGAATTAACACGGACTTTTTTTCGAAGACAAATCGCGGTCCAGTACTCACACAGAGTTGTTGAGTACAGGAAGTGAAAAAAGCTTCTACCTTTTTTTTTACAGGAAGTGAAAAAGTTTCTACTGTTTCGCTAACTGATCACTTCCGATGTGATGTTTGAGTAGTCACGAAAGCAAATAGTGCATAGAAAATTGCCAACTAAAGGTAAACGTCTCGTGAATGAGCAGGCTAACAACAGCAGAGGTGTTGAAACATTACACTACTTTTTTGCAATACAGACCTTTTTGAAACCTCAATGAGGTGTCTTCATTTGCAGTTTTCGAATCATGAAAATCTTCCCACTTACTAGCGATGCTACAGAGAAAACACTTCTGGAAAGTTTCGAAAAATAAAAGGCGTTATTCGAGTCACTGATGTTCACCAATTCAACCGCTTTAATCCTTTCAGTAATCCCAGCATCTTAATTTTCTAGACTGAACTGCATCGGTTCTTAGTAAAGGTATTGAGATGCAATGAAACAAGATTGAAATAAGAAATTTTTATGAAATCATGATACCTAAAGAAACAAGTAAAGTTGTTGTTGCCAGATTCCAACTCGGCCATGGAGAGTTCGACGCTGCTTCCTTATTAGATAACAGTTCCGATCCCATGTCGTCTCTACGATAAATTATGACGTTCATCAACGAAGAAGGCAAAAATTTTTACGATAAGCACATTCGAGTTGCTACTATATTCCTTATTCATAAAAGCCGAGGTTCCCGTGGAATTCGCCTTCTTCAGAGCTCTGAAGGCTGATTCCTAGGGCTCTGCAGGAGGCGAAATCTGTCGAAACGTAAATTGCAAATAACGAGTGCAGTAACGACCGCGAATCAAAATTTCAGGTCAATACGTCTACGTGCACATCTTTACTAGCTTTAAATAGACTCTAATGCTTTGTTACCAACCCCTGAAAAGGGTACAGGAAAAAAGTGCCAAAGGAAAGATGAAGGACACTTGAAAGGAGTAATTGGCGAAACTTGAGTAATATGACAGATTGGAAAGTTATGTACTTCTCATCGTCGACGAAACTGTTTGTCGATCGAGAAATTCCACCTGCACAGAACAATGCCTGTATTTGAAAAATGTTTGATAAATGAAGCAGCCGTTATCAGCGTTTCAAGTGTCTATCGACTGCACAACAACACAGCTACCCTGCTGCAATATTGAAAAAAAAGGTGCGGTTAGAAGAAACGCCGAAAAGTGGTAGTCATTTCGCCGGTTCCTGGTAGTCTGGACTATTTTTTATAGCGGATTAATTCATGTCATATGTTTTGCCTCGTTTCTAGTTCACGTTAACGGCTTTTATGTCCCACGCCATACTTTCACTGACATGAAACCACTTTTTTTCATGCGTTTCCATTGGGAAGTCGAGCAAAGAAAGTAAACCAATGTCAGGAGTCGCAGCCGTCCTGGAACCAAATTGGTCAAAAGGTGACAAATCTCCTTCTGGTCCACAATGGGTGGCGGTTAACAGTGGTGGAGAGGACCTGGGAAAGGCGATGGACAGATTGACCTCGTAACTCCCGGGAACTATGATGACTTGACCAGCGAAATTTCTGCCTCAATACCTGCATAATAGGCACTGGTGTCTGCGACACTGGGCGATGAGACAACCGTAAAAGGCGAACAGATCACGGGTTGCACACGACGTTATTAAAAATGGACAAAACGAACAGGCCCATGATATGCCATGGAAACCGCTTTTTGTTCTTCACCTATAAGACCAGAAAAGTCTCTTCAGACGCCGACCTTTACTCTCTACCTGGAGCAGAACGTCGCATCAAATTTCATGTAATCATCCTACAACAGATGAAAACCAGGAATACCCGCATACGCCTATTAGATTAAGAGACCCTTGGAATTCATCAGTGGAGGGGAATTCTCGTTATGCAGTTTCTGAGCAGTGGCTTTGCAATACATTCACCCATTTTCTGTTCAGTCACTACACATGAGATCCTATCACCGCCCTTAGCCAATCTTCGTCTTCAACTTCGGCGTCGAAAGAAAATGTCATCAACTGCTATTCACCGACTTGGACAGCT
The DNA here is from genome assembly GCA_018806985.1 of Angiostrongylus vasorum. Classification (NCBI taxonomy): domain Eukaryota; kingdom Metazoa; phylum Nematoda; class Chromadorea; order Rhabditida; family Metastrongylidae; genus Angiostrongylus; species Angiostrongylus vasorum. The sequence continues at coordinate 2,596,488 of JADANN010000033.1, read as the reverse complement.
GATGAGAGCAAACCGGACGCGTTCTACAGCCAACTGTTCAAATAGCCAAGTAGGCTCGAGGCCAAATCTCGTGTCGCGTAGGACGAGGCATAATTTCGGACTGCTATTAATTTGGTCAGGGGAGCGGGTAGCAGAGTGGTAGCGATGTTCGCTATCACAAGCATGGTGGCATTTCGACCGCTCCAGGCCAATCAAGCCTGTCATATCTCCGGGGTCGGGAAATTGGCACTGAACTTCTCTGGAAAAAAAAAGTTCACACTCTGCAATCAAAATTGGAAACGCTCTAGCCCGGTTATCTCAGGAATCAAAGAAGAATTGCTCGACCAGCATTCTACGACATTCAAGATGAAATGAAAATCCTTATGCAGCAACCGAAGCCACACGTAAAAGTTGGGAGATCTTCGTGGAAAAAGGATGCGAGGAAACGATTCTGACTGTGAGAAGTGCTGCCATCCACACAATAGACGTGAAGACGGGTCCTGTAAGATAAAAAAAAGAATTAATTTGGTCTCCACAAATAATGAATAATGCGTGTCTTTAAAATAACAGAAAATGATTTCTTAAGAACTCAAGGACTCCAGGAGTTGAGGAGGTTACTGAATTGCACAATAGGTTTTCGAATAATTTTACTGTTTAAGAACCGAAAGTCCTTCTTTTCCCTCGCAAGGCATTAGCCATTTACTCGTGACGGTCGAATTTCTTGACCAGCAAGCAAAGTTGTCGGCAATGAAAAGATGAGCTACTTTTTATTCCTTCCTTTCTTCATTCTATCAATTCACTCAGATAGCAGCCGCCTATCACCATTGTTTTGCCACATGCCCTTTCTGACATTAATAATGGCAGCTTTTATCTTCCAAATCCAAAAATGTCCTCATTGGCAGAAATATCTGAAACTTTTTAAACGACTATTATTAGTTTCATCTTAACTAGTCACAGAGAGCAAATAGCATTGGAACTATTGCCATTTGAACTAAGAACCAGCAGCGAAATAACCAAGCTAACTTGTAACACCTGACAACAACAGCCTCACTTGTTTCTTTACGTGTATTAGCTTTATTTAATTTTTCGTCCACAATTTAGCACGCGTCAAAAAGCGCAATGGATAGAAGATTCCTTGAAAGACAAATGGGTTCGATCAGACGCCCAGGCTCAACAAGTCCTCCATCCCTGTTGGGTTACCAAATTGGTATCAGACTTATCTGGGAGGATAGCAGCACTGTGTCGATACATTATCTCATTGTAAAGACCAGATATCCATTTAATCAGCTCTAATGGTGCTTGATGAACTCGAATTCATGGCGCTACCGTCGGAGATTGATCAACCTCGAGAGCTTTTTTTTATCAATACCAGTGGTAAGAGATTCTACAGTTCAGTTCAAATAATTCAAATGCTGGGCTTTAACGAGTGAAGGAATTGGTTTAGTGAAGGTTCAATTCCAGTACTTCTCGGGATTTTCTAAAAATTTTTAGAAGTAATACGAAACAAGTGCAGGAGTCATTATAACAGTAATTCGATTAAAATATACTAGATGATGTTGTTTTGGTGGCACTTCTACCATTTAAAACTCTATCAATACACCATGATATATAGGTCGCGTGTGGAGCAGTGTTTGGAGGCGCCCTGCAACACACATGTGGAATCGATCCCTGCGGCCATGGCTCAACAAGCCTTCCATCTTTGCGGGTCGGCAAATTGCTACTAGACTTGGCTGGGAGGATAGCAGCACTGGCTCGATATATCGGTAGACCACCGTGAGTCATTGAGTCACTGTAAAGGCCATATTTGCCTGAAATCACCTCCAAACGATGCTTAATGAAGTCGAATGTACGGCGCATCCCTTAGGGATTGACTAACACCGAGAGCTTTATCCTTTATCCTTTTTTATCAATACACCTCTTGCAAAAACATTGTCTTTGAAGTTTCATAAAATGCTAAAATGTGATCAGATGAGGCTGCAGAACAAAAATTATTTCTCCTGGCTACTGCACAACCCATAGCAATTCTTTTACTTCAGTTCGTTTCCTATCATCCGTATTCTATGAAGCTCTTTTACACTACACTTCTGGTAGAAGTGCAGTTATAAAGCAAAGAGACATTAACTGCACAAACGACCATAATCGATCAGATTCGATTCTGCTAAACGTTAAAATTAAACAACGAATTTTAAATCACCCGTTAGGAAATTCCAATATGTTGAAGATAGAATGAAGACATCCACGCATTAGACCGTGTTGCACCCACATGGTGGTGGCTTCTGTGGCACGCGTTGTGATGCAGATCAGATAGAATTGCTTGCAATCGACTAATCTGACCCAAGAGAGTAAACGGTTAGTGGTCAGACTACGCAGACCTTCGTGACCATGACTTCTCGAAGACAGCAAGTCTAGAGTGAACAGTTTGTCTCTTGTTGAAATAAGATCTCTCATTCGTTATGATTGCATGGAAAGTCTGCTGTGAGGTTTTCTAAAAAAAATCCTATTAAATTATTTCAAGATCCAGGTCTACTCATTTTTGATTCCCGAAGACAGAGGGGTCGCGGCTACATCCTTGGTTGGCGACGTCTTGCAGAAATTTTTGAAAAAAAGTGGAGATCTGATAGGTGCTGTAAAGCACAAGCAAGTGCTTCAAAAATTATCACAGGTCACGTTTGAATCCAGAGTGTTAAGATGGCAAACTGAACGAGAACATGTAAATTGTGGAAGTTTCTGGCTACAGTGAATGCAAGTTATATCCTCTACTATTGTTCCACTAGCACTGGTGTTCATTAAAAAATCTCTCGTGGTTGGTCAATCTGTGAGAGATGCGCCATGCATTCTACTTCATCAAGCATCATTGGTACTCAATGATAGTGGATATTCTCTACGAGGTTCCCAATTAGGTATGCTGGAAGTGGATCAGGGGCGTTCCCAACAAATAGGCCTCATATCTGCCATGGTAAAACACAGAAAATTACAACTCATAACTATGTTCACCACTCAACTACGACCACTGAAAAAACAACGGGGACGTCACTAAACCGACTTTCGCGTATACTCAATGTGAATAATCAATACATATCTCTATACTGTTCGGCTTATACGAGATTGTTGCATAACCTTTATTCGGCTAAGCTTGACTGACGAGTAACTATGGATCATCGACTCGGACCATCGGCTCTGAAGAAGGCGAAAACGTCGACGCGTAAGCCGAGTAAAAGTTATTTGGCAATCTCGTGTAAGCTGAATGATCGCAGGAAATGAAGACTTTGAGAACGATCTTGTCGGTTTTCGTTTTCAAGAGTCGCCGAATCGGTATTGAGGAAAATGCGCACGAAAGTGGAACAGCTACAGACGTCTACTAACTATGTATTGGTTTTTTCCCCTCTATTCTTCTCTGAATTTCTTCCATTTCTGAAAATACAACGATCGTTGAACTTCTCCGCCTGCGTTATTGACCATGCGTTATCGCTCAATACACATTCAAAGGGTGTTGTGGCGGGAATATAAAATTTCTCTTCACTCAAACTCAAACACTTCAGAACTATCGTTGAGATAATCAAGTTTCATCAAAAACGTTGAAGTTCAAAGTCAAGTTTCACCACGAACGTTAAAGTTCAATCGAAAAGTATCGATTCTGTCAGACTGTGCTTGGAATATTTTCTTATTTGACTAATCTGTTCGCAGTTCCACTTCAAGCTGTACTTCTCATGCTTGGCTTAACCATTGGACCTAGCATATAGCTCTGACAGTATCAATCAGATATTCGTCGCGATCATCCTGGCTGACATTTTACGACGCATCACTTTCTCTCCGTTTTGTGCTGCTTATCGGCACACCAGATTTTTGCTGCATCGGGTCGAGCGTGTAGTACACACGGTACTGGGCATTGCGTTCTCACACCGCTCTAGGTATGGGCGGTCGCGTACGAATGCTGGCGTTGGTTGCTCCTTGCAAGGCGCGTGTGGAGCAGTGGTCAGAGGCGATTTGCAATACATATGGGGTCGATACCAGCATCTAAAGCTCAGCAAGCCTTCTATCCCTCCGGGGTCGGCAAACTGGTACCAGACTTGCCTGGAAGGATTGTAGCACTGGCTAGATCGGTAGGCCCCCCATGAGTCATTGTAAAGGCCAGATATGCATTCAATCACTTCCAGACGACGATTAGTGAAATCGAATGCATGGCGCATCCCTCAAGGACTGATCAACGCGAGAGCTTTATCTTTTTTATGAGTATGCTAAGATTAGGTTGCTAAAAAAGTGGAATATTATAGTTGGACTCTTCGACCATCCACTGGTGGCCGTGGAAAACATACTTTTCTGGTAAAAGTAGGTTTTCAAGGATTTGAAGATGGACTAGAAATGGTTATCATATCTGTCATACACTAATCAATAATCCAAATAATGCCGTTTACTGGAAAGGTTTGTAAAGGCTAACATTTTTTTCGAGAGTTTATACTTCCTGCGTCTCATTTCCATTCATAAAAGAGGATTTTCATGTTAATATTAGGAAAGAAAAGATATCAGTGTCTATGATGGTTTCATTTTTCGTCAATGATCAGTCAGAATTTAATCAAATCCATAAAAAGTCCTCCACATATCGGGAGCTACTGATAGACAAGGGCCGAATGAACTGGCCCTGGAGGACAGGCTGACTTATAAGAATGGTCTGTTGATGATTCCGATGTACGATTCCACTATGAATTACAACGATTTGATATGAAATCACTGGAACATAACCGGCCGACAACACACCAGATCTGGGAACGTTTAAAGGAAAAAAGAAACTGCAGACACATCGTCAACATCAATCATCATCGTTCAACGATCATTTTAAAGGGATCAATAAACCTGCAGTTCATGCTGTTGTGAAACGCTGTACTTTTTTTTAAAGAGATTTCAGGTTAATTTCGTCACTGCCTTTCCTACAGAACTATGGTATGGCACTGTTGTATAGTTTTCATCCGTACTTCATCTTTTCATCCTTTCATCATTCCACATCCTGATCTATTCATTGTCTACGAAAGCGAACCGACCAATTATTCACGATTTTTGTGTCAATTCGTTGTAATATCGAAGTACGTTGACATTATGGATGTTCACTTCAAAGTTATCCTTGATGACTTCAGAACTGAGCTTATTTGATTGGATCGATCCGCGATGGCCCAGTGCTCGTTGCCCCAGCTCTCGCCCGTCTATTCCTTACTTTGCCCCTCTCCACTTTCTTGCTGGACGTCGAACATATTTCGGTGACGTTGGACTTTCTGGACCAATAAAAAAGTTTGTCAACGATAGAGTTACTTTTTATTCCGTCACTCGTCTTCATTCTGTCATTTTGCTCAGATGGCGGTCGATTACTCGTTTCCAATGTTTTTCGCCTCTCCGTTGCCACTTGCCTTTTGCAAGGTTAATAACGATCGATTTTATCTATTTGGAGCCAATAACTACAAATGGACAGAGTTGTCTGACATACTGACTACTTCCATTGATCTTATCTTGATTTAATACAGAGGTGGAATGCCGCGGGAACCGTTGTCTACTAGCGAGATAGCAACCGAGGCAGCATTCGAATCTCCGTGGCCGTCTCAGAACCTGGCAACAACGGCCTTGCTGGTTTCTTTAGCCAAATTCAGTTTTCTTTTTTGCTTGTTATTCTTATTTCTGTTCGAACCAAGGCATTCGCTAGAAGGTTCTGCATTTCATTTCAAGGAATTCAATCTGCTGAGCTTTAATTGCAACTCTTGAGATGCAGTGCACAGTTCTTTTCTCCATCTCTCATCTGTGCTACATCAAATAACTGCCTCTTCTATGTTTCGCTATCGATATGAGTTATCCTTGATCTCAAACATGGGAGAGACTTTGAAGATATACGCATCCCAGCTAGACGTTTTGCTGGACAAGCAAATTTCTGAGGCGATTGTCCAAGTGCTGTGGCGTGTAGTGTTTTTTACATATTTGCCGCATCAACCCAAACCTATCCTGCATAACAGAGCGCTGGGACAATCACTAATCGGTAACCATGATGCTTTCTTCTTCTTTATAATTGCTCCATCAGTTCGCTCTCCATGTTCATTTGACGTCCAAGCTGCAAGCATGAAGTGGGTTTTGTAATCATGTAACCAACCAGTTCGATTTGTTCGCCTTCACAACATGCGTCATTCATGATTTGAGCCTTCGTCCTATTTATGCGCAGTCCAATCTTTTTTTCCTCTCCGCTGAGTTCACTGGGCCTCCTCTCTGATTCAGAGACCCTTCTCGAAAACATGAATATATAATTCACGATACAATGATTTGATAGGAATTTTCAACCAATGCAAATGCCCTTCTCATGGCAGTCCAATGACTTTATTATCCGCTGCAGTGCTTCAGCAAAACGCTTTAGCCAAATAGTGTCGCCTTGCCGGATCCCTTCACTTATGGGAAAGAAAAGGACTTTGTGTAAAAGCCCTATTTTGCTGCTGCAGATGCGATAGCAACCACATAGTGTTTTTATATAACTGGGGTCTGCTCTTAGTGGTTGGTGATAGAACTGAATTGGTTCCCACGTTATCAAACGATTTTTCATGGCCGACAAATTTTAGGGAAGAATCTGGATGGCACCTCCGAAAGACCTCATAAGTTGGGGTGCAGGTTTGACTGCCGTTGATTCAGCAAAGTCTTTGTTTTGATTCTGCTTACTCAACTGGTTTTGTCTTATCCAAAACCGTTGTAGTGAGCATTAAGATAATCTATGTGAACAGCTCGTGAAGTACACTTTAAAACACATCCGAAGATCGTTGCGAAGGTCTGTCGATCTTCTCTCCTGTGGAGGATTGACTGTACGCGACGTTCTGTACTCGCCTGAAATTTTTTACTTTTGAGGAAAAGATGTCACATGGACTGAGAGAAGTATATCTACTTTATAGCTTCCACTTCAAAGAATATGAATGGTGATCACAAGAAAAATTGAAGCTGTTCCTGTCGTCATGCTTTCCGTCGCAGCTCGAATTTTAGAGATATGAATACCGGGCAATTTTTGCCAGCGGGAATATAGGGGGTCTGAGATAACAATTTTGGAAGGGGAAAAAATTGGTATAAAAACACTTTCGTTCTTAATTCCATCTCACGAAGAATGGCAGCAGTGATCCTTTTTTCATACGTTGGGATTGACAGTGAAAAATTATCTTTACTAGGGTCCCGAAAAAACTCCAAATTTTTCGGATTCTTCCATCCGTTCTGAACAGTTTATTTTGTGTTTACGGATGTAAACTATCCTGCCAACATATTCCGCAGCCGTCCTTTATTACCAGCCGTGTGAGGTGCTTTGCAATACGACTGGCTTTAGTATTCTTCTGCTTCCCAGCAAGTAATGGATGAGATATGAGCCAAATTTTGTCATTGGGAAGCTCGAAATAGCCTTTAAGACCTTCGATAAGCAACTCGCAGTCAAAGGTAGATATCATGTGTGTGTGTGTGTGTGTGTGTGTGTGTGTGTGTGTGTGTGTGTGTGTGTGTGTGTGTGTGTGTGTGTGTGTGTGTGTGTGTGTGTGTGTGTGTGTGTGTGTGTGTGTGTGTGTGTGTGTTGTGAGTGAGTGAGTGAGTGAGTGAGTGAGTGAGATTGTGTCCGATTCTGGCACAAGTCGTGCCGTTCGGAGACCTCTATGCCTGCCCTCAACTTTCTTCAACGATCTTGGATTACCACTCAGAGACGTTGACCACAATCCAGCAATATGCTTTCTACTCTCATTACGATCTCCCTATTCCAGTGATTCCATGTAGCGCTTTAATGGCAGTGGTAAAAAAAATAACCATTGTGGCTTTTTGCCTTACAGACGTACCACCCATTACTCCCAAAAACCAGTTGAGACAGTCATTTAAGACTTATACCAATATCTTCGACAACCACATACATGCCTCTATATTAAATGAGCGATGATCGACGTGTCATTAGAGTGGTTCTCGCATTAAAAATTTGATGTGCCTTCTCGTTTGCGAAGAATTGCACAACACCGAAAACTGAAGGACCAGCTTGTAACCTTGATCACCAACAAGTTGGTTCGGCTTTTGCACGTTACTTGTCGGAATAAAAAGCTCCCATTAAATGGAAGAGGAACAATAAACTAAACTGCGTTGCACAAGAAAGGAGTCCCACATTATTTACCACTTTTTTTTTATTTTTGTATGACCCGTCTTCACGTCTACTGTGCAGATCCCAGCACCTCTTACATTCATTTCGTTTCCTCGCATCCTTTGTCCACGATGATCTTCCAACTTTACGTGTGGCCTCGCTTGCTGCTTGAAGGTTTTCATTTCATCTTAAATGTCATAGAATGCTGGTCGAGTCATTCTCCCTGGAGTCGCTTGATAGCCGGGCTGTTCCCAATTGGAATGCGGAGAATAATTTTTTCTCACACATGTCAGGCACCAATTTCCCGACCCCGGAGTGATGAGCGGCTTGGTTGGCTTGGTGCGGAATTAAGGTAGCACCATGCTCGTGATGACGGACATCACTTCTACTGCGGCATCCGCCCCCGACCCACAGTGTAGCGGCAACTGTCACCCATTCTAACCAATATTTGTCATCTGTAAACCTTGTGAAGGAAATCGAATTGATTTCATATCATTCTGAGAAAAACTGACACTTGATTGAATCTACTAGAAGCAGTGTTCATAATAAATTGATTTGCTTTCGGTGTTCACAACACAAGAGAGCGAAAAAGGTGAACGCGAACAGCGAACTGTACTTTAGAGCTTTTAAAAATCACGTAGTGCATGCAAGGGCGTAATGAAGGTTACAAAAAACACCTGATTCTATTTCCACTTACCCAACACTGTGATTCTGTCTGCCTTCAGGTCATCCTAGCCTGGAAGCCAGGTAGCCAAAATGGATGGCTATCCAGAATTTTCAGATGAGCGCTAGAGAAGAAATCCGAAATCCCGTGTACTGTCACCAATCAATGATCATAGACGAACAGAGAGATCAGATCCGAGTGGTTAGGTGGGCGTCTTGGCGACAAACGCTGTAAGAGAGCCACTATCCACTGCGTTTGATACCAAGGACAAAGAGATTCAGTTAAATTGTTCATCAAGATTTCAGTGCTTGAACATGCGAAGTACTACGCAGCTGGAAATATCATGTTTTTTGATGTTTCAAAACCGGCAAAGAGGTTTTTAAGTAACCGTTCCGTCCCAGTATTATCGATGCAGGAAAAAATATCTTGGTCTTCCTGTTGTCTTCCTGCAGGAAAAGAATCATCAATGTGTGCAAAAAGTGGCATGATCCAAGCTACGGAAAACTTTCCATTTACAGATTCTACATGAATTTGCTGAATATCAAATTTAAACTTCTTCACCTGCTTTGGTAAATTTTCATTCTTTTACAAAACTAGTATACTGTAGTCTGCACCACTGTTTGTGTCGCAAGCATAACGTAAAAATAAGAATAAATTCTTTCTAGAAAAAGGCGTATAACAGGATACTGGTCCAAAAAATGTCCAAGTGAGATAGCCGTTTCATCCAAGACACTAAAAGTTTAATAGATCCACCACGTTAAGCGAAAATATTGAAGAAGAGAATCTCGAAATATATGAGAGGTTTCATGTTTCCTCAGCAGTCCAAGCAGACTGATGCGGCTTCTGGTCCATTTCGATATCATAAGATTTCCTATTGGTTCCACAAATTCTTGGAAGATCGTACATGTCGACTCGTGCCTGCAAATGAACAAGTTCCCATCAGGATTCACATCAAAGGAAGTGAAGACATAGATTAACGCAGAAATAACGATAGAGCTTAACTTAACGTTAACTATCAGCACGAAAAATTTCGGTTCTTAATCAGCAAGAAAAACCGAAAATCTCTTCTTTAATATGCATTGTTACTTTGATAAGCTTACACGAGGTTGATAAATATATTTAGTTTCGGCTAACGTTTCGACGTTTTCGTCTTCGTCAGAACCAATGATCCGAGTCGATGGACCACGCTTGTTATTCGTCTCGATGTGGCGGTTTGGCTTTCGTGTCGAGTCAGGTCTTCCTCAGTAGGCCATTTCTACCCTTTCCGTTGACATTATTCTTTATTGGGGAAAAAGCTGACGTTTTAGCTAATTTTGCTTCTTCAGAGCCTAGAACGGTCAAGTTGGCAGCAATCGTCAGCCAAACACCTCCAAAAGCAAAACGGAAAGAACCCGAGACCAAGATTTTAATCACATTGAAAACAGGTCGGCCTCTTCACACATTCACCGGTTTTACTAGTTTTCAACCGAGTATTTCACACGAACACCAACCCCACAGAGTTCATATGGAAGCGTAATGTGCCTCTCTCACATAAAACTATCAGTCTTAAATACTGCGTGAGATCACTTGCGATAAAGAAACATTCCTCCTTGCTGCTCATTCTTGAATTCTCGTAACTTACGCAGAACGGTTCAAGAGTTTTGCATGCTGAAGCTTTCCTTTTCGCAACTCGGTAACGTCCTCAACTCTCCCAGTCCTCTATCTCTCGAAAAGTTATTTTTTTGCTATTAAAAAAAGAAGCATCATTCTTTATATGAGACCAAATCCATAGCAGAATAAAAATTAGATATCATCCAACCAACGGCATGAGATTGGGCCTTGAGCCATAGTTGGCTACATGAAAAGCTGGATGCACCGTCTTCACTGACGGTGCGCGCCCCAGCATAATTTGCATTCGTTTCGCCTGCGCAATCGTCATCCATGATGATGGTCTGCTCGAACATTATGTGACGTCTACGATGCGTATTCCGAATTCCTAAAAACAATTCCATCAGCGAATGCAGATAATTCACGATAGCCACGAACACATCGGCCCATCCTTTGCGTGGTTTTCGAACAGAACGCTTTTATTCTCTTGGAGTCCACTCTACTGTTCTTTTCAGCCGATCTGCAATGTGTTTTCATTACAATGTGACCGACTCATCTGTGATTTTCTATCGATGTGGATGTCGCAGATGGGATAGATTTCGGTGGTCTGAGCTGCGAGTTCCGACTAGACGTTGTGAGTGTCGGTCAAATTTCAGAAGACATCGTTCAAGTGTTCAGTGGGTGGTAAGTAGATCTCTTGACGAAGTTGAAGTACCAGCTCATGTTCCTGCTGCTAACAGAGCTCTTGGAGGACTGCTGAATCGAAATAGTGAGCGCTGATTTTGTGTCCGTCTAGCTGGTACGTGGCTTTTCAGAGTCGCCCGAACGCCGCCCATCCTGCTTTCCTTCTTCTGCCCAATTTCTCCTTCATAGTGTTCTCTATGTTCATTGAAGGTCCAACGTAACTTATGAAGTGGTCTCTTTAATCAGAAAAACATCCAATTCGATTTGTTCGCCTTCGCACCATGTGCCCTTAATGAGCTGCTCAATCCACTTTTTTTCTAGTTTCTTTAAGCTCATTTAACATTGTCTCTGCTTCGCTTAGACTTCTTCAAAGACAACAATTTCACTCGCCAGACGAAGACTTGACAGGAATTTCCCATCAATGCGTATGCCTTTTCCGTTCCAGTTCAGTGACTTCAATATCCAATGTAATGCGGCAGTAAACTGTTTTGGCAATATTGTGCCGCTTTGGCCAATCCCTTTTCCTACGAGCATCTTGAGAAGTCGATGAAAAAGCTGTACATTTGTATAGTAGTTCTGGTAACAGTCTGTTGATTTTCGTATTTAGGATGGGTTTCTCCTTGGTCAACGGTCGCTGATAGGATTGCACTCATATCGACGCTGTCAAGTGCTCTCTCATAGTCGATAAAGAGACAGATGGTACTCACGGTAGACATATATAACCCGCAATACGGTCTCACGGTGGTCTATCCAACAGAATCCCTGTCACAATCCTGCTTGCTCACCTGGTTGCGCGTCATCCAAAGTTTTCGATGAGCTGAAAAGGATAATCATCGTGCTTGTAGAGTACATTCAACAAGCATATAAGACGGTCACTGTTCTTCGGTATGATGGCCATGCATGAGATCCTCCAACCGCATAGAATTTTTTTTCATCTTGGGGGGTGAGATATAATGTGGATTGCCAGAAGTACCGTAGTTTTCGGTCAAGTTCTGCCTCACTTCATACTCTCTAATGCAACTCGCTCTTCAGCGGGTGGGATCTCCGGCGGTTTTCCACAAGTACGGATTCCGGGGTCCGAGTAGGAGATTGTGGAGCTAAAAAATTGGCATGCAACTGTTCCCTTATCGCTTCCATATCGAAGAGATACGTAACGAGAGGTCCATTTCTGTTTATAAGGTTGGATACGGAGCCATTACTGTGGCACAGATACCGACGACGCTTCTTCAAACAAGATCTTTGCTAGACTATTTCCGATAACTTTTTCTGCTGAAACCTATATAAGCTTTTGCAAAGGTCTTCCTCAGCTGGCATTTATCATCAACCGTGCAATGTACGTCGCAGTAGAGTCAAGCTTCAATCTCCTTCTCTTCACAAGCACCTTTTTAGTGATAACGGAGATGCAGTCTAATCTAAGCTAATTGTTTGAGGCAATGAGCCAACTTCGGCAAGAGCCCTAATTTCTTCGACAGAGACTTTGCAGGACATGGTCGGATCTTCCTTTATCTGCCAATCATATGAGGACAGGATTCTACTCAGGATATCTTCGTCATAACCGAATTATCTTTTTTTTTGTTTCGGACGATGACAGCAGTACTTTTTCCACCTAAGGATAAATCGAATCTTCGCACGGTGAAGTTGAGGTGTCAAATAAAACTTATTTCCTGTGCGTGAGAATATGATCGATCTCCGCTTATCAGCCATTAGGAGATTGTCATGTCCAGCTGCGATCTTTTCCCTCCTTGAAAAATGAATCCTCACAAAAAAGACATGGTGAGGAGAGGAGTACTATAAGACCACCTCCATTCTCATTTTGTTCTCCTATTTCGAATTTCCCTATCCTGTATTCACTTTTGTCGACCGCTCCTAATCGAGTTAAGGACTCGAACAACGAATTAATAGAAAGATTTCTCGTCAGCGATTACTTCCTCCAACATGTTGTAAAACGCATCCAGTTTGCTCTTATCAGCTGTACAAGTTGGCGAATAGCAGTTGATGACACTGACTTTCTTTTTGACGCTGAAGTTGAAGGCGAAGATTGTCCGAGCGCCGTGACAGTATATCAAATGAGGTGACTGAATGGGATATGGATATATATACGACAAAGCCACCTCCTCCAAGAATGCATGACGAGAATTTGCCTCCACTAATGAATTTTGAGGGTCCTTTCATCTAATCGTTGTATGTTATCTTCCCGGTGTTTCTTTCTTGTAGGGCAATAATATTGAGTGTGATGTGCCCAGCCGCGTCAAGAAGAGTGTAAATTTCGGCCCGAATAGACTCTTTTCGTATAATACGTGTATAACAAGAGGCACTGTCCATGGCGTATCGTGGGCATGCTCGATATACCAGTCTCCAATGACGTCCTATGCAACCCGAGATTTGATCGCTTCTTACCGATTTGCTGGTCGAACCACTGTAGATCCCTGAATTGCCGAGATCAGACTATCCGACTCTTTTCTCAGGGCGTCGATATTAAAGGCGGCTGCCTGACCTTGTGGTTCAGAGAGGATTTGCCACCTTTGACTAATTTTTATATAAGGACGGTGGCTATCACTGATATTGGTTTACTTTTGGCTGGGCTTCCAGATGGAAATGTTGGACTCTTCTTACCTTCGGAGACCCTACTGGGGAGATAAACTGTCTGCTGTATATTGGTATGCGACACCCAAGAACACTCACCCCTACACTCTCCTCCATACTTCATCCGCGATCGATGATGGGACTATAAACCATTATGTTGGACAATATATGTCAGTAAACATGGTTCATGTTGTTGAAAACTTCTTTAATTAAAAAATTTTTTTTGAAAAGCCACTTACTGGTTTTGATTCCATAGAAATATCGCTGCAAAATAAAAATGGCAGCTCATGATCAGAATGGAGATGTACATCTCAAATGCCCAAACATTCTTCAGGGAAGAGATTTCTTAACTAAGAAGGTGTGAGGGCGCTACATTTAATGCGATACTTGATTCGAGTATCATTTGGTAGGACATATGTAATTCATAGTCGTCAAACTTATGGGCAGTGAGAAAAGTCGGGAGAAGCTGTTTCGTGCTAACCTGTTCAGGTGTCTTGCCAGATGTTTCTGGTAGCCAGTAATAACATATCGCTGCTGTAATGATACAGGGTGCGAAAAAAAGCAGAAAATAAGAGAGTGGTCCTCCCAATAACGCACGAAGCGGGAAATAGACAGCAAGCAAAGCAGAACGGCTGAAAGCGAAAATTCTCAAGGAGACATATAATAACACCTCTGAAGTTTCCTTATTTTTGCATGTTTGGAGCAACTTAGTGTACTCGGTTCAGAAGCCTCGGTTATTGCAATAAATACGGATTTTAGTGAAGTAAAGAGAAAAGGCTCAAATTTCCGTCAGAAAAAGAATAAATGAAATTAGACCAATAATTGTCCTGAAAGGAGTGGCGAAACAACGTATTTGAAGTTTCTCGATTTTTCCCGCGTTCCCACATGTTTCGTAACGCTCTTCTTAAGTAATCTAATTTTATTCACCCACATTCCATTCACTATGATGTTCACCAAAGTGTAGGCGGCGGCTCGAGCTCTCTGTCCGACGAGTTCAACAGGAACGAAGAAAGAAATTGGACCAGGTCCAATGGTGAACAAGAGATTGAAAATACATATAGTGACTACCACACACCAGCCGATCCATTTCTCCTGAATAAGGCTCAGAAATGCTACTAAGTGGAGCTTTGGCACTTCATAAAAAATGAGAAATGGTTCCATTCTATCAAGACAATTATTCGTATTTTAAACTACCGTTATTGTAAAGATGCCAAAATTAACATCGAATTACGCGACTGAAAATAAAAAGGTCCGACAGTTTTCAATTATCATTCGTTACTTTCTAGAAGTGTCCAATTCATACCGATGTCCATCCAAACAAATACATAAGTCCGGATAAAACAACGTTCACAATAGCTAATGCTGAAAAGGTCGAGAGCAGAAGTGGTCTGCGTCCCAGACTTTCCACCAGATGAACAGATATCACCGCGCCAGCCTGCAATTCTCAACAGCTTATCATCGAAACAACAGCATTTCTGGGCGTGAAACTGACTACTGCGATAGTAAAAGTTAGTCCAGGCGCTTTCTACGTAGACGTTATGCTATGTCCTATGCATTTTTTCAATGTTTAAAACAAATTGGTGTGGCAAAAGACGACCATTGGTTAGATGGAGTTGAAGTCACTTAAAAATAGTATATTAACTTAGTGGATTCTGCAGATATCGCTTAGAGAATGTTTGAAGGTAAGAACACATTCGATAGCAACACCGATTTAACCATCGGGAATGAAAATCCTTTCCTACAGTTGTCAGTCAGAAACCGTCACATGCACTCAGGGATAAACATATGGTCCTCCGATGGCTCTAGCATTTGTTAGCAATTGCGACATAAACGAAAAAATCTAATTTCTATGGGTCGGCTATAAAGGACAATGCAATCAACTCTTTACCTCTACTGAGCATAATGAAAATACGGAAAGCTATTTTTCAAAGCAACTACTGCGTTACTCTCATCTCGTTCTGGTTCACCTAGAAAAAAAAGCCTACGTGCTCACCGCTGCCACCAAACAGAAAACGATATTAGCAAGCGACGCTTGAAGACCGTCCAATCCGACAGTCAGCAAGATTTCGAAGGCAAAAGCGCTGACTACTAAAACAAAAAAGTACAGTTACAAAACGTAAAAGAAAGAAAAAACACAGTGAGGAAAAACCAGTAGGTCATCTTGACTACTCCTACTCTAACCGTGATATCAATCCTTTCCAACGGATATTGAACTACTCATTTTAAAGATCTAGTGCGTTTCTCAATTAATTATTCTATATCACCTCTTCAATAACTCCACTACGGAATGACCTGCATAACAAGCATTCGTACAGTGCAACGTATATGGCATAACTTCTTCACAGCCCACACTTTTTCAGTGGTATTATTTTGGCGCGGTAAACCTTTTTCGTGCGCCTCCCACTCCTCATGCAGAAAGAGAGCGTTTTGTAAAGATCTGTCGAGGAGCCACCAAGGTGTTAAGAGGAAGAGAGCGGAAGATGAAATCGAAGCAGCAAAGATCCATTTCTGGTGGCAACGAAATTAAACCTCTTCGGGACAAATACAGAAAAAAAAGCACTTGCTTAAATGATAATTCTAGCGAGAATGAGGCCCCATCTATCCTGCCCTTTTATCCAATGAAATAAGTGCGGCTATAAAACGATGATTAAGAAGGGTCGGTCTAGAGAATTCGGTAACAGTAATTAAATAGCCACCGAGGACTCTAAGATGCCAGCTGATTCGCAACCGCCTGCATGACCGTCTGTCATCTGCATCACCTGTACTACCGTTGATCGGCGAGTGACTCGAGCGGGCGCCAGTAAATATTCCACTTTTCCCTGTCGCGTCCAAGAGTAGCCCAGTGGGTTATCCTCGCTCAAGCGACCCGTTGCGCATCATATCTTTCTTCTAGGCTTTTCATCAAGAACTCTGACCACTAGGGTCGATACTCTTCGTGCAGCGCGTTTGATACCCCGAGTCCAGTCACCAACGGCTCTTGTCCGCCGGTTGTCGTTCATACGCATTACGTGTCCGGCCCACCTTATCTTCGACTGTTTGGCGTACAGATCGGCATCTTTGATTTCTGATCGTTGACGCAGGTCGGAGCTTCGGATCCCCTTCGCTTACTTGTGTCAAACGGGATACTCCTAGCATCGTCCTTTCGACTGCACGTTCAGTAACGCTGAGTGATCTTTCATTCTGCTTGTGCAGCGACCAGGTTTCTGACGCATACGTTAGGGCAGGAAGTACCGTTGAGTCGGAAAGGTGGGCGCGTAGTCGGGTGCTCTTTTTTCTCTTCACTACATACACCCTCGATGCTCTTGAAATCTCCCCGAGCCGCTCGTTTCATTCTACTCAACTCTGGAGCTAAGTCGTCCATCTGATCATTGATTTCCTGACCCAGATAAACATAACTGGAGCATTCGGAGATATTCGTTCCTTTGAGCATGAATGGGACATACGAAACCAATCCGTTCTTCATGAACATTGTTTTGGGAGATTTAGTCGAAGACCAATCTTTCCATAGACTTTATCAAAGTCGGCAGGCATACGTTCCGCTTCGGTAATCTTTGGTGTTATAAGAACGACATCATCAGCAAAGTGAAGGAGGCGCAATTGCTGACCATCGAATTTCACTCCCATGTTGTCCCATTCCAGTGTCCGCATGGCGTTCTCGAGGGTTGTGGTGAATAATTTTAGCGAGATGGTACCGCCTTCTCCTCTTCTGATTTCGATGTTAATATCGTTGTATAATGGTGATATGTTGTTTGTGAAAAATTTGTATACCCACGAAGAATCTTTATGTACCAAGCAGGGACCCCTTGACTATCAAAGGGTTCCATGACTGCTTCTATCTCAATGAGTCAAAGGCCTGCAACAGCCTTTGTACTCTCGCGATACTGCAATGAGTGTTGTCATCGTGTGGATGTGGTCCATCTTACTAGATCTTTTTCGAAACCCTGCTTGTTCAAATGGCTGCCCTTCATCCAGTGTTCTGTCAATCCTGTTTAGGATGACTCGAGTGAAAAAGTTTGTAGACGATAGACAGCAAGCAGATTGGGCGATAGTTGCCGATATTGTGGAAGTCACCCTTCTTGAACAATAGCACAGTCTTGCAGGTTTTCCACTGAGCAGGGACTTTGCATTCAGACAGGGTAACGTGTGAAAAGCCGAGCCAGTATGTTTACGAGGACTGGCGGAAGGTTCTTCAGATGTTCTAATCCTACCCTCTCCGGACCTGGTGCTGTTCGATTCTTCATCGACGAAATGAAATGTCGGATTTCGGAAGGGAGAACCGGTGGTACAACGTATCCATTCTCCTGGACTCCATATGACGGAAGGTGAACGTGGCTATCGAAGACATCTGAGTAGTATTCGTGAATGATTTTCTCCATTGCCTTTCTCGACGCTGTAACTGTTCCGTCTGGGCGTCGGAGTGCAATCATCTTCGTCATGTAATTGGCGAAGCTTCTGAGCAGTTTCGAACATAACTGCTGCTTTAAGATCTTCTTTTATGGCCTGCCTGCATAGTATTGCAAGTTCAGAAGTTAGTTCGTGGTCACCTGCAGCTTGTGCGTTTCCACGCTGGCGTATCAGCTCGAGAGTTCCTGGAGACAGACGTCTCTTGGCGACTTTCGAACTCTCAGCTTTCATAGCGCTAACGTGAAGATATTGAATGAGCCCATCGAATTCCTCGTCGATGTTATCGACAAGGGCATCTTTCCAAAAGCCGACTAATGAGTTGAATAAGTCTCGGTTTACGGTGGTTTGGCAACTTCGTTTTTTTAATTTAGAGGTTTTTTCTTGCTTCCGAGACAAACGGAATTTTGCATGAAGGAGACGGTGGTCTGATCCCGTGTAAAATTTTGGGAAAACAGCGACATTAGTAAGGCAAAACCCTCGATTTCTATGATGCGATCTATTTCGTTACGGTACTCTCCAAAGGGAGACTCCCACGTCTAGCCTTGAGGATGGGGGGGTTCTGGAATTGCGAGCTACCATGGACGATCCTGCAGGTTGACCGTTCATTCTTATCCGATGGTCCCAATCTAACTTTTTTCAGGCGTTTTTCCTAGTCCAAACTTAGCGTTAAAATCTCCAATGATGACCTTGAAGAACGTGTGGCCTTCTCTGCAGAACTTCGTCAAGTCCACATAGAACGCTTCGCTTCCACTTCCACTTCGTCACAGCTTGATGTTGGCGCGTAAACGATGAAGATTGTTAGAGCCGGTTGATCCACACCTCTTTAATCGTAAACGTCTGATTCGGGTTGTTAATTGTTCAAACGAATCGATGTTCATAGATAAACTCGAGTTGACAAGAACACCAACACCGCCGACTCCTCTGTTCTCGCATATATCGAGGAAGAGTTCTTCTCCTGTGTCATAGACGGCATTGAATGGGTGGCGTCGTTTCCTCTCGGAAAGGCCGATGACGCTGGTTCCTAGTCCTTTCTTGCATGAGCATGTTTTCTATCGAGGATTTGGAAGCAAGTGTGCGCTCGTGTGAGGTACAGATCGCCACTTCTGTTCTTTGCAGTTTAGGCTGCTTATAATGGCCTTGAGGTTTTAGCAGCCTCTTTATACTCGTTCTACTTAACGCTGCCGAATCGGGGGCTCTTTTGGGGGTCATGAGAATGAAGCCCGTTTCTTTTACTGTTTTTAGCTTTTTATTACTCACATATAGCTTGCTGGGCTCTGAAGGTGCTGGCTGGGTATAGTCACAGGTAGCTTGCCAGGCTCTCCCAGAGTGGACATGGACCTTATTTGTTGGAGGTGACTCTAACCGCCTCTCATATACTTCCCTGTCACTTGATTGCAGGCTTTTGCCCGAGTTGACTCGTAGCATGAATACGCATCATAAAGAAAGAAGGTATGTGCCAAATCAGAGCAGTAGAAATAGGGAGTCCATCTCCTGGGTTCGCCTGCATCTCAGGGAAGCAAAGGTCGCTTTTGGTTTGCGACTAAACCACTATCCGCAAGCTGAAGACGCGCCACGTAGCCTCTCCACTAACCGGCTCGAGATCCCTCATTCGAGGGAGATCCGTGGATGACCGTTTATATATAACGCAAAAGAATTGCAAAGTATGTCCTAACGGTAGACACAATGATTGCATGAGTTCGTGTAAAGTCTAGCTGATCTTTCGTAAAATGTGCTGTAACAAACATATTGGTGAGACGGGTACACCATTGTGTGCCCGTATAAAAAAAACACTTAGTAGGTAAACTTGAACTGAAACAAATATTCCGCTAAGCGTGCATAGGACAAAGAGACGTAAAGGAAGTGATTTCGAACCTGGAGTTACCATCCTCGCACAGGATTCGAAGACTTCAGCGTGAAAATTAAGCAACTCGCTGTGGCTAAACTTGAAGGATCAAAAAATTAACCGCAGGGGGAATGTCTTGTTATCACACGTGATCTCACGCAATATCTCAGACTTGTATTTAAATGTGAGAGATACCAATTACCTCTCCATGTGAATTCTCTACAGTTGCTCTCCACGCATGGAAGGCTTATAGGAAACGATGACCTGTTTTGTTTTCAACACGATGAAAGTCGTAGGTTCGCGGTTTTTGTTTTTTGGTTATGGAGGTGTTGGCTGACTAGATTGATGTCAACAAGACATTTCCATGCCCTGAAGAAGGCGAATTCGCCGAAACGTCAACTTTCTTGTAGGCAAAGAATAAAGTAACAATCTCCTGTTTGCTCATGAAGAAAGCAATGAATAACTTGATCAATGCCGAGGTTAGTGGAAAGCCGGTCATGGGAATTGCCGACGTCAATTTCCTTACATAGTGGAGCATAGTAATATGTACAAGTAGTAGTATATATACCATGCACATTTCTAGAGCTGTACAGCAATGTTTTTCTGTAAAAGTGCCATGTTCTCAACCCATCAATTCCACTAGCTATTGAAAAACTATGTGTTGTCAAAATATCTCAAGTCCGTAAAAGGATAAAAGGATAAAGCTCTCGGCGTCGATCAATCCCCTGAGGGATGCGCCGTGCATTCGACTTCATTAAGCATCGTCTGGAGGTGATTGAATGCATATCTGGCGTTTACAATGACTCGCGGTGGCCTACCGATGTGTCGAGTCAGTGCTGCCTATCCTACCAGACAAGTCTAGTACTAATTTGCCGGGCTTGAAGGGATGGAAGACTGGGTGGGCCACGGGCGCTGGAATCAGGTTTCACGTGTGTGTTGCAGGGTGCCTCCAACCACTGCGCCACACGCGCTCTCAAGTCTGTAATGACATGAAATTACGGTCACCGCGTAAGTGCCAAGTGACACTGTACAGCAGGCATACCGACCTATAGTATTTATGCCCACTAATAATAAAGCACTTTTTTATACCAACTACTAACCAGACTAGGTATTTCTTGTAGACAGCATATCAACGACCTAGACGAATTTGTAAGTTAGAAAAGAATGTAACACATACTTTTTGATTTCTAGATCAAGTCTGAAAATCCACTTTGTTTACTAAATGAGAAATTAAACATTCTTGCATTTCCTCCACAAAAAACAACACCCTACCTGCAATTCCAGACAGTACCGTTCCGCTCGCAACAACAGCCGAAACCAAAAAACCACAGAGCCATTTTTCATCCTTAACTGAATAATAAGTGCGTCGTTTTCTTGTTCAGCAATCGCGAGGTCGTTAAACAGCATACATCTACTTCCATAGAAAGAAAAACACAATGCAATACAATACAACAGTAGCTGACGCCTCGGCAGTATCGCCTTCTTCATAGCCGCTTTTTTACGTGCCTTCCAATGAGGAAGATTAGAACAGCTGATTATAGTCGCATAAGGTTGATGACTCTTGAAAAAAAGCGGCTCTGAAGAAGGCGATACTGCCGAAACGTCAGCTACTGTTGTATTGTATTGTGTTTTTCTATGGAAGTAAATGTATGCTGTTCAACAACCTCGCGATTGCTGAACAAGAAAACGACGCATTCATATTCCAATGCCGAGGTTAATAGAAAGTCGATCCTGGTGAATAATAAGTCTAAACACTGAGTGGTAGCATGTGTTTCTTCGCAGCTTCCGGATGAGCATCCACTACATTCTATGAAACTCTTGTGAACTTACCTTGAAGATTTCGAACAAACCGAGCGGTCGACCCTCTTTGTTGGCATTCTGGGCATCGGCCAAGAGCAACTCGACTTCGGCTTCGGTAATACGATGATAGTACTTAAATGAACTCGCAGCTTTACGTGTTTCGTTCCGGGTCACTAGGAAGCTGAAAACATTGTGCGATTAAATAGACCAAGTATTTAGGTTAAAATCCAATCAAAAATAGAGGAACATCCTTGCAGAACTCATCACAGATATGCTACTGAAAACTAATCATTAGCCGCTCTACAGTGCCAGGTAACACTGACATCTCATCCACTCTACTTCTATAGGGTGCAGGTTTACAACGTGAAGCACATTTTACGGATGGGATAAAAATAAAGCTGGGTGTTCCTTGTCAGCCCTACTGTTCTCGATGCTCTGTTACACTTAGCAAGCAACAATTTTATTGAAATGCTGTCTTTTCTAAATT
Source organism: Angiostrongylus vasorum (assembly GCA_018806985.1). Taxonomy (NCBI): domain Eukaryota; kingdom Metazoa; phylum Nematoda; class Chromadorea; order Rhabditida; family Metastrongylidae; genus Angiostrongylus; species Angiostrongylus vasorum. The sequence continues at coordinate 2,574,353 of JADANN010000033.1, read as the reverse complement.
ATTGCAAATTACATTTAATGCAATTTCGTTATGTATGGTGGAATTACAGCATCCTTTGAACCTTTGACGATTTTTAAGATGGAAATTTTACGTGTAGGAACAACAGTCCAGACAAATTCATTTCTATGAATTCAAACCCGGATGGTTGTAGAGCAAAGACCTCGAAATATTAGAGAGATTTGGGGTCAAGAAAGTTTAGACGAACGCGCAATGTAGAGTTAGATTCACCGGACGAATTTCTGCCACTGATGAAGACGAATTGAAGGCTTTGATGGAAGCAATTATAAGCACAGCTGTTCGGAAACTTTCACAGGGACACTTCGCTATAAGGATCACACAAGAATCGAATTAATAGAAGAAAATGTCGCCGTTTCGAATTATCGTAGGCACCCCTTCTACGAAATAAAGACTACTAGTTCCTCCACTGTATTGTGATTTGTGACGAGAAATGGATCATCAGTGACGACCGATGACGATTGGCTCAATGCTTGAGCCGCGGTGAAGCTTGGCAATTCCCAACGCCGATATTTTGCTAAAAGAAAGTCGTACTGGTCGTTTGGTGGTCTCTGACGGGCATAATACATCACAGCGTACTGAATGCGCGTGCAACGATTACGGCGCAGAAGTAAAACCAGCAAATTAACGCACCTACAGTGCACTGGTCATCAGAAAAGGATCAGTCCTTCTGCATAAAAAACAGACGGTGACGTGTCGTACAACCGATACTGCAAATAATAAACCACCTTGGCTACAAAGATCTCTTTCACCCACTATGCTATCGGACTTCTCCCTTACCAACGATCACTTGCTCAGACTTCTGAACAGTTTCCTCTGCGAGAAATGCTCTAGAAACCAAGTCCAGGGCAAAACTGTTTTTTGATGGTTTAGTCACTTCCGGAAGGCCAAAGTTTTATGCAAGCACTAAAAGTACACTTGTGTCCTGTAGCACAAAGACTAGGTCTTATCACCTGTATCATCTGTATCACCTGTAGTCGTGGTGATCGTGGAGTGACTCCAGCGGGCGCCAGTAAATCTTCCATTTCTCCTTGTCGCGTGCAAAAGCAGCCCAGTGGGTTCTGCTCGCTCTAAGGACTCGTCGAGCATCAAATTTTTTTTCTAGGCTCTTTGTGAACAACTCTCACCATCGGGTCAGTGGTCTTCCTGGAGTACTGCTGACATCTATGGAATCCAGTTACAAACGGCTCTTGTCCATCGGTTGTCATTCAAACGCATTACGTGTCCGGCCCACCTTATCTTCGACTGTTTGGCGTACAGAACGGCGTCTTTGATTTTTTTATCGTTGATGTAGGTCGGGGCTTCGAATCCCATCCCTTACTTGTGTGAAACGGGATACTTCTAGCGTCGTCCTTTCGACTGCGCGTTCGATAACGCTGAGTGATCTTCCATCCTGCCTACGCAGCCACCACGTTTCTGACGCATACGTTAGGGCAGGAAGTACCGTTCAGTCGAAAAGGCGGGCACGGATTCGGGTGTTCTTTGTTCTCTTCATTACATCTTCGGTGCTCTTAAAAGCTCCCCCAAGCCGCTCGTTTTCTTCTGCTAAGATCAGGGGCTAAGTCGTTCATAAAATTGATTTCCCGCCCTAGACAGACATAACTGGAGTATTCGGAGATATTCTTCCTTTTGAGCGTGAATGGGGCGTACGAAACCAAACCGTTCCTCAAGAACATCGTTTTTGTGAGACTTAGCTGAAGACCAATCTTTCCACAGGCTTTATCAAAGTCGGCAAGCACACGTTCCGCTTCACTAATGTCCCATGTTATAAGGACGATGTCATCAGCAAAGCGAAGATGACGTAACTGCCGACCATCGATTTTCACACCCATATTATCGCATTCCAATGTTCGCGTGACGTTCTGGAGGGTGGCGGAAAAATAATTTTGGCGAGATGGTATCGCCTTGCCTAACACCTCTTTCGACGTCGATGTTAATATCGTTGTAGAATGGTGAAGTCTTGATTGTGAAGTTTTTGCACAGCACTCGAAGAATCTTTATGCACTGAACAGGGACTCCTTGACTATCAACGGCTTCCATGACTGCTTCTATCTCAGTTGAATCAAAGGCCTTCTGCAAATCGATGAAATTGAGACAGAGTGGTCTTCCGTACTCTCGCGATACTTCAATGAACCATGTTATCGTGTGGATTTGCACCATCGTACTAAATCCTTTTCGAAACCCTACTTGCTCACATGGGTGTTCTTCGTCCAGTGTTCTGCCAATCCTGTTTGGGATGACTCGAGTGAATTGTTTGTAGACGACAGACAGCAGGCAGATTGAGCGACAGTTGCCGATACCGTGTAGGTCATCCTTCTTGAACAGTAACACGGTCTTGCTGATCTTCCACTAAGTAGGGACCTTGCATTCAGACAGGTAACTTGTGAAGAGCCGCGCCAGTGTGTTTACGAGGACTGGCGGATGGTTCTTTATGTGTCTTATCCTGTCCGGACCTGGTGCTGTTCGATTTTTCACCGACGAAATGGCATGTCGAATTTCGGAAGGGAGAACCGGTGGTACAACACATCCATCCTCTTTTATTTCATATGACGGTAGGTGGACGTGGCTATCGAAGAGATAGTATTCCTGAATGATTTTCTCCTTTGCCTTTCTGAACGTTGCAACTGTTCCGACTGGGCGTCGGAGTGCAATCATCTTGGTCTTGTAATTGGCGAAGCTTCGGTGGGCTTTGCGAATGCTTCTCCCAGCCTCTGCAGCTTCTACCATTACTGCTGCTCTTCTCCCTTTAAAATCTACTTTTATCGCCTGTCTGCACTGTTTTGCAAGTTCGGACGTTAGTTCGCGGTTGCCTGCAGCTCGTGCGATTCCACGCTGGCGTATCACCCCGAGTGTTTCTGGAGACAGACCTCCCTTGGTGACTTTCGAACTCTCAGCTTTCATAGCGCTAACGTGAAGATGTTGAATGAGCCGATCGAACTCCTCGTTGATGTTATCCACAACGGCACCTTCCCAACAGCTGGCTAGTGAATTGAATAAGTCCGAGTTTACTCTCCATTGGGAGACTTCCACGTCCAGCGTTGAGGGTGGGACTTCCCGAATTGCGAGTTACCATGGATGGTCTTGATCGTCATGATAAAGTCAGATAGCCGCTCACGCTGTTCGTTCCATTCTAATCCATGGGTCCCAATGTGACGTTCTTCAGACGTTGTCCTTGGTCAAATCTTGCCAATGAAATCTCCAATGGTGACTTTGAAGAATGTATGGTCTTCTCTGCAGAACTTCTCCAAGTCCATATAAAACGGTTCGACTTCTTCTTCGTCGTAGTTTGATGCCGGCGCGTAAACGACGAAGATTGTCAAAGCCGGTTTTGATCCACATCTTTTTTAATCGTTAACGTCTGATTCGGGTAGTAAACTGTTCGAATGGATCGATATTCATGGACAAACTCGTGTTGTCAGGAACGCCGGCGCCGCCGACTCCTCTACTGTCGCATGTTCCGAGGAACAGTTCTTTTCCGGTGTCACAGATGGCGTTGAATGGATGGTGTCGTCTCGTCTCAGCCAGGCCAATGACGTCGTACCTTATACTTCTTGCTTGCATGAGCAAGTCTTCTATCGAGGACTCGGATGCAAGCATACGTGCATTGTAGGTAGAGATCGTCACCATAGTTCTTCGTGATCCAGGCAGCTTCCATTGTCCCTGAGATTTTAGCAGCCTCTCCATACTCGTCCTACCCAACGTTGCGAAATTGGGGGGCTCTTTCGGGACCAGAGGAATGGGGCCCGTTTTTTTTACTGTGTTTAGCATTTTGGTACCCACGTATAGCTGGCTGGGCTCTGAACGTGGGAGCTAGGTATACTCACAGGTAGCTTGCCAGGCTCTCCCAGAGTGGACATGAAGCTTATTTGTTGGAGGCGACTCCTAACCGCCTCCCTTGTGCTTCTTTGTCACTTGATTGCAAGCTTTTGGCCGAACTGACTCGTAGAATACAATCCCCACAAGCGAGAACGCACCCACACACGCATGCATGAATACGCCTAGCAAATACAGAAAGTATGTGCCATATCGGCGCAGCAGAAACAGGGAGCCCATCGCCTGGTTCCACCTGCATCTCAGGAAAGCAAAGGTCGCTTTTGGTCCGCGATTAACTCCCTATCCGCTAGCTGAAGACGCTCCACGTAGCCTCTCCACTAATCGGCTCGAGATCCCTCATGTGAGGAGATCCGTGGATTAGGTGTTATATTTATCACTAATTCTTCGACTAGATTCGCTATTTGCAATCCAATATAATATCGCTTGCCGAAGGATGCATTGCCACCAAAGGTGCAGATAATATTGATTGGCGGAAATTGACCAACATCCGTACTTTATAAGAATGCACCATCCAGTGAGATTCTTCATTCGATCGATGCTCCACTTCAACGGATCCGAACCAACGTAACAACTAACAACCACATCATGAGGACGACCACCTGTGGGTCATCTATTCGGATCGATTCGGCTGTGAAGAAGACGAAAATATCACCTGAGTAAATCTTTCTATCAGCCTCATGTTGGCTTAATAGTTGGAGAGGCTGCTGATTAGATTTTTAAAAAGTACAGGTTGATGTCCACCTATTTTCCAAATAACTAGATAATTCCATTTTTTCAGAGTTGGAAGAAAATCGATCATCACGTCTCCACCACCATAACGAATTTCTGAGCTAGACATAGGTGGCTGGTTCCCTGAAATTCTCCCTTATTCACTCAGTTGCACGTGGTAATTTGGGCGAATTTGTTTCTTCGCACCACATAAAATTTGCCATCAAGTTCAACCGGAAACAGGTTTCGAACAAATAGGGCAATTGGGTCATTAATGTCTTATATCAAGAAAGCAATATTATCAATACACCTGTAATGGTGTTGCAGCCAGTTATTGAATTTTGTCCTCACACTATGCCACTCAAGCCATCGCATGACCGACTTAATGGTGGCGCTGAATAAAATTGCGCCATTCTGTACCATCGTCTTTTCATAGGTGACTATCCGATAGTAGGTCAAAATTCTTCGTGAAAAGAACTTTTAGGCGATACTGGCAGAAAGCGTGGACTACGTTAGCTGATGCACAGAACGTGAAAGTCTGAGGAATTAAGTTCATGAAGCCGCGGTTTGTAAAAGAGTGCTGTATGTTTCTTTGATGACAAGGTGGAATTTTGGACTTTTAAAGGAAATGCTACTAAGTCGACAGGTTTAAATCTCCTAAACGTGGTATGAAAAAAATGTGAAGGTGATGATTATCGAAGAGATCGCAGTTAGAAGTCGTACATGATTTTCTCCCTTGCTCACCCGGATGAACCGATCATGACGTCTGTGCGCACGAGAGTGATTACCTTGTTCATGCAATAGAAGACACTAACAGTTACAAGGATAGCTAGGGAATTTGCAGCATGGTGTTAGTCTGTGTTATTGAGAATATCTGTAGCAGCCCTTATCTTAAAAAAATGTTGATTCAGTAAGCGCCCTTAGGTCTTTTTGTTAAGCATTTTAGACGCTGTTGGGAGCAATCTTGGCGTAAAAATCCCATTTATGGTATCATAAAATATGCAGAATTTCTCCAACCCTGTCAACTCTTCGACTTGACCTCATCACAGCATTAAGTCAGTTTGTAAATACGGAAATCACAAATTCGAGTGTGACTAGAGCGGACGTTGGTAAGTTTTTCACTTCTATTTTTAACGTGCAAAAGTACACCTGTCGGTTCTGCTCGCTCGAGAGAGTTGCTGAGCACCATATCTTTCTCACTGTGTAGCAAACTCCAAGACCGACTTTTCTACAGCCTCGGAATAGATTTATAACCCAACTTTTCCTTGGAAAAACATGAGGTCGTTATCGCGGTATTTATTTATCCACAATAGCCGACATTTAGGCGGTTTTGCCATCTCCAGAACCTCCCAAAGTGAAACTGACATGGAGCCAACTCAGGCAAGTACTTGTAAGCCTTGCAGTTACTTGGTGAAGACGAACCGTACTGAGTCTTATATGGGCGAGTAATGTCCCCGGCTGAGGTGAAAAAAATCAGCATGAAGCATGGCGTGAGGTATGTGGGATCACAAGGCACTCTTCATTGCGGTTTACTTTTGAGTTTCTGGAATGTATTCAAAACGCTCCAGTTCTAACCGCTCATGGTATGATTCCTGTGCGAGAATAGTGACCTTTACTTTAAAAGTATTCTCTATTATGCTTCTGTATCCTATTCGCCTCTAGTTGAGTATTTGGTCTAACGTTACTTCTACCAAAATGGTGTTTTTTATGCAGATGCATAGTTGTCTACCCGTTGCGCCAATGTATTCGATCCCACATGTTCTACAAGAAAACGGTTAAACCGTACCCGAACTAATGCAGTCACCTCCTCTACTGTTAGGGGCATTCTATGCAATTTTGCACAGTGCATAGAACGTCATACAAGCGGCTACGAACTAACCGGCGTGTTAGAGTGTCCGGTGGTATTTCTTTCCCTATTACCCAACTCTTTAAATCAATCCTCCTTAAGCAACGTTTAAGAGCTGCACCTATTTCGTTAGAAATAAAGGGTGTGGTAAGCGGAGCCTTATTCTCACTAGAATTACCGTCCGGAGCGTTGTTTTTCCTCAGCACTTATCTCGAGGAACTACAGTTTCGTAGTCATTGGAAATGGTTATTTGCCGTGCCGATTTCAGGGATTCCTTCTTCTACTCTCTTCCTGTGTACGCGCTGGTGGCAGTTCGAAGGATACAATCGCCCTTTTTGCGCGTGATGAACGAGAGGAGAAGTAATAAGCAAGTACTTTATTGTTACTTTGCTTCCCCTGAGAATGTACGTTGGTATTTCAATCACCGAATTCTCTATACCTGTCTTTCTTAAACAACTTTTTATAGCTGTAATTATTTCTTTGGAAATGAAGGGCAATATGGGAACGGGACGGACAGGACCTTACTCTCCCTAGTAATATTGCTTCAGGACATGGTTGCGTCTCTAAACCTATACCGAAGAGGTACCACTCTATCGTGGCCATTACAAATTATTGTTTTTCCGCTCCAATTTCTGGGACTCCTCCTTCTCCTCTCTTTCCGTGCACTGACTGGTGGCTGTTCGAAACAAGTTAATAAACACTCCCTTCGTGTTTGAGGTTTAAAGGAGAAGTAATGAACCAGTATGTTTCTATTACCTGGGTTTCGATACCCTTAGCAACGTAGCCGTTTTTGGATAGTTCAATTTCAATATTTACAAGTGGAAGCCGGTTTCCATTCGATTTTTCTTGAGTGAATTTTATGTACGCTGAGCATCTACTCTGGTGTCGATCAGATGATATAACTACCATATATGTATCTCTCTCTACACTAGAGTAAGAACCACAGATCGGTTACTGGTGCTTTAACCATAAATGCAATGGCAAGGATTGATGCCAGTCGCTGTCCCACTGCCAAGTGCAAGTAAAATTTTCAGCATCATGTGAAGGTTGAGCAGTTTAGGCACTTCTTTAGGGAGCCATCAGCTGCCGAATCGAGAAACCATACATGTTTATTGCTCCTTCGCTTTGCACAAGGAGTTCAAGGATGGCTTGCATTGTGGAATTAGACATATTAATATAGAGCGCTGTGACGTTGAGGAACTCCATCACCAACGCGTTTTAGGATATGCGTTAAGTAGACGATCTAGGAACAACTGGATGTTCGTGAAATGGGCTGGGAAGTCTTTCAACAGCTGGATGAGTAATAAAGTTGCAAACCAAGCTATTCTATCTGTGGGCCAGCCTACACAGCTGACGATGGATCCAACATTAAAAGTTTAAGGGTCGGTAGACGCAAGATCATCAGTGCATAGTAACTTGTATGTTTTCATAGGTCTCGGGCATAGGGTTCGCGCTTAGGCTTCGGGCCTCGGCTTCGGTGTGGAAGCACCAGTAGTCGATCTCAGGCCATTACTCTGCTGTAGATATGTAGACGATTATTCATTCTTCACATAAGAGGAGAAAAGAGATTATTTGACTTATTGCATGAAGAGTCAGAGTACATCAAGCTTACGCCAAAAACCCGAAACAAAAGTGGCTGCGAGTTAAAATTCACCTATTCGGGAGCGACTACATCACGAAATGGTACCGAAAGCAAAGTAACAAAAACGTACTTGCCCATACCTCTTCATTCGTCCATCAAACGCAAAAAGGTCGATTGTAAAAGGTATCCTTCGGACTGCCACTAGCGCGTGCACAGGAATAAAGCAGGAGGAGGATTCCTTTAAATCGGCACGGCAAATATAGTCTGCGTCCGCTTAAAAGAGTACTAGTAGGTCGGTAAACATTGATTCAAACCAAACAGTTCACCATGCGACGCAGAGATATAACGGGGAAGATTTTTGAAGTAGAAGTCACCATCCTCGTACGTGAATTCATAACACCAGCACGTAAAACTCTTGAAGCGTTTTGGATAAATTGCAAGAATGCAAAAATGAACCGCAAGGAGGAGTGCCTTGTGATCAAGCGCGACCTCTCTCCATCTCTCAAGCTGTTTTTCGACCTGAGCACTTTCCTCGCACATGTGAAACTCGGTTCAGCTGGTCTAACAAAATAGTGAGTGTTTAAAAGCTCTTTACTGTGCAAGTGAAATTTCTGCGTAAAGTTTTATCTCCTGCGGTTATAAAAGCACTTGTCCGATTAGATTATATGTCAATTCGACCATAGCAAGTTCTGTAGAAGGCGACACATTTGAAATGTCGGCTATTTTGCATTAATAAGTGCTGTAATACCAACCTCGTGCTTGCTCAGCAATACTACGGTGAATTTCCTCCAAGCTTTTCGTTAGGAACTCTGACCATTGGATTGGTCGTCTTCCTGGTGCGCATTTGACATTACGAGAAATACAGTCACCAACAACTCCTGTCGATAGGTGTTCGCCCAGACGCATTACGTGTTGGATCCTCCCTTTCTTAGACAACTGGGGGTGTAGGGCAGCGTCTTTGATCGCTGACGTAAATCGGTGCTTTGAGTCTTCTTCCTCTTGAAATATTATATGATACGTGATATGGGATACTCTTAACTTCGTCCTTTTGCCTGCGCTTTCTAAAAAGCTGAGTAATCTTTTATCTTGCCCAGGTACCGATCATGTTATGACGCTTGTGTTAAGGCAGGGAGAATAGTGCATTGGAATACCTGGGCAAAAAATCGGGTGTTCTTTTTTCTCCTCACTACATCCTCGATGATCCTTAAGGCTCGGCAAACCGCTACCTTCTTCCTGAACAACTCTGGAGGCAAGCCGTTCATCATGTCCATTTCCCGACCTAGACGGAAGAAGTCAGTGATAATCATTCCTTTGAACGTGAATGGGGCATACAAAAGAAATCTCTTGCTCATGAGCATCCTTTTTTGTGTGATTTAGTCGAAGACCGAACATTTCGCAGCCGCTATCAAAGTCGCCAAGCATTTGTTCTCTCTGGCTAATGCTTGGTGTTAGAACGATGTCACAAGCGAAGTGAAACGTTATGTCAGACCATTTAAACCGCAGTAAATATTCTACTGGGCTCTGGGTTATTGGAAGGAATCGATCTATCCGGCAAATTATGTGTTGATGAATATATCACCTGCTTCAGCATTCTACTGACCTTGAAATGCTTAAACACCGGTACCACAGATTCCCAAAACCATCGCCACATTGCTGATTACATGTCTCTCATAACATAGAACAATATGAAGAAGAATATGAATTGTGTTCGAAATTAAATTTAAATTGATGCATTTATCTATATAATCTTATAAACTGATTTTCTTAAGCTGACATAAGGTTGGTATAGGTCTTCATTGTCGTCAGGTTGTGAAACGTCAGCCATCGACCAACAACACCAACAGCAATGACAACAACAACGACAACGACAGCGAAGACCTATACCAACCTCGCATCAGCTTAAAAAGATCAGTTTATAAGACCATATAAATAAATATACCAACTATCTATGCCAAGTTTTATAGAAAGTTGGTCTTTTGAGTTAAATTAAAGTGTTGAATGACCGCCCTTTACTAGAAATTAGAAAAACGATGCTCATAACTGACTAATGTGTTCCAAATTTTTAAAGTTTTCTTCGTCCTTTCATTCAAATGAGCGTATTCCTCCGAACGTTCATGTCATCCATCTCAGTAAATTTAGGTCGGGAAGTGTGCATGATGAAATGCTTAGAGTTAAGTAACTAAAAATTATTCCCTTATTGACATTACAAAAAGCGTTGAGGACGTAGTGAAGATGAAAGAGAGCAGTCGGCTTCCTGCCCACCTTTTAAACCTTACGGCTTTTCGTGCCTTAACATACTACTCCTAAACCTGCACTCTACTTATGATGGATGAAAGGCCAAGCAGACTTAATGCATGCTGTATCGACAGAATAATCTAGTATTAACTGGTGTTACGAGAGAAAGAGAGAGGGAGAGAAAGAGAGAGAAAGAAGGAGAAAGAAAGAGGGAAAGAAAGAGAAATTGGAAGTGAGCAAAGAACTGTCGAAGAAGCGAAAATATCGGATGCAATACTACACGGTCATATGAAAAGATGATATCATTTGTACTTATGAAGTGGGAAAGGTTATATAAAATGATAGCATATAAAAGAATAAGACAAGCCTAGGACTCTCTGGCATGAATGCTACAGGTACCGTTATGAAGACAGTCAGTGCCAGCTCCAAAGCATAGATAAGCCACCATAATCGAACCGTTCCCCAAATCTCAGGCATTGCGGAAATAGAACCGGCAATGACTCCCAACTGAAGCATGAAGCCGGTTGCCATCGAAATCATTCCACGGCATGCCACTGGACTGAAGTAAATAGATACTCTATAAAGAACTAAACAGACTCCTTTACAAATTAGCCTTAAACAAGACAAAATGGAGGGTCCTAATAAATGAAAGAAACATCATGGAAACGCTCCTAGTTCTGTGCACTGACATGGAACACTAAACTGTCACATCGACCGTCACTTAGTTGCCTAAGAAGAAATCACCAGACCTGCATTCGACAATGAACATCGGACCGATGCCTAAACTAATACTGATGGCGACTCCCAAGATAACGCGCGAAATCGAATAGATGATGTAACTCGTTGTCTGAAGTATAGCGTATATAGAAGAGTCTAACAAAGAAAGCAATCCATGTAACTTTGCCAACATACTTAATTCAGGCAAGAAAATTGTTGAAAGTCGAATACGAATATTTCAAACATCCAGTCTTTAAAAAAAAAGCAACAAGATATTGATTTCAAAGCCTAGCTCAATAATAAACAACGTTGTAAAGAAGATAAAGCTAAAGCTCTTTGATCATTTAAAAGCTTGGTTAAACGCTGCGTCTGGAGGAAAACAGCACTGTTATGGGATGTGAATAATTTCTAGCCGACATCTGTTCGAATGCAGATGTTCACATATAAAGAAAGCACACATCCTGTTACTCACTGGACTTTCAAGTGTTCAGGTGAAAGGATACAAAAAATGTATATCTGTACGGGAAAGCTAACTTGATCGTGTCACTGAAGAACTGGGACGGTACGTGTTGCCAGCAGTTGCTCATCAAGTGTGCGAACTGTCGGACAAAGAAGAACAGCCCTTACAAAGATATTACATAGCGCTTTCCAATCAACAATGAAGCAAGTGCATTAGATGAGATCTCCTGCAGAAAGCTTATGTGACAGCGGTACAATATTTTGCAGCGAAGGTCCTTATGGAGGCAATAAAACAACTTGCAGAGAAAGTTTATGCGAATTTGAATAAGAAGGGATCGGTGACACTTGTTATTTTGGGAAGAATGTTGCTTATAATAAGTAAAGAAGTTGAACTCGCACTTCCTCAATTAACGCTCTCGCGACGGCGCCTTATCTCTACCCTTGCTGCAAACTGGGCAACACTTAATTCTCAGCTTTTATGGACTTGCTGGTTTTTTGAAAACGAACAGTAGTTTTTCGACAACTAGAGGACTTGGTGGGTTTTGAGCACGAGTGGAATGTAGAAAAGACTTTCTCTCTCGTTCTATGGCAGGAACGATATCTGTGGTGATGTTTACTATATGTTACTAATGTCCATCAAACAAACACATTTCTGCCAGCATTTAGAAGTGTTTTGCAACTTATAGGCATCTATTTCAGTATTCTTTATACGTGCATACTTTATACGATAACTACCATTCGCTATAGTAACTAGAATTGAAAGTTTTGTATATGTATAGTATAAATATAGGGCGCGTGTGGCGCAGTGGTTGGAGGCGCCCTGCAACACATACGTAGAATCGATCCCCGCATCGATGGCCTACCAAGCCTTCCATCCCTCCGGGGTCGGAAAATTGGTACCAGACTTGTCTGGAGGATAGCAGCACTGGCACGATATACCGGTAGGCCACCGCGAATCAATGTGAAGGGCAGATATGCATTCAATCACCTCCAAACGATGCTTAATGAAGTCGAATGAATGGCGCATACCTCAGGATAGATCAACGCGAAGAGCTTCATCCTTTATTCCTTTTATAGTAGAAATATATGTATAGCGAATGTATAGCAGAGAACTGTGTAAATTTTTAGTATACTTCTAAGTGCAGAATGGAGCTTTTCCCGAGCAGCACACAATACATCTGCGTCATATAAGATGCGAATTGCTGGGAAAAAAAACTGCAGGAAAATAGTTTTACGTGTTAAAATAAACCACCAGAAAGAAAAATGCGAGCCATTTGTGTCTGAAGTCTTAGGCGTAAAGTCCCGACTCTTCAACAACTGGCTATTGAAATAGTTCAAAATTTCAGTCTAAAATGTGAGAAAAGAAATGGAATAGTTGTATCTTAAAATCTGTCAATTCTTTACTAAACTTTTTCAACCTTAGAATCACCCATATACTCCTTATTTCATTAAATAAAAAAATAACGCAAGCATAATCTTTTTGTGAGAGCGCCCTTCCTTAGCGATGAAATAAGTGTAGCGATAAAGCCATGCTTAAGAAGGGCAGATCTAGAGGAATCGGTAGCGGTAGTTGAAATACCACCGCATACTCTACGGCGTCAGTTACTTCGTAACCGCATGTATGACCGTCCGTGTGAAACACAGAATTGCACAATTTTCCCTTGCGGCAGAGACGGTGACTGCATGAGTTCAGGTACGATATACCTGATTTCTTGTAGTACTTGCCGAGACGAATATATCGGCGAAACGGGCAGACTTTTATGTATCCGCATAAAGGAACACCTAGATAGAAAACGAAAACCAACACAAACTACCTCACTAGGCACGCATAGGATACGAAAGCATAGCAGAGACGATTTTGAAGTTAAAGACAATATCATCGCACAGGAGACTAAAACACCAACGCGCACACTTCTTGAGGCTTTCTGGATAAATGCCAAAAACCCTACAATGAATAGCAGGTAGGAATGCCCAGAGGACACGCGACCTGACCCCATATCTTCGGATCAATTTCTGGTGTGGGGTGGTTATGTTACTATCCGCGTCCGCATCACGCAGTATTATTCAGAATTTAAAAGATTGAATGTTAAATAATGTCATCCAGCAGTCAATTCCTCTAATACAATGCGCTGTTATTTTCCTTCTTGTGGTGTTTCGCTCCTTGTCGTTTTCAAAATGATATGAAAGAGTTGGCTAATTAAAAATTGAGTCTTCTTTTACATTTCGACCCTATAGGGTTTCAATAGAAAGAAAAAAAGTAGAAGCTGCTCACAAAATAGCTGGCAATCGCGATTGCTAAACCAGCGATCTGCACGACGAATGTCGCTGCTATTCCATTCTTCCGTCCTAACGAATCAGCAATCACTTGAATAAGCAAAGAACCCAGAGTGGCTCCCCAGAAGAACGTGGACACGATCACACCCCAGATAAACTGAAGAATCATAGTACTTAAAAAATCGTCAAACTATTCCAATAAACCGGATGAAGGAATGAGAGGTAAGAATCAACTATGAAAGATCTAACCTCAAGCGTTTCTCGATTTTGCTGTACTCCGTGAGTTTTTGTGAAGGAAATATTGAGGAACTGAATGAATGCTGCTTGAGCAGGATTTGTTATGAGCATTTGATAACCGAACTTGAAGCCTCCTCCTATAAAGACCTTCTTAACTCTTAGACCTTAACTTATTTTTAGTTAACACATTTTGATAACAGGTGAACCTACAGGACATTAGATGGAGGATTCACCCTGGAAATAAACTTGGTGCTCTAAGCAGGAAAACCCTATAGAGAACTTCTCTCTGGAAAAGTTCTCTGTCTATCTAAATAATAGTATTTCATGTCTATACCATAGTCGTCTCGCAGCCGCACGCCACATGCCGCAATGTGACCTTTGTGGTCTACCCTTTCAATTACATTCAGTGTTTCAGGCAGTTGACTTGGGTCGTACAACAGCGATGGCCTATCCGAGGGTGGAGGCGTCGCAGTAGAACTGTTTACTATTGCCTTGTGAAACAACGAAACCAACAACCTTTGGTGTTTTAGGCAGTTAAGTATCCGCCTGACTCTGTTCCGTAGATGACTCATCAATCGTTGTCCATAGCACCGTCAATGCTCATGTAACTTACTGTCCTCATCGATCATGCTAAAAGTGCACCTCACTGCTGTAATGATGATCCTTAGCTCAAGCGAATACACGGCCCGTCTGCATCCCTCTCCGCCCCAGCATACACACCTTCCTCATGACTTCGCCTATGGCTAACAAGCGGCTATTTTTATGTTGTTATCACTGCTATCATTATTGTATTAATGATGTAATAATGTTCCAATGCCATTATCTCGTTATTAGCTTCACTTTGCTACCAGCCATAGCATCTGATAACTTTAGTTTGGTGATTCTTATGCCAATGCTTTTCTATCGTTATTATTGTGTTGTTTCGATCACTACAAAATCTAAGAGACCCACGTGGCTAACTCAACTGCACATCGCTTCTCCAACTCAAGAAAATCCACACGTCGTCTTCGCGCAATTAACTTGCTCTCTTTCTCTCTTACAAGCCCAACGAGAAGTAAGGGTGCTACCACTACCGTCGCTTCCTTAAGCCTTCTTTAGACAACACGACTACGACAAAGAAACCAGCAACAGATTCCGAATATTTCCGGGTGAAACGTTTAGGATCCTTAAGGATTACCCCCGCAGAGTTTCGCTCCAACTTCACACGAAAACAAAAGAGTAGCATGCGACAGATTCCAAAGCTAATAAGGTTAAATAGAATTAGACCATCATTTAGCAGTAAAAGAGGAGAGTTTGCAGTAATTCTTCATCACTTAGATGTTTAGATAGATGTAACCAAAAAACATCCTTGTGATCAATCCCTTCACCGCCCATCATCTGGAAAGGAATTCAAAAGGCAACAGCGAAAATTTACACGAAATTGGTCAAAGTGTCAAGATCGGCAGGTTTAAAACATCAGTTACTTCGAGGATTAAAAATTAAACTGCCAAACTATTCTGTCTTATGTCTATTTACTAAAACTCGTAAGCTCATAAGCACCGATGATCTGGCATCTACTGATTCCTCAACCACTGAGGATGGACCAGTTGTGAAGACGGACAAAGGGAGAGAATTGCCTGATGATAAACCAGATTTTCATCCATTTGCTGAAGAACATCACAGCCTATCTTACGAATACCCGAATATTCTTGGAACGTGTACGTCACCTCGTTTTAATAGCGCTTACATAATCGGGTCCTTTGACGTTACTACCTTTAATAAAAACGTGTCGAATGACTACGCAGTGCAAGCCATCTGCAAGTTTCTTATTCCTACAATACGGAGTAATAAATATTTATGGCTTAAATATTAAGCAAGATGGTCTTAACAACATTACGCACAAATGAAAGCATTGGCATTGGGACGGTGACTGGCATCAAGCATTGCCACTTCCATTGTGTCCAAGATGGAAGCGCCAGTAATTGACCTCCGACGAATACTCTACTATAGATATAGACGGTTGTTTCGTCACCTGCGCCGCACCAGAGGACATGGACAAATGTTTTGAATTGTTGACCCAACAGTCGGACCACATGAAACTTAACGGAGAAAAACGAAAAAAAATGGTTTCCTTTTTGAGCGTTCAAATTTCTTACTCGGATTTGACGGCCTGTCTTTACAAATTTTGCGGACCCCAATACACTTCCCATTCGCTTCTTCGCCTCGAAGTCATCTGTGTTGGTCGGTGCTAGTCTCACACAGTAAGCCTGTTTGACTTTAGTAACGAACACGTCCGCCCAATGTTTAGGTGGTCGTCCAAGAGAATGCTTGCACTCCGGTGGAATTCATTCCACTGTTTTTTCCGTTCATCTTTCATCTGTTCTTATTATTATATCACGATCCATCTTGCTCCCCTATCGGTGTATTTTCTCCTAGATCTCGAAGATGAGACAGTTATCGAAGCACTGAGGTGGTCATTTCGGCTAGACGTAAGTCATGGTAATATTTCAGAAGACCTCATTCAAGCACTCCGTCAGTAGTGCGCAGTTTTAGTACCAGCCCGCGTCTTTGTTGTACAACAGAGTGCTGGGAGCACTGTTTAATCGAAGAGGTGAGCGCGGATTTTCCGGTCCATTAACTAGTCGGTGGATTTGTTGAACAGCTCAGATGCGGTTTCGACGTTTTCGAAATCTTTTTCAAAATCGCCAGAAGTTAGGACTGGGGACAGGTGGTATTTCCAACAAACTTCTTTGACTCTGGACACGGTTTTGATGTTGTCCTTGAAGCGAAATCCCTATGGAATTCCCGCTTGCTAAAAAGTTTGTACCTTATCCAGTGCCTTTGATATGCACGAACACGGACCTCAGAGGGAGGAATTCAGGGTGTGTTTGTAGTAAACCGACTTTGCTTGAACACTCGGTATAAATAATCAACGTACATTGCTTCATCGATAAGCCAACACGAGGTTGTTTTTAATATTTATTCCGCTTCGACGTCTTCGTCTTCCTCAGAGCCGATGATCCGAATCGATGTATACAGTAGTTCGCCTTCTCGAAGTGCTGTGTTCGTCGTGGTATCGAGCCATAACTTGTTCCGTGAAGCATCTCTTAAATGAGGCGTACTCACCGGGCGATTCTTTCATATCGCTGTTCTTGTTGATACTCGTGATTGTTCGGTAACAATAACTTGTTTTCTTTTCAGGACAATCCATCTTACAGAAATCGTTACCGCTGTTAGCTAGCACACTGCATCACAATATAGTAAATCGATTTTCTTGGGATAAGTGATCAACGTATCTTGCTTCCGGATAATCACGGTTGTGGCTGTTCAGGTTTGTTTTTCGCAAGCGGGGATTTGAGGGTCTAGAAGAGGACTGTGGAAAGAAAAACGGTGGTATATAACATTTATGTTATCAATTCCATATTATGGCAGGAAAGTTTTAGTTGCCCATCTTCGTTCATAGGAGCCGGCATCGCAACATTATAGTCGCACAAGTCCTGGCGGAATTTTTTTCAGACTGGCTACTTTCCGTGCAGCCTCTACACTTTCTTCCGTATGTACCAATGTAGACCTTGATGCAAAGCTCTTCTACAACTGACATTTATTACTAGCCGTAGGATCAAGCTTCAATTTCCTTTTCTTCTTGAACAATTCTTTGATGGCAAAGGAGGTGTGACGTGATCTTCTTGCTTGAGGAACTGAGGCGAATTCGGCACAACCTGTAAAGTGTTTTCACAAGCAGCTCGTAGGCTTCGGTGTGGTCTTTTTAATCTGCCAGTCATGTTTAGATAGGATTTCGTTTAGAACGTCCTCGTGATTTACAGTTGAACTTTCTCTTCGTGGTAAATGAGATGACTTCTTATAGCTTAGGACTGACTGGACCCTTGGCGCGAAGGAGGCGGTGACTGGAGCCAGTAGAGAATGACGGGACTATCGATGTGTCAATTAGGACCACCTTCTGTTCCTCAGAATATGAGCAGAGAATATTTCCAAATGAGTCACGCCGTTAAGAGACTTCAATGTCAAGAGGCAGCTTTGCTTCTCCTGGAAGAACGAGTCTCCATGGAAAAGGTGTGCTGCAGAGACGAGTCCTGCAGGATGGTTTCATTCCTCATTTATCTCTCCAAATCCAAATTTTCCGATTCTGCATTCGCTATCGTTGGCCCTTCCTACTCTGACTTTGAAGTCTACGACAGAAATTTTTTTAATACCGCTTATCATTGCGGATAGCTTCCTCTAACTATTAGTAGAACGCATGATATCCACACTAATCAGTTGCATCAATGATCTGCAGTGATGTTCTTATGACGCGCTTGTTGAAGATAGAGGGCAGTTGTGCGAGTGAAAAGGATCTCGTATGAATCAGCGAAATGGGCAATGGATCTGTGGAGGACAAAGCCTACGCCTCCGACATTTCGTAAAGAGTCCTTTCCTGCACGGATAACAACGATCAAGTTGTTTAGTCTGCGGTATGTTGATCTACCTACTTTTTTTTTGAAAGGCAATCATATGGAATTTGATGCGATCTGCTCCTTCAAATAGGGCGTGAACATCGGCGCCTGAGGAGAGTGTTCCGAGGTTATACGCGCAGAGTGAGCAACAATCTCCTTGGCGTGTGTGGTTCAGCGAATCCGGTTCTAGCGACGTTCTGCGAAACCCAAGATTTTTCGACCTCTCACAGGTCGTCTGACAGCCTGACGTCATAAACGGGGCCATCCAGTGTGCGGGATGCTAAGGGTGGTACGGGGAATTTGACAACAAATTGATGTGAATCTGAGAGTGGTATCGTTTCCTCAACGGTTTTTTTCAATCGGTCTTCCTGGCAACTGATTGTGACACCATATTAAAAACTAAAACCAAAGAGGAAAATAGGCACGAAAAAATGACCGATAGTTCAAGGTCGATGTACTAGAGTTCCAACTTATCATCAAACTGGCCTACCAGAAATGCTTACATCATCAAATTGTAGCGAAAGCCACGGAACAAAACGTACTGCTTGATTACCTCTCTCATTTTTCATACACAAAAAGAGCGGTTGCGAGAAACTTGTTTGAAACACCAAGAAGTGTTTCACATGAAGACAGCAGAAAGATGAATCCTGAAACTGACGCAGCAAAATAGCCACTTCCAAAGGGAATAAAGCTGTAACTACTCGGGATAGGTTAAGAGGAAGAACCACGTCCTCAAACGATATGGATAGCGAGAATAAGTTCTTGTTTAACCTACCCTTCATCGTCATCTGAGTGAGTACGGCCACAAAACCCTTCATAAAAAGCGCTAAACCAGGGCAATTTGTAGCAGTGATCGAATTCCTCCGAACACCCTAAGGCACCAGGTAGTTCATAACTGTCTGTATGACCATCTATGTCAAAGGCACAATTGCATAATTTACCCTAACAGTAGAAATGGTGATTGCTTAAGTGTACCTAATCCCTTGTAAAGCGTGTGAGAACGAATAAGCTGCCGAAACGGGTAGACCACTCAGCGTCGGTTTAAAAAAAACCCCTAGACCGTAAGCGCAGTGTTAAACAAAAATAGTCCACTAGGCTCGCACAAGACACACAGACATAACGGGGACGATTTTGAATAGGAAGTCGCGTCCTCGCACAGGAATCCGAACATCTGGGCGTAAAAGTCTTGAAAAAATTGTGGATAAACTCGACAAATCCGAAAAGTGAACCACAAAAAGAAATGCTATATGGCTGCGCGAAATGTCACACACTGATAGCTCACACTGGTATTTTGGCGTGAGAAGGGCTTATTACCTTCTGTGTGAGCTCTTTGCGATTGGTCTACGCCTTGAATACTCAATGGAAGACTCATAGAGATCGAAGAGTGCGTGAAGAAGCTGTCGCATGTCAACTGCCATTGAAAATTAGTTATCGTTGTTTTTCTATTGAGGTTATGAGTTATGTGGCTGACTAAACTGCAGTCAACTTGACCTTTCCAGACTCTGAAGAAGATTCAATTCGTCGAACGTTAGATATTGTAAGTAAGTACTTACTCGATACTTGATACTTGAATGGCCCTTCCTCACTGGTTGTGCGGGCCCCAGCATAACCTCCATTTTTCGGAGACTTGTTGGTTAAGCCATTGTGCATCCCTGGATTCCCGAGGTCAGCCTGGCCAAAGTCTGCCCCAGGTCTTCACCACCACAGGCAGTGGCAGCCCATGTGGATCAGAGGGAGATTTGCCTTCATGCAACTTTGATACCAGGACGGTGGTGGATCCTGGTGTTGGTTTACTCGTAGATAGGTTTCCTCATGGAAACGCCAGGCTTCTCCTTAGCTTGGGAGACCCTGCCAAGGGATGAATCCCCCTGCTGTACATTGCAGTCCGACTCCCAGGAACACCTCCCAGCCACGATAAGGCGGTAAACCGTTGGGAGGGTCATAAATAAGTACTATAAGAAAATTCATAATATATGTATCAAGAAAATAGCGAAATGTTCAACATGGAATTATTTATGCCCAATCTGTGGTCCCTCACCAAAAAAAAATTCTTTAGCTATGCAGTAGATTTTGAAACCACGGTTTTAATCCCTTAATACCACGAAACTTCACAGAATGCTCCAACACTGACTTTACTTTTTGCTTTTCCCAGAACTTACAGATGTTTTTCTGAGTCTAACGCAAACCCACGTTGTCGAACACCCACAGAGTTGATAACTACAGGAAGCGAAAAAGCGTCCACTCTTCTGTCAAGTGATGAGTTCCCATGTGATGTTTGAGTAGTCACGAGGATAAACAATGCACAAAATGCAAAAAAATGACCAACAGGTGGTAAACGTCTCATGAATCAGGAGACCAAGAACAGCAGAAGTTGCTGAAACTTCGAACCACTTCTTCGCATTATGAACGTTTTTCAAAGCTCAGTGAGGTGTCATCATTTGCAGTTTTTCGAATCATAGAAACCTTCCCACCTATTCGCGATGTTACAGAGAAAACGTTTCTAGGAAGTTTCGAAAAACAATAGGCGTTAGTCGAGTCTTTCGTGTTGACCAAATCAATCGCTTTAATCCTTTCAATAAATTCCAACATCTCAATTTTTTAGACTGAGCTTCACCATTTATTAGGAAAGGTGTTGAGACGCAGTGAAATAAGAACGAAAAACAGATTTTCATGAAGTCGTGATACCTAACGAAACAAGTAAAGCTGTTGTTGCCAGATTCCAACTCGGCCATGGAGAATTCGATGCTGCTTTCTTATTAGTTAACGGTTTCGATCCCATGTCGTCTCTACGATAAATTATGATATTCATCAGTGATAAACATAAAAAATTTATGATGAATACAATCGAGTTGCTACTATACTTTTTTATTCATAAAAGCTGACGTATCCGCGGATTTCGCCTTCTTCAGATGTCTGAAGGCTGAGTTCCAGGCTCTGCAGAAGGCGAAAACGGTCAAGACGTAAGCTTTTGCAAATGAGTACGGTAACGACCTCATTTATGCTTATCAAGAAGATAGTGATTTGTTCATGAATGCCGAATATAATAGAAAGTCGATGTTGGGAACCAAAATTTCAGCACAACCTGTCTACGTGCACATTTTATTAGCTTGAAATAAACTCAAATGCTTGTTATCAACATTGGAAAGAGTAGAGGAAAAAAGTGACAAAGGAGAGATGAAGGAAATTTGGAAGTAGTAATCGGCCGAAAGTTCAGCGATATGACAGAATGAAGATTAACGATCTTCCCATCGTCGGCGAAATTGTTTGTTGATCGAGAAGTTCCACCTACACAGAACAACGTCTGTATTTGAAAAATATTTGGTTAATCGTTGATGAAAACTGTAGAATTGGCACTAGTTGGCACTAAAATGGCAATGAGCAAATAAGTAGCCGTTATCAGCACTTGAAGTGTCTATCGACTGCAGAACAACAACACAAGAATGGTGCTGCAACACTGAAAACTAGATGCGGGTAGAAAAGGTTGGCTGCTACTTACCAACTTGTACAACTGATGAGGGCAAACCGGACGCGTTCTACAGCCAACTGTCCATGTAGCCAAATATAGCACGAGGCCCAATCTCGTACCGCATAGGATGATGAAAAATTTTTGGTCTGCTATTAATTTAGGCTCCTCAAATAATGAACAATGCTTGTCTTTAAAATAGTAGAAAACGACTTTTGAAAACTGAAGGACTCGAGGAGTTGAGGAGGTTACTGAATTACGAATTACACAGGAGCATTATTAATTTTTGTGTTTGAGAATCGAAATTTCTTTTCTTCGCCAGGCCTTAGGCATTTTCTGCGACGGTGGAATTTCTGGACCAGTAAGCACAGTTGTCAGCAATGAAAAGGTGCGCCATTTTTTTTATTCCTTTCTTTCTCTTCAATCTATCAATTCATTCAGACGGCCAGCCGACTTCTTGTTTCAAATGGTTTTCACCTTCGTTTTGCCACATGTCCTTTCTACGACTAATAATGGGCATTTTATCTATTCCAAATCAAAAAAATATACACATTGGCAGAACTATCTGAAAGTTCAACGACTGTAATTCATTTCATCTTAATTCATTATAGAAATGTATTATAGAAACCAAATGACATTGGAACCAGTGTACACTAAGAAGCCAGCAACGTAATCACCATGGCTAACTTGTGATCTGGCAACAACAGCCTTACTTCTTTCCTCACCTATGTTTATTTTTTCGTTCGCAACTGAGCACGCGTCAATAGTGCAATAGATAGAGCGTACTTTGAAAGACACATGGGCGCGACCACACGCCCACGGCCACCAGGTCCTCCATCCCCTGCGGGGTTGGAAAATTGGTATCAGACTTGTCTGGGAGGATATCAGAATTTTATCAATACATTATACCATTGTAAAGGCCAGATATCCATTCAATCAGCTCTAATGGTGCTTGATGAACACGGATGCATGGCGCATCCCGCAGAGATTGATCAAACTCGAGAGCTTTTTTTTATCAATACCAGTGGTAAGAGATTCTAGAGTTCACCTATATCACCTGTATCACCTGTAGTCCCGATGATCGTCGAGTGACTCGAGCGGGCGCTGGTAGATCTTCCATTTTTCCCTGTCGCGTGCAAGAGTAGCTCAGTGGGTTCTGCTCGCTCAAGGGTCTCGTTGAGCATCATATCTTTCTTCTAGGCTTTTTTGTGAAGAACTCTGACCGTCGAGTCGGTGGTCTTCCTGCAGTGCGTTTGACATTCCGAGGAATCCGGTCATTAACGGCTCTTGTTCATCGGTTGTCATTCGTACGCATTACGTGTCCGGCCCACCTTATCTTCGACTGTTTGGCGTACACAACGACATCTTTGATTTTTCATCGTTGACGCAGCTCGATGCTGCAGATCCCTTCCCTTACTTGTGTGAAACGGGATACTCCTAGCGTCGTCCTTTCGACTGCGCGTTCGATAACGCTGAGTGATCCTTTCATCCTGCCTACGCAGCCACTACGTTTCTGACACATTTGTTAGGGCAGGAAGTACCGTTGAGTCGAAAAGGCGGGCACGGATTCGGGTGTTCTTTGTTCTCTTCACTACATCTTCGGTGCTCTTAAAAGCTCCCCAAGCCGCTCGTTTCCTTCTGCTCAATCTGGAGCTAAGTCGTTCATCATGTTGATTTCCCGACTTAGGTAGACATAACTGGAATACTCAGAGATATTCGTTCCGTTGAGCGTGAATGGGGCATACGAAACCAATCTGTTCCTCATAAACATCGTTTTTGTGAGATTTAGTCTAAGACCAATCTTTCCACAAGACCTATCAGAATCGGCAAGCATTCTTTCCGCTTGGATAATATTTGGTATTATAAGAACGATATCACAAGCAAAGCGAAGATTATATAATTGCCGAACATCGATTTTTCGCTCCCATGTTGTCCCATTCCAACGTCCGCATGACGTTCTCGAGGGAAGGAGTGAATAATTTTGGCGATATGGTATCGACTAGCGTAACCCCTCTTTTGACGTCGATGTGTCGATGTTAATATAGTTGCAGAATGGTGATATCTTGGTTGTAGAATTCTTGTAGGGATCACGAAGAATCTTTATATACTGAATAGAGATCCCTGACTATCAAAGGATTCCGTGACTGCTTCTACCTCAACTGAATCAAAGTCTTGCTCTAAATCGATGAAAGTGAGATAGATCGGTCTTTTGCACTGTCGCGATACTTCAGTAAGTCTTGTTGTCGTGTGGATGTGGTACATCATACAGAATACTTCTCGAAACCCTGCTTTCTCACATGGCTGTCCATCGCCCAGTGTTCTGTCAGTCCTGTTTGGCAAGACTCGAGTGAAATGTTTGTAGACGACAGAGAGCAGGCAGATTGGGCGATAGTTGCCAATACCGTGTAGGTCACCCTTCTTGAACAATAGCACAGTCTTGCTGGTTTTCTATTGAGTAGGGACCTTCCATTCAGACAGGTTAAGTGTAAAGAGCCGAACCAGTGTGTTTATGAGTACTGGAGGAAGGTTCTTCAGGTATTCAGTTCTTATCCTGTCCAGACCTGTTGCTGTTCAATTTGTCACCGACGAAATGGCATGTCGGATTTTGGAAAGGAGAACTAGTGGTGCAGCATATCTATCGTCCCTTATTTCACATGAGGGAAGGAGGACGTGGCCATTGAGTAGATCTGAGCAGTATTTGTGAATGATTTCCTCCATTCCCTTTCTGGACGCTGTAACTGTTCCGTCTGGGCGTCGGAGTGCAATCATCTTAGTCTTGCAATTGGTCAGACTTCGGCGGGCTTTGCGAATGCTTTTCCCTAGCCTCTGCAGCTTTGTCCATTACTGCTGCTCTTCTCTTTAAGACCTTCTTTTTATCGCCTGTCTGCATTGTTTTGCAAGTTCAGACGTTAGTTCGCGGTTGCCTGCAGCTCGTGCGATTCCATATCAGCTCAAGTGTTTCTAGAGATAGAGGTCTCTTGGTGACTTTCGAGCTCTCAGCTTTCATTGCGCTATCGTGAAGAAGTTGTATAGCCCGATCCTATTTTTTCGTCGATGTTTTCGAGAACGGTATCTTCCCAACAGCCAACTAGCGAATTGAATAAGTCCCAGTTTATGGTGGTTCTGAGACATCGTTCTTTGAATTTAACGGCTTTTTTCTCCTTTCCGCGAGAAATAGAATCTTGCACGAAGGAGACGGTGGTCTGATGCCATGCAGAATTTTGGGACAACAGAGACATTGGTTAGGCAAAACCTTCTATTTACTGTGATGTGGTCTATTTCGGTATGGTACTCTCCATTGGGAGACTCCCACGTCCAGCCTTGAGGATGGGGCTTCTGGAATTGCGAGTTACCATGGATGCTGATCATCCTGTTCGTTCCATTCTAATCCGTGGGTCCAAAGTGGCCTTCTTCAGACGTTTTTCTTGGTCCAACCTTAGCGTTAAAATTTCCAATGATAACCTTGAAGAATGGTCTTCTTTGCAGAACTTCTCCAAGTCCATATAGGACGAATTCTACAGTTCAGCTGATTTCCAATTTCCAATGCTGAGCCTTACTTTAACGAGTGTAACAATTGGTTTAGTGAAGGCTCAGTTCCAGTACTTCTCGGGATTTTCTACAAATTTGTCGCAATGACACGCCAGATGTGGTGCAGTCTTTAAAATAGTCGGTTGATCCAAAAACAATATATTACCGTTACTGTTTTGTTTTATTGAGAGTTAATTCTTAGAGAATGTAGACGACTCTCTTCTATAATCATCACAAGGAATTTTAGACTTATGATGTGTGCACGCTAACGGTGGCATTCTTCATTCAGGGCCTAACTGTGGAAGCGCGGAAGACTACCAACAACGTTGATGTGGGATTACAGCCGGGCCGAGGGATTGAACCAACGACCACGTCTGTTTTGCCGGGCACCTCTAACCACTACGCCACATGTGCTCCGACGTTATTTTTATAGCAACAGCGTTATCAGAATGCTTAGAAGGTAAGTATAAAAGAGAAAGAGTTCCATTTTGACTAACCCCCTCAAAGATGCGCGTTGTATTCGATTGCATTCGTTGCAACGCAGACCTGATTCATGAATTCGTAGTTTTCTCTCTCAGCAATCGCGAGGTTGTTAAACAGCATACGTTTACTTGCATACAATAACACACATACAACACAATCGTAGCTGACGTTTCGACGATGGGTCGTCAACCATATGCGACTCTGAGCGGCTGTTCTTCCTCGGTGGAAGACAGATGAAAAAAAGCGGCTCTGAAGAAGGCGATTGTGCCGAAACGTCAGCTACGATTGTGTTGTGTGTCGTGTGTATGGAAGTAAACGTATGCTGTTTAACAACCTCGAGATTGCTGAGAGAGAAAACGACGAATTCATAACTCAATGCCGAGGTTAATAGAAAGTCGATCCTGGGTACTATTACAATCAGACCTGATTGTTGTGCATATTTGGTGCATACAATGGCTTTGAGCTGCCCTGCAGATGTATCGATTACCTTTGTCCTGCTAGAGAGGTCTGGTACTAAATTGTCCACGGCTAGGGTTGCTCGCAGCCGAGCCAACGATGTAGTGTGTATACCAAGGCTACGTGCCACCACCACTACGCTAGATGTGTCCCATGAAAGGGCACCCTTTCTTAAATGCCGTTCATGATCGCGTGTAAGGAATGTACGCTAAAACATTAGATATCAAAGAGATGACATAGATAAAAGCTCCCAGCAGCACCAGTACGCGTTCAAATCTGGAAACTTTCATGGATGACGAGTGCTTGCTGATGAGCTGAATGTGAGAAATGTGATCCATACTAGACGTGATATCGGGCAGTGTAAAATAAAAAGTACAGGTTTGGAGAATTTCCTCAGTAGAGGTCCAACTTCACTGCACAGACAATCTCATAATTAGTCTATCTTGACACCCAGTCACCTATGATGTTCTAAAATTTCAGAACTGACCCACTTAATCGCATACCTTTACCACTGAGCATCGTAGTGATTATTTCAGAGAACTCACCTGACAATTATTTCATGTGCTATATCTCCGGTACAAAAGAAAGCACCTGGACTTCCTTGCTGGCTTCTCGAAAAAAGTTATCACCTTGACCTGGCCAGAAAACAGTATGTCGCAGTAAATGACTAATTTTTCCGTCGCCTTAAAAATTCTGCACGAACTTGGTAGGTACCGCTTATAAACTACTCCGCTTCCAGTACTAAATTCGCACTGTTTTACAAAACACGTTTATTCTATCTTCAGCACTGTGTCATGTGGCATAAATATAACACAGAAGTGAACGACTAATCAAAACAATAAGAGAAATCTTCCTCTTTAGAAAAACAGCAGATAACAATAGAATGAGATAACAAAATATAAAGTGAGATAGCCACTGCAAATGACGAACTTAAAAAAAAAAAGAAATATCCGATTACACGTTTCCACATGATGGGGAACTTAGAAGAAATACTGATGAAAATGAAACTGAAGAAACCGAAATGTCTGGTCCACTACACGTTTCCACAGCAGTTCAAGTACTTGACATCAACTGCGGTTCTTCACTTACACCACCATCAGATTTCTTGGTGGTTCCACAGATTCTTGGAAGATCGTCCACATCGCTTCGTGCCTACAAATGAACACGTACCTCTCACGATTTCACGGTAAACGGAAATGATATCAATAAATTAAAACATAGATAGTCCAAAAGACCGACGTTCTATAAAATTCGACATAAATAGTTGATATATTCATTTAAATGTTCTTATGAACTGATCTTGTTGAGCTGTTGCGAGGTCGCTATAAGTTGTCGTCGTCGTTGTCGCTGTTGTTAGTGTTGTTGGTCGATGCCTGACTTTTCGGCGATTCTAGCTCGCCATCCCACGTGAACAACTCACGGGCAGTCCCACTCGTAAGAGCACGGTGAGTAGTCTTTTTGACCAATATGGAGTTGATTTAAAAGTTTGATCTTCATTAATACTATAGATATTTCATCGAATATAAGGCTACTATTACATAAAATACATCCAGGCTCTAAGGAAGGCGAAATCGCGGAAAGGTCTGCCATCGGCCAGCAACACCAACAACAACGACAACGAGAACTTCTACCACCGCCGCATCAGCTCAAGACCAATTCATAAAAATATTTAAATGAAAACGTTGAATAATAACGAACGAACCAACGCCAAATATCAGTACAAAAGGACTGCGACTGTCAACCAATAAAGTTAATTGGAAATAAAAAACGATTTCTGGAGAGGAAAGCGTGCCCAATAATGAACATTCATTCTTTCATTGATAAGCTTAAACGATGTTGACAAATAATGTTTAATCGACAAGCGTTTCGACGTCTTCTCCTTTATCAAAGCCTATAGTCCAAGTAGACTTCGTATCGTGCTGGATCCTCTTCAGTGGAGCATCTTCGAGCTGTCCACATGGAGCTGTCTATCAACCTCGTGCAAGCTTACCAATCTAAGAATACATGTTTACTCTGTTCTGTCCTGAACTCCTCGGATCCTCCGGCTATAAAAAGTTATTATCTGCAATCCAAAACAAAAACGTCGTTCCTCATACGCCGACATGTCAACAGAAACGGTCCATGAAACGATTTCTTGTCTAAGGTGTGCTGAGGGCACATCAAGTGATACGAAACTCATTTCGCGCGTAGATGGGGTTTAGCATCTATTTCCAGTCGAATTGACATAAGAGGATAAAAGAGGATAAAATGTTCGGCACTGATCAACCCCTTCGTGATCCGCTAAGAACTCCGCTTCATCAAACATCTTTATAAGTGCTTGAATGCATATATTGCTTGTAGAATAACTTACGGTAGCCTATCGATGGATCAAACTGGTGTTTTTATCCTGCCAGACATATTTGGTACCAATCAACTGAATCCGAAAGAATGCAAGGCTTTCGTAGATCTGAGCAGAACTACGTAAAGTGGGCATTTCAAAGCAGTTCTAACGTATGCGGCCGGAAATGATAGGACGTGAAAGAATAAGAAAGAACTATATGCCACGCAAACCTGTTCAGGCGTCCTTCCAGATGTTTCTGGTAGCCAGTAATAACATATTGCCACTGTTATGACACACGGTGCGAAAAAAAGCAGAAAATAGGAGAGTGGTCCACCCAATAAAGCACGGAATGGGAAATAGACGGCAATCAATGCAGAACGGCTGAAACTGATTTCTCAAAAATGCATATAACAGCACCTTAGCAATTTCAATATTTTGAATGCTTGGAACAACCTAACACAGTTCGCTCAGAAACTTCGGTCATCGCAATAAATATAAATTTTAGTAAGCACAAAGGGTTAAGATCTTCATACAAACCGGACTGAATGGGATTTTAAAAATACCTGCCAAAAAATGGGTGGCGAAACAACGATATTTTAAAGTGCAACGATAGTGAGATATGAGCAAAACTCTGAACCCCAGGTTAGCTTCGAAACTGCGATTACCCATTCTCAGAGCTTACGTGTCATTCAGTGCACAACGAGGTCTTTGCTATGCCTTTCTTTTAGGCAATTTTTTAACCTAACGGTGCCATTAGCAATCACCCATCAACGGGAATGATCTGGGAAGCAAAAATTGGCAATGAACTCAGTTAAGCTGAAAATGCAGCGGAAATCACAATTTTCAACTTCTATTCACTGCCTATCAACTTTTTTTTGAAGGGTATTACGTGAAATACAACCACAACGATGCTGAAATATGGGTAACACATGAGCCCTTGAAAAAGGTAATCGCGCTTTCGAAGCTAACCTGGTGTTCCGAGTTTTGTTCATATCTCACTCTTTTCCCATAGCACATTACGATGAAAAAAATAGACAGTAAACAATCGCTAAAAGACACTTCAACTTCCCCGATTTTCCCCCATGCTCCTACATCTTTCATATTTCTGTTTTTATGAAACCGATTTCTTTCACGCACACTCCATTCAATATGATGTTAACCCAAGTGTAGGCGGCCGCACGAGCTCTCTGTCCGACGAGTTCACCGGGAACGAGAAAGCAAACCGGACCAGGTCCAGTGGCGAACACCAGATTGAAAACAGAAATCGCAACTACCACACACCAGCCGATCCATGTCTCCTGAATAAGGCTTAGAAGGGCTGCTAAAGGAAACTTTGGTACTTCACAAAAGTGGAGAAGCGGTGCCATTCAATCAGCAAATCTATTCGTATTTTAAATTATCATCACCGTAATAATACCAAGAACAATATCGAATAACGCAACTGAGAGTATAATAAAAGGGTCTTATCAATATAAATTATCATTTGTTACTTCCTAGAAGTATCCAATTCATACCGATGTCCATTCAAACAAATACATAAGTCCGGATAAGACAGCGTTCACAATAGCTATTGCTGAAAATGTCGAGAGCAAAAGTGGTCTGCGTCCCAGTCTTTCCACCAGCTTACCAGATAGCACCGCGCCAGCCTGCAAATCTCAATAGCTTATCACTGAAAAGAACGGCATTTCTCGACGAGAAGCTGACTATTGCGATAGTCAAAAGTACTCCAGGCGCCGATTATGTAGACGTTATGCTACGTTTCATCCTTTTTCTAATGCTCAGAACAAAATGATGAAGTGGCAAAAGACGACAATGAGTAAAACGGGTTGAAAGGCACTTAAAAATAGTATGTCTAATTTAGTGGATTCCGCAGAAATCGTTCAGAGGAGTTTGAAAATAAGAATACATTCTGTAGCAACACCGATTTAACCATCGTTAACGAAAATCGTTTCCCAAAGTTGTCAATCAGAAATTGTCACGTGCACTCAGCGATAATCATATAAACGACCGATGCTCCAACGATCGTTAGCGATTGGGATGCACGCAACAGACACAGTTTTTAAGGGTTGCCTTCAAACGATAAAACCATTAACCTCTTGCCTTATTTGGTGTTCATAATGATATGGAAATGTATTGTTCAAAACAACTAAAACAATAAATTACTCTGATCTCGTGCTGACTCAGAAAAAGGATCTATGTGCTTACCAATGCCATCAAACAGATAACAATATTAGCAAGCGACGCCTGAAGACCATTCAATCCCACACTGAGCAAGATTTCGAAGGCGAATGCGTTAACTACTGAAATAAAAGAACGATTGCAATCAGGAAAAATCGAAGTAAAAAAGCGACGAAATAGCCGTAGATAGTTCTGATTACCCTTGTTTTAAGCCGTGACACCAATTCTTTCCATCGTATGTTTCACTATTCATTTTTAAAACAGAGTTCGTTTCCGCGTTAGTCAGACTACATTGCATGTTTAAAAACTACACGGTACGACCTCTACAAAACGCACAAGTAGAGTGCAATGTACATAGCATAACCCCTATACAGGTTATATTATTCCCAGTGGTATTAATTTGGCGCGCTAAACGGGTTTTGTGTACAATTCATTCGATCGTTACCAAGCACATATGTTGTAGCGGCTGTCGTTTATGGAAAGGTGTTATCTATACTAAGTACTTACTAAGTTGGATACTTGGATGGCGCGTCTTCACTAGTTATGCGGGCTCCAGCATATTTTCCACTTTTTCAAAGTCTTGCAAGTTCAGCCATTATCGTTCCCTGGAGTTCTCAGGTCATCCTAGCCAAAGTCTGCCCCAGGTATTCCCCACCACAGAGAGCCGCCGTCTAGTGGATCAGGGAGATTTGCCACCATACCAATAGTTTGATACTAGGACGGTGGTGGATTTGGCTTATTCTTAGCTGTGGTTCCTGATGAAAACGCTGAACTCCTGCTCAGCTTGGGAGAGCCTGTTGAGGAGATGAATCGCTCCGCTGTACACCGCAGCAGGACACCCAGGAACACCTGCCAGCCACGATGAGTCGGTAAACCGTTGGGAGGCTACACTAAATAATTTACAAAAAGTCTTTTCTATGAATTGACTAACTAGTAATTTTACTTGCAACTGAGTACTATTTCAATTCAAATCGCTGTAATGAATCATGGTGGTCACATGGAACTAGCGGATGCAAGAGATCCAGAAATACACTCATCATAAGCTGCAAAGCATTTCCAAATGTTGAGAGCACTGCTGTTACAAGATGGACCATAATAATACGTAACAAGTACCAACATACATACCATGCATATCCCTAAAGCGATACAGTAGTATCTCTTCTATACATCTAACATGTTCTCAATCCCCCAATTTGTTTAGTTATCGATAAACCACCAGTCCATAATGATACGACATTATGGTCATCGCGCTGTGTCAAGTGACACTGTAGAGTAAGCGTACCCCACTCTTACTTCACCCTCATTGAAACCTACTATGAACCACTCTTACAGCTGTTTACAAAATCCAATATCAAGCGTTTTGCATTGATCTGATGCAATCCTAGGACCGAACTCTAGAAATTCTATTCACCAATAAAGATGTAACGTTTATATAGTCCACTAACAAATCTAGATATCCCTTACATACCGCATCTCAACTTCCAAAGTTTTTAATCAGAAAAATATATCAGATACCTCTAGCTTGTAGACCAACTCTGGAATTTCACCTTGTTTACCCACTGAGAAGTTGAAGACTCATGCATGCATTTCTTCCAGAGAAAAAAACACTGCACCTGCAACTCCAGACAGTACCGTACCGCCCATAACAACAGCAGAAACCAAAAGTCCACACAGCCACGTCTCGTCCTCAATTGAATATGTTAACCTTTTTTTACTTGTTGCCTACTGAAATTTCTCACGGCAGGATTAGATGTGAAATACAACAACAATGAGGCTGAGATATTTTCAAAACTAGGATATCTTGCCAGATCGAACCACAATTACCCTTCAGGGCGCTCGCGTGTTACACACAGCGCCACGGAGGCCCTTGCTTTGCCTTTCTCTCAGCTAGTTTTCTACCTAACGGTACCATCAGCAACCCTTTGATTTGTGCTTCCTGAATCAATCCCGCCGATGAGTGAATGCCTGCTCACGGCACCGCTAGATAGAAAAAATAGGTGGGAGAAAGACAAAGCAAGGGCCTCAGTGGTGCAGTGTGTAACATGCACACCCCAGAAAAGGGCAATCGTGGTTCCATCTGAGCTGGGGTCCAAGTCACGCGAATATTTCAGCATCATTACAAGTGACAAATTATCCTTCTTCATAGTTCCTCAGATGCACATCTACTATACTCTGTAAAGTCTTCTTGTAAACTCACCTTGAAGACTTCGAACAGACCGAGCGGTCGATCCCCTTTGTTGACACTCTGAGCATCGGTCAACAGCATTTCGACTTCTGTTTCGGTAGCACAATGGTAGTATACGAATGAACTCGCAGCTTCTCTTGTTTCGTTCCGAGCCAGCAGAAAGCTTAAAGGATTGTGTAATTAAACAGACGTACTACTTTCATTAAACTCCAATGGGAAATGACTGAATATCTTTGCAGAACTCTAAAATTCACAGACTTACTGAAAGCCAGTTGCCATTCGCTCGATGGCGTATTAAGTAACGTTGACTGTTCTTCCACCCTATCCGCATGGGATACAGGTTTGCGAAGTCAGCAATAGATCTCGAATAAGAGGAAAACAAAGTTGGGCGCTCTTTGCCAGCCCGTTTCTCCGTACCTCACGAAGGTAGTCGTCAGGTCCAACCGAAAACTGCCTTCAAACTTAAGGGCAGTTGGATTATCGATGCTTTACGTCAAGAAAGCAACGCAATCAAAGCAGCGATTATGTTTCATCGAGTTTCGTTCTCACACTACACCACTACGCTAAATTCTTGCTGTAAATCTGTCTCCATTGCGCAGTTCAACAAAAAAAAAAGGAAAAACTTGCAGGCGACAACTAGCAGTAAGAATGGGATACGTTTGCCGATGTATAAACGATAAAAAAAACTCTCGGCGTTGATAAATCCCTGGCGGACGCGCCATGCATTCGACTTCACTAAGCATCGTTGGAGATGACTGAATGCATATCTGGCCTTTACAATGACTCGCGGTTACCTACCGATGTATCGAGCCAGTGTTGCTATCCTCCCAGAAAAGCTGGTACCAATTTATCGACACCGGAGAGATGGAAGGCCTGGTGAGCCACGAGCGCGGGGATCGATGTTACAGGGCGCCTCCGACCACTGCGCCACACGCGCTCTTGCCGATGGACAAAACATGAAGATATGAGGAAGTATGTTTAGATAATTGCCATTGGTGCTGTCTTCGGGCTTTTGAACAAAATGCTATTGAGTGGACATTTTGAACTTTTCTAGAAATAATAGGGAAAAAGTGGAGTTGGCTATAGAAATGACCGAAGTTGGAAGTCGTAGATGAGTTTCTTCGTTACAATCCTGGCACCGATCATGACATCTGTGCGCTTAAGAGTGACTACCTTGCTCATGCAATAGA
This sequence comes from Angiostrongylus vasorum, assembly GCA_018806985.1. Lineage (NCBI taxonomy): Eukaryota > Metazoa > Nematoda > Chromadorea > Rhabditida > Metastrongylidae > Angiostrongylus > Angiostrongylus vasorum. The sequence goes on along the minus strand of JADANN010000033.1, from coordinate 2,540,213 downwards.
CAACACTCTCAATTACAAAGTGGACAAGGTTTTTTGAAACATTATCTTAGCATGTGTCATTAAGATGATCCTTGACAGCCTCTCAGCATGTGCATTCAGTTCGAGTTCATAGACCTTGCCGTTACGCTCTTTAGACATTCTGCTAGGAGCAATTTTGGCATTGAAACTGCCAATTAAAAATTCCCTCGTAAGCACTAAAATGGCAAGACTAGTGGGTAAGTTGCATCACTAAAACCGTAGTAAATATTCTATCTGCGTTGCTAATCATCCAAAGGAATTGAACTGTGCAGCTAATTATGTCACAAACCCGTACTTTACTTAGGCTAGATGAAAGGAAAGGAATGTTATCGGATGCTCTATTGACAGGATGATCTTAGGAGTAAACCGCTCCGTGAAAAAGAGAGGGAAAAGGTGAGAATGAAGGATAAAGTGGAACAGAGAAAAGAACTCACGAAGCAGCAGAGAATATCGAATGTTATACTATTGGACTTTATGCAAGGATAATATCACTTGTACATATGAAATAGGAAAGGTTGCATAAAATGATGAGCTACTTACATGGATACTTGGATGACCCGTTTTCACTGGTTTAGCGAACCCCTGCATAACCTCTATTGCGGAGTTTTGCCGGTTTACCTATCTTGTCCCTGAAGGCACGGTGTCAGCCAGGACAAAGCCTGCCCCAGATTGTCACCACCACAGGCAGTCGCCGCCCCTGTAGATCACAGGGAGAGATTTGCCACCATGAGACTAGTTTGATACTAGGACAGTGGTGGATCCCGGTATTGGCTTACTCTTTGCTGGGCCTCCTGATGGAAACGCCGGACTCTTTCTCAGCTTGGGAGACCTGCCAAGGAGATGAACCCTCCGCTGTACATCGCAGCCCGAAACCCAGGAACATCCCCCAGCCACGGTGAGGCGGTAAACCGTTGGGAAGTAAAATTATGACATGTAAAAGAATAAGACAAACCTAGGACTCTCTGGCACGAAGGCTACAAGCACCGTTATGAAGACAGTCAACCCCAGTTCGAAAGCATAGATGAGCCACCACAATTCAACCATTCCCCACATCTGAACATACGAATAAGTTAAATAGTTACAAAACCGGCTTTCACTTAACCTCGGCATGAATAACCAATAACTATCCTTGGACTGTACAGCATACACGAGCAAGACGAAGACGTCGAGACGCTAGCCGAATAAGACATGTAGAATAACCTCGTGTAAGCGGAACAGTCCAGAGAAATTTAAGGAGTATACGAATGAGGCGTAATAATCGTCCAGATATTTCGGACCAACAACTTTATAAAACGTTAATTTGGAAAATGAAAAACGAAGATGGGACATAAATTCCTCATCTGCCAATATTCGTTTGTGAACGATTCCTGGTTAAAATACTGACTCTTCCAATACAGTATGCAACGTACCTCAGGCATTGCGGTAATGGAACCAGCAACGAGTCCCAACTGAATCATGAAACCAGTGGCCATCGAAATCACACCACGGCACGCCGGTGGGCTAAAGCGAATATATATTGTACAGAAGAACCAGAGTGATTCTTTGGCAAACTGGTCTTCAATTAGATATCCTTAACAAATGTAAAGAATAAACACAATGGAATCGCTTAATAGCACACACTAACAACACTAAACAATCATATGGACTATCATTGAGTTATTTCAAAAGAAACCACCGAACCTGCATTCAATGATGAACATCGGACCGATGCCTAAACTAACACTGATGGCGACTCCCAGAACAAGGCGCGAAATCGAATAGATGATGTAACTCGTGGTCTGAAGTATAACGTGTATATAAGGGTCTAGTAAAGAAGCCAATCCATACAACTACGTCAACAGAATTCATTTAGTTACAAGAGCTATGGAAAGTTTAATGTGACCAATGCAACATTATATTAAATAAACTTCAGTCCTTGGGAGCTTAATAAAAAGTTGAGTTCGAGACCAAGTTCAATAGTAAGGACCCAACCAAGCTATTTGTAAAGAGGAAATTCCAAGCGCACGATATTCACCAGAGGTAACTTGGAAATTTGAGAAACAGCAAGGTGTTAAACGGCTACAACATAGGTTGTCAAGTTGTTTCTTTCCCATCAAATGTTAAAGCAAAACGATAAAGCGAAAAAAAGACACAATCCACTCGTAAGCACGTCTTCCACTACCTGTATAATGCTTAAAGAGGCAAATCGTACTCACATCCTACTCCTGGAGAATTCAACAAGCTACAGAAGAGAATGTTAACGCCAAAAGGAATTTCACATAACACAAGGCTTTTTGGATCAAGTTACTCGACAACTACGGAACTGGAGTTATATCCTTACACGGATACTATTGCCTCACCTTTGAGCTTCGCGTTTCCCTTATTTCTGTTACTAGTTAAACTACATCTTACTTACTTGAATACTTGCATGGCATTCATTCACTGGTTTTCCAGGCCCCAGCAAAATTTCCATCTCTTCGGAGTTTTGCTGGTTTAACCATGTGTGGTTCTTTGGAGTCCCGAGGTCAGCCAAGCCAAAAACTGCCCCAGGTCGTCACCACCACACGCAGTAGCAGCGTCTGTAGCTTTGGCCAGGCTGACCTCTGGACTCCAGGGAAACACAATGGCTAAACCAGCGAAACTCCGAGAAATGAGTATCCAAGTAAGTAGGTATCGCTTTCAAACGAGACTGAAGAATTTATTATTTAGCGATCAAGATCTCTTCTACATCCTGATCGTATCGAGTGTCAACAATGCTGAATGGGCGAAAAAGACAAAAACAGATACTAATTACTCACAAAATAGCTACTAATCGCGACTAGTAGACTGACGATCTGCACCATAAACATCAGAATCACGCCGTTTTTTCGTCCGAACAAATCAGCTATCGTTTGAATAAGCAACGAGCCCAGAGTGGTTCCCCAAAAGAACGTGGACACAATCACACCCCAGATAAACTGAAGAATCATAGGACTTCATAAACATCAAACTATTCCAACAAAGCAAATGAAGGAACGAGAGATAAAAACCAACTATGAAAAATCTAACCTCAAGCGTTTCTCGATTTTCTTGCACTCCATGAGTTTCCGCGTAGGAAATATTGAGGAACTGAATGAATGCTTCTTGCGCAGGATTTGTTATGAGCAGTTGATACCCGAAATTGAAGCCTCCTCCTAAAAAGATCCCCTTGACTCATATTCATTAACAATATTAAGATATCACAGTAACAGAACTATTTACTGAACACTGTACAGTGTCAATATTCTCACAGACACATTGACTTAATCGCATGACTAAGACAATTGGATGCTTGGATGGGCCATCTTTTTCTGGTTGTGCGGCCCTAGCATAATTTCTACTTTTTTTCGGAGCTTCGCTGGTTTAGCTATTACGGTTCCTGGGGGTCGCGGATTCAGCAAAGCCAAAGTTTGCTCCTGGTCGTCACAGGTTGCCGCCGTCTTGTGGATCATAGGGAAATCTGCCACCATGCGACTAGTTTGATACCAGGACGCTGGTGGATCCTTGTACTGGTTTACTCTTAGCCAAGCTTCTTGGTAGAAACGCCGGACTCCTTCTCAGTTTAAGAGGCCTTGCCGGGGGGATGGAACCCCCTTTGTACATCGCAGCCCGATATCCAGCAACAATTTCTAGCCATGATGAGGCAATACACCGTTGGGAGGATTTGCAACTTAGTCTACTAAAAAGTTCCTTGACTGTATAGCATGTTCTTGGTGGGCGTGTAGCGCAGTGGTCAGAGGCGTCCTGCAATACACATGAGATCGATCCCTCGTGCCAGGCCCGCTAAGCACTCCATCTCCCGGGGGTAAGCAAACTGGTACCAGACTTGTCTGGTAGGATAGCAGCGTTGGCTGGATACATCGATAGGCCACCGCTAGTCATTGTAAAGGCCAGATATGCATTCACTCACTTCCAAACGATGCTTAATGAAGTCGAATGCATGGCGCCTCCCTCAGGGATTGATCAACACCGAAAGCTTTATCCTTTTACAGCATGTTTTGAAGTCACGGTTCTCATCAGTATCATGCCACATCATAAAATAACCTTTGACCCACTGCCTATTAGTCATCCATTCCGCAAACAACGTGCGACCACAGAACCAAAGCAGCACTCTGACAAGAAATCCACCCAGTTCTCGATTTGGGCAAAGCTTTTAGGCACTTTTTCCGGGTGTCAAAGACAAGCCCGATGTAATGCAACACACAAAATCCATGAAGTCGATCACCAAACTGTTTCTTGAAGTCATCATATCTGATATGATAATGTTGGGACCAACTTCAGAACTCAGAGAAAGTAGGAAAAACCAATAAAAAAGAAATGTCTCATGCACCAGCAATCTGATTACAGCAGAAAGTTTTGCAGCTTCAATTCAATTGATCGCAACGAAACACTTTACTAAAGTATAACGCATTGTTAATGAATATATTGTTCGAGTAGACCTATGGCCCTTGGCTTGGAGCAGACTTTTGGCCTGGCTAACCACAGGACTTCTGCGAACTATAATGGCTGAGGGAGTAAAAGCCCGAAAAATTGGAAATCATGCTGGGGCCTGCAGAACCACAGAACAAGGGCCATCCAACTATACAAGTGTTCTTCGAGTAATAAATGGCAGAAGTATCGCTACAATGATATAATCTAGTGTTTTCCAATCAGATTACTATTATAAAAACTGTTATATTTATTCTACGTCACTGAAGAAAAAACATTCTTAGAAAGTTCCGTCAACTACTATAAGCGAATGGACTGCTTCAGGTTCTTTAAATCGATTGCTTTACTTGCCGAATTAAACCTAGCACCACAACGATGCTGAGATATTTGCAAAACTTAGACCTCGGGACAGATCGAACCACGATTATCCCTTCCAAGGCTCGCGCGTTACACACTACACCACTGAGTCCTTTGCGCTGCGTTTCTATCAGCTAGTCTTCTACCTAACGCTGCTAGCAATCTGAACTCTTTGAAATGAATTGTAGAACCTTCCAGCAAATGCACTGATACGCATAAAAAAATAAGAGCAACAAGGAAAAGAAAACTTAATGTACCCAGGGAAACCAACAAGGCCGTTGTTGCCAGGTTCCAAGATGGCCATCGAGACTTGGATACGGCTTCGTTTGCTGTCTTGCTAGTAGACAACGGTTCCAGTGACATTTCATCTCTGTATTAAGGCAAGATTGGATCAATGAAAACAATCAACATGGTAGACAATTCTGTCCATGTGTAGCCATAGCCTTGAAAGAGATAAAGTGGCCCGTTATCAACCCTGCAAAGGACAAGTGGCAACGGAAAGATGAAAAACAGTTCAAATAAGTAATCGACCACCATCTGAGCAAAATGACGGTATGAAGAAGAATGACGGGATAGAAAGTAACCCACCTTTCCATCGTTGACAAACTTTTCATTGGTCCACAAAGGCCAACGTCACGGAGAAATGTTGAACGTCCGGCGAGGAAGAACGACGGTCAATGCAAGGACTGGGCGGGCGAGAGCTGGGCCGACGAGCACCGAGCCATCTCGGATCGATCCAGTCAAACAAGCTCAGTCCAGAAGTCATCAAGGATAACTCTAAAGTGAATATGCATAATGTCAACGTACTTTGATATTACATTGAATTCACACAAAAATCCTGAATAATTGATCGGTTCGCTTCCGTAGACAATGAACAGATCAGGATTTGGAATGATGAAAGGATGAAAAGATGAAAGGCGGATGAAAACCACACAACAGTGCCATACCACAGTTCTGTAGGATAAACAATGACAAATTCAATCTGAAATCTCTTAGAAGAAAGTACTGAATTTCACAACAGCATGAACACTATAGATTATTGATCGCTATAGAGTGGTCTTTGAAAGAGGATGATTGATTGATGAAGAAGTGTCCGTACTTCCGTACTTTTTTTTTCTCAAACGTTTTCAGATCTTGTAAATTGTCGACCGGTTATGTTCTTCTGATTTCTTATTCGTAGTGATTCATAGTGGAAACGTTCATCGGAAACTTGGACAGAGCGCTCTTATAACTCAGGCCATCCACCAGAGCATGCCTATTCGGGCTTTGCCGATCAATTCGTATGGATTTGATTAACATCTGATTAATCGATAGTGCAAGATGAACCCATCATGGACATTGATGTCCTTTCTTTGCTAATATCAATAGGAAAATTCTGTTCTATGAATGGAAATGAGATGCAGGAAGTAGAAACTCTAGAAAAAATGCTAAGCTCCTCAAACCTTCCCCATAAACGGCACTGTTTCGATTATTGATTGATTGGTGTATGAGAGATCTGACAACCATTTTCAGTCCATTTTCAAATCCTTGAAAATCTAGTTTCACTTAAAAAAAAGTGTTTTCTCTACGACTACCAGTGGAAGATCGAAGAGTCCGAAGTACAAAACTCCACTTTTTTTTTAGCAACCTAGCCTTTTCTTTGTCATCCATGAGAATATTCCAAGCACAGTTTGATAGAAGAGACTTTTCTTGATGAAGTTATCTTTAACTTTCTCGGAGAAACTTGACTGTGTCAACGATACTTCTGGAATTTTGAGTTTGAGTGAAGACAAGTTTCATATTCCCGCCTAAACGCCTGTTCCCCGCCTACTCCTCCGAATGTGGGGCGTTGATCAATCGCGCATAATCAATGACGCAAGCAGAGAATTTCAACGAGGAAGTGTTGTATTTTCAGAAATTAAAGAGATGCAGAGAAGAAAAAGGGAAAAAACTAAGGAGATAGTGGCTGACCGTGGTTGTTCCGTTTTCGTGCGCAATTTGTTCAGTGGTTTTGGCGACTTTTTGAAAACGAAAACGAGCAAAATCAACTCCCAAAGTCCTCGATTCCTTCGATTTTCCAGCTTAAACGAGATCGTCAAGTAACTTTTATTCGGCCATCGTCTCGATGTCTTCGTCTTCTTCAGAGCCGATGACCCGAGTCGATAGTCCATAGTCTCTCGTTAGTCAACGTTAGCAGAATAAAAGTTATATAACAGTCTTATGTAAGCCGAACACTATAAAGACATGTGTTGATTGTTTACATCGAGGTTACGCGAAGGTCGCTTTAACGACGTCCTCGTTTTTTCAGTGGTCAGAGTCAGAGAGCAGCCGATGGTTAAAACAACATTGGAAATGTCATTGTCGAGATTGTCACAGAGATATTCCATTCTCTCATCAACATCCGACCAGATGATGAACTTAGAATCGTCTCGAGAAAACGACAGATATGACAGGCTTTGATAGATGCTCATCCTACTATTGTATGGAATGAACAGGTGCATCTGTTCTAGAACGTCTCCAGCTTTATGAAGCTAATAAGTTCTCTTCTGTCTGTAGTTAAATCTATCCAAAGAATTCTGTTTAGCTTAAGGATTACAGCCAAAGGATACAAGTTGAAAGTGCTCCTATGTGTGGAAGCAACAATGTTTCCTATAAGAAAAATTTCTATACACATCCAGGGCGCGTGTGGCGCAGTGGTTGGAGACGCCACTTCGACACAGACGTGGAATCGATCCACGCGCTCATGGCCCACCAAGCCTTCTATCCCTTCGGGGTCGGCAAATTGGTACCAGACTTGTCTAGCGAGGATAGCAGCACTGGCTCGATACATCGGTAGGCCACCGCGAGTCATTGCAAAGGCCAGATATGCATTCAGTCACCTCCAAACGATGCTTAATGAAGTCGAATGAATGGTGCATCCCTCAGGGGATTGATCAACGCCGAAAGCTTTATCCTATACTCTTTTCACATCCAGACGATTAAAGTCAATAGCACTATCTTTTCCACGTGAAGCATTACGTTGTGACACTTGAGCTCACTGAGCATCTAGGCCATATAGTCCGCTCATCTTGCACAGCGTTAACAAGACCTTCACAATTTAAATTATAAGATCCGGTTTGTGAAGCAGATATGCTTTTGATACCGGGGCTAAGGCTTCGATACTGGGATTAATGTTTCCCATACTTCAAAAAGCGACCTCCCTTTAACCTTGGAATGTCTGATACGGTGTTTTCATATAGTTTTTCATATTTTATAATTATTTCTTACCTTTTTTATACGTAAGGAGAACCTCGGCATAGCATATCGAGTGAAACTGATTTATGCAAATCGGTCCCGTAACGATTTTCTGTGACTCAGGATCTCCTAGTCTGCAGCGTACGATAACTGTTTATCCTCATGCAAAGGTTATTCCAAGCTGATAAGAAATTCGACATTTCTGTTCGGAAACGCGGCTGGAAGATAGTGTCAATGTCAAAATAGGGTTTGACAAAATATTCGCGACCACCTTCTATACAAAAAACAGTGAAGGTATAGGGCACCATACCAAAGCTGTTAGGGTTTTCGTGTTCCTAGATTAGCAGAACCGATTAGGAACAATGATGATGACTAACGAGATCACTAATGCTTCGGGTGAATTGAGCTTCTAACTTGACATTTATTCTTTAGGTTGAAGACGTTGTTCATTAATCGGATGCAAACGCCTTCAACATGCAGAATCGAACTTTCTTTCCTTGTTGGTTTTCATTAGGAATACATTCAGCATTGTAATGATGGAACTCAAATGTAGTTTTACTGGAAGTGATAGAGTTAAGATTATATTTCGTTGGCGATTGAGATTCCCACTTCACGAGAAGCCGAAAGAGCGGCTTATACCTACATCATCACATAACAGTCTGCGATCATCGCTTTAGAGTACATTCTGAATTTTTTAATTTCTCAAGTGGTGCTCACAGTGTAATCCATGTCGTTGCTAATCCTACCCGTACATCTCATTATTTAAGTAGTATAGCCTAAATCGGTCTTAGGTATTGCGAAATTTAGGTGACCCATCGTTAAGTTACTGGGCATTCTCATAGAGATAAAGAAGGATAGGAAGCGTTTACCCTTTGATCATTCTCTTAGGGCTACTAGTCCTATGAAATGATTTCGGAAAATTATCGATGTTCTCTATCTGCCATCAAAAAGAGTAGGCAGTAAGTAAAAAGGATAAAAATATCGATGTATCAGCTCAATTCCATTGTTTTTTATGATCCCAGAATACTGCGATTCTTATTTCCCGACAATAGAGGAATGTATGGCTTGCTTTGCGATCAAGATTTAACCAGAGGCCGTATGTGGGTTTCAAAACTGCGGTGTCATGAACTATGGCTTTTCAACAAATTTGAGTTGATCAGCAAAGAAGTATCCTTCCTTGGGAATGTTCGGAAATTGAAGTCACCTTACCGGACCAGAATGAGTAGTTTGTCAAGTGGAGGATAAGAACGGAAGAGGGAACATCATGATTTTACTTACACTGTAGAAAGATAACTAAATATGAAAATAAAGATAGCAACGATCACTTTAAAGAAAGTTGGAGAAAAAACAAGTGGACGGTTGAAGTTTCAATGGAAATATGCGATATGGGTAACAAATTTGCATAAGTGCACAGAGGATATACATGATGTATTAGATTTCCTTACATATGTCGTTAAGGTCACCATACCTCCATTTTTGACGACGTCGCCATGTCTTTGGTATAAATGACGGAGGTACTGGTATACTTTCCCAAGCCCTGCCATCTTGTGGCTAGTGGACGTTGGCTGGAGTCGTCTTGCCCGGTTAACCGTCAACGGTCATAGTTGACAGCCTTCTAATATTTCACCGCTATCATTGAAATTTCATATTTCCCTCACTCGTATCTTTGAGGAGAAAGGAGTATAAAGATGAATGAGTATGCACGTGGTATTTAGTGATTCGCTATGCTCTGCAATATGTTTGAATATGTGGAGGGAAGGAAATGAAGATTAAAATGGGAAAGAAGATAAGGAATATCGACAAAGCGACTAATGAGGGAGAAATTCTTATGATAAGCTTGAGTTTTGCTTCTTTTTTTTTCTCACGGAGAAAACGGTGAGTTACTGATCGACGCCGGGGTTAACAGCAAGTCGGTCCTAGGAACCGCTTGGATTGTTTGATTTTTAGTGCGACTAGATTCTTTAACATTTGTCACCCTTGTCTGGTTATAGCATGCAATCTGTACTCTTGCAGTACATGTTCGCTTAAATGCTGGCCATGCAAGTCGTTCCTTTCACATCTACCGCGCAGCTCCAAGCACCTCTGGGATTCGACTCGCTTCCTCGCAGAAATAGTCCACGAAGATTTTCGAACTTTACCTGCGTGAATTCGGCTGTCGCTTGAGAATTGTCGCCTTCTTTCTAGTGAGCGTCCTTGAATGCAGCTCCATTTGATTCTCCCAGGAGTCCTGAGATAGCCGCGCTAGACCGTTACCACTTGTATGGCAGAGAGTGGAGTTTTCCCAGACAAGTCCGGCACCAATTTCCCGACTCCGAAAGGATGAGAGGCTTGGTGAACACAGGATGGGATCAAACCAGAACCGTTATCGTGATGTTCTGCATCACTATCCACCACTGCTAGGATGCTGTAAAACCGATACATTAGCCATCAAAGTGAACCTATGGCAAGTGTTGCAAGCTAAGCTATATAAAAGAATACGAAGCAGCTAGAGGCTTAGAAGCTCTGGTGAAGACGAAAACGTCGAAACGTTAGCCTAATAAAGCTAATTTATCAACCTTGTGTAAGCTCAACCATTTAAACACATACACAACGCTGGTGAGATATTTGCAAAACTCCGGACCGTAGGTGTCTGCGGTGGGGAACGAACGCGGTATTACCCTTTCCAGAGGCTAGGTTCACCACCACACCATGCGGGTCCTTCGTATGATTTTTCTCCCATAAATTTATTGATTTTAAATTTAAGCACGTGTCGATTATTTTTACAACCGAAGTTAAATGATGGTCGGTTTGAAAATTATTGCCAAGCTATATAGTGATATATCAGACGACGATGATATGTATAGAACTATATATGGATGACATGCGATATATCATAAGACTAAAAGACGATATTGTCAATTCTAAGTCTCCCAAGGTGGAGAATTGTCTCTATAACGCTACTGTTACTTGAAAATTTATATTATAATACCGGAAATGGTAAGAATGGCAAACGTTTTTTGGAGCACTGGACAAGCTGATTGGAGTAGGAAAGGCGCTACGTGTTCGGATGAACGCTCGAAAGAATCGAAAGGACGGCTCTGTTTCGTCGGTCGACTGGTGCTCGTTGATTTCACTTTGGAATAAAATTCAGTACAGAGTTTGTTCAGGATTGTATGTAACGCATTTGACAGTTTCGCCAGCAATGACACCTATAGGTGCCATGATGGTCTTCCGGGAGTGGCCGATAAGAAACCTATAGGTGTCATTTTCTTTCCCGGTGGTTTGTTTTAGTGCACAGAACTTTTCCCTTAGACTTCTTGTGGTGAATCGGTAGCGTATACAACACAGGTGCTGTGACGGACGTTGTTCTTAGAGATATCATCGAAAATACTTCTACAGAGTGGCTCGGTGTTAGTTGTAGCTTCCCACTAATTCTGGTCTTGACAAGGATCTTTCTTTATATTTCTTGGTACACAAGGACCTCTAGAACATTCTTAAACAAGTCACATTAAATGATTAAGAAAACCTATAGCGAATCTCACCAACTTACGAAACTATTGACTGCTCCATCATTTGCGCTCAGAACGATGAATCGCTGTTAACTCATGGAATCAGAGGATATGTGATAACATACATACCCATAGAACGATAGTGAAAAGTTTCTCACATAAAAACTATTGATGTCCCAACTCCTGTAGTGCAATAAAAACTCAAGAATTTGCGGAGAGTTATGGAAGAACTGGCACCGCATGTAGTGTGCAGCGTCATTTTCGAGAAGCAGTTCGTTAATTTCTAACTTCCACCAGCTATGATTCCTTCTCAGATTGTTAGGAATGAGAGCATGTCAAAACTAAAAAGAAAAAAAGAAAGATAAAAGCTCTTGGCGTTGATCAATCCCCTGAGAGATGCGCCATGCATTCGACTTCACCAAGAATTGAATGGAGGTGATTGAATGCATATCTGGCTGTTACAATATACTCGCGGTGACCTACCGATGTATCGAGTCAGTGCTGCTATCCTCCAAGACAAGTCTGGCAACAATTTTCCAACCCTAGAATGATGGAGGGTTTGGTGAACCTGGGACACGAGGATCGATTCTATGCGTATTGCAGGGCGCCTCCGAGCACTGCGCAACAAGCGTCCACTAACTGAAACTACACTAGAACTAAAAAATAAAGATTGTAATGTTTCTTGCAGAACTTAAACAACTTCGTTAAATGCTAACAACGGCAAGACTGCATAGAGAACGGTTTTTTTCCAACACACACAAGAGCTGTCTGTGCACCAAAAACATCACAGGGTGTTCAAAAGACCATGGAGCACATATAGGATAGAAGAAAGGTCGGAATTTTTCCAAAACGTACAGAAGAACCGATTTGTAGAACAAAAATTGGAGGGGGATACACAAAACATGTCGGAGTGGCCGGCGTGACACCTGTAGGTGTCACAGTGAGCGAAACGAAAAATTGGATGTCGTACACTGCGCAAAAACGCTAAATTAGGCGTCGATACGAGAATGTTGATGGTGCCTGCATTACACAGTTGATCCTCGATTTGTTTATTTCCGCTACCCGAGCTAACAAAGCCATTTATCTATGTGGAGTCGTCAAACCGATACCATAATTCACAATCTTGTCACTTTTTTATTTACCTATGCCTATCCCCTCTTAGTGCCAGGGTTAGACCCTGGAAAATTGCTTTGTGGCGGGCTTGAAAATCGGTGAGGAAATTCTCTGATAAAAACCTATTCAGAAATAGACTAGAAGAGATCACTCGTGTAGGACAGGACAACGGATACTGTATTGAGAACAACTTCACTGGAGAACATAGTTTGTTTCTCATAGCGGTCAAAAAGATTTAATAGCACTACCAACACCGGCGAGTAGAGCGTAAAAAAGTGGTGAGCATCATACTACGATAAACATCGAAGTTATTTCCATTGGTAGACGAAAAAAAGCGAACGTGAAAACTCCATCGAATCTTTATAACGTCGTAGAAACCTGTAGAGACAGACGATACTCACTGAGTTCAGCATGTCAGCAGGAAGATGGAGGTCTGCATATAAGGATAAAGATCAACAAGCTAATAAAAATTCTCAAATATAAATGGGAGAAATTTGACACTAACCTTTCCGTGATGAACACTGTATGTCTACTGCATGTGGCGCACTCTGCACAGGAAACAAAAAGCTAATTTGAATTTCCATGGGACTTGCCAAATAGGAACCGCGCCATTGACGCTTTTGTATACGTGCTTTGTCCTAGTAGGGTTTAGCCCGTACAGCTACTGCGCTCATAATACGCTTGTGCTTACATTAGCGATCCTGACTAACTAGCAAGGTACTCCTTAAAGGATAAAGCTCTCCGTGTTGATCAATCCTTGAGGGATGCAGCATGCATTCCACTTCATTGAGCATCGTTGAAGGTAACCGAATGCATATCTGGCCTTTACAATGACTCGCGGTGGCCTACCAGTGTATCGAGCCAGTGCTGCTATCTTCCCAGACAAGTATCGCACCAATTTTCCGACCCGAGAGGGGATCGAACGCTTGATGAGCCTGAGACGCATGGATCGATCCCATGTGTATTGCACGACGCCTCTGATCATTGCGCTACACGTTCCCTAGATATTCTTTATACGTGGACATTCCTCATACATGGATATCCTGCCAGTTAGTCGCAAAGTGAGGTAGCACGTCCTAGGTGGCGGATAGTGAGTTCATTGCGGACAAAAAGCAACCTGTGATTTCTTGAGACGCAGATGGATCCTGGTGTGGACTCCATGTTTCTGCTGCACCTATTCGGCACATACTGTTTGTGTCAATGAAGACATGCTCATTACGAAATTTCTCGAAATTACAGACTCATGTATTCGTACTTGGCTGTGTCCTCGTTTATGCGGATTGTGCTCTACGAGTTAATTCGGGCAAAAGCGTCAGTCATGTGATTGCGAAGTACACGGGAGACGGCTAGGAGTCACCTTCAACAAATAGTCTCACTGGTCATTTGAGTTCAGCAGGATGCCAAACTTACAAACGACGAGAATATACAAAGTGGTCATGAACGTACATTCCCTGTTTAATCAGTTCTCGTGTGTTTTCCATCACTAGGAAGTGGGACTGCTTCCACGTTCCACGAACTTTAGCTCAAAGTCTGCCGCGACTGTCAAAGACGATTCTAGTCCCGAAGCCTCACATAACCAGGAAAATTCAAAACCCAGAAAGTTACATAAATATACATATGTGCATGCATACATATATATATAAGGTAATGGAAAAAGTTAATAAGATGTGAACAGTGGTGATGTGTCCTGCTATTTCTTGGCAGCACAACACAAAAACTTCCACATTAACATTTACTAATACAAAAACAACAACCCACTGTTGAGCAGCAATCGATGTGTTCAATGCTTGACTAACGCTTTTTGACACTGGCGTGGAAAGTGCAAAAGCATAACAAGAACAGCGGCAATTGAAAGACCTTTTGTGGTGATGATCATGCCTGGAAAAACAGGAGAAATGAGCTCTTTGGTACTGTCGACGGAAATTCATTCCAGTTGTAATGAAGATATGAAGGAAATCGTATCATCCTTGTCGTTAGATTCTTGTTGTATAAAGAGCGCTTGAGGAATCGAGAACGAATGCCTTTACTTCTTGTTCCTCACCCTTATTTGACGTCTCTACTCTACCAACGTCATCTCTCAGTGTATCTTTTGAGTGCTAAAGTAGTGATTCTCAAAGAAGCCTTTGGACTTGCCCTAGAGGTTAAAATATTTAGGAATGAAAATTAGCTATCGGTACGGATGAAATCGATTGTGCTTAACAACGTCCGCATCACAATGCTCATGCTACTTTTCCTACCACATATGATCATCCCCATAGGGGGGCCTTCCAATCAGATTGTTCGCCATAGGGTGCTTCAGTTTCCTCGTGCACATCACTTTGGTCTATGAATGATAAATAAATATATCAACTATCTATGCCGAGGTTTATAGAAAGTAGGTGTTTTGAATGTATTGATTGTTAAGTGCAACGAATTTGTTGTGAACAATAGTTTGGTGAATGCAATTGTCCTAACCAAAACCACCTATTTTCGTAAGGTTTTTTCCTATTGCTCCCTTCCTTCCTCCTTATCCCTACTCCAACTACACAATTTCGCCGATTTTGAATTTCCCTATAGAATAAGCTTTCAAGGCCAAGGGTCATTTTTCATCACCCTCTCAAGTTACGCTATGCACCTTCAGCTGAATTGCTCGGCATTGTTCCATTTGTTCTGATCGAAAGGATTGACGTTTTATGAACTGAAATTTTTTCTACAAATAAAGAATGATTTGGGAATACCGGTTTAAGAGCGGCCATATCCATGTAGATGATGGGTTACTTCAATCTATGATTCCTCGCTTTTTGGTTACAAACGCTCTATTCTACCCTAATTTTCACTGGGCATACGACACTATAAGGAACCAATCAAAATTGTTAAATCTGCCTGGTCACTAAGAATTAAATAAAAGAATAATTAAAGATTGCTGAGCTAATATTTCGTCATTCTTCTTCTCCCTCTTTCTCTCTCTCTTCTTCTTCTTCTTCTTCTTCTTCTTCTTCTTCTTCTTCCTTCTTTTCCTCTTTTTCTTTTTCTTCTTCTTCTTCTTCTTCTTCTTCTTCTTCTTCTTCTTCTTCTTCTTCTTCTTCTTCTTCTTCTTCTTCTTCTTCTTCTTCTTCTTCTTCATCTTCTTCTTCATCTTCTTCTTCTTCTTCAATGGTAACAGTTCTTAGTGCTGCAGAAGTCCTAGAAGATTCAGTTTGTGATAAAAATTGTTCCGTTCTAGCTTCTTGTTACGGAAAATCGCTTGCTGAGGAGGACCATCAATTTTAAGGAGCTGTTGAAAGTGTCCCACTTATACACGAAACGAGGTAGTTGTCAGAATTTTGACTAAAGTTCATTTGTTTTGTAATAAATAGCATACGAAAGTTGGATTTGAACAATCATTGCTTGTGAATCGTTGCAAGCTCACAACGTCTTCGACGACATTTCCATTCCAGCGCATATTCTGACTGTGTCCAATTTGTCCCATGCTTCACATTGACGCAGATATTATGATCGTTCCTGTAGAAGTGGCACAACAACCGTGCTTTCTGTGTATTAACGGCATCCGTTTGTTGAAAAGATTCTAGAAAAGAACACAATTATCTGGAAGGTATTCCGCAAAGGTGATCATATCACGGAAATTCAGCTTGCACTGGCCTTGAACGATCCAGGTTCCTTGCACGTTAGGACTGTAGGCGTTACTGCAGAGAGCAGCATTTCCCATGTTTGTCTTTCTATCACGTCCGTGAAGATATTGATAGAACCACTGTGCTGCTGAGATATTCGCAAAATTAGGATGCCAAGCAAGATCGAACCGCGATTGCTCTTTTCGGGAGCTCACGTGCTATCACAAGATCAATCCCGTTGACTGGTGATTGCTGATGAGAGCGTTAGGTAAAAAACTGGCTGAAAGATAGCCAAAGCAAGAGCTTCAGTGGTGCCGTATGTAACAAGTGAACCCATGGAAAGGGTAATACCGGTGCGATCTGGCCTGGGGTCCTTGTTTTGTAAATATGTCAACATCATGGAGGTTGTATTTCCCATTATACCCCCGCCATGAAAAATAATAGTAGACAGTAAATAAAAATTTAACATTGTTATATTTATAGCCTCCCAACGGTTTACCGCTTAATCGTGGCTAGGAGGTTTTCCTAGGTGTCGGACTGCAATGTAGAGAGGGGGGATTCGTCCACCCGGCAGGGTCTCCCAAGCTGAGAACGAGTCCGGATTTTCCATCAGAAAGCCTAGCTAAGAGTAAACCAATACCAGGATCCACCATCATCCTGGTATCAAAGTCGCATGGTGGCAAATCTCCATCTGATTCACAAGGGCTGCGACTGCCTTTAGTGGTTTCACTGGAGCGGACTTTGGCAAGGCTGACCTCGGGATTCCAGGAAACCACAGTAGCTTAACCAGCAAATCTCGGAAAAATGGTCGTTATGCTGGAGCCCACAAAACCAGTGAGAACGGGCCGTTCAAGTGTCAAGTATCAAGTAGGTATATTCATAGAGTTTATAGGAACCCCCCTGCAATATGTTTTTTCCATCAGTTGCAGAGGCAAAGACGGATTCAATTCAGCTCTCAAGTCAGTTAGCAGAGAGTTGTCTTCAGATTATGAAATGATCTTTAACGTTCTCAATTCAGGCCCGTCTAAGCACTGAAAAAGGAAGAGATCAACTTTTTAAGATATTTATTCTCATATGATCTTGTAAGCGGGTCTTGTTGAGCTTATGCGAGGTTGGTACAAGTTATCGTTGTCGTTGTTGTTGTCGTTGTCGTTGTCATTGGTGTTGTTGGTTGATGGCCGACGTTCCGGCGATTTCATCTTTCTAAGAGCCGTGCTGTTACGAGTGGAACTCTTTTTATTTAACATTTACTTAATTATTATTTAACTTTTAGAAGATTTTAAAGTTAGAATTAGAGTCCCACTAGTCTTCAACAGTACATTTCTAGCATTTTTACAAAATGGAGACGTCACATGCCTTTGCACAGGTAGAAATTAATGGCCAAACTGAGGAATCAACTTTTCGCAATCTTTGAGACAAAACCCAACAACTGCCCTCTGTTTGGAAGCAGATGAAATCCATCACACCACTTTTCATTGTTCAATCAATTAACAAGAACTATTTGCTATTAAACTTTATTTCTCTTGTGACTGAATTAATATATGATACGTTTAAAATTTTTTAAAAGTTTCCAAATCACGCGAGCGCAAACCTGCTGTTAGGATGCCCTGCAGTACACTCTGGACCCAACGCTGGTTCCATCCCTCGCAACGACCTCACTAAAGATTCTATCTCTACGGGATCACAAAGTGTCACCAGGCTTTTGTGGAGAATAGCAGCACACAGTTGCCACTTTGTAACGTTCCTGCTGGCAATGTGTGGTCCAGATATGCATTCAGTCATATTCACGATGCTCGACGAAGTTGAATGAATGGCATAAATGTCAATCAGCGCAAAACGATTTGCGCTTTTACACTTTGCCAGAAAAAATACAATTTCACTCCACCTATACAATCCTCCATCAGAAAGCATTGCTTAACTGATTTGTTTGATTTACAGCGTTTAGTGAAGTGACTTGATTAAATTCAAATCCCAATCTTCCTTCTCAGTCTTAACGATTCATGTCGTCGTTTGCCGATCACTCTAGGGGCTCACTTTTTCCCCCTTCACGTTCAGCACTTCGGCATTTAGGACGCTTCGATTTCACACATGACGAACGGCATTTGCCGCAGTCATTTCATTTCTCAAATAAGACATCGACAATGACCTTTTTTGACCCTTCCAGGAAAAGCAAATAGATGAATGAAATAACAGAGACAATTGTTCTTCTTGCACCAATTTCACCACGCAACTCTTTACGTAAATAAAAAGGATGAAGCTCTCTGTGTTGATCAATCGTTGAGGGATGCACCAGCATTCGACTTCATCAGGCATCGATGGATTGATTGAATGCATATCCGGCCTTTACAATGGCTCGTGGTGGCATACCAGCGCATCGAGCCAGTGATCCCGGAGGGATAAAAGGCTTGGTGGACCATGAGCGCGAGATCTATTCCACGTGTGTGTTGTAGGGCGCTTTCGACCAGTTCGCTTCCGACCACAGCTTCAGCTTAAGTGAGTTCAATGTTGATTTGTGCTCTCCAGATCATTCCCGTTTAAAGATCCTTGTTAACGTCTTTATACTCTTTACATATTCCAGGAAACTTTTCTTTTTTTATTTATCAATCTTATTGAATCATCATTCAAAATTTGGAATACAACACGAGAGTGGTCTATTTTTTTACGACCTCTACTTTTCAGACATGCAATGTTCCCTGCTGATGTTACTGATTTTTCTGCCAATGACACTGTCTGACAATATCACGGCTGAGGAGAACGAGTACCTGAAGAAGCACTGTGGTGATCACTTTCTGAGTGAGTGAGGAAAATGTACATTTAAACAAACGTAGAAGATTTGGGAAATATTTAAACTATAACTAAGTGATGAGTGAAGAATGACACCAGATTTCTTTCGACAAATACCCACAAAGCGAAAGCTTAGGCCGTAGTAGTTTTTTTGATGGCTGCCAACCTTGTTCACTTGATTGTCATGTTTCCTCGAAATTAATATAGGTCACTCGACTGTTTTTCTTTAGAACCGAAGCAGTACGTGTTTTCTGTAGATCGAGAGTATTCCCGCAAATTAATTGGAATCAACAAACAAACAAATAGGTGCAGGCGGTAAACCGCCGGAGCGATTGTTTTGAAACCCAATAATAAAAACCTTCTGCACTCATTCTTCAGCTACAGTCTAAGGAGTTCCCGAGGAGTAATCATAGTAGTTCAAAAAAAACTCTCCCAACGGTTTGCCGCCCCATCGTGGCTCCGAGGTGTTGAGTGTCGGCCTGCGATGTACAGCGAGGAGATTCGTCCCCTCGACAGGGTCTCGCAAGCTGAGAAGGAGCGCAACGTTTCCATCACGAAGCCCAGCTAAGAGAAAACTAATACCAGAAATCCCTTCCATCATGATTTCAAACTATTCGAACGGTGGCAAATCTCCCTCTGACTCACCAGACCGGCAACAGTTCTTGGTGGTGACGACCTGGGGAAGTTTTCGGCTAGGCTGACCTCAGGACTCTATTGAACCACAACGCCTAAATCAGCAATATTCCCGCATCAGTACACCGCACACTGGACGTTATGTCTACGACGTTGGGCTGTGACACGACCGGTGAGAGGCGATTAAATCGCAGATTGCACAGTAACTCACTGGAAACGGACAAAACCAATACGCCCAGAACACACCATGGAGACCGCTTCTTGCTGTGCATTTATAATGCTAAAACATTCTCTTCAAACGCCGATTCGTGAAGAGTAATTTTCGTTTCCACGTTCGAAACAACGAAGTCACTTCACTGGAATGAGTGAGACATACGTACTGATGAAAAAATTTCTATCAAATCTTCGTTTCACAGATGTCGTAATCTTTTCCAGGAGTGTCAGTGAAGCAGAGACGGTGCTCAGTGAACTCAACGAGGGGGGTGGGGGGAAAGATTGTACTGCTCATAAATAGGATCCATGAAGGGACGAATCTCAGTGCATGAAGAACCCGTGATGCGAAAATGAACAGATCGAGATGTATGGTTCTCTGTCTGTTTGTGGAAACCACTTCCTACGTGTACCTTGGACGTTCGGCAAACATGGAAAACAACATGGAGGAACTAGGCTGAAGAAGATGCACAACGTGAGCCGTATTCGGGCCATTCTCAGAAGCCGCTCACTAACTGACAGACCCAAAACTGCAACTCCAGAAGATTCGACTCAATGTGAAAATAAAGGCCGAAATCGCGAGTATGAACGACTCCTCAAACAAACTGCCGAATTCACACATAAGTACCGAAGGACCTTTGCGGACAATGGCTGAGATACCTATCATATCTCTGATATCGGATCGCGTTAAACTACAAAAATCTGAGATGCAAATCCAAGTCACCTTTGATAGTGAGACATTCGCCCTTCCTATTCATTTTTTGGTTTTTCAAAATTGATTCAAAATCCCTCACAAATATTCTGCGTTGGTGTATTGGTGCCTTGACGCGCTATTACTTCTGCTTGATTATTTTAAGTTTAGTACTTTTTTCTAACAATTAATTCACATTTAGCCTTAGGCTTCTTAAAATGATGCTCGAAGCCGTGAAAACCACATTATTTTCCTTTATAACTCCAAACATGGAAATGAAATAACTCCAAATATCGTCAAATTGTGGGTGAAGAAAGAGCTTCCTAGCTCATGATAGTGGTTTCCAGGGTTTTTTGGACGAGATATGAATCTCCATGTTGCAAAGAATGATCAGCGCTAGGAGTTGACGATTAACAGCTAAACTGAGTTATGAAATCACAATGTTTACTTTTTATTTGCTGCCTACAATTTTTTCACGGCAGGGTATTATGCGAAATAGAACCACAACAATGCTGAAATCGAAGGACCCGCATGGTGTGGTGGTGAGCGCTCTGCTCCCGGGAAAGGACAATAGCGCGTTCGTTCCCCACCGTAGACACCTGCGGTCCCGAGTTTTGCAAATATCTCAGCATCATTAAAGTTATATTTCGCAAAATGCTGAGATATTTGCAAAACTCCGGACCACAGGTGTCTGCTAGATCAATCCCTGTTGACGGGTGATTGCTGATGGCACTGATCGATAAAGCTTGCTGACAGACAGGCGAAACGAAGGACCCGCATGGTGTGGTGGCGAACGCGTTAACGCCCGGAGACGATACTAGCGCTGCGGTCGGAAGTTTTGCAAATATCTCAGTGCTATTGTGGTTGTATTTCACATATAACCCTTCCATAAAAATTGTAGTAGGCAGCAAGTAAAAAGCTAATATTGTGAATTCAATTACAGCCTCAGCTTAACTGGGTTCAATGCCGATTTCGGTGCCCAGATCAATCCCGTTGACGGGTGAATGCTGATGGCACTGATCGATAGAGCTAGCTGACAGACAGGCGAAACGAACGGCCCGCATGGTGTGGTGGTGAACGCGTTTAGCCCTCGGAAAGGGTAATAGCGCGTTCGTCCCTACCGTAGGCACTTGCGGTCCGGGGTTTTGCAAATATCTCAGCACCACTGTGGTTATCTTAGCATCGATGAGTTATGAAAACTGCAACAAAACTTTCTGAGTCGTTTATGAAACATCGACATTTACTATTTCACAGTTATTAGTCATTTTAATTAGAACGATGGAAAACTTCCATAAATTGGTGAGACATGAAATGAACAAAAAAAAAGTAGCAGAAAGACTGTCGATACGAATTCAGATCTGTTTCTCATTTACACAGTTTTTTCCTACACTACAAAAGGTAAAAGCTCAAGTGGATGCGCTAACGAGTGACAGTGACGAGCCATATGAAGTTTTCATAATTCCACTTGAGTAAGTCGATTATCAATCGAATTACAAGGTAACTGATTCATTTCCAGATCATACTGAGCCACACAGATACAAGAGATCCATTGGAGGAGTAAGAGCCAAGCAAAATGAGTTTCCATGGATTGTTGCGCTTTTTTTGAAAAAAGGTCTCTTCTAGTATATTATACAAACTTCTTGCTTTGATATCCACCACCACGCTGACAAATAGTTTATTGTCAATGTTTTTGCATAGTAAATTGTGTCTTTAACTACGGTACTCCGGTGTTGCATGCTTGGCCAGTTCATTCCGTTTTTTACTGCTCTGTCTGCTTTTCTGCGAACGTTCTTCACCTTAGTAGAACCATAGTTTCAATTTAAAAGGCACTGCTAACGGGCGTGGAAATATCGGTAGTTGCACAATAATTCCATGACGTTGTCGTGGTTGGGCTCCCAGTAGTTTGTGAGGAAAATTTACGATCACACCAATGCAGAAATGTCTGTTAATTTCTTGTTCAGCTATTCGCGAATCGGAGTATTGGTGGTTTTTGAAGAAAGGCTGTAGTGGTGTACAGGTTTCAAAGCGGCACGTTTTGACAGCAGCCCATTGTGTGACCATAAATTCCGAGTATTTCAAAGAGTTTTGCAAGAAAGACTCAAAGATTCCTAATCCTGAAAAATATTCTGTGCCGCAGCTTGACCTTTACACGATTTTCATTGGCAGCGGTTGTACGAACCCAAACCTGTGCTGGCGAAATCGCACGAGGTACTCAGTCGTTCAGGTGAACAAGTTACTTTAAAACATATATAACAATCCTTCTATGAGCGTAAAATTCGCAAACAATTCGAAGTTTGTTCTGACAGGTTACTGTACACGATGGCTACAACCCTTGCAACCTGACAGACGATCTGGCAATACTGGAAGTGAGCCCGAATATATCTAGTAAGCACGGATCACCAATTTGCATGCCTATGCCGAACGAAACATTAATGAACAAGTTAACTGCTGTCGGATTTGGAATTGACCGTAAGTAACAATGATTATTCTTCTTAGGTGCATTGATTCGAACTAAAATGTTGCTCATAAGGGATGACACTAATTCATCAACACAGTTTGTTCTACGATACCTTTGGCACTTATGCGATGACAGCTCATTTCGTGTTTACTGATACGCTAGTTTTTCGGACAATAAGCGATAACCCTTGTTACTTGTAGTCCCGTTGATCGTCGAGTGACTCGAGCGGCGCCGGTAAATCATCCAATTTTCCCTGTCGTGTGCAAGATTAGCCCAGTAGGTTCTGCTCGCTCTAGGGACTCGTCGAGCATTATATCTTTCTTCTAGGCTCTTCGTGAAGAACTCTGACCATCGAGTCGGTGGTCTTCCTGCAGTGCGTTTGACATCCCAAGGAATCCAGTCACTAACGGCTCTTGTCCATCGGTTGTCATTCATACGCATTACGTGTCCGGCCCACCTTATTTTCGACTGTTTGGCGTACAGAACGGCATCCTTGGTTTTTGATCGTTGACGCAGGTCGGAGCTTCGGATCCCTTCCCTTACTTGTGTGAAACGCGATACTCCTAGCATCGTCCTTTCGACTGCGTATTCAATAGCGCTGAGTGATCTTTCATCCCGCCTACGGAGCCACCAGATTTCTTGCCCATACGTTAAGGCAGGAAATACCGTTGAGTCGAAAAAAGTAGGCACGGAGTCTGGTGTTCTCTGCCCTCTTCACCACTTCCTGAAAGCTCCCAAAGCGGCTCGTTTCCTTCTGCTTAACTCTGAAGCTAAGTCGTTCAACATGTTGATTTCCCGACCTAGATAGACATTACTGGAGCATTCCGAGATATTCTCCCGCTGAGCGTGAATTTGGCATGCGAAACCAATCCATTCCTTATGAAAATCGTTTTTGTGAGATTTAGAAGAGGACCAATCTTTCCACAGGCTTTATCAAAGTGGACAAAGCATTCGTCCTGCTTGGCTAATGCTTGGTGTTATAAGGACGATGTCATCAGCAAAGCGTAAATGAAGTAGTTGCCGACCATCGGCTTTCACTTTCATGTTATCCCATTATGTTCGCATGACGTCATCGAGGGTGGCGGTAAATAATTTTAGCGAAATGCTATCGCCTTGCCTAACCCTTCTTTTGACATCAATGACAATATCGTTGTAGAATGGTGATATCTCGGTTGTCAAATTTTTGTACAGCTCACGAAGAATCTTTATGTACAAAGTTGGGACTCCTTGACTATCAAGGGCTTCCATGACTGCTTCTATCTCAGTTGAATCAAAGGCTTTCTGTAAATTGATGAAAGTGAGACGTCCATTATACTAAATTCTTTCCGAAACCCCTGCTTTCTCACACGGCCATGCTTGTTCCAGTGTTCTGTCAATACTGTTTAGGATGACGCGAGTGAAAACTTTGTAGACGGCAGACAGCAAGCAGATTGGGCGATAGTTGCCGATATCGTGGAGCTCACCGTTCTTGAACAATAGCACGGTCCTGCTGGTCCTCCATTGGGTAGGGAACCTAGCGGCTTCTGCTCCTTTCCGCCTGAAATGGAATCTTGCACGAAGAAGGCGATGGTCTAATTCTGTGTAGAATTTGGGACAACAGAGAGATCGGTAAAGCAAACCTTCGGTTTATGATGATGTGGCCTATGTCATTATGCTATTCTCCACTGGGATACTGCAACGTCCGGCGCTAGGAATGGGGGTCCTGGAATTGCGAGTTACCACCAATGCTCTTAGTCGTCATGATAAACTCAGACAGCCACTCACCATACTGACTCTATTCTAATCTGCGGGCCCTAATCGAAGTTCCTCAGACGTTGTTCTCGGTTCGATCTAAGTATTAAAGCGTCCAATGATGAACTTAAAGAATGTAAGGTCCTCTTTCTAGAAACTCTCCAAGTCCACGTGGAAGGCTTCTATCTCGTCTTCGTCATAGGTTGATGTCGTTGCCTAAACGACTAAGATTGTCAAAGCCGGTATTGATCCACATCTCTTTAATCGTAAACGTCCTATTCAGGTTGTTAGTTGTTCCAACGAATCGATGTTCATGGATAAACTCTTGTTAATGAGAACGCCGACGGTGCCGAACCCTCTACTGTTGCATGTTCCGAGGATCATTTCCTCTCCAGTGTCACAGACGGCGTTAAGTGGGTGGCGTCGTCTCGTCTCGGACAATCCGACGACGTCGTAGCTTATCCCTCTTGCTTGCATGATCAAGTCTTCTATTGAGGATCCAGATGCAAATGTGCGTACATTGCAGGTGCAAATCCCCACCTTAATCCGTTGCGATTTAAGCAGCTTAAATGGCTCTGAGATTTTAGCCGCCTCTCCGTACTCGTTCTACCAATCGCTGCGAAATTGGGGGGCTCCTTCAGGGGTCAGGGGAACGAGGGTCGTTTCTTTTTACTGTTTTTTAGCTTTTGATACCCTAAGTATAGCTTGCAGGCTCTGAACGTGGGGGCTAGGTATACTCACAGGTAGCTTGCCAGTCTCCCCCCATAGTGGACAAAGAGCTTATATGTTGGAGGCGGCTCTAACCGCTCCCCATGTACTTCCCTGTCACTTGATTGCAGGCTTTTTGACCTAGAATGCACCGACACACGCATGCATGAATACGACTAGCAAGTAAAGAAAATATGTGCCAAATCGGCGCAGCAGAAACAGAGAGTCCATCTCCTGGATCCATTTGAGTCTCAGGGAAGGAAGGCTCACTTTTGGTCCGCGATTAACCCCCCTATCCACCACCCGAGGACGCGACACGTAGCCTCGCGACTAACCGGCTCGAGATCCCTCATATAAGGGAGATTCGTGGACATTAGCACATAGGACAGCAAAACCCATCCGCGGTTTAGACACTGGAATGCTGCTTTTTTTACAGTAAATGTTAGATTTCCGATAATTGGAGGAATCGTGACCTTTAGTGCATCACAGTATCGTAAAAAAGTCTTTGCTACATTAGCCTGACGTGTGATATTGATACCATACGTTACACTTCCGCTGCAGTTCAATTGCCAAATATTGCGGATGGTAGCACCTTGGTTAGTGATGCCGTCGATCAAGAAACAAAGGCTCTAGTTCGACCACCCCCCAACGCTCTCCTCCAATCCACATGGGAACATCTTAGCCCTGCTATCCTCAAGATTGCAAAGATCAGCTCGATCGGCGTTCTAAGACTTTCGAGAAGAATAAAAATTCTCAAGCATCAGCCGAAAGAACACGAGAAATATTTGAAGACTATTGTGGACGATGAATGGCAGGAAAACGAGTCAAGTAGAGGAAGTACTGGGATGTGCACAGAAGGCGTGATGACGGGTCATGTAAATAATAATTATACTAAACAATGAATTGCTGGTCGAAAGTTGAGCTGTCTATGTATACCCTACAAAGTGACGCATGCCTATTTCCTAATAACTTTCCTTAATTTTCTGCAAGTGGAGGACCTATGAAGTGGTAGCTTTTGGAGAAGATCCTTATCGCCCTGAAGAGAAGTAAGCAATGATGTTTCATGTCTAGCTTTTACTCCTACTTTATGTACACTTCAAAATTCCAGAAAGAAATCCACTGTTTGTCGTTGTGAAGCGAGAAAACTTACTTTCCTCTTTCTCATAGAGCTCTTCGTTGTGAAGCAGAAAACTTACTTTCCTCTTTCTCATAGAGCTCTATCTTAATTCTGTGGAGCTTAATCCTTATAATTAATCGCTTTGCTGTGTTGGGTAAGTTTAACTGGTCAGGAATTATTGAATGTTATAGTGCTAAATCATGTCAGCTAACGGCGACTCCAAGTTCGATCCCAATCGACTTCTCATCAGTAGTGACAATAAAAAAGATGTAGATTGGGGATAACATAGAACCTTCTATGTCTTATTTCGAATATCTTGAAGAATGTAAATCGAGGAAAGAGGATGAAATTGTCGGTAAAGAAGCGAGCGATGACTTCTTTGGACTCATATGGCAATATATAGCGTCACGAACACTGATCTTCAATGACTATCGTTCTGATATGGATAGACAACTTTTGCCTTCTTGGATTATTAAACTAAAATGATGTTGATAAAAACGTTTATTCGGCTGTGGTTTCGGCGTCCTGCTCTTCATCAGAACCGACGATCCGAGTCAATCGTCCACAGCCGTTCTTTCTATTATGGTGTCTTCATGAAAAACTTTGCTCCAGTTCCCAGAGCCAACACATTTGTTTGAGTTATTTATGGTGGATATTTTTGAATCTGATCGCGAACGAGACTACCAGATATTCCGGACAGGAGGATATACTGTGAAAAGCATGGTCATTGACATAGTCACTGACAATAGGAGATCCAGAACTCTCTGCTTGGTGCGCTTGCCTGGCTTTATATGCCATTTTGTTGGAGCCGTTGTTACGACAATAAATAGGTTTCAAAAATCTGCTGATAAACTTCCACTTCCCCCGACAGTTTATGATGTAACCGAAGAGACAGGTCGTGCAGGAATAAATCGTTAATCAAATTTACTATTAGAAACCACAGCGCAATATAAAGGGCCGGAATGTTTGTGCATGTCGAGAAATCACTCGTGCTATTTAGAGATGGAGTTGTCTTCCGCCAGCACATCCAAATAACAGACACAAGTACGAACATAAACTATTCCAACAGTTGCACGACATCTGGCTGAACTTACAGAATTTGGTACATAGTAATAACGATCTTTTCATAACTGGAAGTCTGGGAAACTGCCGTGATGAAGCTCATGTGTGATTTCGTCGATGAAGGAAGGCGTCTCTACGCGATAGTTGTTACGTGCACTAACGTTTCCTTCTCCGATGTGCAGGATTTGCATATAGCATGCATGTATAATTTGTAACCTATAGGTTGTTGTGAAATAGATGTCAAATGAAAAGCTACAACAGTCTGGCAAAACAAACGGGTTAAAAAGAGGGGTTTTAAATTATTTGGTGTAGATAACATTTTTCCTTTGGCCAGTGCTGGCATAACGCCAGCGTTGGAGAAGCTATCGAAAGAGCACAAAAAAGTGCCGTAAGGGATATCTATGGGACGAATTAAGCCTCAAAAGTTCTGCATAAAATCTGATGCAGTTGGTCGAGTGTGTGTTAAACACTTTCAGCGATTTTACTGTGCTCACTGCCAAAAAATCGAGAATCATAAGTGCTCCAAAGCATATTAATTTTCGCTCATAGAAAATCGCGATCTAAAAGGGCTGTAATCTTTCGACCTCTTGGGAACACCGCCAGTTTTGATTACACTACAATAGTATAAAGAATAAAGCGTTCAGCAATGATCACTCCCCTGAGGAGTGCGCCATACGACCTCATCATGCATCGTTAGAGGTGGTTGAATTCCTATATGACCTATGTAATGACTTATTCTCACCTATCGATGGAAAGGATTTAGTACGATGGACGACATCACACGATAACAAAGCTCATTAAAGTATCGCGATAGTTTAAAAGACCGCTCTGTCTCACTTTCATCGATTTACAGAAGGCCTTTGATTCAATTGAGATAGAAGCAGTTATGGAAGCCCTTGATAGTCAACGAGTCCTTACTCAGTACATAAAGATTCTTCGTGAGCTGTACAAAAATTTTACAACAAAGATATCACCATTCTACAACGATATTAACGTTGACGTCAAAAGAGGAGTTAGGCAAGACGACACCATCTTGCCAAAATTATTTACCGTCATCCTCCAGAACGTTATGCGAACATTGGAATGGGATAATATGGGAACGAAAATCGATGGTCGGCAGTTACATCATCTTCGCTTTCCTGATGACATCGTCTTTATAACACCCAATTAGCCAAGCGGAACATATGCTTGCTGACTTTGATAAAGCTTCTGGAAAGATTGGTCTTCGACTAAATCTCACAAAAACGGCGTACATGAAGAACGGATTGTATGCCCCATTCACGCTCAACGGAACGAATATCTCCGAATGCTCCAGTTATGCCTAACTAGGTCGCGAAATCAATATGATGAACCACCTAGCTCTAGAGCTGAGCAGAAGGAAACGAGCGGCTTGGGGAACTTTCAAGAGCATCGAGGATGTAGTGAAGAGAACAAAGAACACCCGACTCCGTGCCCATCTTTTTCGACTCAACGGTACTTCCTGCCTTAGCGTATGTGTTAGAGACCTGGTCGCTGCGTAAGCAGGATGAAAGATCACTCAGCGTTATCGAACGCGCAGTCGAAAGGACGATGCTAGGAGTATCTCGTTTCACACAAGTAAGGGATGGGATCCGAAGCTCCAACCTGCGTCAACGATGAAAAATCAAAGATGCCGTTCTGTAGGCCAAACAGTCGAAGATAAGGTGGGCCGGACACGTAATGCGTATGAATGACAACCGATGGACAAAAGCCGTCAATGACCGGATTCTCGGGATGTCAAACGTGCTGCAGTAAGACCACCGGTCCGATGGTCAGAGTTCTTCTTGAAGAGCCTAGAAGAAAGATATGATGCTCGACGAGTCCCTAGAGCGAGCAGAATCCACTGAGCTACTCTTGAACGCGACAGGGATAAATGGAAGATTTAGTGGCGCTCGCTCGAGTCACTCGACGGTCAGCGGTACTCCAGGTGATACAGATGACAGGTGATCGATGTATGAAATCGGTGCAGCTATCCTCTCAGGCAAGTCTGGTACAGATTTCCCAACCCCTAAGTGATGAGAAGTTTTGCGAGTCTGAAGAGCGGTAGCAAAACAACACCGTGTGTGTAGTCTTCATCGATAAACTACCACGAGGTTGATTAAAAAGAACTCTATTCTGGCATCGTTTCGCAGCCCTCGCCTTCTTCATGGCAGAATTAAGCGGAGTTGATTGTCCAATTGTTCCTTTTTTTCCGATGTGACTCTTCGTGATCTCATCGGGTCAAATCCAATGGTACACCGCCCGAAAGAGTTAAGCTCACTCGGCGATGCCTTTACAGCGAAGTGGTGTTGATGCTGATTGTCTATCGACGACCATTTGTATTAAACCGGAAATCAATCCTGCAGCGTCAGGTGTTCTTTAACCTCAGCGTGACTAGTCAATGTGTAATCTTGAAACCGACCGTAATTTAAGCTCGGCAGTAATAATGAATACCTTCTTGGATTTTTAAGCTAACAGGAGGTGGATAAATAGATTTATTTCCTAACGTTTTGACGTCTTCATCTTCATCATAACCGATGATTTGAGTCGATGGTCCACAGTGGTTCATCCGCTCGATGTGGCGTCTTCTTCTTCGTATAGAGTCAAATCTTCCTCAGTGGAGCATATCTCGAGTGAAACATCCTCATCAGACGATGCTCTTTTATACAGGATTATATTTGTTGACACGACTATCCATTAATAATAATTTGTTTTTTAAACGGATTGTGTATCCTGTAGCAATCGGTGTTATGTTAGCTAGCACACAGCGAATAGCGAAACAACAATTTTCAAACGTAACGTCATTAAACTAGTTTATTACCAACTTCTGAGGATGGATTTTCCATTGCAAAACAAATTATTATCAACGAATAGTCATAACAACAACCATCCTGAATAAAAGAATATCGTCGGGTGAGAATGCCTCATTCGAGAGATGCTCCACTGAGGAAGATCCGACTTGACGCTGATGACGATAACGGAGATGAAGACGCAAAGTAGAGAAGACGAAGAGCGGTGGACCATCGGATCGGATCATCGGCTTTGATGACGACGAAAACGTCGAAACGCTAGCCGAATATTATTGTAAATCGACTTTCATTTAAGCTCTGTATAAATAATCAATGTGCCGTGCTTCATTAATAAGCTGACACGAGATTTTTACCAATATTTGTTCGGCTAACGTTTGGACGTCTTCGTTTTCCTCTAAGCCTACAGAAGATCCGGCTCCATACGACGACGAAGGCACCACATCGAGATGACGAACGACTGTGAACATCCACTCAGATAATCGGCTCTGAAGAAGACGAAGACGTCGAAGCATTAGCCTAATAAATATTGGTAACAACCGCAATGTTGCTGAGATATTGGCAAAACTCCAGGCCGCAGGTGTCTGTGGTGGAAGTCGAACACGCTATCACCCTTTCCGCGGGCTAATGCGTTCGCCACCACGCCATGAGAGTCTATAAAGCACGAATGAGAGGAAGGCTAAACGAAGATCCGCTTGGTGTGGTGGTAAACGCGTTAGTCCACGGAAAAGGTAGTGTCGTGTTCGATGCCCACCGCAGGCAACTGCGCTCCGGAGTTTTGCAAACATCTCAGCATCATTGTGGTTATATCTCGTATCATACCTTGCCATGAAAAAAAGAATAGGCTGTAAACAAAAAGTGATTGGATTAGTAACAACCTCGTGTTAGCTTATCGTTGAAGCAAGTTCGAAAGATGAAATTATT
The DNA here is from genome assembly GCA_018806985.1 of Angiostrongylus vasorum. Lineage (NCBI taxonomy): Eukaryota > Metazoa > Nematoda > Chromadorea > Rhabditida > Metastrongylidae > Angiostrongylus > Angiostrongylus vasorum. Next base: position 2,508,890 of record JADANN010000033.1, on the reverse strand, counting down.
TGTAAAATTTATATTAGCTTAACAGCCCAGCTAACAGTAATCAATGTGTAATCTCTCATCGAGAAGCTAACACGAGATCGATAAAAGCCACATGTGGATTGCAACGCAAGTGCGACCCTCCCTACACGCGCACTTTAATCGCCTTTAATAGCAGTGAACCCCCTAATATTTCATGTGCACTTCAGTGAATATAATAAATACTGAATAATTGTGATGAAAGTTAGGCAAAATAGATGCTTCGGAAACATATTTATTACGGCGAAATACCGACTGAATGGAATTCAACATTCCTTTAAATGTCTCTGTATTACACGCGAGCTCCAAGGAAGTGGATGATCTCTGCTCTTGTAAATATCTTTGGATTGTGCTTACACCACTTGTTCCAGAACTTTTATTCAGTTAACGTTTCAATGCCTTCGACTTCCTCAGAACCTATGACGCGAATCCATGTCCACAGTAGTTCGTCTTCTTTATGTGGTATCATAAAACGATGGAGGATAAAGCTTTCTGCGTTGATCAATCTCTGAGGGATGCGCCACGCATTCGACTTCATTAAGCTTCGGTTGGAGGTAACTTAATGCAGCTGCTAGTGGAATATAGGCCTTCGAGTCAGTTCTTGGCACCGTATAATCACTAGCTTTAAGCAGAATGCTCGACTTCGTGAGAAGACGCCACGCGGAATTTTCGTAGTTGTCACAGAGCAATATCTCAAACTTGGGTAATTAAAGCCGTTTAATACATAAATACAACATCAACACAACAGTAATATCGACGGAGAACTACTGGCACACAAATGAGGCAAGTTCAAGTCTATGAGGTGCTGTACCTACTACTGAAGCGATGCTTACCAACGCATAAGAGTATTGTAAATAATACTATTACAACATTAGTATTATGATAACAGCAACTTGATAGCAACGACTAATAAGGGGATGCGGATGATGACGCCCGCACTAGCGCGTACAGTGGCCCAGATGTCGTGGGCTAGGAAAAACAGAACAGTCAGACGAAGATAAGCCGTGCGTTAGGCTAAGCTAGAGATCATATGTACAGCGGTCAGGTGTACTTTGACACTGATTGATGAGGATAGCAAACTACCTAAGCATCGATGGTGGAAGTGACTACGAATGAGATGAGTCATCTGAGGAACACGGTCAGGCCGCTGGTATTGGATAACGATATGTCTGCAACGTGAAGTTTGAGCTTCGATGGGTGCCACCATTGCCTAAAATATCGTGGGGCAGAAAGATAGCTACTGAAAAATGAGAAGCCCATAGCGGCTTATCAAATAAGCAGCATGAGTTGGCCGGGCAACGGCCTTGTACGCATGGCGTACCGTGTGGGAGGAATGGTACATGCCACCGATGGCGTTGCAGACAGAACGCATTTTAGGATAGCCGCCGCTACTGACAACGCACCGTAGATCAATTGATAAACAACGAACAGTGACACTAAGATGAGGGTCAGGATGATGATGACGATACACTAGGTTGGTGGGAAACGTGATGTAGTGACATGATGCGAAGTTAACGTGCAATTCTGATATGATGAGTTTAATGTACAGTAATGACTATGTGCAGTATGACTTAACAACTGCGATAATCTACATTGGTGACACACGAGATCAATACGGTACGGATCTAGAAGGCGGACGAGCCCTGACTTGGGGCTCACCCCGATAACAGTTCACGTAGCTATTTATATGCTTCCGGAGATGGCGGTATTTGGCACAGGTCCAGCTTCATTACCGAAAACATCCGTCGGCTACCTCTCCAAATCCTCTCAATATACTAAGGTCACCTGGCAGACGACTTCTCTCGCAAGCATTCTCATGCACTTCTTGTTATTGTACGCACGATAAATTTTGGACAGTAATAACAAACAACAAGTTCAGATTCTAAGAAAAGGTTTGCATAACAATACTGTTTATAGCGATCGAAGTTCGTTAGCACGGGATCAAGATATTTACGTTCTACGACATCTGCTAGGCAACTTGAGAAAACTGGATACGACACTTATTTCCGAAACATACAGTCATACAAAGATAGAATTAGATATAGAAGAAAAATAGAAACTATTCTGGGAATAGTTGCTATATAACTGAATGCATATCTGTCCTTTACATTGACTTCGCGGTGTCCTACCGACGTATCGAGCCAGTGCTGTTATCCTCCTGGACAAGTCCGGTACCAATTTGCCGAGCCCGAAGGGATGGAAGGCTTCGTGAGCCATTGGCGCGGGGATCGATTCCACGTGTGTGTTGCAGGGCGCATCCGACCATTGCGCCACACGCGCCCTTTGTAGCATCATAGTAAAGTATTATTTCTACTCCTCTAGTTGATAACAGCTTGACGGGCTTTTCATTTCGATGAATGCATGCGAACATAATGAAGACAAACACCTTGGGAACGATACTCCTCCACGCGACATCTCCGCCGAAGCCGTCTGAGCTGCTGAGTGATCTACGATATGTAGAACTAACTAGGATTGAAGGCTTTCAATTCCCAAAAAGTATTGTAACGATGGAAACATCCGCAAAGTCCATTTGCGCCGTGAGTCATATAGCTTGATATTTCTTGAAGTTATTTACTACTCGAAGAATTTTCTGCAGTACGTGACACTCCGTTTTCCAGGGTGACAGCGGCGGTCCGTTAGTCCAAGTGAATGGTGGAAAGTACACGGTTGAAGGAATAACGTCTAGTGGAGTACCCGAATGCGCCGCATCCTTTGCACCAGGTAATTGTTACATTTTCATGTTCAGTAAGTGAAATAGACGGTAAAGGTAAAAGGAACGGTTAGTAACATTTATGAGTAAAAGTCAAGAGTCAAACGAGAGAAAGCGCAGTACAAAGCTTGCTCACTATCCATGCTTTGAAATCTGCTCAGGTACTTGTAATTATATCGTGTTACAAATGAATTTAATTTGAGGTTCCAAGCTACAGTAGAAATATCCTTTATACCCGAATGTAGCATGAGTTAGACTGCATATGGCAATGATCCATGAAAGACGCCCACTGCATTCCTTGAAACGGCAAGCAATCGAATTAGCTCGCGAATTTCCATCGTATTTTTCAGCAATAGTTCTTAGCTATTTTGATAGGATGGTCGCGTCGGTGAGTGGTAAAGTGACGAGGTTGATTCGGTGTGTTTGACTTACGAAGTATCTACAGATTTGTTCTTTGCAATAAGCATATCTCACTCCGTGACGGCTACGAATTCTCAAGATGTTATCTATTCAAAGAAATATGCTACATTACCATGCAGGATCCGAACTCCTAGCATATTTTGGAAAGGACTCGAAACTTCGTGATTTCTGTGTCATAGGGCATCATTTAGCCATCACGACTTTGTTATTACCTTCTTACTTAGATGCTTATATGGCTCGTCTTCACTGGTTGTGAGGGGCCCCAGCATAATTTCCATTGTTTCGAAGTTTTGGTGGTTTAGTCACTGTGGTTCTTTGGAGTCCCGAGGTCAGCCAATCCAAAATCTGCTCCAGGTCTTCACCACCACAGGCACTCACCGCCCGTGCGGACCATGCGACTAGTTTGATTCCAGGGCGATGGTGGGCCATGGTATTGGTTTACTCTTAGCTGGATTTCCTGATGGGAACGCCGAACTGCTTCTCAGCCTGGATGGCTCTGCTGGGGAGATGAATCATCTCATTGTACATCACAGCCCCACGCCCAGGAACATAATATCGCAACCACGGTGAGACAGTAAAACGCTGGAAGGTGTGCATAAGAGAATACAAAAAAGAGTACCTCATGTATAAAGCACTGAAACAATGTTTTCACATTGTGCAAATCTACATATTTTCACATCGTAGAAATTTCTAGCGGAATAAATCCCACGACCGACTTCCTATTAACCTCGGCATCGATCAGATAATTCTTTATATTCTTGTTGAGCAAAAGCAAGGTGTTATTTCATTCTTTATTCACGAACAAGCTGACATTTCGGCGAATTTCGCCTTCCTCAGAACCTGGAAAGGTCAAGCTGACTGCAATCTACCCCACCAAACACCTCCATAACCAAACAGAGAAAACGCTAAACCAAGATTTCAATCGCATTGAACACAGAATAGCTTCTTTGCACACTCACCGCTTTCTATGAGTCTTCCACTGAGTATGTCGCGTGGAGACCAACAGCATAGAATTCACATGGAATCGTAATGTGCCCATCTGATCAGTATAACAGGCTTATATACTGCCCATTATCACACGTGATAATGAGGCATTCTTCCCTGCGGTTCATTTTCGGATTTCTGGGATTAATCCAGAACGCCTCAAGAGTTTTGCTCGCTTGCGTTCTCAATTCCTGTGCGACGATCGTGACCTGTACTTCAAGGTCTTCCCAGTTATGTCTCTGGGTCCCATGCGTGCCTAGTGAGGTATTTAGTTTAAGTTTACCGACTAGGTGTTCTTTTATGCGGACACAGAGTGGTCTAGCCGTTTCGCCAAGGTATTCGTCCACGAACGCATTAAAGGAGATCAGATAAACTACATCTGAACTCATGCAATCACCATCTCTACCATTAAAGCAAATTATGCAATTTTGCGTTGCACATAGACACATTCTTTAGACAACAAGAGCCCAATAATGAAGTTGATGCTAAATTTCGGATGTTTATGAATGAAACTTTCAAAGTATTTAATCACTATCGCGCAAAAAGATATAACTCCAACCTCACTGAAGTGCATAAACGTGGTATGGGAAAGGTAAGAGAACAGACAAAATTGAAAAACACAAGACTATCGGTTAGTGATAAGGGTGGAGAGTTCGCTGTAATTCCTTATCAGTTAGATGTTGAAATAACGGAGAAGCACCTTAAAGATGCTTCCCTTTATCGTCCATCGTCTGAGAAGGAATTTAAAAGTCAATACCGAAAGTTAAACAACGAATGGGTTAAAATGGCAAGAGCGACTAGGTTAAAACCATCTGTTATCTCTCAACTAAAAGTCGACCTGCCAACATGTCCTGTCTTGTGCTTACTTATCAAAACCCATAAGTTGGTATCCAGCGATTCGACCTACCAACATGTCCCGTCTTGTGCTTACTTATCAAAACCCATAAGTTGGTATCCAGCGATGATCTTGTGTCTAGCGACCCATCGTTATTCAAGGTCAGACCAATCACTTAGCTGTGTAGACGAGCCAACGGATGGGATAACGTGGTTTTTAACCCTAATATTTTCCCAGTTGTTGAAACACATTCCAGCCCACCTCGTAAATACCCAGATGTTTCTGGATCGTCTACGTACTGTGCAGCCCAGCAGCGCGTAGGTGATGGAGTCCTTCGACGTTACCGCACTGTACACCAACGTATCACATGACTCCGCAATGCAAGCCATCTTCGAACTTCTTGTTGAACATAAAAGAAGAATAAAAATGCATGGCTTCTTCATCCAGTAGTTCATGGCTCTCTTAAAAGAGTGCCTAAACTGCTCGATTTTCAGATGGTCCGGAAAGTGCTACTCTCAAATGAGAGGGTTGACAGTGGGACAGCGACTAGCACCAAGCCTTGCCATTGCATTTATGTCTAAGGTGGAAGGACCAGTAATCGACCTCGGGCCGTCACTCTACTGTAGATATATAGGTGACTGATTTGTCATTTGCTCAACACAAGAGGAAATGGACAAATGTTTGAGTTACTGAATGAACAGTCAGAGTATATTAAGTTCACCCGAGAGAAACCGAAGGAAAACTGGCTTCCATTTCTTAACGTGCAAATCAATCTATCAGAAAGCGGCTACATTACGAAATGGTACTGAAAGCCAAGTAGCAAAAACAAACTTGTTCATTACCTCTCCTCTCACCCTTCACACACAAAAAGGACGCTTGTAAGAAACATGTTTCGAGCAGCAACCAACGTGTGCACGGAAAGAGAGCAGAGAAAGGAGTCCCGGAACATTGCACGGCAAATAGCCATTTCGAATGGATACGAAACTGTATCTCGGGATAGGTGTAGGGGAAATCCTAGGCCCCCGAAACGACAACTCCAGCGATAAAAAGGTCCCGTTTATCCCACCTTTCATCTCAAATGATGTAAGCACAGCTATAAAACGCTGCTTAAAAAGGGCAGGCTAAGAGAACTCCGTAAACGTAGTTGGAATGCCATCGAGTACTCTTAGGCGCCAGCTAGTTCGTAACCGCCTATATGACCGTCTATGTGGTACGCAAAATTGCGTAATTTGCCCTAATGGTTGAGACCGTGATTGCATGAGTTCGAGTACAGTTTATCTGATCTCCTGTAAGGCGTGCGGAGACGAATATATTGGCGAAACGGGTAGACCACTCTGTGTCTGCATAAAAGAACACCTAGTCGGTAAACTTAAACTAAATACCCCACTAGGCGCATAGGACCTAGAGACATAACGGGAGGACTTTGAAGTCCGTGTCACGATCCTCGCACAGGAATCGAGAATGCAAGCGCGCAAAACTCTCGAGGCGTTCTGGATTAATCCCAGAAATCCGGAAAATGAACCGCAGGGAAGAATGCCTCATTACCACGCGTGATATTGGGCAGTATATAAGCCTGTTGTTCTGGTGGGAGGGAAGGGCACATAACGCTTCCATGTGAATTATGTTGTCCACACGACATGCCCAGTGGAAGACTCATAGAAAGCGGTGAGTGTGTAAAGAAGCTATTCTGTGTTCAATGTGATTGAAATCTTGGTTAAGCGTTTCCTCTGTTTAGTTATGGAGGTGTTTCGCCGGGTAGATCGTTGTCAACTTGACCATTTCCAGGCTCTGAGGAAGGCGAAATTCGCTGAAACGTCAGCTTGTTCGTGAATAAAGAATAAAATATCACCTCGCGTTTGCTCAACATGACTATAAAGAATTATGTAACGGCAGTGTTTTTTTTCTACTACAACACATGAGATCGATCCCCGTCCCCAGTGCTCACCAAGCCTTCCATCTCTCTGGGGGCGCGGCAAATTGGTACCATACTTGTCAGGGTAGCAGCACTGTCTCGATTCACCGGTAGATCACCGATAATCATTGCAAAGGCCAGTTATGCACTCGGTCACCTCTAACGATGCTTAATGAAGTCGAATGCGTGGCACATCCCTCAAAGTTGATCAACGCCTAGGGCTTTATCCTTTATTATTTTCACTTTTTTTTGCTTTTACTTACTGTCTGTTCCTTTTTTCTTAGCAGACTACAATATTAAATACAACAAAAAGAAATCTAAGATACTAGCAAATCTCTGGACCCTATGTGGGCTTCTGGGTTCCATGCCGATTTGTGCTTCTTAGATCATTTCTCTTAAAAAGTCAGTTGTTGCTGATAACATCGATAGAGTAAAAACAACGCCGAAAGAAAGAGAAAGCCATTGCTTCTATTGGTGTGGTGGATACCACGTGAGCCCATGGAAACGGTCTTTGCGGGTTTGAGGCCCAAATGGAGTCCCAAGTTTTGAGGAGCTCTCAACTTCTTTGTGGCTCTATCACAATTATATATGCTCATCTCCTTGCTAGAATTAACATCCCAACATTTCAGTTCGAATAAACTACTTCCTGAATCTCCAATTCTACATAGACTGGATTTGTTTCAATACCGGTAAGTATCTGTTACATCTGTACCTTCACATGAATGGTCTAGAATCAAACAGTAGCACCAACGTTTTGAACCTCTACTAGACTGCTATCACATAAGAATATTAATAAAGGATTATATCCTATCATAGTAATATTTTTAGGAGTTTGTCCAATACTGAAGAAGGAAAACATGAAACGGACGTCACAGTAACCATGAATGAAGAGCCAGAAGTTTCGTTATAAATAATGCATCCATGATTTTTAGCAGACCTGATCAGTGCTTGACAGATGATGAACGTCTCATCAATCTCTTACAACTTAACAGAGTAGTGAAAACGCGAAAAGTAAAGTCATGAGCGATCCTGGTGCATATATAAAGAAGTACATCTCTGAAAACCGACTCTTATTTAACCTCGTCGTAAATAATCAATGCCTTCTTGGATTTTTGAGCTAGCAGGAAGTTGGTACAAAATATTTATTCAGCTAGCGCTTCCACGTCTTCGCCTTCTTCAGAGGATTCGACATCTCAGGAGTTTTGAAGAAGTTGGTTTTCAGAGATGTATTACTACTCTGTATGCCAGCTAGTATAACCATCGAATTCCGCATGATGCTTGCCGGCAAAATTGCAGCTCGTATTGGATGGTGGCAAAAGATCAACATCCGTCCTGAATAGGAAAGAACTGTCGAGTGCCATTCTTCATTCAGTGGATGCTCTGCTTTATCGAATTAGAATCGATGCGACAACGAACACCCCCGAAGCCGTAGAAACATTAGCTGAAGAAATATTTTGTACCAACCTCCTGTGAGCTCATCAATCCAAGAAAGTACAGCGAAGTAGTTGCTTAGTCCTATTTCTATGTTAAGAAGGAAAAAAATTGTTGAAACAAAATCACCTGAAAATCAGCTTTGATTGCGTATTATGCTCACCCCAAATGAACGATTTTCTCAAATACCATTATGACCCACCAACCCAATGATAATAGCCCTCGTGTAGCTGGGATGCCATATTTTATATCCAATGCATTGGTTCTACAGACGCAGTGGACCGATAAAACCCTCCCTCTTTTAAGGTCGGGAGATCAGCAGCGAATTTGTAAGCTAGGACCCACACAATGTATGATATCGGATCGTGTAAAGTAGAAAGATGCCATAACTGTGAATGAACGAAGGATATAATTCCCTTGCCAAAAACACTTTCTCAAGTTCTTCGGCCATGGGATAACATCGTCCTGCTTTCCAACGTAATCAAAGGGGTATGTAATTCTTCTACTATGTCACGTTAAATAAAGTCGATTGGTTCCAGCATTGCGAATTCTTCTCTCTGCTCTCTTGTACGAAGTAAATTTCATCCCGATATATAATAGTTAAGTATTTATACTTTAATCTAATTCCACAAGCAAGGTTCACGGTCATTTCATGATAATCACAGCTTTTCGCAAGAGCTTGTTAAGCAAACAACTTTCAGATATTCTTAGCACTTCTTTAGTACTAAAATAAATAAAGGATAAAGCTCTCGGCGTTGATCAATGCCGGAGAGTTGCGCCATGCATTCGACTTCATTCAGCATTGTTCGGAGAGGATTGACTGCATATCTGGCCTTTACAATGACTCGCAGTGGTCTACAGATGCATCGAGGCAGTGCTGTTATCCTCCCAAACAAGTCTGATACCGGTTTGCCGACTCCAGAGGGATGGAAGGTTTGGTGGGCCATGGGCGCGAGCATCGATCCCATGTGTGTGCTGCTAGACGCCTCCGACCATCTCGCCACACGCGCCCTAGTAAGCACAATAATGAAAAATAATCATCTCCTTTTTAGCAGACAATGTAGCGGCCAGTGGTTCATCATATTGGATGACAGGAATCGATCAACACATGTCTTGTGTGAAAGGGCACCGCCGAGCGATTTTCTCATTTAAGCTGTGTTCCCTTTACTAGATCCGACTCGATGCGACAATGAAGATACACATCGTGACAACTGTACTGTTTACCATCGAGTCGGATCAGCGCAGCTCTGGAGAAGGCGAAATGTAGAAAAGTACTAATTTTGGGTTGTCGTTTTACTCGTGGAAAGTAGGCGATACAATTGTTAACAAGTGGCGATTGAATGATTCCCGATGGAAATGACCATTATTACACAATAGATGAAATTACGACACTGTGAGACGGAAGTTATTTAACAGAATGCAGTCTATTCACCGTTACAGTTTGGAAAAGTTCATTTTCAGCGCTTAGCGTTTTCGACACTGTAGCGATTGAAGAGGGGAACCCTGTGTATGCCAGGGTACCAACTGCTTCAAGTTCCGATCGACGGAGACATGAAAACAAGAGTGAGGAATGGAGAGTGAGAGATATCCTAATAGATATGCAAATGGTATTCTATGAAGAAATAGGTAAAATGACAAACTGGAAATAGTTCATGGCGACCTGCTTTTCTAGATTCGATAGTCCAACTTCGCCACAGTGCAATGGACAGCATAATGCATAGCAACACCTGTATCATAGAGCTCACGCCATTTGTCATACCAGATATGATCATATCTACGGGAGTTTTTTCAGTCGCCTGTGGAACCCGTCATGTCCACACACACAATGAGCAGTGTGAATAGATCCATTGTTAAAAACAAAAATTTTTGTTGGTGTTAATATAGTATTTGTTCTGTAGTAACATAAAAGGGCAAGCGTCAGGCTAAATCGTCCTCACCAAAATCACGTCTTTACGAAATACCACCCGGTTCCGATTACATCCTGTCCTAAAGTAATTTCACTGGGAATATAAAACTGCAAGGAACCACTTACATTTGACGAATTTCACCAATCACTGACAACTGAATAGGAGAAATTTTAGAGATTCGTGAGCTAGCATGTCGTTATTCTATCCCCTCTCTCTGTCTCGCTCTCTATCTATCTATCTCTCTGTCTACCTATCCCTCTATCTCTCTCTCTTTCCTCCTTCAATGTTCACAGTTTCTAGAATTTCATTAACCGTAGAAGCTTTCATTTGTAACAAATAATTGCTTGTTTCTCATGAGATCTGCTCCGTAGACAACGACCAACAGTATCTCGGCATATAAGTTTCTGCACTTCATCGCTGCACGAGGCTAATACCACGCTATTTCACCCAAAGTTAATTTGTTTTATATAAACAGCGAAGTTACGTTTAAAGAATCGTTTTGTCCTTATGCAAGCTCTCGGTCATGGATAACGCTTTCACCGCAGCACACTTATGGCGGCATTCATTTGTTCCCCCTGTCTTCACGGTGACGTCGACTGGACGAGAAGGGTCTCCTCTAGAGCAAACATGAGAAGCTTTCTTCCTAAATATTAACTGGATGCAGTGGCTGAGAAAATTCTGGAAAGATCCGTGGTTATAGAGGCTGTTCCACGAAAGTTATTATATCATCAAAATGCGATTAGTACCAGTGCTGAAACATTTACAGTTCTTGTGAGAAAGCACAGTGGTGCTCCAATATTAGTATTGCAAGCGTTTCTTCAGAAACCAGCTGGGTCTACCTTCTCATTCTGTCCGTGAAGGCATCGATTTCATGGAGCATTGGGAAGTTACTCCGATATGGTTTTCCGTCACCCGTAGAGTAACCGTCATATTCATTTGAGCTGTTGAGCTTTAAACAAATGTTGTAAGACTATAAACTGTTCTCTGACGTGAAGCACAATCACAAGAATGATGGGATATGATTGAACTTCGGAAACTCGGGGGGGGGGCCTGACTGTTGCAGTGGATAGCACGTGAGCCACCACACCTAGTAGTGATCCCGAGTTCGAAGCCCTACTGAGGTCCCGGGCTTTCTCATATCTCAGCATCATAGTGGATATATCTCACATAATATCTTGACATGCAAAAAGATCATTCAGTAAATAAAAGTCAAGATGTTATAGATACATATATATCCTGAATACAACTATAACAATCCTTACATACAACTTGCAGTCTTTACCTAAAATCAGCAGCCTTTGAGTACAACTTTAACTCAGATGTGGAAACAAAGATTTTAACATTGAAGGCACTGTCATTTTCCAGTGCTCGCAAGTGGACGTCAGTCTTGAAGTCATTCAGCGAAGTACTTCGCACGTGCTCACTATAGATATTCCAGAGGTTCAGCAGGCATTCCTGACTAATCAAGAGGAAGAAAAGCGTTAATACGTAGACCATGAATAAAAAAGATTTGTTTGAAGTATGAAAAGGCAAAAGGGTACTTCCCATTTGTCAGTCCTCCTTATATTTGGACAATAGGTCTCCATCCCTGGTGTCCATAGACAGCTTCCGCTGGTTTTGCTTTTGACCAACCTGTAGTTCTGACAAGTTGGGCAGAACGGACAAGTCTTTGTATTCTTGCCACTACTATTATACGTGTTTCTGATCTTTCCGCTTCAATAACATCAAAAATTTTAATTCTTCTGGAGTATCCGTTACCCTCCACTTAGCTTTCGGTGAACAACTTACTTAAGAATCCCCTTTCCGTTTTTTCCACAGCCACATATACGATGGTTCCTTCTCTGCGGTAACTCGTCAGCAAAGAGAAGACGTGTGTAGCAGCTATCAATGTATGAAAGCATTCTTCGACCATGGAAATCATACATAGGCCTCATCACTGTGGAATGAACACATATCCAGTTATAGTGGGGTCGCCACCACTTCTCACCACTCCCTCTTGAGTACAATTTGAATAACTTATTTGTTTGATGTGGAATATACTGGCACAAAAACTCTATCCCTAAACGAAATGAGAATTAGTGGATACATAAACTTTCCAGACCTGTGTATTCTACTACTGTTTTTCTTGATAACCAAAACATGCGGCTTAATCTTGTATAACCTGTGTTGTCGATTGCAAATTGCGTTTTCTGCAAAGTGGAAATCAGCCAACAGACTTTGGAGTGCATTATGGTGGTGAGTAAGAGTTTAGCAAGAGTTGTCTATCCACGAGTGGCTGACTGTCATCGTAGATTTGCAGCTTTGACGCATTACATTCCTAGGACGGACTCACCGGTGATTTCATCGCCAACACTTTCATCTCCTTTACATAATTCGCATTCTCCGGACTCCTAGATAAAATGTATGGGAGTTTCCATATTATCTTTCACATCTCTAAATTCTTCACTGTCTAACACTGTAGATGAAAAACTGATTGAGATCAAGTCGTCGTCAGCTGATATGGCTCAACGCTGTAGTATTTAATTCTTGACAACTTAAATAATCCAAAAATAATAAAAAAACGAAATTTGTTGCAAGTGGGAAAATTATTGCACCGAGGTAGCGTTCGGCAGTCGCAAGCGAGCAAATATCCTTAATAGTGGAAACATATATGGACTAGCCCACTCTTTGATAACCCAAGTGGCTTTCCCACGAATAAATATAAAATTATTTGAGCTCTCCTTTTTTCTATATTGTGGGTTTTCTATGAAAGCATTTCTTCTTGGAAATTCACCAAAGTCATAGAACCAAATTTACTTCTCATCCCCTTCCCTCACTCCAAGGTCACTCGTTCGTCGGTGACGATAATTTTAAGACCTACTCTCGTTTCCGTGCTTTCTGTGAATATAAGTCTGTTTGATTTCAAACATGAACGCTAGCATTTGTCATTTTCATTTCAGTCCTTGAAAAAGGCACCAACGATAACAGCTTTTCGACAGATTGACGAACAGTAACCTAAGTGAGTTCAATAGAAGAAATCATCGCTCTTCTTGCACAAATTTAACCAGTTCTAACATAGTCTAGGAACTCACTTCTTTTGTTTAAAATTGCTGCAACAACAGCATGCAAAATATGAGATAAAACATAAGAGTGGTCTGCTTTTCACGAGCTTTACTTTTTAGATGTCTATGCTCATATTACTGATTTTACTTCCAGTGACTCTATCCGATAACATCACGGCTGAGGAGAACGAGTATTTGAAGCAACACTGCGGTGATCGTTTTCTGAGTGAGTAAAGGAAAAGTTTGTTCTAGGAAACAAAGGAAACTTAAGGAATAATGAAGCTACTGAGTGAGTAGATTGATCAGCGGCAAAGAGAATGTACCTTCTCTGTTATATCGACTTCTCAGGCAGTAGATTTATTTCGTCTAGTGACACCTCGCTGAAATTCTCTTGAACTCAAATGATAAAAACCACCACTTTCACATTACTTGACAACAACTGAAAAATACTTCGAAGACCAATGGTAGAAAATATTGGAAGCAAACATGATTTGGAACAAAAGTGGAATTTTTTTAGACGTCATAACTTTCCTAGTAATTTGGAGGAACGACTATTGCCCCTTTCACTACCGGGGGGCAACTTGGCGTTCCAGATCAACCAGATCGACTGTCAAATGAGCGCAACCGAAATGCGCATTGAAATCGGGAAGTTCGGTTGGTGAGCTTGCTCAAGGGACACTGACCCTGGTTTCTGGAGATTATCGTTCTGTTGTTTGGTTTACCCACATATTTTCCGTGTTCCTCTAACTTCAACGCTTCCACTACATTCTTCTTCATATGTTCCCACATTGTGGGAGACCAATTGCGTGTGAAGAAAAAAAATTCTTCAATTATCTAACCAAGATGTTATTAGCACTTCACATGGTTCTGCAGGATATTTTAGATGTAATTATGAGCCTTTTTCCAAGTTTTCTATAACCATCGACTCCATTTCACCGTCTGGAAATGTCTCATCGCAAATATAGCGCATTGAGAATACCCCTCTATAGCCTGGTCCTACTATAAGAATTGTGTTAGAAAAGCTATCCACTGCCTACGAAAAGCTTGGCAAAAAATATTTTGTGCGACAAAATTGGCCAGAGAAAAAGCGGGCTCATTGAAATCAACATGAACATTTCGAACCGTGCAGCAGCATACATATCGAAATCAATGCGCATGGTCGCGAAGGTGTTAAATAACCTCGGCATTAATAACCGATTCATTTTTTTTCTTACGAATTTTTCACCAGTTGACACCACCTCCTTAATTTGCACTTCTGAATTTCGATTGGAAGGTTTTGGCGCCTTCGCGTTCTTCAGAGCTTAAACGTATTGTTACGTAGCCTTACACTTACAATTCTGTCAATGTGTTGCAGTCTTAACAAAAAGCTAATGCGCAAACCACAGCGTAATCTGTTAAGAAGCATTCACCGCCTTTCCTTTTTTAACTAATGAAGCCACGTATGTGTTGTTAAAATAGGATGATGGACGAAATTCATTTATTGTTGTTGTTGTCTTCGTTCAACAATGGGTAAAAGCGATCCACTTGTCCATCGTGATGGCAAGGAGTACCTTGTAAAGGAAAACAGACGATGTTCTGGAAATAAATTTAAAGCAGATAAGGTTGAACAAAGAGCACGTGTGGCGCAGTGGTCGGAGGCGCCTTGCAACACATACTGGAATTGATCCCCGAGCCCATGGCCCACCAAACTCTCCATCCCTCCAGGATCCGCAAATTGTACTAGACTTGTCTGGGAGGATAGCAGCACTGGATCGAGACATCGGTAGGCCAACGCGAGTCATTATAAAGGCCAGATATGCACCTCCAACAAGAGCATTATCTTTTATCCTTAAGGCTGAACATTTTGCAGCGTCTACCAAAGTGGTTACGAAGAATTCACAGGTAATGCTGTAATGAAAAGTCTTCAATCTTGGCAAAACGAAGGTAGTGAAAAAGTACTAACACAAAATCGATGGTTCAAGGATCGATAAGCAAACAAATTTTCTTCAAATTGGGATCCATGAGTGGCCAAAAAAAATCCCTTTTTCCTTCATCCTTTTTTGCATGGCAGCGGTCTTCTACACTGCGCAGATTAACACTGTAGAAATTCCACAAAATTTTCTAACCGTCCCAAGACCTACTAACAGGCAAAATCGCCGAAGACCCGTGTCGCTTTTTCATGATCACCCTTCTCATCTGCAATCTCTTTGACGATCAAGCAACCCCTAGCGAGCAAAACCTTCCGTTTTTACCGCAGGGAGCAAGAAGAGGCATGGGGATTCTGCTTGCTCTAGAGCCTCGCTGAGCATCATGTATTCCTTCCTAAGTTTTCGTGAAAAACTCCAGCCGTCCGTCGACTTGCCATACCGAGAAATCCATTGCCTCATGGCTCTTGTCAATCGCTTGACGTTCAAACGCATTACTTGTCTGGCCCACCTTATCATCGAAAGTTTGACTTAAAGAACAGCATCTTTGACTTCTGGTGCCTAGCGTAGTTCGGAGCTTTGGATCTCTCTCTTACTTGGCTGATACGGAACATTCAAAGCATCACCCTTTCGACCGCGTGTTCTATAATACTGAATGATCTCACGAATCACGATGACTTCTCGAATTAGATAAACGTAGTAGGAGCATTCAGAGATATCCATTCCGTTGAACGCGAGTGAAGGATACAAAAAGCAATCCGTTCTTCATGAACATCATTTCTGTGAGATTTATGCCAACGCCAATCTTTCAATAACCGTTAGCAGAATCGGCAAGCATTGGTTCGGTATGGCTGATGTTTGGTGTTATAAGGACGATTCATCAGCAAGGCGAAGATGGTGTCTGACCATCAATGTTAATTCCTATGTCGTTCCATTCCAATGTCATCATGATGTTCACGAGGGTGACATTAACTAATTTTGACGAGACGGCACCGTCTTGCCTAAAACTTCTTTTGACGTCGATTTTGATATCGTAGAACAGTGATATTTTGGTTGGGAAATTTTTGTGTAACTCTCGAAGGATCTTTATATACTGAGTATACTGAGTAGGAGCCCCAGGTCTATACTGGGTTTCCATGACGGCTTCTATCTAAAAGGAGTAAAAAAATTTCTCTATGTCGACAAAAATGAGACGAAGCTGTCTCTGTGTCCTCACGATACTTCGATGATTCTTGTTATCGTGAGTATGTGGTCCAAAATACTGATTCCTTTTCAAAACCCTGCTTTTTTACATGGCTGTCTTTTGCTCAGTGTTCTTCCAACCCTGTTTAGAATGAATCGAGTGAAGAGCCTTCAGGCCACACGCAGCAAGCAGATTGGACGATATTCGCCGATATAGTGGAGGTCCACGGATCTCCCTCATATGAGGGATCTCGAACCGATTTGTCGCGAGGATACATGGCGCGTCCCCAGGTGGCGGATAGGGGGTTAATCGCGGACCAAAAACGAGCCTTCCTTCCTTGAGACGCAGGTGGATCCAGGCGATGGGCTCCCCGTTTCTGCTGCGCCGATTTGGCACATAATTTCTGTATTTGCTAGGCGTATTTATGCATGCGTGTGTGGGTGCGTTCTCGCTTGTGCGGATTGTATTCTACGAGTCAATTCGGCCAAAAGCCTGCAATCAAGTGAAAGGGAAGTATATAGGGAGGTGGTTAGAGTCGCCTCCAACAAATAAGCTCCATGTCCACGCTAGGAGAACCTGGCAAGCTACATGTGAGTAGTGCCCAGCCCCCACGTTCAGAGCCTAGCAAGCTATACGTGGGTATCAAAATGCTAAACACAGTAAAAAAAAACGGGCCTCATTACCCTGACCCCGAAAGAGCCACCAGTTTCGCAGCGTTGGGTAGGACGAGTACGGAGAGGCTGCTAAAATCTCAGGGCCCTTCTAAGCAGCCTAAACCGCAAAGAACAAAAGTGACGATCTGTACCTACAATTCACGTACACTTGCATCCGAGTCCTCGATAGAAGACTTGCTCATGAAAGCAAGAAGGATAAGGTACGACGTCATCGACCCTGGCAGAGACGAGACGACGCCACCCATTCAACGCCGTCTATGACACCGGAGAAGAACTGTTCCTGGGAACATGAGACACTAGAGGAGTCGGCGCCGTCGCCCTTCCCGTCAACACGAGTTTGTCCATGAAAATCGATTCATTCGAACAGCATACAACCCGAATCGGCCGTTTACGATTAAAAAAGATGAATATCGGCACTAGAGCTGATACACCAGCGTGGAATCGCACGATCTGCAGGCAACGGCGAACTAACGTCCGAACTTGCAAAACAATGCAGATAGGCGATAAAAGAAGATCTTAAAGAGAGAAGAGCAGCAGTAATGGTCGAAGATGCAGAGGCCGGGAAAAGCATCCGCAAAGCCCACCGAAGCTTCGCCAGTTACAAGACCAAAGATGATTGCACTCCGACGCCCAGGCGGAACAGTTACAGCGTCCAGAAAGGCATTAGAGAAAATCATTCATATACTACTTAGATCTCTTTGATAGCGACGTCCACCTTCCGTCATACGAAGTAAAGGAGGATGGATATGTTGTACCACTGGTTCTCCCTTCCGAAATCTGACATGCCATTTCGTCGGTGAAAAATCGAACAGCACCAGGTCCGCACAGGATAAGACCAGAACATCTGAAGAACCTTCCGTCAGTCCTCGTAAACACACTAGCTCGGCTCTTTCACACGTTACCTATCTGAATGCAAGGTTCTTACTCAGTGGAAGACCAGCAAGACCGTGTTATTGTTCGAGAAGGGTGATCTACACGATATCGGCAACTATCGCCCAATCTCCTTGTTGTCTATCGTCTACAAACTTTTCACTCGAGTCATCCTAAACAGGACTGACAGAACACTGAACGAAAGGACAGCAATGTGAGCAAGCAGGGTTTCCAAAAGGATTTAGCACGATGGAGAACATCCACACGATAACAAAGACTCAATGAAGTATCGCGAGAGTACAGACTGCTCTGTTTCACTTTCATCGATTCACAGAAGGTCTTTGACTCAGTTGAGATTGAAGCAGTCATGAAAGCGCCTGATGGACAGAGTCCCTACTAGCATAGAGATTCTTCGTGAGCTGTACAAAAATTTTCACAACAAATATATCACCATTTTACAACGATATTGACATCGACGTCAAAAGAGGGGTTTGGCAAGGCGATAGCATCTCGCCAAAATCATTTACCGTCACCATCCAGAACGTCGTGCGAACATTGGGAATGGGATAATATGGGAGTGAAAATCGATGGTCGGCAGTTACACCATCTTGGCTTTGCTGATGACATCGTCCTTATAACACCAAACACTAGCCAAGCGGAACGTATGCTTTCCGACTTTGATAGAGACTGTGGGAAGATTGCTCTTCGACTAAATCTCACAAAAACGATGTTCATGAGGAACTGATTGGTTTGTATGCCCCATTAACGCTCAACTGAACGAATATCTCCGAATGCTCCAGTTATGTCTATCTAGGTCGGGCAATAAATATGTTGGACTACTTAGCTCCAGAGTTGAATAGAAGAAAACGAGCGGCTTGGGGAGCTTTCAAGAGCATCGATGATGTAGTGTAGAGAAAAAAGAACACCCGACTCCGCGCCCACCTTTTCGACTCAACGGTACTTCCTGCCCTAACGTAGGCGTCAGAAACCTGGCTGCTGCTTAAGCAGGATGGAAGATCACTCAGCGTTATGGAACGTGCAGTCGAAAGGACGATGCTAGGAGTATCCCGTTTCACACAAGTTAGGGATGGGATCCGAAAGCTACGACCTGCGTCAACGATCAAAAATCAAAGATGCCGTTCTGTACGCCAAACTGCCGAAGATAAGGTGGGACCGGACACGTAATGCATATGAATGACAACCGATGGACAAGAGCCGTTAGTGACTGGATTCCTCGGGATGTCAAACGTACTGCAGAAAGACCACCGATCCGATGGTCAGAGTTCTTCACATGAAGAGCCTAGAAGAAAAGTTGTGGTGCTCGACGAGTCCCTAGAGCGAGCAGAACCCACTGGGCAACTCTTGCACGCGACAGGGGAAAAATGGAATATTTACTGGCGCCTGCTCGAGTCACTCAACGATCAACAAGACTGGAAGTGATACAGGTGATAGTGGAGCTCACACTGTTTGAACAATAACAAGTTCTTGTTGGTTTCTTATCGAATGCGTGCCCCGTATTCTGACAAGTAGCGTGAGAAGAGCAGAGCTAGTGTGTTTATGACGACTATGACGACTGGCAGAAGGTTATGCAAGTAAATCCCACGTCCGACGTTCTATTAACCTCGGCATTGATCAAGTAGTTTTTCGTATTCTTATTGAGCAAACATGAGGTGTTATTTTTATTCTTTATTCGCGAACAAGCTGACGTTTCGGCGGATTTCGCCTTCCTCAGAGCCTACCCACTATTCTCCTCCAGAGGCGGTCCAAATACTGAGCACAAAAGTTTTCCCCTTCGCCTCGCACTTCTTCCACTTAGCGAACATCTCGTTTTGTCGTCTTCGTAAACAGGTGCGTAGTACTCGCAATTCGATGTCCCTTACTCGGCGACTGTCCTCTGGTAGACCGCATACATCGTGTAGTCCTCTTTGTTTAATGAAGTTCGGGACGATTCGGTGTTTTAAACAGCGGCGGAGAAAGTGTATTGACTGTCGAGCTTAGACGATCTTTTGTCTTAGTGACAGCGCTTCTTTTACAAATCGGAAATACCGTGCTGGTACGTCTCGTATTAAATCCCACGTCCCACTTTCTATTAACCTCGGCATTGATCAAGTAATTCTTCACCATCTTATTTGTTCCCAGGATCGAATTTCCATTAACCTCGGCATTGGAATAAGAATGCGTCGTTTTCTTGTTCAACAATCGCGAGGTTGTTAAACAGCATACATTTACTTCCATAGAAAAACACAATACAATACAACAGTAGCTAACGTTACGCAGAATCGCCTTCTTGAGCGCCTGGAAGGGTGTACTGATATACAATTTACTGGGCCAGACGCTTCCGCTTCAATAACACTTACAAAAAGACGAAAAACTCCATGGTAATTACATGGTCAACAGCTTCTCGAAAAAAACTCACCGCTTTTTTGACGTGCCTTCCAATGAGGAAGATTAGAGCAGCTGATTATAGTCGCATATGGTTGATGGCTGCACTACCCCACATCAGAAATTGATGCGAACACACGGGGTCAGGGTCGCGTATGACCTCTGGGCATTCATCCCTGCTATTCATTGTAGGGTTTTTGGCATTTATCCAAAAAGCCTCAAGAAGTTTTCGCGCTGGTGTTCTAGTCTCCTGCGCAAGGATATTGACTTTTACTTCAAAATCGTCCCCGCTGTGCTTTTGTATCCTATGCGTGCCTAGTGGGGTACTTTGTCTTAGTTTTCGTTTGCCATCTAGGTGTTCTTTTATACGGATACACAAAGGCCTGCCCGTTTCGCCAATATATTCATCTCCGCAATTATTACACGAGATCAGGTATATCGTACCTGAACTCAAGCAATCACCGTCCTTGCCATAAGGGCAGATTACGCAATTTGTTGTTTCGCATAGACGGTCATACAGGCGGTTACGAATTAACTGACGATGTAGAGTGGCCGGTGCTATTTCAACTATCGCTACCGATTCCTCTAGACCTGCCCTTCTCACGCGTCGTTTAATAGCTACGCTTACTTCATCGCTAATAAAAGCAACATAAGCGGGGCTTTCTTTTTGGCCATGTGTTTCGCTTGGGCGCGTCGTTCAGGTACGCTATACCTAATCTCTTGTAATAATTGCAGAGATGAATATATTGGCGAAACGGGCAGACCTTTGTTTATCCGTATAAAGGAACATTAAATGGCAAACGAAAACTAAGACAAAGTACCCCACTAGGCACGCATAGGATACAAAAGCATAGCGGGAGACGATTTTGAAGTAAAAGTCAATATCCCTGGCACAGGAGAATAAATGGATAAATGCCAAAAACCCCACAATGAACAGCAGGGAGGAATGCCCAGCGGTCACACGCGACCTGACCCCGTATCTTCGGATTAATTTCTGATGTGGGGTGGTGCAGTCATCAACCTTATGCGACTATAATCAGCTGTTCTAACCTTCTTCACTGGAAGTCACGAAAAAATGGTGAGTTTCCTCGAGAAGCTGTTGTTCTGTAATTACCATAGGGTTTTTTCGCCTTTTTTGTAAGTATTATTGAAACGTTTGGCCTAGTAAATTGTATATCAGTATACCCTTCCAGGCTCTGAAGAAGGCGGTACTGCTGAAACGTCAGCTACTGTTGTACTGTATTGTGTTTTTTTATGGAAGTAAATGCATGCTGTTTAAAAACCTCGCGACTGCAGAACAAGGAAACGACGCGTTCAATCATATGCACTCGCAGATGGAAAGGATTTTTATGACAACGGGAATTAGCTTCGTGTTCTTCACCATGTTTGAAGCAAACTATTACCATAGGGGACGATTACAATAGGGGAGAGACCGAAACGATTGGACTGAGGCTCGCACTGCCGGTGAAGGCGGGCCATTCAAGTGACCAAATATCAAATATCTGTAAATTGCTTCCCTAACAGTTGTCTCATACACTCGTTTTGTCGCTGGCTGAGAAGTACTCGGTGATACCCTTGGTTACCAGCAATTTCACACTTGTAAAAAAAACGGTGGTTTGTCGCATACTCCATAATCTGTTCTCTCTTCGATAAGTTTACACGAGGTTGATAAATAATGTTTATTTTCGGCCAACGTTTCAATAGTTTCATTAAAGCCGAGTCGATGGTCCACATTTGTTCGTGTTCTCGAGGTAGCGTCTTCGTCTTCGCGCACCGAGCCGGATCTTCCTCAGTGGATCATCTCTCTGTGAATGAACCATACTCACCCGGCGATATTCTTTTTATAGAGGACGGTTCTTATCAATAGCGGTGATAATCCGGTGAAAACAACCTGTTCTTCCGGACAATCCATCCTGTAGAAACCAGGATCATTATCAGCTAGTACAAGGCGTAATAATATTTCAAAAGACTATTACGAATTATGAATGAAACATTGTGAATATGAAAACTCGCGGGGAACCGGCGAGCAACTGCAATCATTTGCAAGGCTGCCATCCTATCACGCTTTCCTCGAACGGCTAGATCAATAGCTAACATTCTTCTTCGGGACCCGAAGTTGTGGGTCCATTCAACAACTAATTCCTCAAATCTATGACTAGAAGCCAACGTTACACTGTTTTCTTGATGAGTAAACACGAGGTTGTTAACAGCAAGCTTTATTGAATACGATGGTGGCTGACAATTCGGGGGTTTCCCTTCCCTTTCTTCAGAGCTGTTTTGTTTTTCCTAAGTTCTCCAGCTATTATTGGAGACCAGTCGCGCAGAGTCTTCAATGGGTGAGGAAACATGGTTTTTTTCAAACTAATAAAAACAAAAACCCAAAATTCTGAAGGACTTAAGGACAACAGAACAGTTCTGAAGAAGACGAAATCGCCGAAAAGTCAGTTACCATTGTATTCAATGAATCTTGCTGTTAACAGCCTCGTGTGTGCTCACCATGAGTGAAGTGCATTATTGATCAATGCCGAGGTCAAAAGGAAGTCGGTCCTGAGATTTGCCAGCCCCTACAGTTCCGGCTTACTAGTCTGCTCTTTATTCCAGAATTCTTAGCTGGTCAACGTTGCCACACAGACAGATAAATCTGAGACCAGTGCTACTTCACAACGTTCATAACGTGAGCTTTTTTGCCGAACGTCTCATCCTTTCAATGCGCCAACGAAAGTATAGGTGACGTGCTGGGGCGTGTGTGTGGTGCTGTGGTCGGAGGCGCCCTGCGACATACACGTAGTATCGATCCCAGCGCCCATGGCGCACCAAGCCTTCCATCCTTCCGGAGTCGGCAAATTGGCACCCTACTTGTCTAGGAGGATAGCAGCACTGACTCGGTACATCGGTAGGCCACCACGAGTCATTGTAAAGACCAGATATGCATTCAATCACCTCCATACGATACTTAGTAGAGTCGAAAGCATGGCGCATCCCTCAGGGATTGAAGATCTTGAATGAGCCACCCGCACTGATCGTCGATGAGATCAAGAACAACATCTTCACAACAGCAGACTAATTAACTGAATAATTTACAGTTTGTGGTAGTTTCGAAACCTCGTTTTTTGAATAAAAGTGCACCATACATTTTTCAACAATCCTTAACTAACTAATTAGATGCGAAAATGAGCCTGCTGCATTACTAACCCCAACCGCGTCAGCTCATTCTTCTTCTCTTCAATGGCCAAATAATTTCCACTCGTTCCGAGAGTGTCGGACTGCGATTCATAAATAAGGGTGTCATGCCGAAATAAGATGTCCCAAAATGGGGGGGAGCTGATATTTTTGAACAGCTATAAACAGTAAAAAATGCCAGGCTTCTGGGAGCTGGTAGAAAGTAGCTTTTCAGCGTGTTAATAATTATAATATCACTAACTACCACCGCGCTAAAAAATGTTGTTCAACTTGTCCTTTAAACCAGAGCACCACTGAAAACCTTTGACGCGTGATAGAGACGAATAATATGGAGTTTCCTGACTATCTCTTGAGTAAGTCGATTAGAAGAATTGAGAGCGATGACACAGAAGATTTCCAGATCATACGGAACCAAAAGAGAGAAAAAGATCCTTTGGAGGAATCAGGGCCAAACAAAATGAATTCCCATTGATTGCTGCATATTATGTAAAAAAGGCGAGTTTTCCAGTTCTTTGCGGAATGCTATAGCTTCGTAATCCACAAACACTTGAGTAAATCATTTGGCACGAATATTTTCGCGTACCACACTGTCTTTGGCAATAACAGTCCAAGGTTATACCTTTCTGTGAAAGCTGCGACCTTAGCACAAACGTAGATTGAATTGATGACTATTAGAAAACTACACGCTGTTGTAGGGGGTCACCAGTAGTTCGTATAATTTACTAGCACGCAAAGCCTCAAATATATGTTCATCTCTTGTTCTAGTTATTCCTGACTCGTCCAAATTGTCCTGGAGAATTTGGGAGAGCAGGGTATAGTGGTGTGCAGATCTCAAGAGAGCACATTTTAACAGAAGCACATTGCGTGGTTATAAATTCCGAGTATTTCGATAAGTTCTGCAACTCGTCAACTATACCCATTTCAAGATTCTCTAAATGTTCTTTCAAATTCAGTTTTAAATATTCCGTGCTAGATCCTGAGTTTTTACACTTTTCGTCGGCAGCGGCTGTACGAAGCCGAACCTATGCTGGAAAAATCGCACGAACTACTCGGTCGTTCAGGTGGGTAAGATGCCCGAAGATATGTATAGTAACGACTTCTAATCTTGTGGTTCTCGGACAATTCAGACCTCTTTCTTACTAGAAATATTAAAATTATCGTAAATACCACACTAGCATTATTACTGATATTGTGTTAATATTATTACATTAGTGCTATTATTAGCATCAGATTATTTTTCAGGTAACCGTGCACGAGGACTACGACCCTTGCAACCTGTCTAACGATTTAGCAATATTGGAAGTTAGCCCGAATATTTCTAGTAAAGACGGCTCACCAGTATGCATGCCTATGCCTAATGAGACACTAATGGACAAGTTAACTGCTGTAGGATTTGGCATTGACCTTGAGTGACCATGACTTTTACTCTTAGATTCTTTTTATTCGAATTTAAACGTGGCGTAGAAAAAGATAGGCATTAACTTCTCAAGGAAAATTGTTGTCGGGTAACTTTAACCACAATAAGTCGGTAAAAGTTGTCTCTTAGTTGAAAGAAACCTTACCCAGTAAGTCTATCGTAATCGAAACAACATTCGAAAGAAACCTTAGAAAAGCACACTGAAAGCTCGCTCTAAAATTTATTTTCGCCACTACCTACTCAGTTGGTGAAAACTCACCTGTTTTTAAACAAGACGTTTCATGATAAAAGGTTCGCGTGTTTAACCGAAAGGCAATGGCTGCAAAGTTGCAATAGCCAAAGACACTTAGGAAATCTGGAGTTTTGATTTCACCTGTGTGCTATTCGTTGAGTGGCAAAAGCTCTGCCGCTATGAAATTTCATGCCTTTAAAAGAATTTCACTTACGGTGAGACCATTGTTGCCTCCGACTTTACTACTTGCTCCTTCTCTCTCTTCCTCTTTCTCTCTCGCTTTTTCTCACTTTGCAGTTATATCTATCTATCTATTTAGCCAGGGTGCATGTGGCGCAGTGGTTATAGGCGATCACTTGGAACCGATCTGAGCGCCTATAGCCCACTAAGTCTTCCATCCCTCGGTGATCGGCAAATTGGTACCAAACTTGTCTGAAATGATAGCAGCACTGGCTCAATACATCGGTAGGCCACCGTGAGTCACTGTAAAAGGCCAGAATGCATTCAATCACCTCCAACGATACTTAGTGAAGTCGAATGCATGACACATCCCTCAGAGATTGATCAACGCCGACAGCTTTATCCTTATTTTTTTTACTAATATTGCCGCTATTTCAACGAAGCTGAGATATTTGCAAAACTCTGGAACGCATGGTGCCTGTGGTGGAGAACGAACGCGTTATTGTCCTTCCCGGGGAGTAAAGCGTTCACCACCACAACCATGCAGGTC
The DNA here is from genome assembly GCA_018806985.1 of Angiostrongylus vasorum. Lineage (NCBI taxonomy): Eukaryota > Metazoa > Nematoda > Chromadorea > Rhabditida > Metastrongylidae > Angiostrongylus > Angiostrongylus vasorum. The sequence goes on along the minus strand of JADANN010000033.1, from coordinate 2,483,063 downwards.
CTTCGTTTCGCCTGTCTCTCAGCTAGTTCTATCAATCTTTTTGCCATCAGCAATCACCCGTCAACGGGATTGATCTTGGGAGCCCAAATCGGCATTGAACCCAGTTAAGCTGAGGCTATAGTTATAATCACAATTTAACCTTTTTTACTTACTGCCTACTCTTGATGGCAGGGTATATTGCGAAAATATAACTTCAACGAATCTGAGAGACAGGCTGAAACGAAGGACCCGCATGGTGTGGTGGTGAACGCGTTACTTTCCGGAAAGGACAATAGCGCGTTCGTTCCCCACCCATAGAGCACCTGCGTTCCAGAGTTTTGCAAATGTCTCAGCTTCGTTGAAGTTATATTTCGCAATATACCCCTGCCATCAAAAAAGAGTGGGCAGTAAGCAGAAAGGTTAAAATTGCCATTATTATTACCACTGAATGGAATTCTACACTTGTCCATAGTGGCTAGAGTCCACTGCAGAAATGGCTCGTTTCCTCTCGGGTAGTTGGAAAAAGACTAGCAGGTCTTTTTCCCTGAGAAATTTGGCATTGAGACTGTCCCACGGTGCTCTTCGAGGGTTTTTCACAGAGTTATCATCTACTTCTAGCGAGATGGCCGAAAAAGCCCTATTTGTTGAGTGATTTGCGATACCTACCATTAAGAAGAATTCAAGAGCTTGAAATTCCAAGGACTATTGCAACGTTCTGAACACTTGTCGAGTCCGTTTGTGATGTGAGTACAGCACAATAATTTTTTGTAGTTTTGTATGTTTTACATTTAGAAATGGACTTGACAGTTTTTCAACTAACTTTTGCTGAGAAAATACTGCACTGTCCTCTGTACAATATTCCAGGGTGACAGCGGCGGTCCTTTGGTCCAGGCGAATAGTGGAAATTTCACAGACGAAGGAATCACATATGCTGCAATTCCAGAAGTGCACAGATCTTTCCCCAGGTAATGATTTCATTTCTTGGTTGACTAAGTGAAGTGAATGTGGAAAAAATGGAGAGAAAAGTTATAACCACTTGTACTGGAAGGTAGGAAAACGAACAGATGAATGAATAATAGTTCCCAGGATCGCATTTCTATTAACCTCGGCATAGGAATATGAATGTGTGGTTTTCTTGTTCAGCAATCGCGTAATGCTATTGAAAGAGTAATGCTAACATCGCTCACTTTCTACGTTTTCAAACCTGCACACCGTTCTTTAACGTAGGCGACGATAAAACTATCCTCCTTACCTAAATATAGCACGAATGAGCCTGCATATTACAGCGGCTCGTGAAAGTCGCACACTGCACTCCTTGGAATAGCAAGCAACTGAATTCGCTTGCGACCCTTCATCATCTTTTTGATCTTAGTTCATGTCAGCTGTGATAGATTGAAAGAGCCCTTGAGTGGTAAACTGACGAGACCAATTCGGTGTGTTTCGCTGACGAAATGTATCCGGATGTGTTTCTTGTAACAGGAATGTATCACTCAAGAGTTGGCGACAAATTCTGCAAATTCTCAAGATGTTGTGGCTTCAAAGAACATATCACATCACCACTTCAAACCGTATCAGTGGTATATTCTTGGCAGGGCTCAAAGATCCGTGATTTCTGTCTGGCATCCTTTAAGCATCATGACATTGCTCCAAGAAGCACAATCTCGGTAACATTGATCGAAAATGCTCTCTCATTATGACTAAAGTTAGAGAGAGATCTGGATGTTCACCTCTTTTAAATATCGCTTCGCAACTGACCACATTTAAGACACACCAACCAACCAACCAACATAGTGTTATTTTCAGGAAATGGTTGACTCTTCTTTTTAAAAAAATGCCTCATACAAATGATAATAGAGAAAAGTTTGGAAGCAACTAAGTAATTTGCCATTCTAGAGCTCTCAAATCATAGTTCTGACTAATCCAAATATTTATCAAGCAGAACGTAAGCTGATGTCTGCTATATGTTTACCGGTTTACAGGTGTATCACAGTTAGATAATGTTCATTAGAAAACGATTGCACTGGGGAGCCCATATCGGCATTGAACCCAATTAAGCTGTGGCTGTAGTTGAAATCACAATGTTCTCTTAGCTTAACTCGGTCCAATGCCGATGTGGGCTCTCCAGATCAATCCCATTGGCGGATGACTGCTGTTAGAACTGGTAGATAGAAAACTAGCTGAGAGAAACGCAGAGCAAGGGCCTCCGTTGCGCAGTGTGTAATGCGTGAGCCCCGGAAAGGGAAATCGTGGTTCGGTTTGGCCTGGGGTCCAAATCTTGCGAGTATCTCAGCATCGTTGTGATTGATTTCGCATACCACCTTGTCGTGAAAAATAGTAGTTGGCAGTAAATGAAAAAGTAAATATTAAATGATAACTTTCTATATGTGATGATGATCGAATTGACACGACATTAGTATGAAAACTTTTATTCCGCTTACCTTTCGGCCTCCTAAGCCTTCTTCAGCGGCGTCGATCCGACGCGATGCTCCCAAGCTTAGGAGATTTTTTAGTTAAAGCCTTTATACCGACCTCGCGTCAGCTCATTCATGCGCAAAATTATTCATTGTTCTTGCCAAGCTGTACAGAGTCGGCTTTCAAGATTAAAATGATGCTTCCACGTAATGCAGAATTGCATGTATACATATTTTTTTATCTCATTTTTCCTACGATTCGCAATTTTCCTTTCCAGCTCGAATCAACTACTGCCTCGACCTTCGGTATTACCTAAGCTGGATTTGTATGAATACCGGTAAATATCTGTTAACATTTCTCTACCTTATCATAGATAGTCTGAAATCAAGTGATAGCCGCAATTTTTGGATCTCTACCGGGCTACTGTAATACAAGAATATTAAGAAAGGATGCTATCTGCTCACTTTGATATCTTTAGGAGTTTGCCCAATATTGAATGAGGAGAACGGCGAAATGAATGTCAAAGAAGAAACCTCTACTAAAGAGTTCGAAAATTCGTCATCAATAATGTATTTGTAATATTTTTTTTAATGGACATAGATTTGCTTGAGTGTGTGGCAGTCTAACCCTACCCAACTCTTACCATTCGATAGAATATTGAAAATACGAAAACTAAGGCCACTAGGGAACCTGGGTGCGAACATAACGAACTTTGCATTTAATCCGATTTCTAAAATCGGCGGACAAATGTTGCAACTACGAAAATCCATTAAATAGCTGGTTTCGAAAAAAATAAATATAATCAATGAAAATAGCATCTATAAGGAAAGTACAGTAGGCCTCATTGAACCAAATTTACTGAGTCGACCATTCACTGTGTATTCTTAGGGCAAAAGCCTCGAGTTAAAGGAAAAGGCTGAGGAACGGATTATTCGTCCGTGCTATGAAGTTATTTGCAATAAAAAAAGTAGGTGCTGGAATCATATTTTTGTTGCGACAAGTTCTCAAAAACCCACCCACAACTTCCAAAGCTACGCCGTACAACAGAAGCAATTACGATGGTTAGGAAAAACTGTTGACAACAATAAAGCACTACGTTAGAACAGAGTGTGAAGAAACAGATCAGGCAAATGACCAGCACGATCCGAAGTGGGAAAGGTAATTCTTACGTCTACCGGAAAATTAACTCATCTCTGATGTCACCGAATTCAACACACTGTCTTCGAAAAAGCTCAAAGGATAAAGCTCTCAGCGTTGATCAATCCCTAAGGGATGCGCCATGCATTCGACTTCATTAAGCATCGTTGGAAGTGCATAAAGGATAAAAAGGATAAAGCTTTCGGCGTTGATCAATCCCTGAGGGATGCGCCACGCATTCGACTTCATTATGTATCGTTGGAGGTGATTGAATGCATATCTGGCTTTTACAATGACTCGCGGTGGCCTACCGATGTATCGACCCAGTGCAGCTATCCTCCCAGACAAGTCTGGTACCAATTTGCCGACCGCGGAGGGATGGGAGGCTTGGTGGGCCATGGGAGCGAGGATCGATTCCACGTGTGTGTTGCAGGGCGCCTCCGATCACTGCGCCACACGCGCTCCAAGGGTCTTCGTACTGTTAGAAATCAAGACATTCGGCAAGAACCCGTGGCAAGTTGCAATGACTCAACACAGAAAGAACGTAACAAAGACACTTACTCTCTGCTACAAATGCGACTTGACAAAGCAAGAGATTCGTTGCCAACGCTTGTTTCCTGAGTTCTCATGTGCATAGAAGCATAACTGTTGAATGATGTGGATCGGCAGCGGGATTGTAATAGAGCTTTTTGGAGATTATTTTTTTAATATACGAGCAGCCGAATATTTAGTTCTTATTCCACTTCTGCTATAATTTTGCAAAGTAAATATGTTAGGGAATTCGTCGGTAATTTTTCATACTTTTGCCTGAGGTGGGCTATCTTTTTTTTCGGTAGCGCTGATAGATGATGTAGTTTTAGAGTGATGCTAGCCTTTTAGGACCACTGACACTTATTCCTGAATGACTTCGCATTTGTTGAAAAAAAGTATTGGTATCGTCGTAACGGTCGTCGCCAGCGCCATCCATTTGGAATATATCGTTCACTAGCATAGGGAAGACTCGTACAGATACATTTGTGCTCCGCTTACTTAGGACATGGTGAGAAGGTTTACGGAAAATAACAGTAAACAAATTTCACCGGAATTTCACATATGGGGGTGACAAATGCAGAGGCAGTGATTTTTATCCTGCATCTTATCTTCCTCTTTTTTATGATACTTTGCACAAAAAAGTGAAGGATATAAGCACGTTAAGCTGCCGGGGGAATGAATCATCTGCTCTACGTCGCAGCCCGAAAATTATGCACGACTCCTACCTGCCTATCATATATTTCCCTGTCACTTGATTGCAGGCTTCTGGCCGGATTAACTCGTCGAATACAATCCGCATAAGCGAGGACGCACCCACACAGGCATGCATGAATACGACTAGCAAGTAGAGAAAGTATGTGCCAAATCGGCGCACCAGAAACAAGGAGTCCATCCCCTGGATCCACCTGCGTGTCAGGGATGCAATGGTCGCTTTTGGTCCGCAATTAACCTCCCATCTGCCACCTGGGGACGTGACACGTAACGTCGCGACTAACCGGCTTGAGATTCCTCATGTGAGGGAGATCTGTGGGAACATGAGTTACTTTGCAGAACTAAATATCCAAATAAGAGACTTCTATGTCTTAAAACATATGCGAAAGTCCTGATGTGATCTTCTTCATCTTGCATATGAAGGATTATATCGTTTTAGATTGTTCGGCTTACGCGAGGTTACCATAAATGTTTTGTCCGGCTAATATTTCGGCCGCTTCGCCTCCTTCAGAGTGGCGATAATCCGAGTCAACTGCTCATAGCCGTTTGTCGCTGAGATATGGGTCTTCATAGCAGTTAATTGCAATCATTCTGGCTTAACTGGTTACTTTGCTATTTCATAGACATACATAGAAGGTCGAATGCCAGTGGAGTCAGTACCGGCTGAAACGTTTGCTTCCGTTGAATCTTCATTTATTATGAGAGAACCGACGCAACCACTCGTCACACATGAGAGCAATCGAATTTACTCGTGGAGTAGTTATGAGGTCAGGATTCTGTCCTCTTCATGGGTCTTGTTGAATACTGGTCGAGTTGATTATCTCCATGAATCCTAAGGCAACTCAGGAACAAAGCTTCCGAGGCCTTAAACATGTACAGTCGCCTGCCTATTCAGGTAAAAGCGAATTTTTTTCCAGGCAAGTTTGAAATCAATTTAACGGTTCAGGGCGGATGGTGTGCTTGATTAGCCCGGAACGAGTTTGAACCAGCGTTATTTGCACGGTACCTCTAACCTTCACTCTTCTGTCACATATAGTACAAATATGGCCGTGTTAAAATGATTTGAAACTTTCAACTTTTCTGTATTATAACGAGGACACTCTCAGCCAGATTCCCGGAAGGGAATTCCTGAACAGCAACCGCAAAAGATTCTTGCAGGAATGGACGACTGTACAACTCTAACAACCATTATCCAAAAATCCTTCGCGTGTTCCTAGCTTATGGTCCTGGTATAAACTTTTGTTTGATGGCCATCCATGATCAGAAGGATGCCTGCAACACAAAAGAAAATGTTTTTTTCGAGGAATAAGTCAAAATTTTTAATACACATAAAATTTCCTCCAGAAAACATCTACTGTTAAAATGACCCATTAAGGAAACATTACTAGATTATGGCTTCATAAAGTTCTATGTATTAAAATGAGTATTAGGTACGCCAAAGGGCGAGAGCGGTCCGGTGGTCGAAGGCGCACTGCAACACGCACGTGGAATCGATCCCCTGCGCCTATGGCGCACCAAGCCTTCCATCCCTCCGAGGTCGGCAAATTGGTACTACACTTGTCTGGGAGAATAGCAGCACTGGCTCGACTCATCGGTAGGCCACCGCGAGTCATGTAAAAGCCAGATATGCATTTAATCACCTCCAAAACGATGCTTAATGAAGTGGAATGCATGGCGCAACCCTCAACTATTGATTAAGGCCGAGAGCTTTATCGTTTACCCTTTTATTGGGTACCCAGCTAAGTCTGGTACCTGTCAGCTTCAACAGAATTAAGGGCTTGACGAAGCAACGGTCGAGCCAATGACCACGTGTGCGTTGCAGCTCATTTCTGCAGTTCACCTCATGTGTTCACCTCTAACTACTGCTCTGTACGCCCTCCTTATGCATATGTGTGCATAAACGACGACTCGATGAAGCTGTTTTAGCAGTCGCGATGCTGTTATACAGCATACACTAAATAACTCAAAAGACCGACTTTCCATAAACCTCGGCATAGATAGTTGATATATTTATTTATGTGATCTTATAAAATAGCATACACTTACTTCCGTACAAAAAACACAATACAACAGTAGCTCACGTTTCGGCAGTATCGCCTTCTTCAGAGCCTAGAAAGGTATATTGATAAGCAATTTACTACGCCGACTTACTTGAATACTTGGACTGCCCGGTCTCATTGGTTGTGCGATTCCCACCATATTCCCTGGAGTTCCGAGGTCAGCCTGGCCAAAGTATGCCCCAGATCGTCACCACCACAGGCAGTCGTCGCCGCCCTTGTGGATCAGAAGCTGATTCGCCACCACCACCACGCGACTAGTTTGATACCAGAACGGCGGTGGATTCTGGTATTGGTCTATTCTAAGCTGGGTTTCCTGATAGAAGAACTCCTTATCAGCTTGAGAGGCCGTGCTGAGGAGATGAATCCGCCTGCTGTACATCGCAGCACGACATCCCAGGAACACCTTCCAGCCACGAAGAGGATGTAAACCGTTGGGAGGGACGCTTCAATAAAACAGACAAAATTCTATATGGTAACCATATGATCACTAGTTCTCGAAAAAAACTTGCCGTTTTTTAACGTGTCTTCCACTGAGGAAGAAAAAGAACAGCTGATCAGAGTAGCATATGGTTGATGACAACAATTAACCATGTTTGTAATTCAATGCCGAGGCTAATAGAAAGTCGATCCTAGCAAGCTCTTTTAATTGCTAACAACGATAACTTATGAACGATCACCTGTATCACCTGTAGTCTCGTTGATTGTCGAGTGACTCGAGCGGGCGCCAGTAAATCCTCCATTTTTTCCTGTTGCTTGCAGGAGCAGCGCAATGGGTTCTGCTCGCTCTAAGGACTCGTGGAGCATCATATCTTACTTCTAGGCTCTTCAAGAAGAACTCTGACCATCGGACCGGTGGTCTTACTGCAGCACGTTTGACACCCGGAGGAATCCAATCACTAACGGCTGTCGTCCATCGGTTGTCATTCATACGCATTACGTGTCCAGCCCACCTTATCTTCGACTGTTTGGTGTACAGAACGGCATCTTTGATTCTTGATCGTTGACGCAGGTCGGAGCTTCGGATCCCTTCCCTTACTTGTGTCAAACGGGATACTCCTAGTATCGTCCTTTCGACTGCGCGTTCAGTAACGCTGAGTGATCTTTCATCCTGCTTATGCAGCGACCAGGTTTCTCACGCATACGTTAGGGGCAGGAAGCAACGTTGAGTCGAAAAGGTGGGCGAGGAGTCGGGTGTTCTTTGTTCTCTTCATTACATCCTCGATGCTCTTGAAATCTCCTCGAGCTGCTCGTTTCTTTCTGCCCACCTCTGGAGCCTAAGTCGTTCAACATGTTGATTTCCCGACCTAGATAGACATAACTGGAGCATTCGGAGATATTCGCTCCGTTGAGCGTGAGTCGATATCGTGGAGCTCACCCTTCTCGAAAAATAGCCCTTCCATTGAGCAGGGTGCTTACATTCAGAAAGATAACGTGTAAAGAGGGGAGCCAGTGTGTTTACGAGGACTGGCGGAAGGTTCTTCAGGTTGTTATCCTGTCCGGACCTGGTGCTGTTCGATTTCTCACCTACGAAATGGCATGTCGGATTTCGAAAGGGAGAACCAGTGGTACAACATATCCATCCTCCCTTATTTCATATGATGGAATGTGAGCGTAGCTATCGAAGTGATCTGAGTAGTATTCCTGAGTGATTTTTTCCATTGCCTTTCTGGGCGCTGTAACTGTTCCGTCTGCGCGTCGGAATGCAATCGTCTTGTTCCTGTAATTGGCGATGCTTCGGTGGGCTTCGCGAATGCTTTTTCCAGCGTCTGCAGCTTCGACCATTACTGCTGCTCTTCTCCCTTTAAGATCTTCTTTTATTGCCTGTCTGCTCTGTTTTGCAAGTTCGCACGTTAGTTCGCGGCTGCCTGCAGATCGTGCGATTCAACGCCGGCGTATCAGCTCGAGTGTTTGGCGACTTTCGAACTCTCAGCTTTCATAGCGCTACGTGAAGATGTTGTATGAGCCGATCGTATTCCTAGTCGATGTTATCGACAACGGCATCTTCCCCAGCAGCTGCCTAATGAATTGAATAAGTCCCAGTTTACGGTGGCTCTGGGTCTTCGGTATTTGAATTTAGCGGCTTTTTCTCCTTTCCGCGAGAAATAGAATCTTGCACGAAGGAGACGATGGTCTGATCCTGTGTGGAATTTTGGGACAACGGCGACGTCGGTTAGGCAGAACCTTCTATTTACTATGATGTGGTCTATTTCGTTTTGGTACTCTCCACTGAAAGACCTCCACGTCCAGCGTTGAGGGTGGGGGCTTCTGGAATTGCGAGTTACCATGGATGGTCTTGCTCGTCATGATAAACTCAGACAGCCGTTCCTGTTCGTTCCGTTCTAATCCGTGGGTCCCAATGTGACGTTCTTCAGACGTTCTTCTTGGTCCAGTCTTGGCGTTGAAATCAGCAATGATGACCTTGAAGAATGTGAGGTCTTCTCTGTAGAACTTCTCCAAGTCCAAATAGAATGCTTCGACTTCTTCTTCGTCGTAGTTTGATGTCGGCGCGTAAACGACGAAGATTGTCAAAGCCGGTATTGATCCACATCTTCTTAATCGAAAACACCCGATTCGGGTTGTTAGTTGTTCGAATGAATCAATGTTCATAGACAAACTCGTGTTGACGAGAACGGCGACGCCATCGACTCCTCTACTGTCGCATGTTCCGAGGAACAGTTCTTCTCCGGTGTCATAGACGGCGTTGAAAGAGTGGCGTCTTCTCGTCTCTGCCAGGCCGATGATGTCGTGCCTTGTCTTTCTCGCTTTCATGATCAAGTCTTCTATGGAGGACTCGGATGCAAGTGTACGTGAATTGTAGATACAGATCGTCACTTTTGTTCTTTGCGGTTTAGGCTGCTTATAAGGGCCCTGAGATTTTAGCAGCCTCTCCGTACTCGTCCTACCCAACGCTGCGAAACTGGTGGTTCTTTCGGGGTCAGGGTAATGAGGCCCGTTTTTTTTTACTGTGTTTAGCGTTTTGATACCCACGTAGCTCTGAACGTGGGGGGCTGGGTATACTCACATGTAGCTTGCCAGGCCCTCCCTAGCGTGGACATGGAGCTTATTTGTTGGAGGCGACTCTAACCGCTTCCCCATATACTTCCCTTTTCTCTTGATTGCAGGCTTTTGGCCGAATTGACTCGTAGAATACAATCCGCACAAGCGAGAACGCACCCACACACGCATGCATGAATACGCCTAGCAAATACAGAAAGTATGTGCCAAATCGGCGCAGCAGAAACAGGGAGCCCATTCCCTGGATCCACCTGCGTCTCAAGGAAGGAAGGCTAGCTTTTGGTTTGCGATTAACCCCCCTATCCGCCACCTGGGTACGCGCCACGTAGCCTCGCGACTAACCGGCTATCGGGATCCCTCATATGAGGGAGATCCGTGGAACTTATGAACGATATCGTGAGAAATCTCACCTATGGGCACCTCATGTAGCAAATCTGATCCTAAATTCCGGTGGCCTAAGAGTAAGCTCTGGTCTATAACCTATGCTTTTGCCCATGGCCTTAGTTCTAGCCTATATTGAGGATTACGATATCTAAACTTTCGTTCTCGGTGATAGCGGACCTTTGCCGATTTTCATGATTTGTAACTTACTTAGTCTACGGAACGTTAGACCTAACCTTCTACCGTATAGTTCTGCACCTACTTCGTCCCGTTTGACTAGGCGCTGCCTGGCTCGCTACAGTTTCGACGCTGCACACTTTCTGCAATTTTACGTCTACTTTTGAATTCGTTCAAAAAAATTCTTCGAGGGTATTTTTTGCTGCCTTTGATTTTGGCGGAGCAAATGAGTTCATTTGAATATTTGAAGAAAGTAGGTCTTTTTTTTGTAAAGGTAGGAAGTACAGTTGTGATTTTAGACGGTTGTAAACCTACCAGCCTTGTATTGCCTCATGTCATATACTTGTTGGCGTAAACTGTTCGGATAATGCAACACCAACGATGCTGAGACATTTGCAGAACTTCGGGCCGCAAGTGTTTGCGGTGGAGAAGGAACACGCTATTACCTTTTCCGGCGGCTAACGCGTTCACCACCACACCATGCGGCTCCTTCGTTTCGCCTCCCTCTCAGCTAGTTCTATCGATCAGTTCTGTGCTATTCTGATAATAATGTAGATACTTTTTTATTTACTGCCTATAACAGGGTATTATGTGAAATATGACCGCAAGAGGCTGAGATATTTGCAAAACTCTGGACGGCAGGTGTCTTCGGTGGGGATCGAACCCACTGTTCCCTCGTTGTGTTAACCTTCATGCTATTACTCCACGCTATCTTGTCGTTATGTTCTGATAATATGTCACTGCATTCTTTGTTTTCCCTTTTTGATTTGGAACCTATTCTCACTCAAAGAAGTCGTCTTTCGTCTACAGTCGGTCAACAACTATACAGACAATATTCCAAAACAGACTTTCCTTTAACCTCGGTGTGACTTATCAGTACGTATACTTTCTTTGATAAGCTTACGCGACGTTGATAAATAGTCGTTATTCGGCTAACGTTCCAACGATTTGGTCTTCATCAGAGCCCATGATCCGAGTCGATGGTCCACAGTTGTTCGTGTTATACTGACAGTACCTCTTAGAGAATACTCTTTATCTCTTCGCGCTATATATTTGTAGCGCTATTCATACTTTGTTCTGTGTATTCTTGTTAACCCCACAGTACAGTATAAGTACTTAGTGTGTCGCTTCAGTTGTGCCGAACCATGCTTTCCGTTGATTGATGACATGCCTTTATCCACTCCATACCTGAAGATGCTTATATTTCTAGTTGGACCCCAAGATCCCCAAAATCACTCAGTGAATCGATGTCGGAATATTCTAGAATTGTGCATTCTATCAACGACGGCAGATACTTAGTTGTGAACACATTCTTGTCTCAGCTTATACTACCTCAGTTGGCTTGACACTTCTAACGACGGTCACAATATTAGCAGTTAATGAACTCGTTACAGCTTATTAATTAATTGTTCCATAATAGGTCATTTAAATCTAACTATACACATGTATATATAAAGTAGTGAAACACCTTCATTCTCAATCTGACTGGTTTGAAGAGGGATGGATCAAGACCAACATCGAGACGAGTGGACTGGAACTATTCACTCGCTGTAGAACTTCTTGCAAGCGAGTAAAAGCTCTCCAAAGCTGGAACTGGATCATAACTAATCCTTGGCACATATGTACATATAGTATAGAATAATCATTGGACACTATGTCGTCCTTTATTTTAATGCGACTAATGTCACTTTCTTCCAACGGTTTACCGCATCATCTTGGCTGGGAGGTGTTCCTGAGTATCGGGCTGCGATGTGCAGCGGAGAGATTCATCCCCCAGCAGGGCCTCCCAGGCTGAAAAGGAGTCCGCCGTTTCGTTCAGGAAGCCCTGCTAAGAGTAAACCAATACCAGGATCCGCCACCGTCCTGGTATCGAACTAGTCGCATGACGGCAAATCTCCCTCTGATCCACAGGGCGGTGACTGCTCTCAAGAGGGCGGGACAGACTTTGGCCAGGCTGTACTCGGAAATCCAACGAACCCCAATGGCTAAACAAGCAGATCTCTGAAGAATGGCGATTATGGTGAGGGCCGCACAACTAGTGAAGATGGGCCATCCAAATATCCAAGTAATTAATGCCGCTCCACCAAGTAGATTTGGTTCATTATCCACTGTTGACAGAACTGAGGTGCATCTGTGCCAGAGATTAGTTATGATCCCGTTCCAGCTTTGGCGATTTTACTCGCTTACAAGAGGTTCTATAGCAAGTGGATGGTTCCAGCCCACTTCCTTCAATGTTGGTCCCGAACCGTCCTTCTTCAAATTAGCCAAGTTGAAAATGGCTGATGCTACACAGAAATGACCAATATGCAGTTCGGTTTTGCATAGTTTCATGTGTTTGATAAGACTCCGTCTTGTTTCATGAAAGCTTTCGTTGAACAGTGGCCTTTACATTGTACACACACAGATTTTCTCTTTGTTCACGAACTGCGGTCAATCGATTTACATTTTCTCCGTAACATTTAGAGCACTGCAATCAGGTTTATATAGGCCTTAAGGGTATTTGGACAAGAACAGCTGCGAAAACAACAACAACGACAACAACAACAACAAGAGCAACAACAAGATGAGCTCTGACATTGGGAATGGATGCAGCTTTGCTGAACGTAAGTTTGCTCTCGCATATGTTGTGTTCTTTACTAAACGGTTGTTTATTCTTCTTAGTTTATCAAGTTTGGCTTTTCTGTATAATTCCGATAGTATGAGCAATTCATTGTTGATGAACTGACCTAACAACTAGAACGTGATATGATGGAGTGGACCTATACTGTTGAGTGCCATTCCAGATTCACGGTTAGGTCTTTTGGGAACTTCGTATCCATGAATTTTGTACGTTGTAGTCAATAGAAGACATTCTTTTTCAGTCTTTCTACGGTTGTTGACCTTTGAACAATTTACAGTTGACAAAGCGGTATATGATGATATTCATGCAGCCTTAACTCAGGCAAACAGTGGAGAAGTTGAGTCCGACCTTTGGTCCAACCTTGCAAAGGTAGGTTTTACACTATCCAGTTGATTTATCCGGAATAATTGTATCTGGAACATCCATGTTGGATTCTTTCACAGACTTACTATTTAACGTTTCCTGGAAATACGCTTTAGAATTTGCCCGATAAGTAGTCGATTGTATACAATTTCTGCAAGAATAGAATTAAGCCATAAAGGTAGAACTTCTGTTGGGCTATAATTCCGAAGTTTGTTTTGACTTGCTCGAACTACCCTTATCCACTACCTGTGTACGCTTTGTGGATCCCAATGCTTGCTGTGAAATCCATTCAGTGTTGACAAGAAAGACTAACAAGTTGTATGTGGGCTGACCTTTCTCATTCCAGCTATAGTGTATTGTTGACTAGAAAAAACAGCTAGTAACAACAAGAAATAGACTTGAACTTTGGTTATTTTCAGATATTTTATGACTATCAGAAAGCTTTGCAATATCTCGGTCCTCAAGTTCCTCCGGAAGAGCTGCGTCATGCGCGTGGTGCTTATCGCTGCTTAGCTGCTTGTGTCATGCGGAATTGTTTCGAGAAAGACTACGATAGCAGCAAAGTAGGATCTTCTTGTGACGATCGTTTTTTCATCTAATATGTCTGTGATTTGAATTCTTCAGTTCTTTTTCTACAGGATGACTCCTTCTTGGGTTCTTTGATTGCTGAGAATCAGGAGTTTCGCATCATCTATGTGTTGTGGCGGTGGTGTATCGACGGTGCAAATGAATCGAGTGGGTTTTCCGATCTCGCACATCAGCTGGACGATATCAGAGAGTTTTCCGGTTCTTTGAGGTAATGGTGTTTACTTAATCTTTAAAGATTCAGTGAATCCGTGTGTTTACGGAAGAAGAATTTCAACTTGATGTTTCTTTATTAATAAAGTCTGCATTTACCTGCGATTTTGCGGTATTGCCATATCTTTTCCAAATGTTTATAGTGCTGATTAGAGATTCACGATAAAAGATAAAGCTGTCGGCGTTAATCAATCCGTGAGGGATGCGCCATGCATTCGACTACATTAAGCACCTCTGGAGGTATTGTATGCATAACAGGCCTTTACAATGACACGCGGTGACCTGCCGATGTATCGAGCCAGTGCTGCTATCTTCCCAGGCAAGTCTGGTACCAACTTGCCGACCCTGGAGGGACAGAGGGTTTGGTGAGCCTGGGGCGCGGGGACCGATTTCACGTGGGTGTTGCAGTGCGCTTCCGGCCACTGCGTTGCATACGTCATGTTAGAGATTCAGAAGACTGGTAGTATATAAACCATTAGAACGTAACCATTCGATATTGACACTGCGTTAGGAATTGTTTCTTGCTTTAGATCGAGTATGAAGGCGATTAAGAGTGCAAGAGAAATTGCTGTTGATCCGGATTCGATTCTTAGCGCTGCAGATCCGGTCTTCGACAAATTCATGCGTCTCTTGTTTAGTCTCTTAAGATGTGGTCGATTTGATGAGGTATTAATTTGCTGGGATTTTTTAAGCTTAGTGCACAATTTTCCAGCCTTTCCAATTTTAACCCTTACGTTCTTTGCTTTTCTTAATAGATATTCTATAGTGATTGGAACATTGCTTCTTTTGAAACACATTTGTTTTTTATAAGTACAGGAACTGATTGAAACTAGTTCAGAAACGGCTTAAAAGCATTATAATCAACACTGATTAGCAAAGTGAATAGTAGGGTTCCCTAAGTGGATTTCCAATGAGAATGAAATATTTATACGTTGTTAAGGCTATAGAACTTTCTGGCGACTTATGTATGCCATGGATGAAACTACCGATTCACACACAGCGACTTCTTGTTGATCGAACCCTCCTACCTGCTCATCTGAACAGGCGTGAACGACTACCTTTCCGTTTTAGAGAACTGTCTTTCCAAATAATGACGAAAATGGTTAACGAGGTTTGCCTTTCAGGGTTAATTTTGCTTTGTTCAGGAAGTAGTTTTCAGCATTTTAATGAATGAAATTGAACTTGTTTTAATTATTGAAGTTTTCTACAATTAAAGTTTTGGGCGCCAAAAATAGGTATTGTGGTCTGTTAGAAAAACACAGTCACGCTTCCGAGGTTCCTTTAATATGCGGTCTCATCCAAGCAAGGAAACCTTCATGCCATAGTGCGCGCTTTGTGACCATCATAGCTACTGACGTGTATTTTTTCCATGGTTCTTTTGGGTACAGGGACATTTGAAGACGGACTGTCACACCTATATCACCTGTGTCCCGTTGATGGTCTAGTGACTCGGGCGACGTGCAAGAGTAACCCAGTGGATTTTGCCCGCTCTAGGGACTCGTCGAGCATCATATCTTTCTTTTAGGGTTTTCGTCAAGAACACTGACCATCGGATCGGTGGTCTTCCTGCAGTACGAGACAGGGTTAATCGACTTATGATGACGTAATTAGTGTTTTATGAGGCACATAATGGTGTTGTGTGAACCAATTTGCATTCATTGCCTTGGCGAACTAGGTGATAGAAGGATTACTACTTCATCTCTGTGATGTTGATTGACAAGATGTGTTTTACCAGTACTTTCTGTCCATGTAATTTAAATTCTGTTTAGACGAAGTATACTATGGGTATTCGAATGTTTTTCGCGGCCCTCGTAGGCGACTTCAAATTTCTTCTTCCACTTGCAAACAATTTTGAAGATCGTCTTTGGTGCTACGTGAATGCTTCTGTCCAAGCCAGGTTTACTTTCAAGTTCTATTTTATGATGAAGTACAATTGTTTGTTAGGCCATTAAGTATTCTAATGATAAAGATTGGGAAAGGTGATTGATGGAAAAGAAAAAAGGGGATCAGTAACTGATATCATTGTTGTGAAATGATTTGTGCTTAGACTGAACTTGTCTCTCGCATTGAAACATCCTGTGTTCGCTCCTACGACTGCAGAAGGCATTTTTGAAACTATCCTTACGGCGGATACTTCGCCGTACCATGCGCTTATGAGCTTCATGGTGCGCGGAGCTTGGGACGAAGCTATAAAATGGATGGATGACTTTAGTAGAAAGGTCGAAGTAGGAAGTGATATCCGCTTTCGATCACTATATCGTTTTTTCGGCCTTGTCACGAGTGCATGTCATGTCATGAACCATAGCTTTAAGGTGAGTTATGTACTTTCAAACGGATGAACAGTTTGAAAAAATGTGTTGTGTTTTTGTCTGGAATATTGTGAGGTATACCAGGAACTGTAAGCAACTGTTTTATGCACATTCTGTAAAACCACGATTATTCTGAATCGTTTTAGGAGATCTTATCATTTTTTATTTAAGCGGTTATTATTAGCTCCTCACAATGTTTTACCGCCTTATCGTGGCTGGGAGGTGTTCTTGCGTATCGGGTCGCGTGGGCATTCATCCGCGCAGCACGGCCTCCCCATCGTGAGAAGAAGTCCGGCGTTTCCATTAGGAATCCCAGCTAAGGGTAAATGAATACCGGGGTCCACCACCGTCCTGGTATCAGACTAGTCGGATGGTGGCAGATCTTCTTCTGATCCACAAGGACAGCGACTGCCTGTGGTGGTGACGATCGAGGGCAGACTTCGGCCTTAGGCTGATCTCAGGACTCCAGCGGACTACAATGGCTAAACTAACAAAGCTCCGAATAGAAATTGTACTGGGACCCACACAACGGATGAAGACGGGCCATCCAAGTATGCAGGTATAACTCAAAAGACCGACTTTCTATAAACCTCGGCATAGACAGTTGATATATTTATTTATATGATCTTATAAACTGGTCTTCTTTAGCTGATGCGAGGTTAGTATAGATCTTCGATGTCGTTGTCGTTATTGTTGGTGTTGTTGGTCGATGGCTGACGTCTCGGCGATTTCGCCTTTTTCAGATCCTGGACGTATTTTACATAAGAATACTCTAATTATTCGGTGGAAAAAAAGGCTAAAGTATTAATTGAGATCAAACTTTTAAATAGACGCCATATTGAACAGAAAGGCTACTCACCGTGATGCTACGACTGGGACTGGCCCACGCATTGTTCACGTGGGGTCGCGACCGAGGCACACCCAGGGGTCGAAATATCATTTTGAAATAGGGCGCCAGGTCACGGTGATAGTGAGGCATTCGTCTTTCTGGTTCATCTTTGGATTTTTCAAATTTATAATTTTTTGTAAATATGAATATATTCCCTACTTCATTATTCACCCTATTTCAAAATGATATTTTGACCCCTGGGTGTCTCTTGCTCGCGACCCCACGTGAACAACGCGTGGGCCAGTACGACTCGTAACATCAAAGGTGAGTAGCCTTTATGATCATATATGGCGTCTATTTAAAAGTTTGATCTTCATTAATGCTTTAGCCTTTTTTTTCTTCCACCGAATAATAAGAGTATTCTTATGTAAAATACGTCCAGGCTCTGAAGAAGGCGAAATCGCCGAGACGTCAGCCATCGACCAACAACATCAACAATAACAACAACGACAACGAAGACCTATACCAACTTCGCATCAGCTTAAGAAGATCAGTTTATAAGATCATATAAATAAACATATGCAGTTATGTCTATTTTTACAGGAATATCATTCAAAGAATATTATCGGAAACATGGTTGATGTCCTGCGAGAGAAACAGCTATTTAGTCACATACCATTTTATGCAGCTATTTTATCGAAGCAAGAAGCACTGCAACTCATTAGAAATGTGATGTCAGGTGGGTTATGTGCCTTTAATCTCATCTTTTAGACATTGTTGGCTAGTGAATACATTGACAAGTTTTCGACATCTTGCTTAAGTCGTTTGGTCCGCATTCCATTTGTTATACTAAAACTTTTATGACATATTTTCTCGACAGTTCGAGTGCATCCTTTCCTTTTCGATATTTAACTGAAGCTCACTCATTTTGCTTTGTCTTTTCACGGAAGCAGCAAGACCACCGACCGGGTATTAGGTTTTCTCACGAAAATGAACAAAAACTTGGAGCATTTTGTCCATCGTGCTGACCTAGTCCAATGTTCAATTTCGACACCCTCGAGAAGAATGGCTAATCTGCTGGTGCTTTTCTGAATCACATAGTGATTAGCGGTTTGTGCTTATCCCCCCTAATTTGGCTTCATTTTGTTCTCTTTCGCAGCTGTTTGTTTCTATTGCTATTTACTTGCTTTTAGATGTAAAAACGGCTGGCGATCGTTACACATTTATTGAAGCACTAAAGGAAGCAGGATTAGACGGTGAAAATATCGCTGTCGACTTTGGCCGATTTCGTATGTTGGAGGAAGTCGACCATATTGATCGCTTGGATTGGATATTCGCTTGCAGTGATGAGAAACTCCTACACGCCGTTACTGAGGCCAATTCTGTCATGCGTTATTATCTGTTACGGGACATGGAAACTGAGGCTAATACCGTGATTAACGCTTGTGAGCGCCTTCAAATAGTAGACCGCTTTGCCAAATTAGTCAGAAATATAGAGCATACGGAAGAATCTCAAATGGAAAAGGCTGCAGAACTCGTTATCGATGAGTTCAACAATCATCGTCTTTATTTGGTTAGTTTATTTGCTTTTCTGCAAACCTTCATTTCGCCCTGGGATAAATCAAACTGCTTGGAAGTTCTTCAGTGTGAACTATCACATATTTTCTATTCAACGAAGCTGCAAAATCTCGCTTGTGAGTTTAAATGAGCCTTGCTAGAATGACTTCTTTTGTGGGAAAGATTTCCTGGTAAAGATATTGAATCGCAAATTTGCAGACAATCGATTGGTGTCATCCGTTATCCCATTCCACAATTACTGTTACGTCGTACATAAAGCGAGTATATTTGCTTTATTACATTGACTAAAATAAGTGTATTAGTCATTCAGTTGTTGCCCACTTGATTGGAAATCCCTCAAGTAAAAAAGCGACTACGATATATGACTCTTGTGTCACTTAATTCCGCGTAGGTTGATTCTGGCCCTTTTGCTCATGTTATTCATAGGGATTCATTCATATTATTTACATGAATGCGTGGATGGCTCGTCCTCACTGGTTGTGCGAGCCCCAACACAATATCCATTTTTTCGGAGTTTCAGTGGTTTAGCCATCGTGGTTCTCGAGGGTCCTGAGATCAGCCTAGCCAAAATCTGTACCAAGTCGTCGCCACCACAGGCAGTTGCTGTTTTTGCAGATCAGAGGGAGATTTGCCACTATGCGATTAGTTTCATATCAGGACGGTGGTAGATCTCAGTATTGGTTTACATTTCTGGGTTTCCTGATGGAAACGCCGGACTCCTCAGCTTGGGAGACTCTGTGAGGGTGGGGGTGAATCGCTCCGTTGTACATCGCAGCCACCCACGCGCACCTCCTAGCCACGATGAGGCGGTAAACCGTTAGGAGGTTGTCTGTATTAGTTGTTGTTAGGCCATTTACACTCATTTATCTACCATAGCACCTGTCAAAGTAGTGATTAAGAATTCGGTGTTGAAGACAAGATGTAAACAACTTATTAAAGTGTGATATTCTGGAATAGATTTTAAACTTTTCTCCAGATCTGAAGACAATAATTACCGTCGCATTTCTGGGAACGTGGAAACCTTCTGTGGTTAATTTTAAATTCTTTTCATTAGAAAAATCACTCCAGATTCGAACTAATTGATAAAGAAGAGCTATTTTTGGCTTCTTAAAAGTGAACCGGCAATAACATCATTGCTATGCCAGTTGGTATCTAAACGATTACTCAACCCTTTCGTTGAATGACAACTATACTTATTCGTTGTCCTGTGGCAGAGTAATGCGTTTAAAATTTCTTTCTAGTCTGCCGTAGCTCACTGTACGACATTTGCCGTCGAATGTGCCAAGGCATACGACGCAGCACGACAAAAAGCCGAAGATGAACATGAAGAGCATCAGTACTCGCGGCAAGGAGACCTTGTCGACCTTTCGCGACGTACTGCACTAGCGGAGCGCAACCAGTCACGTTACGAACACTCTAAGATTACGCTAGACGCATGCAAGGAAAAAACGTTTGATGCAGTGGTGGCACTTCTACAACATCCTGGTTGGAGGTCAATTACGCATGAAGTTGGTGACCACGCCTATTCCTTAACAGTTGACTTCTTTGGAGGAAATATTTGGAGAGTAGTCAGTCTCGTTGTATCGATAAGATAGAACGAGCTTGCTACAAAAATGTTGTGGATAACGGTTCTGCGCCTTAGCCACAATTAAGGATTTTTTAATAACCTCGTGTTAGTTTATCAATACAGCAAGATATTAGATTGTTATACCAAAATTAAATGAAATTATAGTTTTAAAGATTTTTCTGAGGGATCTCAAATTTTTTTAGGACTGGGGTCGAACAGAGCAGTTGGAAACATTAAGAGGGCGATTTTACGCTAACATCTTGAACAGGTTTTTACGCAGTGTGGAAATGTCCGGGGATATGGACATTATACTGAAACTACTTCCTGTATTAGCCGATGACGACTTGAAAATTTATGAGGTTTGTAAACAAACAGATGACATTTTTTAAAAAATCGTAGATTTCGTTGTGAAAAGATTACACCGTATGAGTTCATACCATTTCGTCTATCGTCTTCATTTTCAGGATCTTGCTGAAGATGATCTTAGCCAATTTCTCCTTGATCTCCATGCTTTAGCAGGACATTTATTGGGATAAAATTTCTTTATTTCTTACTATAATTCTTGCCTGTACTTTGTTCCAGATCTGTGATGATGAGTTTTCCAACCTTACATAACCATGATTGAATAAAGGATGCTTGCAGGAGTTCCCGTTGTGCTTGTCTTTTAATTTAAAAAAAGAAATGCTGTAGCTAACCAGTGCTAACTTTTTTCGCTACTATTTTTTCTCATATTTAAGGAAGTTGTTTAACTTTATTCACCTTACTGGCCTTTCGACAGGCAGTTTTCTGGAAAAAAAAGCTTGAATACATGAGTAACCTATCTCCACCAATCATATGGGCTTCACACCAATTCCTAGATGGGTAGTTTCAACGTTTCGCATTCTTTTTTTTCTTTGTCACTGTTGTGCCATCTTTATTTCTGAACTGCAGTGATAGTTGGTACAATTTTTTTCGCCGTGCTTTCTAATGGATCTGTCGAACTACTTGTCAGCTACTTGTGAACCTGTTATGCGAAACCAGCTATATAATTCGTCGATTTTGCGTGATCAATCCTACTTATGTACGCAACTTTGACACGACACCAAACCTTCTTCTTCTTTGTGCAGAATGTTTGTAGTAGCAAAAGAAGAGAAACATCAACGTTTAAGTACCAGACTTCCAAATTTAAACAGCGTAAGGGTAGTCCAGGGAAGTGTGTAGCGCAGAGGTTAGAGGCGCTCTACAATTAACGGATCGACCCCAGGCCCCAAGCTCACCAAGCCTTCCCTCCGAGATTGGGAAATTGGTGCCAGACTTGTCTGGGAGGATAGCAGCACTGGCTCGATACATCAGTAGGCCACCGCGAGTCATTGTAAAGGCGAGATATGCATTCACTCACCTTTAACGATGCTTAATGAAGTCGAATGCATGGCGCATTCCTCAGGAATTGATCACCGCCGAGAGCTTTGTCCTTTATCACTACCGAGTGTAAATGGAGTCTGCGTGCGATCTCTCATGTCACTGGTTGGTTGCCTAAAAGCACTGCATAAAAGTGGTGCTGATGGGGGAATACTTCTATGTTTTATTGTTTGTTCCATGATCTAACATCGTATGTATCACACCGTGGGGATCCCAGCACTGCTTGTATTCGATTTGTATCCTCAGTGGTGGAAATTCGCTGAAGACTATACGAAATCCGTTGCAAATATCTCGGCGTCATAGCGGCTGTATTTCACAACATGTTTTGCCGTAAAGAAATAATAATAGCTACGAAGTTATGTGGACCTGGACATTTCAAATCTGGACAGCTTAGTCTGCGATTACTTGAGATTTTTCTAAATTACGTAACTAACATAGGGGTTGATACAAAACAGTTTACTGCCGGCGAGTAGAATGGAAAAAGCGCTTAAACGTCAGCCAGTATTGTATCTAATAAATCTTGCTATCAACAACCTCGTGTTTGCTCTTCAAGAAGACAGTGTATTATCGACCAGTGCCGGGGTTGAAAGAAAGTCGATACTAGAACAGAAAAGCTTTTTCAGCTAACATTTCGACGTTTTCGTCTTCTTCGGAGTCGGATTGATTCGAGTCGATAATCCACAGATGGTCGTCCTAGCGATGTGTGAGTGTTCATTGTCGCATCGAGTCGAACTCGTGGAGCACCGTTCTTATGAAGTTTTCCACCCACGGAGGCTCCCTTTTGTACGAGAAAGACGTTGATGTACTGCCGCCATCCAGTAAGATCCGCCTTTTTGCAACGATGTGCCCTGCAATAGTCGATGTTTCATTAAGTGGCACGTAGTATAATATAGTAGTAAGGCGCATCGCCGAGAGAGATCCTTCATTCAAATGATGCTGGACTTCACTAGATTCGACTCGATACGAAAACGAATACCCACATCGCGAGGACGACCATCTCTGGCCTCGACCACTCGGATTAATCCGGCTCTGATGAAGACGAATACGTCGAAACGTTAGCGAATAAATCTCTTCATACCAACTTAGTGTTAGCTGTGTGATCTGGAAAAACAGTAATTATTTTTGCCAAGTTTTAATGACAGTAGGTTTTTAAAACAACTCTCTTCCTATTTAGATGACCCGATTTCACACGTCCAAGCACTTCTTCGTTTCGGTCTCCTTCAGCTGTCGTCACGGAACTGGTCTTTGTCGTATGCAGCCTGAGCGGCAACTTGTTTTCCTCTCGTATCTTTGTCTAGCCTTTTCTTTTTCCTGGAAGAAATGGCCAAGCTCGGTCGTTCTCAAACTGACACCCGGAAGACTGTGGTTGGCGTTTGTGGATTGGAGAGAAATTTGATGCTTTATGGCTCGTATTCTTTCCGGGCAATAACGATACCATTCTTGTTTTGCCTTTCTTTCAGCCACTTTTTTACTCTATCAGTGCTTTCAGCAATCAGCGATCAGCGGGAATGGAAGGGAGGAGTAGTCACGGGTTCGAAGCACAACTGGGGTTCCGAGTTTTGCTCATATCTCAGCACCATCGTGCCTATCTCCCTAATGCTAAAATATGTTGTTTTTCGAATGCGGCTTTATTAGTGTGAAAAACTAAGTTTATCTAAATTGAAGTGGTACAGCTGAACAATTGAACCATATCAACAATAGTGCTAGATAACTGGAGAATCTCAGTGATTCGCGTCCCACAATCAGCAATCATTCATTCGCTCTGTTGCGTAAAGGAAACATGACCACTTAATGGCATCACGCTGGACAAGAACGTGTTTTCCCTATTCCAATCGAATCGCATCGATGTGTCGTCGCTTGCTTATCCACTCCATCCGGTCAGTAGTATCCTTTCTACTAATATTCTGTTTGGTGGAAAGTGTCGATCCACCATTTCTGTTTCCACATGGATATTTCGATAGCGCCAAGTTGAAACCGTTTGACGCTATCTATCTGAATATGATGGCGCAGTCAAATCTTGAATACGGTGGAATAACACTTGAGGTACCAATGCTTCGGTTTCTAAAGAATTATTCATAGAAATTTTTATCTCTCAGTCTGTTGCCAGCTTAATCACATGTTTCGTACAGATTTTTTCAACTCCTCTAAGAGTTGTTCATTAGGACTGGTACTGAAAAAGGAGGATTTTTGGAAAGTTTCAAGTTCACTTACACGTTGCAATATTCTTCCCAGATTTTCTACATACGGTCCTTATTGAATGTGAATTAGATTTAAGTTGCTGGTTTTTATGAAGTTTGGGGGAGATGATGTGGGCTTAGTACGAAGATTGTTTTGATTTCTTTGAAAATGTCCTTTCAAGTGATGAAGCGATGTTTCACATTGGTGGGTTTATGAACTATCACAATGCCTCCACTGGGTGAGATAAGGCCGTCGTATTTTTTTACCACGACTCGTCTTTCAGAGGGTCCCAGCACTTTTCCCATTCGGTTCATTTGCTCGCATCAATCATCCACGAAAGTGTTCCAACTTTTACACGAGGCTTCGGCTGCTGTTTGAGGAATTTGCTTTCCTCATGGATGTCGGTGAACACCGGTTGAATCGATTCTCTCTGGAGTCCTGAGATAGCCGGGCTAGAGCGTTCCCACTTTGACTTCAGAAGGTGAACTTTTCCCTGCCAAGTCAGTCCGATAGCAACTTCCCGGCCCTAGAGGGATGAGCGGCTTGGCGATCCTGGAGCGAGATCGACGCAGCACCATGTTGGTGATGGTCGGCATCATCATCACTGTGCTAGTTGCCTGATCCTCTCAATATCTCTTAAGAAATGCAGAATGTGCCTAACCTAACAATTTACTATGGAATGGCTTCGAAGAAGATTGTGGGTCCCTTCATCCGTTGCTATACCGTGAATGCCGGAATGTAAATTGCAGTGCTATAAGATCAAATCTGCATAGTCATTAGTACTCGGACGAATAAATGGATGAGTGGCCACCTGCTTGTGAGATCGATGGGTCATCGTGGTTCGCATGAGTGGTCAGTCAAAGTACCTGGTTTGACACCTTGGGACTTTTCCTTTTGGTTTAAATAGAGGAAACTCTCAGCCGTGTTTTATATACCAGCATCGTATAGTGGTGAACACGTTAACCCCCCGTAAAAGGTAACAGGTTTTGTCTCCACGGTCATAGCACGGCTATCCCAAGATTCCGGAAAAAAATTGACTAGACTACTGTCCAACAACATTCAGAAGATCGAAAAAACATCAAGTAGCAGCGAAACGCATATGGATATTCAACTAGGTTTGTGGAATATAGATGACAGGGAACGAATCGAATGGAAGGAGCGCTTGGATCCGCGCAATGTGTGATGTCGGATCATGTAAAGGCTAAAAATTGCTTTCCTCATCTTGTGCACCGTGCAATGTATAGATGGTCTGTTGACAAATATAAAAAATTTAAGGAAAAGAACTCAGTACAGCAAAATAAATCGGAAGAAAAAAGGCGAAATGACACCGATGCTTCTCGTCTGTTGTATGCCAAATTAAGGGTCCTAATGCTCATCAGTGTGGAAAGAGTAAAGGCATAATGTCTTCTGATATCATTACAGTTTGTAATCCTTGTTTTTTTTCCTCATGAAATGTTTGTCAGAAGAGAAAACATTTCAGGATCTTGATAAATTGCGCACATCACGAAAACTTGTGCCTCGTCCACCGAACCTACCTCGTGATCGAGAAGAAGATGACGCACTTCTTGATCGGCTCCCGCCGGATATCGGTCAGTTCATTGAAGAGAACTTTATTAAGAACCGATTGATCAGGCTAGGACACTCGCAATTTCCAGTGTTACGTGGCAG
Organism: Angiostrongylus vasorum; assembly: GCA_018806985.1. Lineage (NCBI taxonomy): Eukaryota > Metazoa > Nematoda > Chromadorea > Rhabditida > Metastrongylidae > Angiostrongylus > Angiostrongylus vasorum. The sequence goes on along the minus strand of JADANN010000033.1, from coordinate 2,457,352 downwards.
TAAAAGTTCACATACTTTTCCTCCTTCCAAACATCCAGTTCTTTTGTCTCGTTGATCTAAAGCGGAAAATCAGGGGGGAATCAAATGAGTCTCAGGAATTTTTGAACCCCACCTTTAAAACAGGTAAACTCGTCGTTTAAATATGAAAGAATCATTGAAATGTGAAATAAGTCTTCATATAGGACTAATCTGTTTCGATATTCTGGTTAACTGAGTAGCCTAAGCGCACTATTCGTGCTGGCCGCAGAAGGATTTCCAACCGAACGCTATTTTCTTTTAATGGAGAAATTCAGTTTTCTCCTCCCCGGCAACCCGTGATAGACGCGCTCGCACGTGACTAACTCAAAGATCGTCACTAGATCTACCTTAGGGCTCGGAGAGAGTTTTGGTGCTTCTTAGTTGAGCTATCCAGGTGTTGAAATGGTGAAGTGTTCCTGAGATCTGTTGATCGTAGCAAAGCAGAGACTGCTCCGCATAACAGCTTGACATGAGGGGAAATCCCTTTGCTACTTTTAAGATCCATTCATAGTATCAGCTAATTAAAGTCAATTCTTGCTACTGAGAGTTGCGTTTAAATATGTACCTCTGCTAGTCCTACTATAACTTTGCTATCTCTCCAAGTGAATATCGTTTCATTCAAAGCGAGAACATAGTAAGAAAAATCTGTCTTGTTTTCTAAAATTCACCGACTGATTTAGTTTTGCCTTCACTAACAGGACACGAAAAGCCTATTTTCCTGGAGAAATCATGAGATTTCAGAAATTTCAACGTACGTTCCTGGGTTTTATAGCCTTTTCTAAGCCTTGGGATCTCAAAAGACAACGCTGTTTTCGCTATCAAACGGTTTTCTCCTATCACATGGCTCTTCAATTTTTTCCAGTTCATTCATTCTGTCTTCGTTTTGATTTGGTTTTAAAGAACGGCTAGATTTTATCACATGAAAATTAAGTATGAGATGCTTTCATTTGGTTCACAAGTCGTTCTCACTTTATATTACGAAATGGTCTATCCAGTGTCCAGTAGATAAACTCAATTGAATATGTTGAAAAAAATGTCATGCCATGAAAGCTCAAAAGTGCCCTTTAACCTCCTTCATTCATATCGGCCTCGGATGATGCGCTTATATACCTCGACATCTTAAAACATTCCTTCGCGACTGAATAAACTCTCGGTTAATATTCACAATGTTAACTTTTTATTTACTGCTTTTTTACAAGTTTTTCACGGTAGGGTATTATTTGTGAAACAACTACAATGATGCTGAGATATTTCACCACCACAACCATGCGGGTCCTTCGTTTCGCCTGTCTCTCAGCTAGTTCTATTGATCTTTTTGCCATCAGCAATCACCCGTCAGCGGGATTGATCTGGGGGGCCCAAATCGGCAACGAACCCAGTTAAGCTGAGGCTGCAGTTATAATCACAATTTTTGACTTATTATTTACTGCCTACTCTTTTTAGCGGCAGGGTATATATTGCGAAAAATTTTCGCTGCCGATTTGGGCCCCCCAGATCAATCCCGCTGACGAGTGATTGCTGATGGCAAAAGACCAATAGAACTCCTGCGGTCCGGAGTTTTGCAAATATCTCAGCATCATTAAAGTTATATTTCGCAATATATACCCTGCCGCTAAAAAACAGTAGGCAGTAAATAATAAGTCAAAAAAAGATGCTGAGATATTTGCAAAACTCCGGACCGCAGGTGTCTTCGGTGGGGAACGAACACGCTATTGTCCTTCCCGGGGAGTAACGCGCTCACCACCACACCATGCGGGTCCTTCGTTTCGTCGGTCTCTCATCTGGTTCTATAGATCATCGAAGTTTTGCAAATATCTCAGCATCATTGTGGTTGTTTCACAAATAATACCCTGCCGTGAAAACTTGTAAAAAAGCAGTAAATGAAAAGTTAACATTGTGATTTCGATTACAGCCCCAGCTTAACTGGGTTCGTTGCCGATTTGGACTCCCTAGACCAATCCCATTGACGGGTGATTGCTGATGGCGCTGATCGATAGAACTAGCTGAGAGACAGGCGAAACGAACGACCCGCATGGTGTGGTGGTGAACGCGTTAGTCCCTCGAAAAGGTAAGAGCGTGCTCGTTCCCCACCGCAGACACCTGCCGTCCAGAGATTTTGAAAATATCTCAGCACCATTCTGGTGTTTCGCACGTAAACCCTGCTATGAAAATTTGTAGAAGGCAGTAAAAAAAAAGTTAACATTTAGTTACGTTGAATATTGTTAATGTTGCACTGTTGTTTCAAACAAGGCTGTTTTCGTGTCAGCTTGTCAGACTTGTGTAAAATTATTGACATAACTTTTATGTTTCACGGAATCTCTTGTGACAAAATAGTATTTTTCAGAAGCAGTCGTTCCAAAACTAAAGAGGAAGAAATCGACAGAATTACTTGCTGAAAGACCTCATTCTGCTCTATTGAATGTCTCTCCTGATACTGTCCCGTCGTCTTCTGAAGGTGAAGTTACCTTGTACCCTACCTTGCACCACTTACAATATCGACAGTATCCAAGTTTTTTTTGTTCCAGAAATGGATCCCTTGTTAAAGGTCTCGAACACGATGATAAAGAAGAGGTATGAGCGGCAAAGCGGGGTTTAAACTTCGGTTCTATACACTAGCTGTTTTAAGAGGATAATGCTCTGGATATGAGACAAACATTCATAAACACACCTTGAATAAGTGGTTATATTAACCAGTTCGGAATTTGTAGGGAAAATTCTGTGGAGTTAAAATTTCCTATCTTGAGATGTGTGGGGCGCGTGTGGCCCAGTGGTCGGAGATGCCCTGCAACGCACATGTGGAGTCGATCCCAACGCCCATGGCTAACAAAGCCTTCCCTCCCTCCGGGATAGGCATATTGGTACCAGACTTATCTGGGAGGATAGCAGCACTGGCCTGATACATCGGTGGGCCACCGCGACTCATTGTAAAGGCCAGATATGCATTCAGTCACCTCTAAACCATGCTTAAAGAAGTCGAATGCAAGGCGCATGGATTGATCAACGCCGAGGGCTTTCTTCTTTATCCTTTATCTAGAGATGTGTAGCTGCCGTGTATGCTAGAAGAATGATGCAGATAGAATTCGTATCACTTCCAGAGCTATGGTATTCTTCCCCGTCTAGAAGTAAGAAGTAACTTGCTTGAAGTAACACTCTGCCGTTGTAGAAGTTTATTTACTTCAAAGTTGTGTTAGTTTGTGCTATACTTTTTATTTGAACAGGATTTTCTAGAGCTGCAGATAATGACAATCCTTTCGATGTTATCGCCACGCGTGCTCCGGCCAGGTACGATTTGAATAACAAATATTTCTTCCATAATCGCATGTGATAAATTTGTTTGTTATGAAAATGTCAACAAAACTACAGGCACCTGGTGCAACTTTCTAATCGTATGAGGCGAACTCATCGCAAGCGTCGTAGACCTAAATTCCTATCCAGAAGCGATATCTACGATCCACGACGGTTTGTTCGGCAAACACGCTTTCCTTAGATAAAGTAACCCCGTGATATGATCTTATCGAAGATCAATATCACAGCTAAGCAAATGTATTTATAGACATCGCACACAAAAAATTTCTCGAGAAGAAAGAAAAAAGGTTCGAGAAGAGCTGATAGTTAGGCCGGGATTCAACGAATTGAAGCACGGCATTATTTCCAACTCCATTAAACACGAAGGTAGGAAGCCAATTATAATAGATTGATGTGAAACTAATTTTCGCATTCTAGCCGTCGTTCTTGCCCGATTTCTTGGCTATTCTAGCCACAGTGCTGAATTTGACACCCTGATGTGCTTAATTTATTGCAAGATCTCAGATAATGAATAAAGAATAAAGCCCTCGGCGTTGATCAATCCCTGAGGGATGCACCATGCATTCGACTTCATTCAGCATCGTTGGAGGTGATTGAATGCATATCTGGCCTTTACAATGACTCGCGGAGGCCTACCGATGTTTCGAGCTAGTGCTGCTATGCTCCCAGACAAGTCTGGTACAAGTTTGCCGATCCCGAAAGGATAGAAGGCTTGATGAGCCATGGGCGCGGGGATATGTATATGATCTCACTGAGAATCTATCATAAATCCTTACAAGCCATATTTTGCTTCTTTATTTTTTTTTCTTTTTTGTTTATTTTATACGCCCAACTATTTCAAACCACTTACCGGAGTTACAATAGTTTATTCCAGATACGTTGGATATTTTTTCCAATAGGATGGAATAATTTTCTTTTTTTCAGTCACTTCGAATCAAATTAATAAAGCAGTAACTCGACCGGACATCACTAGTTCCTCCGTGTGTTTTTGCTATGGCAGTCCCTGGGTTGGTGCGGCAGACATGAAGAGCGCCGCAATTTTCAGATGACTTCCTTCTCTTGTCTTCTTTACTTTTTCTACTATTCGCGTTTATCTGCCGTATGCAACAGCTGACTTTATGGGCTCTCTCAGTGTAGGTATATTGTTGTTTGCAGGAGACGATCTTTACCGCTTCCCCATACACTCACCATTAGCTATAATATGGCCTTTTCGTTGTCACTCGAGATGTATCTTACGAGGAACACTCATAACTCTATTAAATACTGTTGTAGGCAAATTCAATTTTCAATTTGTCCTGCTTCAAGAGTTCACTAGAGAGAACTACGTAGTACAGCAGAAGTCACAGCCCAGAATGTAAACACTTACTGATGTGGGTAGAGTACCTGACTGATCGAAAAAGAGGTGGTTCCAAAGTTTAGGGCAACAAGTACATCATTCGGAAGCCAAATTGTGTCGAAAATGACCAGTCGTAGGGAGCAAACAGTTGCCGAGAATTGTTCGACTATGGCTGATTCATCTTCAATAGTTTTCAAACATTTGAGACTTTGGGAAACGGCAAAAATGTACTGCATCACCTCGTTCGTACACAAATGTCACGCCATTTGCGTCTTCTTGAGTCATTTTTCAGAACGGGTGCTATTTACTCATTATTTATTATTTTTACATGACTCGATATCACTTGTCACGCCTTGTTAATCCCAGCACTTCTTGTGTTCGATCAGGTTCCTTGCATGCACCATCCACGAGGGTCTTCGAACTTTTCCACATATGCCTTCGGTTGCTGCTTGAGCACTTTTTTCTCCTTCGTTAAGTGTTGTTGAATGCTGGTCGAGTCAATTATCCTTAATGACGCAATATAGCTGTGCTGTGGTTCTCACATGGACTAGACGCAATGAGCTTGTCCCATACAAGCCTGGTACCAATTTCCCGACTCCAAGGGATGATGGACTTGCCTACTCCGCTGCAGGGCTGGAGCAGGACCTGGGCAGTTTGGTCCGCCAGGGTAACTAGCGGGATCACTACCATTGCGCCTCCAACTCTCTATTAAAATTGCTCCATTGAGTTTCAACTTATTGAGGAAACTGGATTCTCAACACAAAAAACATTGTGTTTGGTTTCCCTTAAACGTCTCCTCATCCAGTACCGCGTTTCCCTGACGGTCTTATATCTCTAAGTGGATGGATCACCTGTTAAACAACAAATAATTTCACAACTACCAGAAATATAAAAAATATTGGTCTCCGGTTGAATCTTAACACGTATTCTTTCACTGATAAACTTACAGGAGGTTGATAAACAACTTTATTCAGTTAACGTTTCGACGACTTTGTCTTCATCAAGGCCGGGGTGATTCGAGTCGTTGGTCCGTAGTTGTTAGTCTTCTCGAGGTCGCGTCCTCGTTTTTTATATCGAGTCGGGTCTTCCTCAGTGGAGCATTTCTCGATTGAGCTAATCTCGTCCGACGATACTCTTTTATACAGGGCGGTGGTTGTTGATAACAGTGATTGTCCGGTGATACCGACTTGTTTTTTCCGAACAATCCATCCTGCATAAGTCTATCATTCTCATCTAGCACAGAGCATAACAATGTAGCATAAAAATAGAACAACTGTAGACCATCGACTCGGATCTTCGGCTCTGATGAAGACAAAGACTTTGAAACCTTATCCGAATAAAGCGGTTTATCAGCCTCATGTAAGCTTATAGAGTTGAAGGAAAGTCTCGGTTTCAAATTAATGTCATTTACTTGCGTATAATGTGCTAGTAGACGAGGATTTTTACCATTATTATAAAATAATGGAGTGTGCATTGATTTCAATGCATATGATGCAAAAAATGGTGGCAACTTTCAGTTATCACCACCAACCATACTTAACGAAGTCGAATACATGGCACATTCCTCACGGATTCATCAACGCGGAGAGCTTTATCCTTTTTATCCTTTACCGTTTGGGAGATAGGATAAAAGGGCGTCCGTCTTACATGGATCGCGTTCTATAAACCACCTAACTAACTACACTACTTAGTGAAACATTGTCAATACTTATCAAATGACTGGCATCGATTCCTGTTTGTTATTACTCTTCACCTCACTTCTTCATCTTAACTATCGAAAATAATCATATTATTCTGTAAAACACAAAACGTTCCTTTGAAGTTTGTTTGCACAGAATTGTTTTAAGTATTCTTGACTTTCTACATTGGCGCTGTTCATCAGTCTCAAAATGGAGGACGAACGTAGTATCAAGGAAGATCTTTTAATGTCTCCTTTTTTCATTTACTGCTTACCAAAGTTTTCACGGCAGGGTATTATTCGAAATCAACCACAACGATGCTGAGATACGTATTCTTTCTTTGATGATCTTACGGGAGGCTAATAAATATATTCATTTTAGGCTAACGTTTCGACATCTTCGTCATCATCACAGCTGATGATCCGAGTCGAGAAGAGTCCGATGAAGACGAAGACGTCGAAACGTTAACCGAAAATAAATATATTTATCAACCTCGTTTAAGATCATCAAAGAAGGAATACACATTGATTAGTCATACCGAGATTAAAGGAAAGTCGGTTTGGAAACGTTACGATGCTGAGATAATCGTAAAACTTAGACCCCAGGCCAAATCCAACCACAATTACCTTTTTCGAGGGCTCGCGCATTACACACTGCGCCACGGTGGCCCCTTACCCTGCGTTTCTCTCAACTAGTTCCCAATCTAGCAGTGCCATCAGCAATCACCTGTCAACGGGAAGATCTTTTGTTTATATACGCGTTTAATATGCTTTTAATTCAATAATTTATGTAATTTAGTTATGTTAGTTGTTGATGTTTGTGCCACACTCCGTATTGTTGTTAACAATATTCTTTGTTTTAAGGAAATGTTCAAGTGCATCGACCTAAACACGCGCCAAACGATGAAGGACAGGAAACCCTCCTTCGAACCACACCATACCTTCAGTTATTGGTAATTTCTTCACGTTTTTACTTCATGGCTTCTCTTTTAGCCTAGCTATTTCGATATATAGATGGTCTATGCTCAGCAATATCCAGATCACAAAACATTTGCGGTAATTTTTCCTTACCCTTAGTGTCACCTCTGGTGATCAAAGCGAGCTTCATTTCAGACGTTGAGTACAATTGTAGGTGCAACTATTTTGATCGTCTATCTTTCGTCCACTTCTTTTTATTACGTGGCTCCCTTATCCATAGTTCGCTATAGATCTTCGCTGTACCAAATCACATGATGTGTTATTTGTAGAAACTTGGAATCATAAGGAATTGATATATATGTTGTGTGATTGGTGTATTTATTTCAAGTCACATAATTTTAACTAAAAATGCGTAACGAGCTATACCTTTTACATCACCTGAGATGCAGTGGAACATCCTGAGAGGTCTGTTGATTCGAACATAGCAATAGGAAGAGCTGAGCCCATCTTTCATCTGTCAGTGGTGAAATTGTCATCACACTGAAGCTTTCGTAGGCTTCTCAACGACATGCAGATAAGCATTCACATAAATGAAGCTAGTCCTTGATTAACGTACGTTCGCTGAGAAAATGGCCTTTGTTTCGAAGCTGTGAATGGCAGCCAGCAGTGATCGTCATCGTCCAGTAGGAATGAAAACGGAGTATTCCCATGTATCCATGATATCTCAAGGATCTTCCTCATAGAGTGATCCTATGTCGGTTGGCCTCGAGGCAACGTGGCCCATCCCCAGGTGGCGGAGAGGATGTTGATCACGGACCAAAAGCGACATTTGCTTCCCTGAGGCGCACATGTGTCCTGAGCATGGACTTCCTGCTTCTGCTACGCCAATTTGGTGCAGACCTTCTGAGTTTAAGAAGACGTATTCATGGAGACGTGCTTAGATATGTTCTCCTTTACGCGGATTTTTATTCTACGAGTCAATTCGGCCAAAACCCTGCAACCAGATGATCGTGAAATTTATAGGAGGCGGTCAAGAGCCGTCTCCAATAAATAAGCTCATCACTCTGCGAAAGACTGATAAGTCATTACCCACGTTGAGAATTCGGCAAGCTACACGTGTGTATTAGAAAGCAAGCGATCAAAATAAGTGAGTATCATTCACCTGACTCTGAAAAAGCTCCAGATACGGCAGTGCTGGGCAGGGCGAGTGCAGAGAAGCTGTTAAAATCGCAGGCCCATTCTAGGCTGCTTACTTCGCAGAGGACAAAGGTACAGATCTGTACCTACAATGCACGCTCACTTGCATTTTTTTCTTCATAGAGTATTTGATTATGTAGCCAAAAACGATAACGTACGACTTCATCCGACTGGTTGAGACGAGAAAACGCCACCCATTCAACACCGTCAATTACGGCGGAGACCAACTGTTCCTCGGAACATGCGATAGTAGAGGGGTCAGTGACGTCGACGTTCTCGTCAACACGATTTTGGCCATATATCGATATTGATTCATTCGTATAACTAACAACCCGAAATGGACCATAACGATTGAAAAGATGTGGATCAATATCGGCTTTGACAATCTTCGTCGTTTACGCACCGACATCAAGCTATGACGAAGACGATGTCGAAACTTTCTGTATGGGCTTGGAGAAGTTTTACAGAGAAGACCATACATTCTTTAAAGTCATAATTGAGAATTTAAACTCTAGGAATCGACCCTGAAGAACGTCTGAAGAATGTCACATTAGGAGCTACGGCTTAGAATGGAACAAGCAGGATGGGCAGCTGCCTGAGTTTTTCATGACAATAAAGACCATTCATGGTAACTCGTAATTCTAGAAGTCCTAGTGTAGAGTACCACTACGAAATAGACCACATCATAGAAAATCGAAGGTTTTGGATGACCGATGTCGCTGTTCCCTCAAAATTCAACTGGGACCAACGCCTCCTTCGTGCAACATTAAATTTTTCGCGGAAAGGAGAGAAAGCCGCTAAGTTCCAAAAAAAAGGGAATCCTTAAACACCATGAGCTGGTACTTATTTAGATAAATAGTCTACTCAGGGGGAAGATGTCGTTGTTGATAAAATCTAAAAAACGAAGCAAACAAAAAAGCAAGACTAAGTACCCCACTAGAGACGTATAGGATACAAAACCATAGCGGAGACGATTTTGATGTAAAAGTCGCTGTCCTCGCACAGGATGCCCAAACACAAACGCGCCAACTTCTTGAGGCTTTTTTGGATAAATACGAGGAAACCTAGAATAAGTAGCAGGGAGAAATGCCCAGATATCACACGTGATCTCGCCTCGTTTCTTCGCTTCGATTCCTGATATGGGCTAGTGCACTCACCAACCATATGCCACTCTAATCAGCGGTTCTTCCTCTGTGGAAGGCTCGTAAAAACGGTGAGTTTCTCAAGAAGCTGTTGATCATGTGATTGCCATGTAGATTTTCATCTTTCTATCTGTGTTATTGAAGCGTTTGGCGTCGTTGTTTGCATATTAGTGTACCCTTCCAGGCTCTGATGAAGGCGGTACTGCCAAAACGTCAGCTACCGTTGCGTTGCATATTTTTTTGTACGGAGGGTAAACGTGTGCTGTATAACAACCTCTCGATTGTGAGAAAGAAAACGACGCATTTACAATCCAGTGCCGAGGTTAATAGAAAATCTATCCTGGAAGTTGGAAATGGCATTCGCAAAGCGTATCGGAAATTCGCCAATTATAGGGCTGAGACAATTTCACTCCGAGCTCCAGACAGAAAAGTTACAGCTTCCAGAAAGGCAGTGGAGAATAAATAGCGATTACTACCTACTCAGTAGCACGTCCACCTGCATCCAATGATGCATTCAGTCACCACTGCGTTGCTTACTAAAGTCGAATTCATGGCTCATCCTTAAGAGGTTGATCAACACCGAACGCTTTACTCCTTAACCTTTATTCATGATCTCAAAATATTTCTTCACAGCGGTTCTTTCTTTTTTTTGCCACCGTTTTCATCCTTCTGTTGTAAGATTTCCTGCCGAGGCCTTTCGCAAGTGAAGTTTACCATCAGCCGTATGTTTGCGTTGTACTGGGGTTTAGCTGTAGTTGTCCTCCATTTTTGACCAGTTCCACAGATGGTGTTGTTGACACGATTCGAGCTTTGTAACTGAAGAACTTAGGTATATTCGGCACAGTTTGTTAGCTCTCTAACAAACGTCTCGTGCGATGCTATGATGCATTGTTCTGTATGCTAGCTGTGCACAGCAAGTATTTCGTTTATAATATCTTCGCCTTAGTCTAGGCTATGATTATAGCGAGCCTTTATATATCCCTTTTGGCGTTATTTATTGGACCCACTGGAAACAATAACAGTGTGAAATTGTCAAGTAAACACATTCACTTTTCTAACCAGATTGTCCCTTACTATATCCGCATCTTATTTATCTATTGCTATAACCAACAATGATCTTTTTTCGTTCTGAAAAACGTTCTCCTTTGATGTGGACCGCTCTCCGAGCAGACAATTTCCACGCCAATTTGCACGTCGTAAGCTGAAGATTTCCATTCAGTTTTTCTTCAGTATCTTTCTATACTCTGATGCTGAGGTCTTCGACAACAAATATATGGAAGAGATTTCTCTTGAGGAAGACAACGGCTACTGTGGAATGACAAGAAGTCATTGCTCTTGCAACTTGCATCTTAGTTTAGTTTCAAGAGCGTTCTTCGAAGTACAGAACTCCTCTAACTCCTCAGCTAACACCATCTAGAAACGAACTCCATCTAAACTTCACAGTTTGACAACCTATGAGTATTCACTCAACATGGTGCCATAACAAGGCAGCTATTCAATGATAGTAATTCATATCATTTTGTGATGCTGCATCCTTCTCTTTGTTCACATGCTTTGTCGAAAGATAAAAGGCCTTAAAGGCTTCCTATGATGCAGATGTGCTATTGTTAAATAACTATGTGGCAGATTTTGTACTGATACGATGTGCCGGTGAGAACTATTGTTCACATGTGTTCGAAATCTTATCTTAGAACGACAAAACACTGTCGCTATGGCTCTCTATGAATACCAAACTGAAAGAGTCCTTAAAGTCTCGTATCGCTACATCTCAGAGTAGAATATGGGCTAACGCCGTATAATAATATCGTCATTAAGTATATGAATCGAACAGCTTACCGCGATGCTTTCAATGAAATCTAGCTTTATGTGCCTAATAGATCTTCCAGGTTCCCATGAGAGAAATTTAATTTTGAATAGAGAATTTAACTTTCAGGCATTTACATTGGAAAACAATTAAGAGCGAAGCAGCGCTAGGAATTACTGTAACGAGATATTGAACTAGCGCCAAGAATCACTGTAACAAAGTCTATTTTAAATCTATACGCACATATGGTGCTTTTTACATCTGTACTTCATATATATATTTCAGCCCACGACCATCCCAGCGATAACACTTCGTCCACCTCGTCTGCCTAACAATCCATACCAATCTCTCAACATCAGCAAGCCGATGGTCATTAGTTTGCCCATTCCACCGGAAATCGAGAACGTTTTAGAATCCTTTGGTTCAGTTTAGCAGTTGCTTATATGAACACAGCTGTCGGTTTCGTTCGCATTCGAAAGTAAATGTTGAAGGAAACTATAAACGAAAACTGTTCATCTTTCGACGAGAAAAAAAATTTGTGTATAATCAATGTCACCTTCGACCTCAAATTCAGTCGAAACTGCTATTGCTAGGTTATTGATGGCCTCGCAAGACTTGTATCACAGTGCTGGTAACGAAAATGAGAAGTCTGGAATGAAGTATATTCTCGTATCCACAATCCACGAAAATCTTCGAACTTTTTTGCGTGTGGATTCGGCTGCAGCTTCACAGTCCATTCTTCTTCGTCACACTCTCTTACTATGCTGCCCGAGTCCATTCTCCCTGGAACTCTGAATTTGAAATCCATAAGACCCAGCCAGACGCATACCACGCTTTTATTCTTGTGTAAGATCGGAAATTTTTATGCAGACAGCGGCTTACACAAATTGTCATGTGGGATATTACAATTACTACTATCTTTAGGCGATCATTTTTTGGTACCCTACGAATCTTCCTGAGTAATTTCTTAGCTTTGAAGCTATAGCACATTTTGTGACTAATACTAAGAAAAGCCATCCACCTTCATCAATGTACAATCACTCAGCAGTCAGCGCGAAGTCGTTCAGCTCATCTGTTGAGAAAACTAAGGGATTTGATTGACCGAAGTACTTAAGCTTTGAACACTAGTGATGGAGTCAAGCCTTTCCAGACGACGTTCACAACAACTCGATTGTAGTATTGTCTGTTCAGTTGTGATCCCTTTAACAGTCGACCGGGAACAAGAAAAAGTTTCCGTTTGATTGTCATGCAAGAACCACACCTATTCAGTGCGCTCCGATGGCTAGAATAAGCCAGGAAGCACCAATTTTTCCATCGGTTTTCGTGATGCCCTCTATTTAAGCTGTCTCAGGCCAGGTGGTATCCACGAGTAAATGACTCTTGGATTCTGTTATGACATAGTTCTCGCTTAGCCCACCGAATTGAAATTGCCGAACTTAGCTTGGACGAACTTGCTGTGAGGATGAATCTCAACACCGAAAAACATCCCCAAACCCAAGATGAGGTGGAAAACAGTTAGCGGACTCTGATCCTGACTTTAGAAAACTGTCCTACCTTATTTTTTCAAACAAAATATGCACAAGCATACAGCAAAATGTGCATAGGTAACTATAGATGAGTGTTTATGGTAAAATGACCTCCGGTTGCTACCAAAACGCCTTCACGGAAACGATTAGTAGAACAAGGAACTTGCATGAAACAATCCTGCATAGAAATTTAGGGTCAGGAACATTCTGAAGACGTGGAATACAATGTTGTATGAGATGTACAAATTGAAAGAGCATAGATATTCATACTCCATAAAACAGTGAATTATCAATCCCACAGTGACCAACTGTTGCACCACTTGTTCTTTCCTGTCACTCTCTTCAGTGTCATAAGTGGTTAAGTTGAGAGCCAAGTGTGGCGAACATCGGAATCTAAAAAATCGGCTTATCAATAGAGACTCCTTTTATCATTGTAACTTCTAAGGTTTGTGTTTCAAACACAGAGTCACACTGTAGCTCACATTTTTTAGTGTTTCTAACAATCTTGTAGCTTTGTTCGCGATGTTTATGTTACGGTGAACGGATAGTTCTTCAGCGCGTTGTTCCAATTCTTTCCGAGCTTGGGGGCCATATATGGAATGGTACAACGTGTGCGTAGGGTTTCGGAACGGGTCCTGAACGGAAAATTTATTAGAACATGATAAATGACCTTATTGTATTTGTTAAAATTACCTTTAAAGCACTCTGAAAATTATCATTGCATACAAGTAACTTCTTATTTACTTGAGATATAACTACTCATACACTACTTCTTAGTCCATCATCGTCATGTGAAGAACATGCTGAATATTGGTGGCTTTCTCTGTGATCTAGAGACAGCTGTTCTGTAGCTTTTCCGCTATTTTGAAGTGCATTTTACCAATACTACTTTTTTCCATAGTAATTCGACGATACACACCAGGATTTCCTTTGATAGCTACAGCAAACAAGTGTCAATTTGATCACTATACAGGTAGACAGTGAGAGAAAATTCAGAAGTGAAATAAATAATTAAGTGCACCTATGTATTCTTGAGAGGGGAAAAAGATCTTTCGATGAAATGGGAAGAGTTAGCCCCGTTTTGTAGAGTCATTCTCATATCTCCTGAGAACTTAAACGACTCCACAATATCCCTTTGCGAATAACATCGTCATTTTTTCAGCTACTATCACCGGAATATTAAAACGTACTACTAGAGCGATAAAACAAAATCTCTTCTGGAATTCCTATGTTCTTCAGCTCTCAAATCCTTGACCTATCCAGAAATTATCACCTATTGTCGAAAACATAGCACCGTTCATTATGGGCTGTGTTTTATTCGTGCTCTAGTTGTCCATATTATTTATGGATAGGGACAATTTGAGGGCGGAGCTTTACGGAAAAAGAAGAGGAAGAATACTGTAGCACTTTTCTTCCCGCTATTAGACAATTTATACTTATTTACTACTAGACAAATTTTGATTACCTGATTATGACAAGCAATCCGATCATACGTTAGATTCAAGGCGTCGACCGCTGATGAGGTACACAGTAGCCATGTGACAACCCGGAGAAGCACTTCTTCACGATCTGTGTCCAATAGTCGCAGAAGACCAGTCACGGACTTGGCCCCAAGCATATATGGCACCATATCGGGACAGCAGCTGAGATTGACGAGCAATCGAAGTGCATTGATGTTGGGTTCACCTCGACACCACAGTTGGGATAAGCAGCGTGGAATTGCTGGCAAGAATTGTGAGATCTAAATATATTAACTGAGATTCACAATGTTCACTTTTTATTTACTGCCTTTTACAAGTTTTCACGGTAGGGTATTATTTGTGAAACAACTACAATGATGCTGAGATATTTACAAAACTCCGGACCGCAGGTGTTTTCGGAGGGGAACGAACGCGCTTTTTGTCCATTCCGGGGAGTAACGCGTTCACCACCACACCATGCGGGTCCTTCGTTTCGCCTTTCTCTCAGCTAGTTCTATCGATCACTGCCATCAACAACTACCTGTCAACGGGATTAATCTGGGGAGCGCAAATCGGCAATGAACCCAGTTAAGCTGAGGCTATAGTTGAAATTCACAATGTTCACTTTCTATTTACTGCTTTTTTACAAATTTTCACGGCAGGGTATTATTTGTGAAACAACCACAATGATGCTGAGATATCTGAAAAAACTTCGGTGATATATAGAACTATATGAGAAACCGGCGAAACGAAGGACCCGCATGGTGTGGTGATGAGCGCGTTAGCTCCCAGAAAGGACAATAGCGTGTTCGTTCCCCACCGAAGACACCTGCGGTCCGGAGTTTTGCAAATATCTCAGCATCATTGTAGTTGTTTCACAAATAATACCCTGCCGTGAAAACTGGCAGTAAATAAAAAGTTAACATTGTGAATATTAACCGAGAGTTTATTCAGTCGCGAAGGAATGTTTTAAGATGTCGAGGTATATAAGCGCATCATCCGAGGCTGATATGAATGAAGGAGGTTAAAGGGCACTTTTGAGCTTTTGTATATCAACGACAGCACAAAAAGAAGGCATGCGCAATTCACCATAAGCAGCTTCGTGCAAGCAGAATGGGATCTGTTCCTCGTAGTTAGACTTCCTAGAGGTCGTTAACCACACCAAAGATTCAATTATGTAGCATGAAAAAACTGAGAAAAAGAAAACGTTCACCCCCTTTGTCATGTTATGTGCTCAACCATAGTTTATCTTGTTAAATTTTACGTCGTCTTGTCTTCTAGTCCGTTACCACCTCTTCATAAAACAACCAATAGCTTCAAATTTTACTTTCTAGAGTCATGCAACTATTCGGAACTCTTCTTACGAAGATCTCTGCGCTCTTATTCAGCCCAGTACCTTCCTAGAAAAATTTTTGGTGACGACATCTATGTGTTTCGTGTGGGAGTACAAGATACCTACTTGGGAAGTTGGATGGAATGCCTTCACGAATAGTGCGGCCCCAGCCCACTTTCCTCTTGCCCCCTTTCTCAAACGGCAGTGGTAGTGGTCTCCGTTGACCATGACGAAGGACGCAAAAACACTGCCTATCTTGAAGACTGTTCTCCAAAAAAGAAGGCTTATATGCTTTTCGAACCCTATCCACCGTTCTTCTCGTCCATCTCTCGATAGCTGTTTTCATTATGTGATCGCCCTATCCACGTTTCGGTCTAGACATTTATTCCGGTCTCGAGGATGAGATATTTCTATAGGATTAAACTGGGCTGCGCACGCTGGCGAAATGTCATCTGTGCCCGGTTGTATTTCCAAAGATAGAGTTCAGTTATCCTGTGGATTGTGTGCAAAATTTACTGTGTGATCGAAATTTACACCCACGTCAGTACTGCAGGCAAAGCAATGGCAGAATCGTCGAGTTAAAAACGAGAGCGCAGGAGTTTACGCTAATTGCTTAACCATCCTAAGAGTTCCCTAAAGAGATTAATGCTGCTGATTCCCTTTTGAATAAACCCTCTTTAATGTTCTCCATATTCCTCAAATGTTCTAGGTATTCCTACGACGAAATTTAGCAATAGAAGACAATTCAATGAACCATCCGATTTGATTTGTTCACCTCTACAGCATGTATTTTTTTACGAATCTATCGATTTATGTGCCTTTATCTAGACCATTCCCTTTACCT
Organism: Angiostrongylus vasorum; assembly: GCA_018806985.1. NCBI lineage: Eukaryota > Metazoa > Nematoda > Chromadorea > Rhabditida > Metastrongylidae > Angiostrongylus > Angiostrongylus vasorum. The sequence continues at coordinate 2,440,790 of JADANN010000033.1, read as the reverse complement.
AGACCAGATAAAGCGTAGATAGAGGTATATGCGCTATAAAATAGTCTTCACTAAGAAATGCTCAACAAGTAAACTGAGCGAAAGTTGCAAAGATCTCCCGAGAAGGATGACAACGGGCAAGCTTTTCCACTGGTCTGTCATGCATTCCTATCGGAAGTAAACAGTCACATGGTTTGCAAGAAGCAATCAAAAATTGCACCTCACAGATGAGAAGAGTACAAGGTAGTTGGGCTTAACTTAGAAGAATACACTGAAGTCGTCCTCCACAAGGGTTGTTCCTTCAGTGTTAGGTAGTTCCGCGACTCTGACAACCTATCAGTGCCAATTTGGAAGTAACGTTTTTTTTGTACTGTTACGAGGACAAAAATCAAGTAAAAGTTCCGTTCTCCTAAAAACACCCAGTCCGAGATTTTAAACACTCTGAACGTGTCCAAAACGTTTAGATGATTAACTAGACCATGAGCAGATGTAATAAGTTCGAAAGCAAAGCAACCTCAAAAAGTTGAGAAAAAGAACCTTTCCAGACCTTTCCGAAAATCTTGTGCTAGGGCGTTTCCATGGGCAGAACTATTTCCAGGACAATTTCTGAGAATCAGCTTCAGCTATTTATTTGCAACATGACTCAAAAGCGAACCTTTTTTTGTGGTAATTCATCTTTTGCATAGATCTTCTCGGATCATATCTTTAACAACGTTCAGCTAGGACATTTCACTTCCGCAACATTTCAGACATTTCATTTCAGCTACGACACCCTCAGATTCCGTTCATATTCCTTGCTACCTCTGTTACTGCACGACATGATCAGAACTCATGAACCAGAATCATTTGGAAACTGGTTTTCACCACAGTATTAAAATAAAGCTCTTTGTAAAGTTTCTGCCTCATCATGGTGTTAGATGTGCAGCCAGTAGTTCAAAGAACGACATTATTCTGAAAGGCATGGTTATTAATACAAAACGTATTCAACAGTGGCTCAGGATTCGGAGGTTTTGACTTCTTCAGAGCATGAAAGGGTAAAATCGACATGCAATATATTCAATCAAACACTATCATAACCCCACTGAAAAACAACAGATTATTTCAATCCCGTGAGAAAAGCTTCTTCCAAATACTTCCTGTTTTAAGACACAACCTGTACGCTGATTATATGAGGAAGACTCGGAACCTCAGAAAGGCTTTGAATCAGCGATCATCCTTACCAGAGGTTCAATGCAGATTTGTGCTACCTAGATCAATCCCGTTGACTGGTTATTGCTAGTACTATCGATGAAGTAAAAACATAGCTGGAATAACACGTGAGTCCCCGGTAAAGGTAATCGCGGGTTCAAGGCCCATCTGTGGCTCCAAGTTTTGCACATATCTTGATATTCTTATAATTCTTGTCTATTTGACATTTTCATGCCATGAGGCAACGAACACAATTATAAATTACCTCCTTTTGGGATATATTGAGTGACAAGTTTGTAAGCGCTTGAAGAGCCACGACGACTTCCGTTTCATCACTTTGCGACAGACACTGGACAGCGTATGGAATCGCAGGACGCACTATGGCATGGTTTTCCGTACAGACAGCCATGTTGGCAAGGCACTGCAACAACATGATACGGCAGGAGCGAGACCATCCGCTTCGGGTCATGAAGATCATCTCCACCACTCTATCGGTTATTCGCATTTCACGCATTAGCGCCTATAAGGATCAGAATTTAGCGTAAGCTGATTACTACGACAAAGCATACGGCTAGAGAAACATGTGGCCAATTTTACAAAAAGATTGGAATGGCTTTATTTCAAATTTCTTCTCTTAACAGCCGTCTCCGAACTAAAGCATCAGTGTACGTCGCAAAAGTAGCATTTTGCATATCGCATTTTACAAAAAATTGACTTAAACAAAGGCTGGAAAACGCAGATGCGTGAGTTTGCAGTCATAGAGCCTAGTCTTTGTCACCTTAATAAATAAGGGATAAACTTTTTCCCTAGTATTCTACTTCAATTCGATCGATCGATACTTTTGATTTCGATTTCCAAGTCTTTAGCAAGGAGAGTGGATGTTTGACCTGTACAGCCTCACTTAATCCTCTGTGTTGTGTTTCACATAATTTTTTATTTTATACGACCCATCTTCACATCAACTGTGCGGATCCCAAGACTTCTCACATTTGAGTCGTTTACTCGCATCCATCATCCACTAAGGTCGTCCACCTTTTATGTGTGGCTTCGGCGGCCTTTTTGTAGATTTTTCTTTCGTCACTCATATCGTTGATTTATAGTCGGGTCCATTTACCCTGGAGTCCTGGAATGGCCGGACTTCAGCACTCCCATTTTGATTGCAGCGAGTGGACCGTTCCCAAACAAGTCCGGTAACAATTTCTCGACACGGGAGGGATGAGAGGCTTGGTGAGCAGGATCGAACCAGCACCATGCTCGTGAGACCGACTTCACCACCGCTGTGCTATCAGTACTTCTTTCAAAGAATAGTTTGCTCAATATCTTTTCAAAAAAGCAGCTACACACCTGATTAGCCGGATAGGCAGTAGCATTTGAGATCACTGTGAGCAGCGGTAACAGCAAATCAGAGGAGGGATCGATAGCTTGAAGAGCGGAAAGCACCTATAAATCTTTTATAACAGCAAACTCTTGTCTCCCTTTCCAAAGGCATTGATTGAGGAAAAATTCAGGAGTATTTCTGTGACTGCTTAGAAGTTAATTCCTTAGAAGAAACAATGGGCAGCACTTCAGATTACTGTCACTACTGTCCTGCTGTACAAGAATTGATTGATTTTATACCTAGAAAACATGTCTAAATGGTGGGAGAGTAAGCTCAGGGACATAGTCACGACGACCTGATTAGATCAGTGGAACAGAGCGCAAATGTGGAATAGTAATATCCTTTTCGTCTGATGAATTTTTATTTCTATTACCTTCCCGCAATAAAAATACATGAGCATTTAGAAATGAATTCGAAACTACTTTTGTAAGCCCAAGCACTTATGGTTTCCTCCTTCTCATCTCTACGATTTGACCCTATATTACTCATTTTAAGGATCACAGTAAGCTTTCGTTTCGTTTCCTCGCATCCACCCTTCACGAAGGTTTCCGAACTTTTTGCGCGTGGGTTCGGCGGCTGCTTGAGAATCATCCTGTTGTTTATGGATGTCATTTATTGTTCGTCCAATCGATTCTCGTTAGGATCCTATCATAACCGTGCTACACCGCTCCCCACGGGGATTGGAGAGAGTGAGATAATCCCAGACAAGTCTGATACCGATTTCTGGACGCCAAAGGGACGGGACAGCTGGTGTGGGTAGATTCGGTCCTTTGCACGTGCCGAACGGCATCTAAACAACTGCGCTACCCATCTCCTATACAAATGAATTATTGCGTAAAAAACAAACGATGTCACATGGACCTGCTTTGCATCGGCAGGACTGAGGAGCTTTTGCTGATGGTAGAGCCGATCGATAACCCTTCGGAGGCGAGGCGAACCGAAAAGTTCGGCCGATGGATTGATGGTGATTCGCCACGAAGGCTCGTTCTCCTCATCAGGGTCCTTTTGTGGTATGGCCTATAAAAGAACGGACTGTGACGCACATACAGAGAGAGAGAGAGGGAGATAGAGAAAGAAAGAGAAATAAAAACGAAAATAAAGGAAAAAAAAGTCCCGTTAAATCTGTGGACGTCTTTATTGTTGTTTTATCGACGTTACATTGTCCACGAGCATAATGAACAAGAAAAAATCAATTAAGCAGGCAGATTGCGCAGTACACTTCAGTATAACGGAAAACTAGACGATATAAAAGAAAACTCCAAAATCATTAAACAGCTGCTACTTTTACGAAGAAAATATCGATTTTAACTTGTTCTTTCTATAGGCAGTTCAACACTATAATTTTAACTACTAAAATTCTTACCGGGTCACATCTAGCACAGTGGTTAAGGGCGCCCCCAGTACATGCAGGATCCCTGGTCGATCAGGGGTACCGTTTCGACCTATTCGCGACATTGGTACACTACATTGTCCATTTTCAGTTCAGTGGGTTTCGGAACAACATTGACCGGCAATTTGACTAACAATTAACTGTTGCCTCATGTGAATCGTAAGGACAAATCATAGTTATTGTATGGAATGCACCGGCATAAGAAACATTGAGGTAGACTGGACATAATCTGTAGAAAAAAATCCTTCCAAATGCTAACGTGGTGCCAGCCTCGTCTAAGGGAATAAAAATACTGATTTGATAGATCGATGCGCCAACACAACTCCGACAAAGTATGCATCATAAAGTCACACGATGTTATGAATGGAGTTGAATGCATTGCACATCTTTACGGGGATGATCAGAGCCAAATGGCTTATTATTTTATCCTTTAACGATGAATAAACACATTATCTGGCCACATCAGTTGCGGAAGGAAGCGCAGTGGAAGTGATGCTCTTCATCACGAGCGCGGTGCAGTTGGACCAAACACCGACGTCATGAAGCTTCCCATCTCTACGGAGTCGTGAAATTGCTCCTAGATTTGTCTAGGATCAGCTGACTTCCATTAATCCACGTGGAAACGCTCTCGCATGGCTAAACCATTGCTCTAGGGAGAATTAACTCGCCCTGAATTTAGCGATGTTCAAAAAAAGAAACAAAATCCTCAAATGGCGGCTGAACTAACGCGTTGAATGTTCAAAGACCTTCGTGGATGATGGATGTGTCGAAAGGAATCGAAAGCAAACAGCGTTGGGATCCTCAAAGTAGATGCAAAGATGGGTCATGTAAAAAAGCACGAATCATAAAATTACCGATTTTATGAGATTTGACTGCATCGATCGTCGATGAGCAACCGATTATCGATCTATTATATCGATTATTAAATTCCAAACCCATGTGGTTCACAAGTGTTCTATAATCTTTGTAGTCACATATATATATATATATATATATATATATATATACTTGCTTCCATATACAGTAATACCTTTCTGTATTGATCAACAACACTCATTTAGCTACACTCATTCTTAAGTCTATGGATTGATGTAGAAACGGAGAAGACTTCCAGTAAGAAATGTCGAGAAGCTCAAAAAATAAAGTAGGCGGAATGTAAACAAATGTGTGGCGTAAGAAAATGATATGATAAAGTAATTAAAGATAGTAACAAATGAAGAGATGGGAGATGTTTTTTCGAAATGAGCCTGTATTCTCTCACATTTGGTTAGGCGAAAGAGCCAGGATTATCATTTCTCTTCGTACTCTGAGGGATCTTCCAAGTTTCGTGCTTAAAGTGTTCGTGCTTCTTCTCCTACTTCCCAGCCCATCAAGAATCTCAACAAATCCCCGTAATTTCGCTACGCATTTAAGCCAAATGACACAATTTTGGCCTCTTGTAGGTGGCATTTCAGCATGTAGCGGCCTAGTCTAACACCCAAACATCGAAATTCTCTAGGTTTTGGATTTTCCCAATGAGGTTCTTTAAAGACGCCAAAAATGAACGTTCACATAGGATTCAGGGATTCTCAACGAGCTTTGTGTAATTCAGAGTCAAATGCATGAAAAAAAAGCAGACTAAAGAAAGTTGAGGAGTTGATTTACTTCAAAGGAGTAGGAACTCCACAGGACTACGGTCTACTACTGTTAGCTTCCCTTGCATGAATACCTTTATAACACAAAATACAGGATAACTGATGGAGGGTACGATGTTGATCCTCTGAGAGAACCTCTGATAGACGAGTCATGCATTATACTCTATTCGTAGCACTGTAGAGGTGCCTGAACGAATATTTGGCCTATACATGATTTAGGATACTATGAACACAAGATGCAGGTTAGAACCAAAAGCAGATTCTGTGCTACTTGCAAAACCCAGTACTCAGGCCAGATTCGAACTCGCAAGTACCCTTTCCGGGAGCTCATGTGTGACCCACTGCACCACGGATGCCCGTCCTATGCTTTTCTCTAGCGAGTTTTTTTACCCTACTGGCACTATCGGTAATCATCCGTCAACAGGAATGAGAACAAATCCGCATTAGACCCGAGTAAACTAGGGCTGCAGTCGAAACCACAATGTGTAACTTTTTATTTACAGCCAATTATTTCACTTTTTGCTCTATCCTTTGCTCTTTACTTTTTGCTTTTTTGCTTGCCATTTCAGATAACACCTTGCCACGGGAAAATAATGGGCAATGAATAGAAATTTCTAGAGATTCCTAGTTTATTGCAGGCCACATGTAACCACTGCGCCATATGCACGCTTTAGAATATAAACAAAATATCAAATATGCATAATAATGCGAGTCATGTTGAGTCTTTCTCTAGCTTCTTCTAGGGTGCACCCTGGAACCACAGCAACAACGAAACTGAGGGTACATTCGAAATGACATAAAACGGTACTCTTTTGAAAGTTTACGATCGTTCAATGTGCTCCTACACGTTGCCAATGGTTTAAATGTCTTTCGCATTCCCTTCAGAAGACAACCCACTGAAGTGTCTTCCCCCATATTTTTTCAGTGATTTCTCTCAAATTAGTAGGCAAGAGCACAGCAGATTTAAATGAGTATGTTTCTGGATAAAACGGAGCAAGCGCCTCAAGAGCAGAATTCGTCTTCTATTCCAAGGAAAGTTCTTGAAAATTGGGTAGGAAAGGAGAAGAAAGAGAAGAAGAAAAGAAAGAGGAAAAGAAGAAGAAGGAGAAGAATAGAGAGAATTTTTTTTAACAAGAAAAATCGATAGAACGGAAGTACCAATACGCTGCGATATTTTAACGACAAGGCGAATATTCACTCAAAAATAAAGAGCCACGGTTGTAAATTGCTAAAAAACGCGTGACTACAGTCATAGGTTACCGGCAAGACAGCCGGCTTACCTGGAATCGACCGAGGCGTGGACTGGCGATTTCGACCACGAATCCGGAATGCTGCTGTCCCATTCCTGGAGCGGCTGTGTGCTGCTCTGCTACATCATAACTTCTGCGGAGCCGAGCCCATATATTGATTTTCAGTTGGACAGACTGGTAAGAGACTCGAAGAGACGCGACGTCAGCCTCGCGCTACGTTTTCTCATTTGGAGCGTTTCACGTAGATAACAGTTAGTAGGTAACTACAAAGGTTTCTTAAGGAAGATACAGTGAAGAGTTAATGTATTTAATGACAGGAAGTATTTATGAAGAATGTCACAAGCGGAACATTGAGAGCTCGAATTCGGCCCCTATCTACTCTTTTGTAATGATATAGATAAAGTAAGATTGCATTAGGTTCATCGCCAGGTTGATTGCAGAATTTGACGTTCTAAGAAGATTGAGAACGTGTAGAGAAATAGTTAGAGCTGACCTACGGTGCACGTGCGGTCGATGGTTCGATCCTACGCGCTGGGTTCACCAAGCCATCCATCCCTTCGGGGTCGACAAATTGGTAGACTTATCTGGGAGATAGCAGCACTCACTTGACAGTTTATGTTTTTTGTTGAGCAAACACGAGGTGTTATTTCGTTTTTTTATTCACGAACAAGCCGACGCCTCGGCGGATTTTGTCTCTCTCAGAGCCTGGAAAGGTCAAGTTTACCGGGAAATGTGCGAAGAAGCTATGCTGTTCTGCGTGATTGAAATCTTGATTTAGCATTTTCTCTGTTAAGTTATGGAAGTGTTTGGCTGGGTTAGATTGCGATCAACTTGACCGTTCCAGACTCTGAGGAGGGCGAAATCCGCCGAAACGTCAGCTTGTTCGTCAACAAAGGATGAAATAACGCCTCGAGTTTGCTCAACAAGAATATAAAGAATTACTTGCGCAATGCCGAGGTTAATAGAAAATCGGTCGTGGGATTCCGCTGATAGATCGGTATGTTACCGTAGGTCATTATATCGGCCAGGAATGCATTCAGTCACATTTACCGATGCTTAGTGAAGTCCAGTACATGGCGCATCCTTTAGGGGGTGACCAATGGCGAGCTCTTTATCCTTTGATCTTCCCATAGGAAAGCTGGACAAACTGATTTCGTAGAAAGGAAGCTTTTCAATCGTCAAATTCGAGCTTTCGAGGTCCAAAAATGCGTCCGTTGGCATCCTTCTAAATATCAAGCAAGACCTGCTCGATAAAACGAGGTAAAGTTAATCGTAAACAAAAAAAATTTGAAAATCCCAACTCTCTCATGTTTACATGAGTAAGGGAAAAGTCGCAGAACGAAAGTAGGCAGCCGCTTGGTGCTTGCGTCTATGCTCTTTTAAGTTCTACGAATCGCTCATTCTCGCTTGCTCTGCTCTGGAACCCACTCGCTCACCATGTTGACTATCCGGGCCTGATAAAAACAACCACAGTAATAAGAGATGCTTACTTTGTTGATCTCGAATGAAGCTTCAATAATGAGTCTTCTTGTGAACTGCGTGTTCTTTAAATTCAACCGAAGAGAGCTAGTTTACCGCTCTTCCGTACCACCTTCTTTACATCAATGACAAAGTCTTTATACTGGATACTTGATACTTGAATGGCCCATCCTCACTGGTTGTGCGCATCCTAGCATTATCTTCATTATTCGGAGATTTCCTGGTTAAGCCATTGTGCTTACCTGGCATCCCGAGGTCGGCTTGGCCAAAGTCTGCCCCAGGTCTTCACCACCACAAGCAGTCGCAGCTCTTGTGGATCAGAGAGAGATATGCCACCATGCGACCTTGATACCAGGACGGTGGTGGATACTGGTATTGGTTTACTCTTAGCTAGGCTTCTTGATGCAAACCCCGGGCTCCTTCTCAGCTTTGGAGACCCTGCCAGTGGATGAATCCCCCCGCTGTACATCGCAGTTCGACACACAGGAATACCTCCCAGCCATGATGAGGCGGTAAGCCGATGGGAGGAAGTCTTTATAGAATGGTAAAATACTAGTTCCGCAGCTCTTCGGTAGATTACAAACGATTTTTATGCGTGTATCAAGCAGGCATACAGTGGCTCTCTAGAGCTTACGCGACTGTTGGCTACATAGCGTCTAAAACACTTTTTATGAGGATGACAATGAGACAGAGCGATACCTCGTACTCTTGCGATACTTCAATTGCCGTTATTTCTGGTATATGTTCTATCGCCGCCAATTCCTTCCAGAACTCTGTTTACTTGAGTAGTTGTTTGTTCTTCATCTAATGAACTCCAGTCCTGATAAGGCCGATTCACACAAAGAATTTAATTTACAAAAAAACAGGAAAAGGACAGATTAGGCCATAGTTGCCAATGCAAAGCTGGTTTTCCTTTTTGTGCAGCCAGAATATGATGCTACCTTTTTTCTATTTGTTGGGAACACTGCCTCTTACTAAGTGACGATACATCTCAAGCAGAGTTACTGACCTGACTCCGGTTCCTCCCATGTGCAGGACTGAACCTAACTCAACCAAGTGCTGTGTAATTCTTCAGCTATGACATAACATGACTTCATAAGATTTTTATAATGACATATTCGTCATCTATATATGAAATGGACATATGTGCACGTGGCCGCTGAAGAGATCAGAGCATGGACTGTTACTCCATTGCATTTCCGAATGTAGTGATCAATGGGTTGTCGCTCGAATGCGAATGAGTAGTGAGCCGTGAATGTCAGGCCCTGGAAAGGGTAATCGCGTTTCGATCTGGCTTGGGATCCAAGTTTTGCACATATCTTGGCATTACTATGATTGTATTTCACATAATAGCCTGCCGTGAAAACAACAATGGCCTGTAGATAAAAGTTATACGCTGTTATTTCGACTACAGCCTCAGGTTAACTGATTTTAATGCCGATTTATGTTCCCAAGATCAGTCCCCTCGACAGGTGATTGTTGATGGCATTGTTAACATAAAAAAGATTGGCTGAGAGAAAGGCAGAACGATAAAACGATAACCTCAGTGGTGCTGTGCGTAACACGTGAGCCCACGGCGAGGGTAATCGCTGTTCGATTTGGCCAGGGTCCAAGTTTTTCGAATATCTCAGCATCACTGCGGTTGAGTGGTGAGTATGTAGATTGAAAGCCGGTGGTAAATTGTTGTGGTCTTATAACTGATGAGCTCCCAGGGGCGTTGTTCATGATCTTCCCAAGTTCTAGAGCTTTAGGCAATACCGCTGATGTTCCCTCTTCGAGATTTTTCATAGCTTCTCTGTAAGGCTTTGCAGGTTCAGATAGAAGTTGACAGTTGCATGTAGTATGTGCCACTGGCAGATAAGGGATCTGTCTTGCTCATCGATCTATTTACTAACGGTGTCCTCCCAAAAGATGTTAAATACTGTTGATTTACGGTGGCTTTGTGAGTCTGTTTCTGAATTTTGCCTTTTCTGTGCTTTCCGTGAAGAAAAAGAATCTTGCGCAAGGAAGCCATTGGTACAACACCATGTTGAATTTTGGAAAGAATTACTTATCACCCTATAATGACAAGATGGAAGCACTGATTAAGATAAAACCCAACTTGGGTTCTTGTGGACAGTTTCTCCACTGGTCTTCCATGATTCGCATTCAACGCTGGCGAAAAGCAACAGAAACTGTGGGTTGACATCCATACACTTTATCGTTTTAATGAAATCAACCACCTTATTCGTTCCATTTGAGTAAGTGGGTTCTATAAGCGTTGAAATCGCCATTGATGAGATTATAGAAGGAATTGCGTCTCCTTAGAACCTCTGCAAACCCACATAGAATGCTTTGATCTCTTCTTGCTCAGAGTTTTTTTAGCACGGTCGTGACAACCTCTAATGCTGAATGACGGAGGCGTGGCATGACGCCTACTTTCCCTCCACTCATGCCGTATATTGAAATCAACTCATCCTGCCTACGATATCCTCATGAATCGTCTAATTTTCCTGCCCTTTACTCCATAATTCCATTCTTAAGTGTGTTTTGACAGGAGAGGGCAGCGTAGTCCCTGTTCATTAGGTAAATGGGCCAACTCATCAAAGTATTACCCCGACGTCGCCGCGAACCCAGCAAGCCTCGCGCTTCTCCGGGGTCTCGAAATTGGTAGCAGACTTGTCTGTAACCAACTCTCTCTAATCCACGTGGAAACGCTCTAGAATATCCATTTCCGGGTTCCAGGAAAAACCGACGCCATTTGAGAATTCAATGACATTTGTGACGAAGACGAAGAATTCTTCGTGCAGGATTGCAAGCTATATCCAAAGAAGTTTTGCGAATATCTCAGCATCGTTGTGGTTGTAATTCACATCACATCCTGCCGTGAAAAATTACAGTAGGCAGAAAATAAAAAGTTAACGTTGTCATTTCGACTACAGCCTCGGTTTAACTGGGATCAATGCCGATTTGTACTCCACAGATCAATCCCGCTGACGGGTGATTGCTGATGGCAGCGTTAGGTAGAAAACTAGCTGAGAGAAACACAGAGCAAGGGTCTCCGTGGTGCACTATGTAATGCGTGATCCCTCAGAAAAGGAAATCGTGGTTCGATCTGGCCCTGGGCCAAGTTTTGCGAATATCTCAACATCGTTGTGGTTGTAATACTCATCATACCCTGCCGTGAAAAATTATGGTAGGCAGAAAATAAAAGGTTAGCATACCCAAAAAGTTTGAAGACCTCTGTTGACAATGAAGGCGAGGAAATCGAATCGAATTCAAAAAGAAATGAGATCCACACAGTGTTATGCTTGTGATGTCAGGTCAAGTAACAAGAAAAATATCTGTTTTAGTAATAATTTTTGCGCTCATCTCATTCCTCTATATTCCTTTTATCAACTCGTGTGTGAAAATAACAAAATCAAAGAACAAGAGTATTATCGTTTACCTTTTGCATAGAAAACAACGGTCCTTCAAAGCATTTCGAAATAAAAACAATAATCAATTGCTTGCCAGAAACTGAACTTAAGGATCACCTGAAGCATTTTTTACCCATTACAAGGAGAAATTAACTTGCTCGACTGCCGACATAGTTGCCTTAGGCATTGACAGGAATTCTTCCAGGAAATGGCAATGGAGCAGAAACGTTGGTGTGAAAGCTATGGTGGAAGGAATAATATAGGGACTACGTCAAAATCGAAATAAAACGCATTTAATAAGAAAACATGGTGCAAAAGGGGAAGAAATCGAACTGGATAGTTCTCTGGTCACTGAGACTATATCCCGTGTACGCAGGGTGTCCCAATAATATTGGAAACGTTATGAATGAGGGAATATAATGGATATGCTGCGTTCGGTACTCTCCCTGAACATATCGGTAATCTAAAAGGTCAAAGCTCCATGCTCATCTTAATGCCTCAACGAACCTCTCAACACTCCACTACGCAACGTGCAAGTGAGCTAACATTTCAGCCACGTTAGGCATTCTGCGAACCACTCATATAGCTCTTGAATGACTTACCCAGCCATATGTGGGCTGTTCTCTACGTCTAGAAAGTATTCTCTATCCTCCCATATTATTACATATTTCTCATCTCAACTGCCCAGTGTTCAATGCATACAAATTTTTTAGTTAATGTATTATGTAATCGCTCACAACTCTCGTCCTACTTCTATACTTCGCTTTCTTTGCCTAACATTGCAGGTTAACATGCCATATAAACCTTGTGGGCGCCTTCACCCGCTCCAAGCATATGTGGCGTTCTCCGTCTTCTTTCTGCTGCTTCATTTCATAGAGTAGAATTTAATCGTAGAGCTCTCCACCATTTCTCTGACTTACGCCTTCCATTCCTCATACTACTATAGTGATCTATTGCAGACACCTCTACGCTTTTATTAGCGCAGCTCCGTACTTACATTACTTCTGCTGTTTGATCACGTTGTATATCTCGTTGCATGTACATTTCTCGATTTCGTCTGTTAATGCTACTTACATAGAAATTTAACTTCCCAGGTTTGAGGTTTGGCCTGCAGCACCTACAAAATTCGCGCGCTATAGGACGAAGGAAAAGAACCATAGACCACACAAGAATTAACTGCTATAACGGAAGCCATATGTGCTATTGTTAAAACCAATCCGTGACGTCATGGTTAAGCATTGAAGCAGTGGCAAAACCTACAAGTATAGCCGCATTTGACTGTATACATGACTTCATTTCGTTGCTCTAGGCACTTTGATAGAGCATTCAACCACATTAAAACGGGACATTCAAACATTCAAACACATTAAAATAAACCTATTTACTAAGTAAACTCATTGGTTTATCGAGAAGTGTCGTCGCAACCTGATTATTGGAAATCAGTGATAACATGGCACAAAATGAATGTCACAGACATAACAATAGTTTAAAATTTTTTAGATGTAATACAATATACAGTAGTCAATATTCTAAAACATTTGAAGCACCAGCATATTCCCGCTGTTAATGGACGAAGCTGGTATTGTGTAAAACACCCGTCATGGAGTCCTGGCATGAGGACTTGCTCATTCGGTAGAACGACAGCAGTTCTGCTCCTGAGCGCTGCCAATACATCATGGCACACAGGACAAGCACATGCCACCACTGATGTGAACATCCAATAAGATCAAAAGCACCTGGGTACAGCCGTTCAGGAATTAGGGTCACATAAAAGAAAAATGCAGCTCCAATCAGACCATACAGTACGAAAATATCCATCAACCATGTTGCGACGTGGGCACTGGACAGACCACCGTGCAAGTACACCCAATGGATCGTTGGGCAGAACCCAAAGATCGCTATCGAAGTGTAGATTATGTGTAAATAACCGATCCGAGATCCCACAACCTTCTGATCAAAAAAATCCCTTCGCGTTGGAACATACACAGCCACCATAAATATTGTTAGAAGCATATACAAATAGGTGTTAAGGTGCTCCTGAAAACAAAATTCTAACTGCGCTAAATTCATGGAAGTAATTGACTAAGTACAAAGTATTCTATGGAAGAACTCCGCAAATCATGTGCTAGTAGCTTTCGTCATATGCGCATCGTTCCGCTGACCACGAACTATACGTGGACGCTGGAGATGACCAGTGCGTAGGATGTGCTATATCTTAGTACCATACCAGGAGGCCAGAATTTAGAAAAAAGATCCACAATGAAGATCTGTAGATAAGATCCGTGTCCACTGAGACCCTAACAATGTAAGCAACGAAAGTCATGCACAACATCACCTTACTAAGCGAAACGAAACATCAAACCCACTACAGACTGTTTAAGATACTAGAAGAGTGATGTTCTCCGCAATGTGTGACAAGAGATGAGTTGTCTGCGCTGATGTACTTTTTGAACTTGGTCATTAGTTTGAAAAATGTTCTACGCAAGAAGGAACACGACCAGTATCGATTTTCGCAGTCTTTGAGGTGTATGCCGCGAAACAAAAACTACAACAACGACGAGATAATGTCACACCGAAGAAGAAGTCTTACAGAAAAACATGCCTCCGATAAAGTTGCGGTCGACAATTGTCACGCTCTGATTTGCTCCGCAAAAGAAGAAAGCCACAATGTAAGCCAATGGACCAATATAAGCAGTGGTCGTCCAACTTTTCCATAACGCGAAGATGCTGAGATATTCGCAAAACTTGGACGATGGGCCAGAAAACTAGCTGAGAGAAACGCAGAGCAAGGGCCTCCGTGACGTAGTATGTAATGCACGAGCCCCCCGGCAAAGGGAAATCGTGGTTCGATCTGGCCCTGGGTCCAAGTTTTGCGAATATCTCAGCATCGTTGTGGTTGATTTCGCATAATACCCTGTCGTGAAAACTGTAGTAGGCAGTAAATAAAAAAAAGTGAACATTGTGTTTTCCATAACAATAGAGATCTTCCACCCACAACTACTCACAATTACAAGATTTTTTTAAATAATGACTGTGCGAATCTATTGCTAGCGAGGACCAAAATTAAAGTGAATAGACTATCGTCAAAAGAAAGTCCTTTCGCAATCTAACTTTTTGTTTGTCCTCCACAACAATATTGTCCCAACGATTAACTCGGCAGCGGGCTATCGCCTCCGTAGTGTAAGAACTGTCGTCTCAAAAAAAAAGGGAAAAGCTGAGCAGTTCAAGAAGCAAGATCTCAAAACTAGACTATGACTTGGACTCGGCTTTAGAATACATGAGCTCTTCATACTGATAAGAAAAAACTGCCTCACCACCTACTCACCTAGCCCTACGTCAAACATAGTAATGAAATAAAAGGATAATACTCGTGAAAACATAGCAAGAGTTTGAATTTAAACAAGAGAAGTGTGTCATTGAAATTTCCCACACTGACAGCAAAGAGCTACAGCGAGGTCGAGCAGTAAGGAGAGCAAGAAAAGAGAAATTTGTCGATCTAACCTTTTATGACTATTCATGCTTCCTGGACTCCACCTAGTTGGGATACAGATGCGCTTACGTTTTAAAAACTGTTCAACGGATAGTGCCAAGAGTATCCCATCCCACGCAGGCAAGAAAAGGAGTTTGTCTGGTTTTCGAATTACCTTCCTACTCGAAAACGATGCCACCGCAGACACCAAGTTAGTGAGGATTTTCGGAGGTTACATTTCTCGGAAGGACAGTAGTCACTGTACAGGTGTTAACAGGTGTATTTTACTATCTCTCGTTAGCAAATGAGGAACGCAATCAAAATGTTGACAAGATTTGTTTACCACGTTGGTGAATACCCTAAAACGGTGTGCTTCTCGTGTACGAACGACAAGTAGAATCCCTTAGCTTCATGATCAGCACTCTATTACGGCGCTGATCACCAGGCGTTGTTGGTTCCGCGGTTAAATTCCAGGAATTTTCCTCATTTAGGAAACTAATTTAAGAACAACATGGGAATAGTGCTAAACTATGAAGTTCGAACTAAGAACACAATTCTAAACTGCAAATTACCTTGAAGCAAAAAAATGCGGTGTAGATTCCTGACAAGTACATTCCTAAAAGACCTGCCGAAATCCCGAAAGTGTCTAGTTTTAAAAATTTCTGTCGTTTGGTCTCACTTGCGCAGCAGAAGGTGTGATACGCAGCCGAGAACAACATGCAAATCTGAAGCAGGGAAGAACACAATTCTGATAATTTCTTGTAAAAATGCCCATTTTTTTGCACTCAGCATTAATCGTTCTGCATTGACTACATGAATTCTCATCTTTTGCGATTTTAAGGAGGTTAATACAACAAGAAATTTGATAACATATGCCCCCTCCCAACGGTTTACCGCGTCGTCGTGGCTGGGAGGTGTTTCTGGGTGTCAAGCTGCGATATACAGCTGGGCGATTTATCCCCCAATTAGGGTTTCCCGAGCTGATAAGTAGTCTGGCCTTTTCACCAAGACGCTCAGCTAAGAGAAAACTAGTACCAGGATCCACCACTGTCCTGGTATGAAACTGATCGCATGGTGGCAAATCTCCCTCTGATCCACTAGAGCGGCGACTACCCGTGGTGGTGACGAGGTGGGCAGAATTTGGCTAGACTCAGGACTTGAGGGAACTACAATGGCTAATCTAGAAAACTCCGAAAAAAGTGGAAATTATGCTGATGGGCCGTCCAAATATCCAAGTAAGTAATAACTTACGTCAGCAGCTTAAGGTTCTAAAACTGAGTGTATTAGTTGGAACTGCTCAACTATTCTTGGTCTTCATGCTTAGAATAGAGAAAGTGCAAAAACACCACCTGTGCTCCAAACAGTGCGAGTGAAGTGGTTAGATGGTCGTGAAAATGACCACCCAGTAGCGGTATGCGATGCACATTCATCTCGTACTGACAGTAAGTGAAATAAACAAATCCTAGTAAGTGGCTCCAAATGTTGACTGTCTCATTCGTCCAATGGAAAATGCTGAAAATATGCTGCTCCACGTTTTCGGTATAGAACTAGGCGAATAATTATGGTTGACGAATACTAAATTTCGATAGAAGATTGGGAGAATCTGATGTTGGATCGGGAGCGAGTAGCGCAGGATTTCGAAGTCCAGAAAATCAGCATGAAGGAAATTGATGCCATGCCAGATTTCATCGCGCCGTATTCATTTCCCTTGGCCCTTCTTAGAAAAAAATTGTTGCTGGAGGTTCCAATGGCAAATTAAGGAGAACCAACGAAAAAAAGAAAGATTTGCTTTTATGCACTTAAAATGAAAATTTCACGGCGATGACGTTAAAGGCTTGCACTCAAGTGGCTGGGAAGTACACTGGTGCTGGTCGAGGAATGGCTCCAACAAGGTACCCAGATTTCAACACAGTCCTACTCACGATTAATGGTACATGTTAGGGCCACTTGATGCTTAATAGGAATAGAGATAATATCTAATCATCTAGTACGATCTTTCCTTGCAGTTTTAAGAAACTCGCACTACAATACCTCAATTCTTGAAATCTTAATTCCCGCCTATGGCGCACTACACTTTCCGGTGGGCTCCACTCTTGCGATGACCGTCATGCTTTTAACACGAAGCCCTTCATTTTTACTTTTTTTGTAAGCCTGGAAGCCATGTGAAGCCTACAGGGATTTGTGGCAGTAAAAGTCCATTTTAACCCTGGTACATCCCCTGCAATCCAAATGACAACGCGATGGCCCGGCTATCCCAAGAATTCAGGGACAATCTGCTCAAGCTGAACCCACAGTTCAGGAACCTTTGTGGACGATCAGTGCGAGGAAACGAACCGGATGTTAGAAGCGCTAGGATCCGCAGAGTAAATGTGAAGACGGGTCGCGTAAAAGTATATACTATATTTATGTACGTATAGGGCGCGTGTGGTTGGAGCGCCACTGCGACACACACGTGGAATTGATCCTCACCAAGCTTCTATCCCTCCGGGGTCGGCAAATTGGTACCAGACTTATCTGGGAAGATAACAACACCTGCAAGATACATCGAAAGGCCACCTTGAATCATTGTAAAAGCCAGATATGCATTCAATCACCTCCAACGATACTTAATGGAGTCGAATGCATGGCGCATCCCTCATGGACTCATCAACGCCGAGAGCTTTATCCTTTATTTATCCTTTATGTACATATATATATGTATATTTATAGATATAAGTAATAGAAAAATAAAGCTCTCGGCCTCTTTCAACCGTTGAAGGATGCATTCGACTTCAACCATTTTAGAGGTGAATGAATAGCTGCCCTAGATAGATGATGATGAGTGGATGTATGTACTTGCGTCGGCCTATAGATATATCAAATCACTCCTGCTATCCTAGCAGATAGGTCTAGTAGCGACTTATCCACCCCCGAAGAGGCTGGAAAGCTTGGCGAGGCCAATGAACGAGATCGAAACAAAAACCACGAGTATAGTGCAGGACACTTCTAATCACTATGCTATGCGCACTCCATCATCGCTAAGGAACAGATCACCGCCGAACATCTTATCCTTTATGTAATTTACCTTTTTTGCGCACATCATATTCGTCATATTAGGCGGTCGGTAGTGTCCAATTACGTATTTATTGACCCACATCGTTGGTTGTAACCTGTTACGGGTGACCAATCTATATGAGCCGTGGTCATGACACAGCTCTCGAGAAAGACATCGGAAACAGCGAGTCATTCTGAAAAAAGAAAACCCTGAAAATAATAGCCTTGATAAAGTGCAAAACTTCACGTTACTTCATTAATATTTAGTACGACTTGAAATCGACTATCTGTTTCCAACGGCATAGCATCTCAATGCCATTCAGGGTCAAGTCACACAACGTGTATAGGCAGATATAGGTAGGTTGGTTCTTACAGATATCCAAAATGCAAGCAAACACAGATTAAATTACACTGCACTGACAATGGAAAATACTAGCGCAAGAAGATCCACGATATAGGTCGTGTTGTGATGATCGTTTGATAATGGACAGTTCTCGGGACAAGTTTCAAACGACCAGAATATAACAGCGCTAAAAACCAGAATTCGTGGAATTTATTTTCGTTCTTATTGCATTAAGAAAAGTAACGAAAACAATCTTGGCGGCAAACACTTTTTAGGATTGTTTCTATTGAATAAAAGACCCTTTGTTGAACCATTTTTCTTTCGTTATAGAACCGCTTCATAAGCTCCCTCTCTTTCTTTTCCTTCTTTGCGCTCTGTGTCTCTCGTTACATACATGTATATATATATATATATATATATATACCTATATATACGTATGATATATATATATATATATATATATATATATATATCTTAATGGTTCACCGCCTCTTCGTCGGTGTCAAGAATTCCTGAGCGCGGAACTGCGATGTGTAGCGAATGGGTCATTCTCCACAAGGTTTTTTAACCTGAGAAAAAAGTTTGAAGTTTCAGTCCTAAAGCCCAGCTAAGAGGAAATTCGGTGCCACCATTTGCTGACGCAAGCATTAAATGAAAATTCTTATTTCTCATCTATGCTTGCAAAACAGCTAATAATACAACGCAATCGTCCTAAAGGAACCCTCCGTTCTTAGATTCAGAAGTTGCAATAACAGCAATCCACTGCTAATCGTACCATAAGCATGTAATAGAAAGTTATGAATAACACAAGCACTTTGTTAACTTTTTTTTATTTACTGCCTATTACAGTTCTCCATGGCAGGGAAAATATTATGTGTGATACAACCACAATGATGCAGAGATATTTCCAAAACTCCAGACCGCAAGTATTTGCGGTGGGGAACGAACGCGCTATTACCCTTTCTGGAGACTAACCTGTTCACCATTACACTATAGGAGTCCATCGTTTCAAATGATGATGGCAGCGATCGATAGAACTAGCTCACAGACTTCGTTCCCCTCACAGACATCTGCGGTCCGGAGTTTTACAAATAACTCTGCATCATTCTGGTTGTAATACAAGCACTGTCTAAGTAAAGAATTCGCAAAAAATACCAAGTGGGCAGAAAACTATTAAGGCACAATATTTTTAAAAAGTGGCCTATGAGGTATATATTGTAAAACAGACTTTTATTACTTCGAGACTCTGCTACGATCTGCCAGTCCTTCTAAAATGTTCGTTTCACATACGTGACTACCGTCAGTTCCACGAAACCCGCAAAAACTGTAGAACTCGTCAGCAATTTGTGAACACGGCAAGGCAGACTTCTTCTCAACAATAAACGATAAATCTCCGAAACTAGAGGGTTTTGTTGTTGAAGATATCACAAAATTATAGAACAGCTCTCCTTTTATCTATCTAGAAGTACATATACTACATTTTACTATAGCTCACCATACAAACACATTGCTGTCAGCAATTGGAAGGATTTGATTTTTCTACCTGTGTCGAATACATTTCAGTAATCCCTATATTTGCCTATCACAGCCGGTTCCTATCATAATAGTGATAAATGGAAAAAACAGTGAACTAGTTCCATAGAACTGATTATTTTATACCCTTACAAAGGGCGCATGTGGCGCAGAGGTCGGAAGCGCTCTGTAATACACATGGGATCGATTCCCGCGTACCTTGCCCACTAAGCCTTCCATCTCTTCGGGATCGGCAAATTGGTACCAGACTTGTTTGGGAAGATAACAGCACTGGCTCGATACATCAGTAGGCCATCGCGAGTCATTGTAAAGGCCAGATATGCATTCATTAACCTCCAAACGATGCTTAGTGAAGTCGAATGCATGGCGCATCGTTAAGGGAATGATCAACGCCGAGCGCTTTATCCTTTTTTTATAAGGTATTGTGCCGGTTTCCTAATAACACCCTATAATTTTTTGATAACTAAATAACTTAGAACTAGAGAGCTGAGAGAGACTGGTAAGCTACCTTTGAGTAACGTACAGAACTCAGCAAGGTCTACGTGGCTATCAAATGCTAAACATTAAAAATAAACGGGCCTCAGTCAGCTGACCCTGAAAGAGCTCCGATGCGACAGCCTTTGTAAGATGAGTACGGAAAGACTACTAGAATCTCAGGACCAATCTAGGCAGCCTGGAAGTCTCGAAACACGTACAAAATCTCGAAATGTACATGCTCACTAGCATCTGAGCCCTAAATTGCGGATTTGATCATGCAGGCAAAAAGGGCGAAGTAAGACGTCATAGTACTGGCCGAGTCGAGACGACCCCACCCATTCAACACCGTCTATGACACCGGAAAAGAAGTGTTCGTCAAGACATGCGATAATATAGGAGTCCGCGGCGTCGCAGTTCTCGTCAACACGAGTTTGGCAATGAACATTGATTCCTTCGAACAACTAACAATTTGAATCGCTCGTTTATGGTTGAAGAGATGTGGATCAATGCCGACTTAGACAATCTTCATCAGCTGCGCACCAACATCAAATTATAACGAAGAGGAGGTCGAAGCGTTTTATATGGACTTGCAGAAGTTCTGTAAAGAACACGATACACCATACATTCCCTAACGTCATCATTAGAGATTAAAAAGCTAGGACTGGACCCAGAGGAACGTCTGGAGAGCGTCACAATGCGACCCAAGGGTCGGAATGGAACGAGTACAGTGAGAGGCTGTCTGAGATTATCATGACGACCAAAACCATTCATGCTAACTCGCAATTCCAAAAGCCTCACCTTTAATGCTGGGCGTGTGATTCTCCCAATGAAAATTATCACAACAAAACAAGCAATATCACGGTAAACTAGAGGTTTTCCCAACTGATGTCGCCGTTGTTCTGAAATTCTAAACGCCCCTTTCACGAAATATTCCATTTCTGCCGAAAAGGAGAGACAGCCGCCAAGTTAAAAAAGAAAATCCTAAAACCACTATAAAGATTTACTCGGATCATTAGTCGGCTCTTAAGAAGATTTCGGTGTCGATCAATGCGGAGGTTAAAAGAAAGTTGGTCCTGGAATTTACTTTGAATAGCATCGAAGACGTCGTGAGAAGAACAAAGAACAAATAACTCTGTGCCCACTTTTTCGGTTCCACGATTCTTCCTGCCCAAACGCATACGTCAGAAACCTGGTCGCTACGTGAGCACAATGAAAGATCATTCAGCGTTACAGAATGCGAAATCGAAAAGACAATGCTAGGAGTATCCTGCACCATGCAAATCAGGTAAGGGATCCGAAGCTTGGACCTACGTCAACGGTCAAAAAATCAGAGACGTCGTTTTATATGCCAAACTGTCTAAGATAAGATGGGGCGCACACGAAATACGTATGAGCAACAATGGATGGACAAAAGCCGTTTGCGATTGGATTCCCCCGGATGTCCAACACACATCAAGAAGGATAACAGGAAAGACATGATGCTCAACTGCTCAACAAATCCCTATAGCCAGCAGAACGAGTTGGGCTACTCTTGTACTTAATAGGGAGAAGTGGATGGTTTACCGACGCCCCCCTGAGTGTTGTTCTTTTCGCTGTAAAGAAAAGTAGTAACTTTCCTGTAATGTTTGAGCTTCGTTTTAAGTGATAAGAAATGATAAGAACCTGCATCATGTTGGTGAAGTTCTCTAGACTCTGATAGTTTAAATTTTAACTCATAAAGTGCGTTATGAACTGAGAAATGCTGGTTCAACTCTTCTGGTACATGTGAATTTGAGGTGAAGCTCAAAGAATGGGCTCAAATATTCCTGGCATCAATGCATTGGTGGAATTTCCTACCGTTTCGATTGGGAAAATCAGGATATTTATTCAGGAAACAGGATATTAATCTTGAGGGATATTTTAGATGACGCTAATATATGTCGCGCCTCTTACGAGTTCATCGTCATTCTTCACTTTCTCTGTCGATTTCTTCTTTTTGCTTCCTCTTTCACTTTCTGGTTTAGCTCTATCTTGATAACATTCCTATTTGAAATGATGAAATTCCTTGCTAATCGTTTTTGATTGATTTTGCTGATCAAGTATTCAATATCATGGCCTTGAACCGCGTCAGCTGATGATGTCTTCAGCTGTCAACTTCGGATTCGATCGACTTTTCATCGAAAATAACCGTGAAGAAATTAGAAATGTGGAGCACAACGTTGAGCCATTTGTGCATTCTGTTCAAAAAGCCTGACGAAGGTGAATTGAGGAAAGAGGATCAAAATGTTGATGAGGTCACTGATGAGTGAATGTTCTTACAACGTAATGCATCACAACTTCTGAAGCGCGCAGAACTTAGACTTATCTATGGATTTCTTCAAATTGATATTTACGAGCT
The DNA here is from genome assembly GCA_018806985.1 of Angiostrongylus vasorum. Classification (NCBI taxonomy): domain Eukaryota; kingdom Metazoa; phylum Nematoda; class Chromadorea; order Rhabditida; family Metastrongylidae; genus Angiostrongylus; species Angiostrongylus vasorum. The sequence goes on along the minus strand of JADANN010000033.1, from coordinate 2,417,862 downwards.
TGTCATCTCTTGTCGATTATTAAGTTGAGTCGCTTTCCGTCAGTATTTTCCACACAAGGAGCAGAGGTACGGAATGAAGTTATTCGAGTTGTGCTCGAGAGCTGGGCAGGCCTACAGAATTATGGTGTATACTGGTAGCGACTCCTTCGTAACTGTTAATGTGGCGCACAGTGCAGTCATGAAGGTCGTATGCGATTTGAAGGTGGATCAGTTTCGACACGGGTCTTCCCTTGCTTGAGAACTTACTGCGAGTAGGACCATTCTTATCAGCATCTTTAAAAGAAACATGAAAGCATTTCTCTAGCAAGTCAACCACTAGAAGCTGAAGAAAACAGCGGACTGCACAACAGAATGGGAGCTCTATAATGGTTCAAATATTTGAAAATAAAAGAGTACCATTACGAAGTTCACCGTTCACGAACCTTCTCTATTCATGAAGACCACAGATGATTGAAAGCAAGACTTTTGGCTACAGGCAACAATAATGGATTGAATGTAAAGACTGATTACATGTGGAATTTAAATAAAGAATAAAGGATAAAACTCCCGACATTGATCAATACCCGAGAAATGCGCCATGCATTCGACTTCAATAAGCATCGTTGGAGATGATTGAATGGCCTACCGATATATCGAGCCAGTGCTGCCATCCTCCAAGACAAGTTTGGTAGCAATTTGCCGATATCAGAGGGCGCGAAGGCTTCCTGAGTTTGGGGCGCGGGGATCCTGTGTATTGGCGGGCGCCTCCGACTACTGCGCTACATGCGCCTCCTAAGACATGTATATAGTGACTTAATATAGCGAAGAGCTATCCTATATTGTCGAGTTCCAGTGTTCAAGTAGGGACACTTCTGCTAGGGACACTTCTGCTCCTCTTCACCGCCCACAGTCTCTACGCCCCGCACTCCCTTTAACATCAGTAGTGTCTTGTTATGGAATGAACTGGTTCAAAGAAGACCTTTTTAAATGCTTAAATGGAGACAACAGATTCCATTGAGCCGCACTTGACGTAATAAATGTGTTAGATGAAAAAACGGATAAAGTATAAAGAAGACGATAAAAAGGCTCTTTAGAGTAATGCACATCGTCGCCAAAGAGGCGTGCAGGAATTTCTATGCACCTGGTTCGCTATATATTAGCAGGTCTTCATTGTATGAAGAAAAGCAGAAATAGTGGCAAGAAAACTGCATATCTTAAAAACCAACTTCCACTAAACCTCGAAAACATAACAATAATCCTCCGCTTCACTGAGATGACACAAGGTAGCATAAAAACTTCTACTCGTCTAACGTTTCGGATAGCATGAGGATGCTGAGATATGAGCAAAACTCGGAATCTCACTTGCTCTACGAACCCGTAATTACCCATCTCGAGCTCACGCGTTATCCACTGCACCGACCGAGGCCCTCGCTTTCCCTTTCTCTCACCCATGTTTTTACTCCGTCGGTGCTATCATCAATGAGAGGTCAAAGAGGATGATTTGGGGAGAATTAATCGGCAATGAACCCAGTTAAACTCAAGTGGAAGTCGAAATCACGATGTTTCCGCTCTTCTTCTCCACATCATTCGATCTCTTTTACTGCCCCAGACCATTCCCGTTGCCGGATGATTGTTAATGGCACCGTTAGGTTAGAAAATTGGCTGAGGTAAAGGCAAAGCAAGGGCCTCTGTGGTGCAATGGATAACGCGCGAGCCCCCGCAAAGGTAATCCTGGTTCGAAACGCACCTGAAGCTCCGAATTTCGCTCGTAGCTCAGCATTTCACAGAATAATATACTTGAGTTAAGAATGGGAGAGATTTAGACTGAAAACTTTGCTTTGTCGCACAGATATATGCACAGCTTTTCTAAAATGCTCCTTTTTCCACCTTTTGTATAAAACACAAGTTTTCAAAAAAGTTGGAGAATCACATGAAAATTTTTAGTCCTAGGAGCACAGGCGACGGCTGGACTCACTTTCTCAATTCTGGTTACGAGCATTGGCCAGAAAACTTCGTCCTCTGGGATTCTGGAAACCAGAATTCATCCCATTACAATCATAAACAGTGTTTGCAAATATATGTGGAATGCAGTGGGTTCCATTTCAGTTTAAGTCCAATAAAAGCCGAGATGCTCCTTCAAAATTGACGGCGTGAGTCACCTCATGGTAAGAAGTAGCCGGCGGTGCGATGAGGCAGTAAACTCTAGGTTTGGTAACGCCTCATAATCAACGAAATGACTACTCACTGCAAAGGAAGGAAGAATACATAATTTCAGAGGCATAATTTCAAAATAGATCACTGGAGTTCCGATCGGATCTACACATGCTACCGTATTCGGCCCTTCCTTATGGCAAGATACCATTATTTCAGGCTGCTCACCCACCCCTATTTTGCCAGTGATTTGCTACATTAAAGAAGACAAGTTGTTTGAGGTTAAATCACTTGTCGAGCTTTCCAGTAGAGACTTCTTGGTAGGGTACACGTGTGAAGAGGATAATGCAAACCCCAATATAAATTAAATGCGTAAAATGGTGTTGAAGTGGAGAGATAAAATTGACATTATTATGATGTAATGACCTTAGGCGACATTTCGCCCCAACTCATTAAGACATCAACCATTCGAAATCTATCACCGAGAAGAATTTTCATTGCTATAAGCAACCGGATGTCGTACTATCCTGCGTATTTCGGAAGAATTAGCAAGTGGTGCACTAATTTCCTCTTTATAATGGATTAGATAGGGGGCGCATGTGGCCCAGTGGTAGGAGGTGCCCTGCAACACACACGTGGAATCGATTCCAGCAGCGATGGCCCAGCAACCTTCCATCCCTCTGATGTCGGCAAATTGGTACCAGACTTGTCTGGGAGGATAACAGCACCTGCGTGATACATCGAAAGGCCACCGTGAGTCATCGTAAAGGCCAGATATGCATTCAATCACCTCCAAACGATGCTTAATGAAGTCGAATGCATGGCGCATCCCTCAAAGACTGATCAACGCCGAGAGCTTTATCTTTATCGTTTAATGGCTTAGATATATGCGACTTTACTTCTTCATGTTTCATACTGCTTTAAGTTAGAAAGATGGCAAATTGTATGTTAACAGTGGTAATTAATTACAGGTTGTAAAAATTGTAGGTAGTAAACAAAAAGTTGCTTTTGTAAGAATTCCAGATTGTGAACTAAATTTTCTTGAGAACCACATTTCTAACATAGGTTGAAGCCGACGGAAAGTAAGTAGGAAATAAGACACATCAGAAGGCAGTAGTGTCGTGGTAGTAAAGCCAATCAACACGAGCATGGAACTGGTTTGATCACGATCGCGAAACTTGTGCGGCTATCTCAGGACCCCAAGGAGAACCGACTCGATCACCATTCAGCTACATTTGTGACGAAAGAAATATCCTCAAGCAGCAGTTGAACCCACACGTAAAAAGTTGGAAGATGTTTATAGATGACAAAGGTGAGGAGACGAATCGATTGCAAGAAGTCCTGGGGTTGGCACAGTAGATGTGATTAAGGGATTGTGTAAAATGAAACAAATAATAGTAAGACATACTAGACAGAAACACATCGATGAACCCTTAATCCTTTGCAGACAATAATTTTTTATAACACCGAATAGACAACGGTATCACAGTTGCACCTATTCAAGTCTTCTCAATAATTTACCACCTTAGCGTGATGAAAAGATCTCCCTAAGCGTTGAACTCACACATTTCCGTGTTCTCTTCAATAGTTCCTCTCTTTTTTTCACCCCTCATTTACTTTTCATTTCATTTCACTCTTCATTCGCCGAAGTTTCTCATAGCGAACGAAACTCGTATAAACACAGGTTTTGCTTAAATGATTAACCTACAACGGACGCACACCGTTTAGCGCAGATAGCCCAGTGGAATACCAGCAATTCTTCGTTGCCTGCCGAAAACAGTTCAATTAATCCGGGCCTAATCTCGATGCCAATCAGTACTTTCCTACACGCTAATTGTTCGATAATTTGCCGTAATTATTCATTAGATTACGAGACATCGAGGGTCTTGACCTTCACATTTTTTACTTTTCGAAGTGCCATTCTCACTGGTTGTGCGCACCCCAGCATAATCTCCATTTTTTCGGAGATTTGCTGGTTAATCCATTGTGGTTCCCTAGAATCCCGAGGTCAGTCTGGCGAAAGTCTGCCCCAGGTCTTCATCACCTCACGCAGTTGCAGCCCTTGTGGATCAGAGGGAAATTTGTCACCATGCGACTAATTTTATACCAAAAAAGGTGGTAGATCCTGGCATTGGTTTACTCTTAGCTAGGCTTCCTGATGGAAACTGGAAACGCCGGACTCCTTCTCAGCCTTGGAGACCCTGCTCGGGGATGAATCCCCCGTTGTACATCGCAATCCGACACCCAGAAACACCTCCCAGCCACGATGAGGCGGTAAACCGTTAGCTGGACTCTATACTACACTGTATTACAACTGTCAATCGTGCAGCCGAATTGCTGTCAGCATTTGGATTTTTTTGTTACTAGTAAATTCGGGTTTCTTTCGCAATTTATTGGTGCAATTATACATTCCACGTGCCAACAATGGTTCACCGTGCTGATGCCAACTGGAATAACAATGATTTGCTGACTGAAATCTGACCATCACTATGCTTCATGGGCTTTGTAGTTTTCTAAACCTCACACTATGTACATTGTTCTGTTTTCTATAGTCCTCAATACATTTTCGCTGACTGAAAAAGGAGGGAGTGGGGGGAGCACTTAACACACTTAGGGAAATTGATGGACTTCTTTTTACACTTACTTTTTGTTTCACCGTCTTAGTTCGTAGGTTGCGGTATGTTTACAACATCATAGTTAGACTTCGCTCAAGTACTTCAGGTGTTTCTGTGCTGTCGTATGCTTTAGATACGTCATCACCAGCAACTCTCCAGAAAATAGAAATTATGCTGGATCCCGCACAACCAATGAAGACGGGCCATCGACGTAACCAAGTATCCAAGCAAGCTACGTCATTGTTGTTAGCATTTGAACTGAACAAAATAATTAGTAAGATTTTCAACTACCAATTTTCACTTGGCTATCGTATGAGTAATCAATATTTTTTCTATTCATAAGCTTGATCGAAGAAGGCATGAACTCTTTATCGTGGCTAACATTTCGTCGCATTCGCTTTTCGTGGGTAGCGCCGCAAAGTTTCAAGTCCACTATCCACCGCTTACTCTGTTTGAACATGAATAAAACGGAATAACTAGTAGCAGTCTTTGGAACAGGACTCCCTCAAGCATTCCTTATCCACTGAAAACGGGCGACAAGTGCAGCGCAATGGCTAGAGATGCCCTGCGATACACACTTAGTCGTTGGTTTCGACCAATGCCCGTGCTCACAAGCCTCCCGTATCTCCGGGATCGGCAAAGTGGTACCAGGTTTGTCCGGGAGGAAAGCAGCACCGACTTTATATAAATCGTTGGCCGCCGCAAGTCAATGAAAAGGTCAGATATGCATTCATTCACCTCTAACTATGCTTAATGAAGTCGAATGCATGGCGCATCCCTTAGGGATTGATCAACGCCGAACACATTATGCTTTTGCTTATCCCTATTGGAAACGGTTCCATCTATGATGCTTATGAATTCAGTGCTTTGATAATGATGTGTTATATGTTTCTATGACCGTGAAATCCTCGCTTATCATTATGGATCAACGTTTTAATTCCATAAAGTCCCAGAATCCCTCAGAACTGAAGAACTCGATGTTGTTGTTTCCCGACTGCTCATTCTCTATTCGATTATTTTTTATGTGTTTATGCTGCACTTTACGAAATAAATGATCTGATACTTCTCTGATCGTATTGACTCGTGACGATCGACATCACCACCATTGTGCTATCCGCTCCCTACTGGTACATATTGGATAACCCACTGATTAAATACAAAATCTGCGGCGAAAGATCTGCGTTGCAAAAAAACGGAAGCAGTGAGAATGAGTTGATATCAATTCACGTCGACCGATATACTTGTCCAACGCGCTCAATTTACACGCGACAAGAAGATCGTTTACAACAACAAATGCTGTTCACTTGCGCGTTCAGCTGAGCAGAGCGAATCGGGTGCGCTCCGTTATTATCAAAACGAAGTGATACGCAAAAGTTCTGTAAATCTTTGTCGAAGACACCAACCGCAAATTAGAAGACGTCAATAATAGCGAATAGAAGCTCAGAGATAGGATATGAAAACTAGAATGCAAACTTTCTTAGCGGCCTGCTATCCATAGTGTGCACCTTCCACGGATAATCATTCATTTTTCGAAAAAATAAAATCGCAACCTTACATACTGACCGAAAAATGCAACGAATTCTATGGGAAATCGATTATGTCCTACAAACGGAAACGGCTGCCTACTTTAGACCTTCACAGGCTCATTGGAAATAAACATTCGGTGTTAATCTCTGAAGAATGTGCCATGCAATGGATTTCATTAAGCGTCGTTAGAGGTGGATTAAATTTTTTCACCTATGCAGTGAGTTTGCACAGCTTATTGATGCCAGTGTTTTTATCTTTGCGTACAACCCTGGTGCTAATTTCTCGATCCTGTAGCCATGGCGAGGGGGGATTTGGTAGGCCCGTGACACAGGGCGACCCAAGGCCACGTGTGATTTGCAGGGCACTTCAAATGGCCGCTCTCTCTCTCTTTCTTTCTCCCGTTCTCTCTTTGTATCTCTCTTTCTTTCTCTCTCTCTCTCTCTGTCATTCTCTTCCCATACATGTATACATATACGCACATATATCATATATATACATATATGTATATATATATATATATATATTTGGGCAGAGATGGAGTGGGAGAGGGAGAAAAGGGGAGAGAGGGAGAGTAGCATAGCTTAATGGTAGTAACGCTGTTTATATTGCACACATAAGCGGTGTGAGGAAATAACATAAGTGTTAAAAAATCGAGACAACCAAACGGATTTTCAACAAGCATTTATATAGTGATAAACTCAAGAAATGAGCGGATCAATATAAGCAAGATGACTTGTGGAGAGGTATCATAAAAGAGGAGGAAAAACGGGAGCGACTACAGTAATGCAGCAACTTAAGCTACATTTTAAGGAATTTTGACAGGTAGATTAAATCCTTTGAAAACTTGGCTATATTTATGTTGAGTAAGAATTTTTAGAAAATTGAATAGATAGGTGGATAGCAAGTAGGACACTCGACCATACTCGTGAATGCAGTCCAATCATATGCGAATCCACAAGAGATTTAGTGTGAGAAGGAGTGAAAGGGAAGGACAGGAAAAAACGACACAAAGAAGGAAAAAGTAGGGCAGAAAATTTGCACCATCTCAATCATTTTGTAAATCACCTTTACACTTATTTGTTGGAACAGCTAATTACTCGCTCTCAAGAAAATCGAACAGGGCCCTAAATGTTGCCGTAATCTTTACTAGAAGAAAAAAAATGTTCGCGTCAAGATGTAATTCCTACCAAGTAAATTTAATGTCGACCTCGGGACTACACCAATGATGATGAAGAAAGATCTGAAATCCCTACCCTCTTCTTTTAGTTCACCCGATATCTTCCAAAATTCTGCTGTGAATACCTTTGAGATAGTAAACTTCTCCAACAGCAAAGGATTAGTCAATATAGGAATCTTTGCACCAAACAGAATTGGGATTCATACAAATTTTGTCACCAATTATCGATTTGTCGCCTTTCGTTCACGTTTTTCACCTTGTTGGCAGCCAGGATGTAGAGAAAGAAAAGAAACATTTTGTGAATAAAGCACTGATTGAAAGAGAGATATAAATATGAATGTAGCAGAGAGACATGTCCACACAAGCATGCAAGAGCTGCTTATTCCTGCGAATAGTTCCCGATCGGAACGAGTTTCTCCACTATTGTGGGCGACAACTAAGTGAAAGCAACGGCGGCAACCTGATTTCCCTTGTGGCCAGGCGGCCTTCAAACTTGTAAGCAGTGAACCTCACGCTAAAACTTGCCTTTTAACTGGAAGTCATGCTTGCAAGCTTACATCGATGGAAAGTTATCAGATGAAGAAAAGACATGCATTATAGTTCGTATAATTCTAGGTCACTGATTTCGGAGGGACTTCAGTGGGTTATGTAAGCGTACAAACATCTTGATCTGTCGGCCTTGTTGCCTTGAAAATAATATAGCGTGTTTAATGTAGTAGAGATTCTAAGCGTAGAGAACCAATTCAAAAAGGCGAACAAGTACTTTGGCGATCAATATCCACTTAGAGCCTTGTTCAGATTGCTACCAGCGATAAGATTTCGATGGTTGCGTGGGTACTTTCTATCCTAGTAGATTTCACGCTGTCCCAGATCTTCCGCGTCAGTCAAGAATGGTAAGTGGACGCGAGGTGATTCCGAATCGCTTTACGAATACCCATTGTTTTGAAAACAGCTTCATATAGTAGATAATATCTATACGATTACCCAACTTGTGGAATTACAGGTTGCCTCTCTGTCTCATTTTCTAGTCTAGTACCAATTTGCCGACACCGGAGGGATAGAAGGCTTGGTGAGCCTTAGGCGTGGCAATCGATCCCATTGCAGGACGCCTCCGACCACTGCGCTACATGCGCCTCTATAATAACTTTATCAGGCTGTAGCTAAGTGGCTATAACAAATAACTAGTGTAAAGCCGTTGGGCGTCTATGAGCCATCAAAAACAAATTCGTTCCTCGTAAACATTTTTCCCTCATATTTTTAGTTAGAGAGCAGTTCATCCACAAGCATCGTCGAAGTTGGTCAACATTTGTCCCGCTTGGCTAATGAATGGTATTATAAGGACGATACCGTCGCAAAGCTAAGCTGGTCTAGTTGCCCACCATCGATTTTCCAATCCCTTCTTAGCCCACTCTAGTTCCCGCATGGCGTTCTCAAAGGTGGCTGTAAACCTTTTTTGGCGAGATGATGTCGTGTTGTTGAGCATTACGGCGATGTTGATATCGTTCTACAATGGTTATATCACTATCGTAAAATTGTTATGTGGCTCACGAGCGTTCTTCATATACTGAGTAATGAGCGGTTGAATCCTATAAAAGTCGATAAAACGGGGGGAAATGCAAGTAGTCTGTCGTACAAGATGGGAAGGCTAGAGTCAATCAGAACACTCCATTAGAAACGTATATGACACAGAAGACATAACGGAGAAGATTTTTAAAGTAAAGGTTACCCTCCCGCACAGGAATCTAGATTATCAGCGCGCAAAACTCCCGATGCATTCCGGATAAATTTCAAAAATCTGAAGTTGAACCGCAGGGAGGAGCACCTTGTTATCACGCGTGACCTCGTCTCTAACTCCATTGGTCTAAGCTGTTTTTTTTCATTCACTAGTTGGACAGATCACCACTACCCTGCGCATATGATAGCTCCCACACAAGGAATGGCTCCTTATCGTAGCAAGCTCACGTTTCTGAGTATCCAGCTGCGATATACAGTGGGTGATCACACCCAGTAGAGTTCCCTATAATTATCCAGAGCAAATGGTTTTCGCTAGAAGCCGATTTGCAAAGTCCGGATTTCTGCAAATATCTCAGCATCACTGTGGATAACAACTATGAGTTGGCAGAAAACAGCTGCAAGGCTTTCGAATAAAAAAACTTCCTTCATTTCAAAATTGTTTTTAAATATGTTACATAATCCACTATATGATCCTATCCCAATTGTATGAAAGAGCCGATTCTCAATTTTTCGTGAAAGTTGCCACAAGTCTAAAAATACACACAGAATGAGGTTTCCAATTTTTCGTTCACGGTGACAATCTACTATAACGAACGATACACTACTGTAACCATGAACAAATTGAGTAATGAGTACGTTTTTCACGTGAGTGTCACGTTAACACAAAATTTACACAATTCGGCTTCGTCCACGTTTAGGTGCTCTAATAGAGTTACGACTATGAGGAGAACGAATTGTCACTGATTCATCAGCTTTCGTTACCGTACCTTTCATACTCATCAGTGGTTTTAAATCTGCTGGTAGAAAGCGGTTCCACATTCTACGCTCAGCGAAGAAATTAATTTTTTTACGCAGCTCGATACCACAGAGGTTACTCGGAGCCCACCACTTCTGGCATTGGATTCATTGCTGTTCACAAAAGCCTTCCGATTTCTCGCGAGGGCTCGGCTACGCTTGAAGGTTTCCCTCTTCTCCATGTACGTTGTCGAATGCTGGTCGAGTCGATCTTTCCAGGAATCTTGAGATGGCCGTGGTAGCGCACTACCACGCGGACTGCAATGAGTAAACTGAGGCCAGACAAGTTCGGTAGTAATTCCTCGACCTCGGAGGTTTGGGAGACTTGATGGGTCTTTTAAGAAATTGAGCCAGCAGCTTGCTTATAATAAATGGAATCACTAGCACTGCGTCATCTACCTCCAAGTTGTGTTTTTTTATGTCGTATTTTTCAGATTTTAATCATCGATGCAGATTACAGTACACAGTCCATGGTACTACGCAGAAAGCTGCATGACGATGTACTTTGTAGCTAGACTTCTATGCGAAACTTCAACCATCTCCTAGGATTTTGTCAGCCAGTTATAGCAAGATCGCATATAGGAATGCAGACACTAGGAAGCATACTTGTGCCTTTTGATAACGACATTCCACCCAACGGTTTACCGCCTCAACGTGGCTGGGAAGTGGGACTGCGAAGTACAGCGGGGGATTCGTCCCCAGCAAGGTCTCCGAAGCTGGGAAGGAGTACGGCGTTTCAATTAGGAAGCCTAGCTAAGAGTAAACAAACACCAGGATCCACAACCGTCGTGGTATCAAAGTCGCATGGTGGCAAATCTTCCTCTGATCCACAAGGGCTGCGACTGCCCGTAGTGGTGAAGGGCTGAGGCGGACTTTGGCCAGGATTCCAGATCCCTGACCTCGTTATTCCAGTGAACCACAATGGCTTAACCAACAAATCTCCGAAAAATGGTGATTATGCTGGGGCCCGCGCAACCAGTGAGGACGGTCCGTTCAAGTATCAAGAAAGTAAGACAACAAGTAAGTACAATAAGTAAGCAACAACACAGTAAGACATTTCGTGGTTTCGAAATCTTGTCGGTCTTTTTCACATTTAAACAATTATTCTCTCTTTAAGCATCACAATCGTAACCGTGTCCTTGCTTGTTATCTTCTTTGGTTACATGGAAAAAATGGTGCAGTGGCCGTACTACACGAATTTAATCGCGTACCATTTTTTAAAAGAAATCTAGTCAATAGGCGCCAAAGTTCTCGGTATTTGTATTCTAGACGAATTTATAATGCTCCACTGTTTCACATTAAAGATACCATTTTTTTAACAGAATCAAACTTCGGAATACGGAATCGCAGTGGTTGCAGACGTCGTAGAACAGATGCATAGCCTGATTCGATCCGAAACAGGGCGCACCGAGGTCTTGGATGCTCTAGCTGAATAATTCTCGGATTCCAGAATTAACTCAACCAATACTGAAGAGCAGCCATAAAGAATACAAAACCGTGCATCAGTCAGAGCCGAACTAACGGGCAACTGACCCATTTGGTGATGCTGAAGACAATGAACCAAATGAAGGAAATGCTGAGATATGCACAATACATGCAAAATGGAGTAAAACAAATGAATATGAAACCTAATTCCTTGTCATTAATCATTTGTTTTTCGTTGTCGATAAACCACGCGACCTCGATGGTGCAGACAGAATTACGACAACAGTGTTCCATTAGGAAATCGGAGAACCAAATACTTGAACCGTCAGAGAATATGACACTCTAAACTAATTAGGTAAAAAAAAAGTGCTAGAACACAAGGACAGAAAGAGTGTGCTAATAATTCTCCAGATCGACTTTCTACTAACCTTGGTATTGATCGATAATCCACTGTTTTTTCTTTGAAAAAGCAAACAATAGGATGATAGTTCTCAGGATCGACTTTCTATTAACCTCGGCATTGGGTTATAAAATCGTCGTTTTCTTTCTCAGCAATCGCGAGGTTGTTAAACAGCATAGGTTTACTTTCCATACATAACACACATACAACACAACCGTAGCTGACGTATCGGCAGAATACCCCTTCTTCAGAGCCGCTTTTTCACCTGTCTTCTACCGAGGAAGAACAGCCTCTCAGAGTCGCAAATGGTTGACGAGTCAATAGCTACGGTTGTGTTGTATGTGTGTTATTGTATGGAAGTAAAAGTATGCCGTTTAACAGTCTCGCGATTGCTGAGAAAGAAAACGACGAATAGGATGATATTATAGAATTTACTAGGACACAATAGCTGACGCTTCAGCGGTTTCGCCTTCTTCAAAGCCTGAACAGCTCAAATTGACATGCATTCTCTGCTCAGCCAAACACTTTTGTAACCCTAGCAGATAAAAACTTACCTAATAAATTTGCATTTGCATAATAGACAGCTTCATTTAAGCACCCACTGTTTATTCTTTGCAAGTACTCCAGTTAGTTGGTGGAGAGCAGCCGCACAGAGTAATACATGGGAAGGGAGTGTGCCTGCGTCAGGTTAGTGAATCAGCCTGAAGTACGGTGCAAGGTCATGTGTGATAATAAGGCACTTCTTGTTGCGGTTTATTTTTGGATTTTTTGGAATTAATCCAAAATGCTCCCAGAGTTTTACGCGTTAATGTCTTGGATGTCTTCTCCGTTGTGTTTCTGTGTCTTATGAGCGCCAAGTGGAGTGTTTTCAACATCTTCATCTTAGCTCTTTGAAAGCTAGAGTTTGAAAGTCACCAAGAGACGACTGTCGCCTGAAACACGAGATAATACATCAGCGTGAAATCGCCTGGGCTGCAGGCAACCGCCAGCTCACATCCGAACTTATGAAATAATGCACACACTAGGTGTAAGAAGATCTTAAAGATAGAACAGCGGCAGGGTCGAAGCTGCACAGTCAGCATTCGCGAAGCTCACCGAAACTTCGCTAATTGCAAAACCAAGATTATCGCACTTCAATGCCCAGACGGAACAGTTACACCTTTCAGAAAAGCAATAGAGAAAATCGTTCGCGATTACGGTTCGGCTCTGTTCAATAACCACATCTTCCTTCCCTCACACCAAATAGAGGGTGACGCATATGTTGTCCCAGTGGATCACCCTTCCGAAGTCCGAAATGCTTTTTCGTCGCTGAAGAACCGCACAACGTCAGGTCCGGAATAGATAAGATCTCAACGTCTGAAGAATCCTCAGCCAGTCCTGATGAACACATTGGCCCGACTCTTCACAAGTTAGTGTCAGAACTCAAGGTTTCTATTCAGTGGGAGACCTGCAAGACCGTGGTATTGTTCAATGAAGGTGAGCTCCATGATATTGGCAACTATCACCCAATCCGCTTATCGTCTTATATAAACTCTTCAATCGAGTCCTCCTAAACGGGTTGACAGAAATCTGAGCGAAGGGCAGCCTTGTGGGCAAGCAGGGCTTAGCAAAGGATTTAGTACGGACTTCACCCACACGATAATAAGATTCATGAAGTGTCACGAGGACACAAAAAGACCGCTCTATCTCATTTTTTATTAGTTGAAGGAGGAAATTCTTGATTCAGTTCGGACAAAGGCAGTCATGGAAGTTCTGAACGGTTAAGAAGTTCCTACTCGATATATAACAATTCTTCTTGAGCTGTATAAAAACTCCACATGCACGATATCACCATTCTACAGCGATATTAGGGTCGACGTCAAAAGAGGGGTTAGGCAAGGTGATATCCCCTCACCAAAATTATTTGCCGCCACCCTCAAGAACGTCATGCAAACATTGAAATTGCACATCTAGGAGCGAAAATCGGTAGTGGACAATTACACCACTTCGGCTTTGCTGATGACATCATTATTACATCATCAAATATTATCCATGCGGAAAGAATACTTGCGGACTAAGATTCGTCTTCAACTAAATCTCACAGGAGCGGTGTTCATCATGAATGGTTTGGTTACCGTATGCCCCCATTCATGTGAGTATCTCCGAATGCTCCAGTTACGTTTACCTAGATCAGGGGAATCAAAACGATGAACGACTTAGCTCCAGAGTTAATCAGGAGGAAGCGCGCGCCTCGGAAAGCCTTCAAGAGCATAGACAATGTAGCGTGGAGGACGAAGATCACTGAAATACGGTAACGACACGATAGATCATTGTGTAGGACCCTGGCAGATAATATCATTTTTTTGCAATTAACTAATTGTTTGGTAAGACGAAAATGTTTTCAATCCCAATGATTAGCTCATGCTCAGTAAATACAGAGGCGCTGTAAACGTCTCTCCTCATTGACCTCTTCATCATCTTATCACAGCGAAATGCAGCTTAACCAACACAAGTGCTGTGATAAACATCGAATGGTAAATGTCTGTTCTGTATTTATAAATGCACAAGATTATTTCTCAATGGAGTTCATTTGGTGGGAGTTATGGCATGCATATCAAGCATACATCTAGAGCGACAGAGTAGAATCTCTTCTATGACACCGTAATCTCTTATCACATCAAGATCTGTGGTCATCGAAAAATTATCGTCTTTTGTTGAAAAACTAACAACACCTAACAACATGACATAAGATTTTGTCACATTTGTCCGCCACACAAAAATAAGGCGTCGATGGCAGTAGGCTAATGTACTCAGTTCCTCACTAATCATTGCACGTTAATGAGATATCGTGTGGCACAGTGGTCGGAGGCGCCCTACAACGCACACGTGGAATCGATCCCGTGCACATGGCTCGCCAAGCCTTCCATCCCTCCGAGGTCGGCAAATTGGTACCAGACTTGTCTGGGTCGATAGCTATTGCAGCTGCCAGTGAAAAACAGGCCTTCGAGTCAATTCTCTGCACCGAACAACCACTAACTTTAAGCAGAATGCTCAACTTCGTCTGAAGACGCCACGCCGGACTTTTTCTTAGTTGTCACGAGAGGCAGTGGCTCAAAATTGGGTAACTAAACCGTTTATATACATAAATCCAACGTTAATATAAGACTAATATCGACGGAAAACTACTGGCACACAAATAAGGCTAGTTCAAGGCTATGAGGTGCTGTACCTACTACTGAAGTGAGGCTGACAAAGGCATTAGAGTATTGTAGATAATACTATTACAACATTAGAACTATGATAACAACAACTTGATAACAATGACGAGTAAGGGTATGCCCCTGCACTGGCGCGTACAGTGGCTTAAATGCCGAGGGCTAGAAAAACAGAATAGTGAGATACAGATGAGCCGTGCATTAGGCGTGTTTGGGATCATATTTACAGCCGTTGGGTGCACTTCCACATTAATCGATGACGATAGCAAGCTACCTTAGCACTGATGGTGCAAGTGACTACGAACGAGACGAGCCATCTGTGGAACATGGTCAGGCGGCTGATCTTGGATAACGATATGTCTGCAGCGTGAAGTTTGAGCATCGATGGGTGCCACCATTGCCTAAGAGATAATATGGGCCATAAATAGAGCGACTGGAACTGATTAGCCGACTACAGCGGCATAGCAGATAGACAGCATACACTGGCAGGTCAGCGGCCTTGTACGCGTGGCGTAATTATAGGACAAATGGAACATGCCACCGATAGCGTTGCAGACAGAACACTTTTGAGGATAGCCGCCGCTCCGCTACTGACAACGCACCGCAGATCAACTGATAAACAATGAACACTGCCACGAGAATGAGGATCAAGATGATGATGAGGATACTGGGCTGATGGGAAGCGTGACGCAGTGACGGTGGTGATAAACTAATGTACAATTCGCCACTGTCATTTAAT
The DNA here is from genome assembly GCA_018806985.1 of Angiostrongylus vasorum. NCBI lineage: Eukaryota > Metazoa > Nematoda > Chromadorea > Rhabditida > Metastrongylidae > Angiostrongylus > Angiostrongylus vasorum. Next base: position 2,402,126 of record JADANN010000033.1, on the reverse strand, counting down.
AATGATATGATGAAGTTAATGTGCAATAATGACTACGTGCAGTATGACTTAACAACTACGATAATCTACACTGGTGACACACGAGATCAATACGGTACGGATCTAAAAAGCGGACGAAACCTGACAGGGGCGAACTCGATAGTAACTCACGAGGCTACTTATGTGCTTCTGGAGAAGGCGGTGTTTGACACAGGTCCAGCATCTTCACCGAAAACATTCGTCGGCTACCACTTCAAATCCTCTCAAAACCAGAGATCAGCTGGCGGAAGACGGCTTACGCAAACATCCTCATGCCCTTTGTGTTATTGTACGCGTGATGACTTTTGGACAGTAATAACAAATAACACGTTCCGTTTGCAAAAATAGGTTTGCATGACAAGAGTGTTTATGGTGATCGAAGTTCCTTAGGATGGGATCATAACATTTACGCACTATGACATTTGCCAGACAACTTGAGATACAGTGGACATGATCCTTACTACAGAAACATACATAATAGAAAGAAATAGTAACTATTCTGGAAATATTGTGATTATAACTATAGCCTCAGCTTAACTGGATTCAATGCCGATTTGGGCTCTCCAGATCAATCCCGTTGACGGGTGATTGCTGATGGCAAAAAGATCGATAGAACTAGCTGAGAGACAGGCGAAACGAAGGACCCGCATGGTGTGGTGGTGAACGCGTTACTCCCCGGAAAGGACAATAGCGCGTTCGTTCCCCACCATAGGCACCTGCGGTTCAGAGTTTTGCAAATATCTCAGCTTCGTTGAAGTTATTCTGGAAATAGTTGCTATAATACCAGCACTGGCTCGATACATCGGTAGGCCACCGCGAGTCATTGTAAAGGCCAGATATGCATTCAATCACCTTCAAATAATGCTTCATGAAGTCGAGTGCATGGCGCATCCCTCAGGGATTGATCAACGCCGAGAGCTTTATCGTTTTTAATGAGACTTCGTAGTGTTCTATCGTAACCAATCAGACTAGAGACTCATGGGAAACCCAGTCGTGTATTTTCAGTGGTCGCCTTACTAAATACACTTTTGTTCGAATCGTAAAAAATTGAACTGCATTATCGCTTCGTTTAGTACTTAGGAAGACTTCGATAAAGCAATTTAGGATGGCGAAAGGGAACTAACGAGCAGAATCATTGCCTTTAATCGTCTGTATCGCAAACAGAAATTCCCTGCGGGTAAATACGCTGTAATATTTATTGCGTACACAGTGAGAACCATTTACAATCAGAGCACGACGTGTTGAAACTGTACGGTTCGGCCCATCTAGGCACGAGATATTATGAAGTACAGTGAAGAAGCGGCTTGCGTCGACTGTTCCACAAAGTGCGATCGTCATTTACCAGCCACCTGTGGTCGCTGCTCGAAATTCTTGTTCTCACGGCAAGTCTTCGTACCAATGAGATTGTCATCCTTAACATAAAACATTCACGTTCAACAAAAAACAAAAAAGAATCTTCATGAGTCACAGTTCAAGCTAAAGAGTGGAGGGACGGCAACTACGTGCAACTTTGGGTTGATGAATAACATTGTGCCTTTTAGGTAAAGGTGGTGGCATAGAAATGAGGGAGGGTGCAAAGTTATCATTTGGAAAAAAATAAGGAATATTCTCGATAAATCATGCTCTTCTTACTTCCGAGAATGAAAGAAAGCACCATAAACTTGATGAAGAATATGCACTGCATACTGATAGCAAGCGATTGACAATCATCCTACCATAAGTTGTTCATTCATGGTGAAGGAAATTTTTGATCTCGGCTATGCGAAACGTTCTAGTAGGGCCACCCAGCTCCGACGACGAATAAATCCTTCTCTTAGTTGGAAGCAACAAATACCAAATTAGTCAACAGAACGTGGAAACACTTGATATCAACAATTCAACCGTTTGATTACGACGACTTGGAATGGTGGATTGGTCCGATGTATGACTGCGGCCGAGTTTGCCCAAAAATTTGATGAACTGCATTTTAATTCGCTGAACTTCTAAATGCTAATGAAGATGAAGCTGTTTGAAGGATAGCGGTAGGCTATCGAAGACAACGGCACGTCTATAATGGATTGATTTTTCACGAAGAAACTACACCATTCGAAAGTCTGAAGTTCCCAGTCTAGCTTGATGTTATGTTTGCTAGTTACATTTGAAGAGATATCGTTCAAGCCGCGTGTGGAGCAGTGGTCGGAGGCGCCCTGCAACACACACATGGAATCGACCCCTGCGCTCATGGCCCACCAAGCCTTCCATCCCTCCGGGGTAGGCAAATTGGTACCAGACCTGTCTGGGAAGATACCAGCACTGGCTCAATATATCGGTAGGCCATCGCGAGTCATTGTAAAAGCCAGATACACATTCAATCACCTCCAAACGATGCTTAATGAAGTCGAATGCATGGTGCATCCCTCAGAGATTGATCAACGCCGAGAGCTTTAACCTTTATCCTTTTCTCGTTTATGCCATCAGCGAGTGGTGTGCATAGTAGTTTTCACGAAGGAGAATTCCCAATCTACGTCCCTGCTAACATAGTGCTGAGAGAAGCATTGAGTGTAAAAGAAGAACGTGGAGCTGGGATCCGTTGCATGGTTGACTGGGACGGTCGCACGTTGTGAATTTTCACCATGTTCTTTCATTTACATGAAACTGGTTTTCTTGAGAATTATGCGCAGTGTTATCCCTTCTTTATTCTACTTCATTAGTGCGACGAAAAGACGATGGTGTCAGTACAACAAAGAGTTCACAGAACTCTACAACCAATACGTGCTTCTTTCTCATTTCTCAACCCACTGACTTCATAAACCACTGCAATGCAACTCTAAGGAGCTTTGTGAAGATGGTCGCCTTGTCAGACTCGTTTTATCGTGGCTATTTCTCAGAACAATCCTGCTTAAAGTACTCCATTGGTGAATAAGTTCATCAATCTTGAACACAAGATGTCATATAAGCTGCAAGAAGTGCGTCTAGTCCACGGATTCCAGTCCAACTCTCTCCCTCCCTATATGCTCCCGATCACAACTCGAATTGCAAAGGGAAAAACCGAGGTGCATTCTGCCACGGTGAATACGTTCATTCAATGCGGGCCCAACGACATCCCGCGCTACAGGAGACTAAACGACCTCCCACTAGTTCTTTCACCCCGCCAGAGCGTTTCGAGGTCTTTCCCTAGATGCAGGCTCTAGCCATTCCTAATCGATGGGAAGTTTTGTGTAAGAAACGATTTTCACAATTAGTCGACTGGCCGGCTGTCTGGGACTCGAAGCATCAGGCCGAAAATAAGTAGAGGAGTAAAAGTTGACTAACTTTTCGAGTACAATGCAGTGAGCCGATTCAATTCTTAAAGAGTCTTGCACATAAAACCTGGCTTAAAAAAGCGAAACGACTTTTTGATTAGGATAATATTATAGGGAAAGAAATCAATATGCTAACACACACGTATTAGCACACCAGGAGCTCAACTGAGCGATTTTCACGAGACAGATTCATATGGTGTTAGCGTAACTTACTAATCGCGCGATGTTCTTTTGTTGTTGTGCCGTAGGAACTTTTGATGATGGCATGGCTTTTTCCTGCTTGCATCTTCGACGTCACTCCCACTGACTGCCTCTTTTGCGCAACACTCGTTTGTGGTCGGGTCACACCCGCCTTTCCTTGAGCAGCATTCGATTTCGTTGCTGCTGAAATGACCCGCATCCAGTGTTATAGCTGAACCTAAGAAGAGTTTGAAGACTACACTCAAGATTTGAAGACCTCGATGTGGACTTCAAATTGAAATACCAACCAAAAACGTGGCTATACAGGATGGTTGAAAAGTAACTTCTAATCTACTTATACATTTCAAAATTGTTCCCAACTTCCCGTGCATTAATTAGATTTACGCCGCCATTTTTCTCAAACCAAATATTCCGTTTGAAGATTGGAAGCCTTACAAACACGGCTGGACGTTTTATCTTACACGAGCGTTTCCAGCTTGCAGTACTTCTTTGGGTGAACCGTTGTTGAAATATAAAGATGTTGTAGGACCGTTAAAGAAGGACATGCTCAAGTTGAAACAAAAAACGATGAGGAATGGCATGCAAAACTCATGGGTTCACGATCTGTAACTGATATTCGAAGGAGCGGTCGTTCGTCCAGTAACAGTGACCAAGAAGTAGTGCAAGTTGTTCGAGAAACTTTTACTCGTAACCCAAAAAGCTGCAGCATGAAATCTAGCCAGTTATCAGTACTAGACAGAATATGCAAGATTTGGTTTTCGTGCAAAATAGCGCTCTGTCTTCACATTTTGCTATCTTTGTTCGTGAACGGCAGAATGCTTAATTCCGAAGGAATTGAACGGTCTGTATGAGCCGTCATCCAAAGCTGTTACTTGACACCCTCCGGCTTTTTTTTGGGGGTTAGTTAAAGTAGCAAGTCCAATCTACCAAACGAACGACTTTGGAAAAACTCGAATGCCCAACACGAAAGGTTTTGTCTTCAATTCCATGATGGCTATAGTGAAATCAGTTGATGTGGTTTAAGAAGCTGGCCGTGAATACTGGTGCCCATATCAAATTTTGAATAATATCCCATGCTTCATTCTTTCCTCCGATATTCATTTCTTGTTCAAACTGTAGTTAAGAAATAAACCGCAAGAATTTTGAAGACGGAGTTACTTTTCAACCACGCTGTGGACATTGTGAATCCCACTTCTCAAAGCTAGCAGTTTTCATCGTTTCTATTGTGATACAGTAAATATTAAAACAGGGTGCATAATCCAGTAGTTAGAGGAGTCTTGTAATAAACACGTGGTCATTGGTACGATATTGGGCCGTGAACCGCACGAAGCTTTCCATCCCGACGGAGTCGGCAAATTGTGTATAAGACCAATATGTAATATGGATATAATATGCGTGTAATCATCTCTAAGAAGTCGAAAGCATGGCATATCCCCCAAAAGCTGATCAGTGACGAAGGCTTTATCTTTCACAATACGAACGAAAAGAGCAGTGGTGTGGACTATGCGTCCTTTCGAAGGAATACCGAAACGATGGGCGGACGTGTTCGTGGCTTACGTCAGCCGCCTGCATTCGCACATGGGAACGATTTTATGGCTACGAAATGGATCCACCAATGGAAATTTTGCTGGGACCCACACTGCTAGTGAATACGGATCACCCAAGCATCCAAGTAGGCAAGTAAGCTATGCTTATGTTGTAAAAAGAAGCGTTCATAGTGTTCAGAAATTAGTGGGGAACCCCAACCTGTATTTTAGAGTGGTATTTATCAGCAAAGTAGACCATATTGATCGAGACAAAGTCTACGGGGTATACACACTTTTGTCCGGAAAAAACAAATTTAGTTATTCTTATCGTACAGGTTTCCGATATCCTGGAGCCGAAAAAAGTCGCTGAAGGCAGTATCGGCCTTCTCGAAATAAAAGCTACCAAAAGAGGTGGAAATAGGTCGGGAAATGGTAATCAGTACGTAAGAGATCAAGCGAGTATGGTGGATGAAGCAGAACTTCATATCCCAACTCGCTCAACCTTCGTACGACACCCATTTGTCGAGCTTTCTTTACTTAAAAATTTTCATTTGATACTCTGAAACAGTTGAAATGCTTATGACGAGTTCTACCGCACACACGCATGCTTAGCTTCCACCAAAACCTCTAATTCATCTTCGTGAATAGCAGGTTGTCCACGACGTTCTTCATCTTCAAGGCCGAATTCACCTTGACGAAATTTTTTGAAACCGACGTCGCACTGTGCATTCGTTAATACTTTCTTGGTCCCCCCATCTCATTAACGTTTCCAGCCGATAGCACAGCATACGTCTTGCTTGAATTCGTAGAAATAAATTTCTCGAACTTTCGGTTCTGATATCTCAGTTCTTAATCAAAGAAATTTGTGAGAATTCATTTTATATCATAATCCAATTATACAGAGTGAAAGTGCGCAAAGTGAGCTTTGCAATGGTACACAAAGCTCTAAAAAGCTCACGGGGTTGACCAATCCCTGAAAGATGCTCGATGCATTCGACTTCATTAAGTATCGTTGGAGGTGACTGAATGCATAGCTGGCCTTTACAGTGGCTCACGGAGGCCTACCGATATATCGAGCCAGTGCTGCTATCCTCCAAGACAGGTTTGGTACGAATTTGCCAACCCCGGAAGGATGGAAGGCTTGGTGAACCACAGGCGCTGAGGTGATATACACTAAAGATAATTACTAAAAAACTGTCCATTAATTCCCGAACAGCCCTAATAGCGTATAATGGAAATCCAGCCCTGGAAATCATAAGCACAATTATTGAATGCCACGCCTCTTTTTTTTGACAATAAGAAAACTACTGCGAACTAACGTTCTGTTACTGGTTGGCAAGTAGTTTCTTCATCGTCATCCTCTCCGCTGATTGAGTTATCCTTCCTATCACGATACATTACCACAACCAATTGTTTCTACAATGTACTACTTTTGTACCAGACAAATCAGAAAGCTGTTAAAACGTCACAGTTTGTGGGATATAGGGAACAATCCCCATCTGTGCATAACTATCTTGTAAACCCTATGTTGATTGTGTACTGCTGTCATCCTTCCTAATCTATCACGGAATGTTTTTCTTGTGCAACTTGGATTGAATATAGCCACGATTAGGATTGATCGTACGACATGCCACTGATGTCTCTCGATCTCTGTTAGCCCCATCGTTGTACATTGTATGCCTGCTTTAATTTAGCTCTGGATAGGATCTGCAATAGAATGTAATGTAAAGTGCAGTAGAATCCGTCCATTCAGAAACGGTACGTAGGGGAATGCTAATCGATTACGAACCCTTTTATTCTCGTCTTGAGTTATTGTTTGCCCCTTACCATTCCTACTTGTGCGCAGGTATTTGTACAATATGATAGCTGTCCCTTATGCCACGTGATTAATTTATCACGGAAGCAATACTCTCTTATTGTCAGTGTTCGTCCCTACTCTGCAGATTGTCTATGCGTAGTTCATTTAGTTACTGGTTTTTGTCTATTTGCAAAGGAGCAATTGCCCAAGTCTGAGGCCTGGCGTAGCTGCAACACGTTTGTAATCCCTCCGAACAGGCTGAGAACACATAACATACACCTATACTATCTCCGATGCGATTTAAACATTTCTCAATGGTTTTCGTTGCTCTAGTAAAGAAGCCAATTTTGGCTGTGCACTAGATCATCCTTTACGTCAAATTTTTTTCTGTCCGAAGCTCAACACTAACAGATAACATTGTAATTTCAAGAAAAGTAAAGTATGCCTACCGGAGAAGCTTGCATGATCTCCTTCTTCACTATTATATCGGGGCCATCGTTTTTAGGGTACCTAAGAGTAATAAGCTAGGACTTGCTTTACTTCCTTTTTGTAGAAAAGTGTGCTTTAGTAAAATAAAAAAAAATTTGTGTATTTTGAGTGTCATTCATTCTATAAAGAGTAGAGCATACCCTTTTTGATACCGAATTGTTTCTTCTTAAATAAATAACTTATACGTCCACATAACCACGACGAACAATGTAAGACATCCAGAGTATTAGGAATAATGTATAGAAAACGCGATCAAGAAATAGAACGAATTTGCTTCTAAGGGACCAAAGTCAGGTCTACGAATCAGTAAAAAGGATAAAGGATAAAGCACTCTGCATTGATCAATCCCTGATGCGCCATGTATTCGACTTCATTAAGCATCGTTGGAGGTGATTGAATGCATACCTGGTCTTTACGATGACTCGCGGTGGCCTGCCGTTGTATCGAGCCAGTGCTGCTATCCTCCCAGACAAGTCTGGTACCAACTTGCCGACCCCGGAGGGATGGAAGGCTTGGTGAGCCACGGGCCCGGGGATCGATCCGATGTGTATGTCGCAGGGCGCCTCCGACCACTGCGCCACAAGCGCCTCTACGAATCAGTAGAAGGGGGAAAAAATGCAAGAATAAAACAAGTATACATGTAGAATATTTATTCAGACTTACTCAGCAGGTGTCCTGACCTTTTAACTTCAGATTTTAGCCATCGCACTCGATTATAAACGATCAACTCCAGTTACACTGATACGAGATTAAAACAATACGTTATCCATGGACGGAAGATTCCGTCTCGAAATCTCGATAGTGCAGACGTTATCATGTACACTAATCGACCCATAACTGATCTTATCATTTCTCCACTTTAGCCTCTTTCCAGTATCCATGTCAAAAGAAGATTCTACTTTCGATGGTAGTTATATGACCTATGCAGTTGAGAAGAAAGAATAGAGCGCACCCTACATCAGTTAGAGGAGATTATTCGCCACCAAGGGCAAAGTGTTCTACCGGAGAATTCAGCATCAGAACAGGAAATTTCCACAGAAGTATTTTGAAACGTGGAAGAGAGAATCCAAAAGCGGTGAAAACCGTCTAATTGACTCTCATCAACGATCGCCCCTTCTATAAAAAAAAAGCTATTCTTAGTAAGACAAACACTGGACATGAGATCTAACGATCAACACGGAGAGAGGAAGTCGATTGCATCTCTAGCAGCATCAAAAAGCTGATTCCGAATAAAACAAAACTGAAGCTAAGTTTAATAGTACACATCTCATAAGTCTGAGAAGTTGCAAAAGATTCATATAGGGAAATTTACATTTGTAGAAGGTCGTGGCAAGAGAACTTATACAGATACAAGAAGAGAAAACTATAAGAGGCACCATAAAAAAACATTCGGAAGCAGGTAGCCCAGTGGTATTCATCTATTTCTTCGCGCGGACGGCCCAACCTGCCCGGTCCCGGTTTTAACCTGCACTGTGCCCACTAGGCCTCTACACGCTTCATGGCGGGAAATTGGTATCAGACTATCTGGGATAGGCCGACTTCCTCCAATCCACGCAAAAATGTCCTAGCACAGCTATCCCGTGACGCCAGTGAGAATCGACTTAATCATCATTTAGTTACATTCGCGACGAAGTTGAAAATACTCTGCGGGAGCCGCCAAACCCTCACTCAGAAAGGCCCGAATACTTTTAATTATTATTATTAAACAATAACAAGAATGATAATTATTGTAGCTTAATTATTCAATGATTGTTATAGCTGGTAATAGTAATATTCTATACAATATAACAAATAACAGTATGATGCTTCGACCCTCTTTCTCACACTTTCATTCAATCCACATGGAAACGCCATAGCTCGCCATATATCCAAGATTGCAAGGAGAACCGACTCGAATAGCAATCTATGAGTTTCACAACGAAATCAAAATCCTCAACTAGCAACGGAAACAACATGAGAAATGCTTGAGGAGCTTTGTGAACGATGAAATCGAGAAAATTAATCGAATGCAAGAACTGCTAAGATCCACACGGCAGATGTGATGACGGAGCATACACAAAATTGTTATTATTATTATTACTGTTATTGCTATTATTCCTGCTCATTACTGAACATATACTAAAGGGTCAGTGAGTGTGGCGCAGTGGTCAGAGGCGCCCTGTAATACACATGATATCGATTTCCGCCCCCCTGGCCCACCAAGCCTTCCATCTTTCCAGGGTCGGCAGATTGGTACCAAACTTGTCTGGAAGGATAGCGGCACTGGCTGGACATATCGGTAGGCCACCGCGAGTCATTGTAAAGGCCAGATATGCATTCAAACACCTCCAACAATGCTCAATGAAGTCTAATGCATGGCGCATACCTGAGGGATTGATCAACTTCCTACTATAATTGTCATCATTATTATTTATATTATAATTACTATTATTATTAAAGATACCAATGTGAAGAAGTGAAATTGAGATGTTGGCGAATACACTCCATGATGACTCCTGCTAAGCGAATATTACTGCATATCAGCAGGATAAAAAAACTATTATGGAATACTCCAATATTCTCCATTGCAAATTCCTCGCCTGTCTCCAAAATCCCTGATATAAGAAAGCCACTCGAAATTTTGCGCCACAAGGCCCGTGAACTGGGTGTGTAGCACAATGGTAGTAGTGCTGACCACTACGACACGGTTGTGGTTTGGTCCCGCTCCCGGCCCACCACTAGGATCGGGAAATTGGTGGCGTACTCGTCCGGGAAAGAAATTACTCTCTGCAATCCAAGTGGGAACATCCTAGCCTGACTATCTCAGGACTCCAGACGCGAATCGACTCCACCAGCATCCAACGACATTCGTGGTGAAGGGAAAAATCCTCAATCAGCAACCGAAGCGAAACGGAAGAAAGTTGGTAGATGTTTGCGGATGATGAATGCGAGGAACCGAATCGAATGTGAGAGGTGTTGAGATCCGCATAGTAGATGTGAACGACAGGTTGCACAAAATGAAAAAAAAGCTCCTGTTCGAAAGAATTCGTTCAGTTGAGGTGTCCCAGCCGTTCACCAGCAAGCTTCGCGACAAGTCCCTAAGTGACGAATAAGGGTTTTAACGCGAACGAAAAGCGAGCTTGTGACTCCCTATGATCTGAGACTTTAAAAAAAGTTCGTCGCGCGAAATCCTTACAATATCGAATAGAGCATGGTCAACATCACTAAAATCGACCATACTTCGAACATTGTATGTGATACCAGTTAACATTAATCTCACAGAAATTGAAGGTCAGAAAAAACAAACGAGGACATTCACAGAAACAAAATGAATCACATCCAACCGATTATATAACACTAGCTTGGAAACGATTTAGAAATTCTTGTCGAGAAATGGCTCAACTTCTGTCTGGCGGTAACTCCACTGTATATTATGGATAAGAACAATCATTCCACTGGAAGACCACATACCTTTCCATTTCAAGAGAAAACACAAAGTTAACTTTTTTTATTTACTGCCTACTACAATTTTTTCACGGCAGAGTGTTATAGGAAACTCATATTTCATATTTTCAGTAGAATTTGGATGACCCTATCATCTAAAATGTTGTTATTGGACTCGCTATGCTGTTGTTATTCCACTGTCTATATTCTCGACACTCCTGATTTGTGGAGATGTGTTATATAAATCCTCACAACGGTTTGCTCCTTCATCGTAGCTGTGAGGTGTTCCTGGGTGTCGGGCAGCGGTAGGATTCATCCTCCCGGCAGGGTCTCCCAAGCTAAGGAGGAGTCAGGCGTTTCTATCAGGAAGCCCAGCTAAGAGTAAACCAATACCAGGATCCACCACAGTCCTGGTACCAAACTAGTCGCATGGTGGCAAACCTCCCTCTAATCCACAAAGGCAGCGACTTCCCGTAGTGGTGACGACCAAGGGCAGACTTTAGCCAGACCGACCTCGGGAATCCGAGGAACCACAATGACTAGACCAGCAAAATTCCGAAAAAACGGAAATTATGCTGGGGGTCCGCACAACTAGTGAAGACGGGCCATCCAATTATCCAAGTAAGTAAGTGATATAAATAGCCACCTAGTTCCTGAATAGCTTAGAACAGCCAGTTATTAATCAGCGCGAAGTAGAGATAAAATGTTCGCAGCGTCGATTAACTATAACAGAACACAGTTTTACAGTTTTTTGAATAGTTTCTGTCAGTGCGCACTTTACTAGATAAAGTGCGGACCAGTTCTGGTAAGAATGTTAAGGGTATTGAAACCATTCCCTCAGTGTTTTGTTCTTTGTAATAGATATTACAGCAAACCTAGTGAAATGAGCTTGACTGGACTCATGGTCAGAGGAAAACTACATGTCTCTTTTCTTTCTTCCTTCATAACTCTACAAAAAGACCTGCCGACGTGCTCAGAGCACCTTCCATTCGCACTGTTGGTAGTCGATGCTTAAACCTTACCGCAGCTTTGTCTTTTGTCATTTGTCGGATCACCTTCGTTAATACATTTGTTGTCTTTCTCGTTCGACTCTTTTTTTTCCATCCTCTTCGTCTTCCTCTTGATCGTTGACACCAAAAAAAGAGAATTCGAAATCGTTTCTTAGTTGTCTCATGCTCAGCCAGTCTCTGAAAAATAAATGACATCCTTTGATTTGTTTATTTCGAAAGCCAACGGTGAACGAATGTCTTAGTAAGCAAGAAATTGAGAATCACGCTCTGAAAGCATGAAAACCTACTTGCTGGTATTTTTTGCATCTTCCATACTTTTTCGGTGTTGATGGACGTTGATGGTGCAACAGCAACAACCATGGTGAACCTTAGATCACAACTTCATGAGCGCTCTGTGCACTTCAAACTTTAATATTCGAATATGTTCAGCCGTACTTAGGGTTATTAAGGCCAGATAAGCATTCAGTCACCTCCAAACGATCCTTAATGAAGTCGAATGCATGGCGCATCCCTCAGTGATTGATCAACGCCGAGAAATTTACCCTTTTTTATTTTGGGTTATTAACACTGTTGTATAGTTTTTACATCACTTCTATCGATTGATTAGATTCAGACAATTGAACTGAAAGATGAAGTCCTTCAACTTCGTGAAGAGCACAGTTAAGGATCTATGCGGTTAAGCAGAGGAGCGTATTTAATCATTGGTAGACAACGTCTTTCTTATTAGAAAATACATTTCTAACATTCAACTTTCTCCTTTTCTTCTATTCCTTAATAGATACAGAGTTCACCAATGATCTCGCTGTCCTTGTAGTTGTCTAATACAAAGCAGAAGCTACGTTATGTAGTTCACATCAAACCAAGTGCCACTATCAAATCTTTTCTTGAACAACACCTTGTCAGTTATTCTCCAATTTTTGTTCCATGCTTAGTTAATCTAACTCGTTTAGTTTGCTTTTAAATGGATTAGATTGCGAAGTCGATACTACCATATTGGGATATTTTTTTTGATCCTTCTTTCTGCCTCGTTAAAATTTTCCTTTGTTTTTTTGCATACTCCACTTCCTCGGGGTTAAATCTCTACATTAACGCAAAAATTTCGAGTTTATTACCATAAGATAATCCACATGCTCCACTTTTTTACTTTACATGACCTGCCATTACATCTATTGTGCTAATCCCATCCCAGCACTTCTTGCATACGACAGACGATCTATCAGTGTAGCAATTCCCAAGACCAACTTTCTGTTAACCTCGCCATTGATTGATAATTCGATGTTTTTCTTCAATAAGCAGACACGAGGTTGTTATTATAGAATTTGTTAGGATACAATAGCCGACGTTTCGGCGGTTTCGCCTTCTTCAGAGCCTGGAAAGGTCTAACTGAGATGCGATCTACTCAGCCAAACACTTTCATAACCCCAGCGGATAAAACTCAACAAATAAATTTGCATTCGCATAAGAAACACCTCCATTTAAACACCTACCGTTTATTTGTTGTAAGTATTTAAGTTAGTTGGTGGATAGCAGCCGCACAGAGTAATACATGGGCGAGGACTGTGCCTGTGCCAGCGCATTCGATCAGCCTCAGGTATGGTGCCAGGTCACGTGTGATGACAAGACACTCCTCCAAGCGGTTCATTTCTGAATTTTTGGAATTGATCCAAAACGCCTCAAGAGTTTTACGCGCTAATGTTTTCGATTCGTGCGTGAGGATACCGACTCCTACTTCAAAAATCTTCTCCATTGTGTTCCTACATCCCATGCGCGCCCAGTGGAGTGTTTTGTTTTAATTTAGATTCACCGACTAGGTGTTCTTTTTATGCGGACGCAGAGCGGTCTACCTGTTTCGTCAACGTATTCGTCCCCGCATGCTTTGTAAGAGATCAGATAGACTGTACCCGAACTCATGCAATCACCGGCTCTATCGTTAGGGCAAACTATGCAGTAGTAATTCCTCGCCAGTTAGGTGTCGATATAACGGAAAAACATCTTGAAGACGCATCTCTTTATCGCACATCAACTGAAAAGGAATTCAGTAGTCAAAATCGAGAACTAAACAACGAATGGGTCAAAGTGGCGAGCGCAGCAGGGTTTAAAACCAGCAGACATTTCACATCTTAAGATCGAAGTGCCGACATGTCTCGTCTTGTACTTACTTATCAAGACCCATAAGTTAATATCCGCTGATGATCTGGCGTCTACCGACCCTTCCACCTTTAAAGTTAGACCCATCATCAGTTGCGTAGACGTGCCTACGGATAGAATTGCTTGGTTTAAAAATCTAATTCTCAACCAATTGCTTAAGCACATACCAGCCCATCTCACGAATACCCACATGTTCCTAGATCGTCTGCGCAACGCACGTCCCTAAAAGCGCGTCCATTATGGAGTCCTTCGACGTTACAGCCCTTTACACTAACGTGTCGAACGACTCCGCAATGCAAGCCATCCGCGAGTTTTTGAGCAAACACGAACACGATGTTGCCTGTCCCTTGATAGGCCGCGTACATAGTGTATGTCGTTCTCGTTTAACGAATAAACGGTAGATGTTTAATTGAAGCTGTTTCTTATGCGAATGCAAATTTATTTGTTAAGTTTTATCTGCTGGGGTTATGAAAGTGTTTGGCTGAGTAGATCGCATCTCAATTAGACCTTTCCAGTCTCTGAAGAAGGCAAAACCGCCGAGACGTCAGCTATTGTATCCTAATAAATTCTATAATAACAACCTCGTGTCTGCTTATCGAAGAAAAACATCGGATCTATGAATGGCCGAAATTCTTATCTTCATGCCCATTTCTTGAACTTATCATTAAAGTGATGTATCGCACCAATTACGGACCATAATTCTAGTTGTGCATTGCCATTGCCAGAAATGATATAATTAGATGATACCACTCCGTGCAATTATCATTCCTGGTGAAATCACTAACTGTTCTCATAGATGAATCGAATGAAGCTGAATGCACCTCTCTTTCTTTGGCACCTCTTGTCCTGGTTTGAGTCCATTAAAAATGAGGCGCACTGTAGACTGAAATTTAAACAATAATCTGGTGATCGAACAGTTGTGGATCGACGGAAAGTATCTTGCAGATAACAACTGCAATTTAACTGAAGACATGCACCCCAATATACACTTCGCATTTACTTATATTTAAACTTGCTTCCAGAAAGCTGAGCTGCGTAACGCAATTGATGGCCTACGCAAATTAAATCGCGGTTCCTAAATCCCCCTACGAGATGGACGGATTTATGTGAAGGTCCGGTTTCAGCTTGAGAATGTGCTATCTTTTTCTCGTGAACCTGTTCAGTTCCGATCGATCATGGTTTTCTCTAGAATCTCGAGACATAAGATTAAGGTCGTTCCTGGGTCTTTATCAGAGGCACAAGCATAACAGTGTGAATCAGAGGAGCATAGCAGCCTTTGTGACTAGGATTCTTCCGGAACGACAGCGATTTCTGCGACTAATCGAAAAAGAACGATTCAATAGACTAAATCAATACTGCTACATATAATGAGAGCGTAGAACATTACTACTCCAGTACTCCATTCTTTCACAACCAGATGGTACTAATATAAAGAAGAAAAGAGGAGAGGATCCACAATAGTCTTTTTCTTCTCATCTATGGGTTTTTTAACTCATGTCGTTCATAAGGTAGTTTGCATTTCTTACACAGAAAGAGATAATGATATCATTGCCGAGATGTGACAGTTGTGCCCAGAACGAAAGAGCTTTTATTGAATGTAAGAGGAAGACTACTTTCGAGCCTTGAAAGAGTTCTTTTAAATAGGATCACACTAATATGTAAGAATATGAAGTAAAGGCGATTTAGTGAGGGTGACTTTATTCTCGGAGCTCTTCCAGAAACGAATAAGAATGTCATTATCTTTCTTGGATACTTGGATACTTGGATACTTGGACAGCCCGTCTGCGGGCGCCAGCACAATCCCCATTTTTCTTTATTTTTGGAGACATGCCGGTCGAGCCATTGTGATTCCCAGCGGTCCCGAGGTCAGCCTGGCCAAGGTCTGCCGCGGGTCGTCACCACCTTGGACAGTCGCAGCCCTTGTGGAAGAGACATGATCTTTCTACTGACGAAATAGTAGTAATTGCATCAGAAATTGAAAAACATTTATGTGATAACTACCGAATCAAGCAGTTGTACTAACCTAGCTTAAAAGATCAACATGATACACCACTGAAGACTGGATTTATGGGCTTACAGCATCGTTGTGGTAGCAGAAGGTCAAAGGACTTATCAAGATCAGCATCCTAGTTTACGACTCCTTTGTTCATCCCGCCGCAACGCAATTTTTTTCAAGCGGTTCAGCGTTACTAAAGAAGTTTCCGAGAACAGTCCCTCCCATAATGAGTTAAGGTAGGATGTTCGCGGTTAATCACATCAAACAGGCGAATGTAAGTGGAGCACGTTATCTTGACCTGATCGACAAGCGTAAATCACAGAAAGGAGCAATAGCAACTTTATGAAGAACTTAAAAGAGACGTACGAGATCTCTATGGTCAATAGGAGATATAAAATAGGAGATATCGGTCAGATATAAAATGTGATTAAGATGGGCAATGTGCAATCAGCCAAACTACAACCTTAGAGGGTCTTCTTGGGTGGTGTTGAACCTAAAGCTTATGACTTATGCAGTATCGATTTGAGTCCAATTGTACCACCTGACAACGAAGTGACTAAATAGAGTTGACTTACTTCCATACTAAATTTTTTCGCTGAAAAACCAATTTTGGTGGTAAGGCACCTTATCGTTGGGTCCCACGGCTCCATAAACTGGTCGCATTCTAAACATTCCAGGTTTCGTGCTTTTTCATTTTGAAGATAATTGTCTTATCGGATTCGTTAGTGATTGTCATTTCCGCCATTTGTTTAGATCCATTTGGCATGAAGGTCACCTACAAAGACTAGGGCTATGAGCAACGAGTAGTGACTTAAGAGCCTTCAAGTCGCTTTAAAGCAGAAGAACATGGGACAACCTACACTCTTCGATGGTACAAATGTCACTTTTTCAGTTGCCATTAATAGCACTAGTTAATAAATGAACATTACTATACATTGAGCATAGATATATGAGAGGATTACTGATATCACGTTTTATCGTTCTGTTATCTCAATCAGTAAGCAGCAGCAATCCATGAAATTTCAGGACTGGCCGATTGTGGCATGAATAACTAGATGGCAAGTAGAATAAAAAGGATAAAGCTGTCGGCGATTATCAATCCCTGATGGACGCGCCATGCCTTCGACTCTACCAAGTATCGTATGGAGGTGATTGAATGCATATCTGGTCTTTAGAATGACTCGTGGTGGTCTACCGCTGTACCGAGTCAGTGCTGCTATCCTCCTAGACAAGTCTGATGCCAATTTGCCGACTCCGGAAGGATGGAAGGCTTGGTGGGCCATGGGCACTGGGATCGATCCTACGTGTATGTTGCAGGGCGCCTCCGACCACAGCACACACACACGCCCCAGCGCGTTACTTATACATTCGTCGGCGCGTTGAAAGAATGAGACGTTCGGCAAAAAGCTCACGTTGTGAACGTTGTGAAGTAGCACTGGCCTCAGATTTATCTGTCTGTGTGGCAACGTTGACCAGCTAAGAATTCTGGAATAAAGAGGAGACTAGTAAGCCGGAACTGTAGGGCTGGCAAATCTCAGGACCGATTTTCTTTTGACCTCGGCATTGATCAATAATACACTTCACTCATGGTGAGCACACACGAGGCTGTTAACAGCAAGATTCATTGAATACAATGGTAACTGACTTTTCGGCGATTTCGTCTTCTTCAGAACTGTTCTGTTGTCCTTAAGTCCTTCAGAATTTTGGGTTTTTGTTTTTATTAGTTTGAAAAAACCATGTTTCCTCACCCATTGAAGACTCTGCGCGACTGGTCTCCAATAATAGCTGGAGAACTTAGGAAAAAACAAAAACAGCTCTGAAGAAAGGGAAGGAAACCCCCGAATTGTCAGCCACCATCATATTCAATAAAGCTTGCTGTTAACAACCTCGTGTTTACTCATCAAGAAAACAGTGTAACGTTGGCTTCTAGTCATAGATTTGAGGAATTAGTTGTTGAATGGACCCACAACTTCGGGTCCCGAAGAAGAATGTTAGCTATTGATCTAGCCGTTCGAGGAAAGCGTGATAGGATGGCAGCCTTGCAAATGATTGCAGTTGCTCGCCGGTTCCCCCGCGAGTTTTCATATTCACAATGTTTCATTCATAATTCGTAATAGTCTTTTGAAATATTATTACGCCTTGTACTAGCTGATAATGATACTGGTTTCTACAGGATGGATTGTCCGGAAGAACAAGTTGTTATCACCGGATTATCACCGCTATTGATAAGAACCGTCCTCTATAAAAAGAGCATCGCCGGGTGAGTATGGTTCATTCACAGAGAGATGATCCACTGAGCAAGATCCGGCTCGGTGCGCGAAGACGAAGACACTACCTCGAGAACACGAACAAATGTGGACCATCGACTCGGCTTTAATGAAACCATTGAAACGTTGGCCGAAAATAAACATTATTTATCAACCTCGTGTAAACTTATCGAAGAGAGAACAGATTATGGAGTATGCGACAAATCACCGTTTTTTTTTACAAGTGTGAAATTGCTGGTAACCAAGGGTATCACCGAGTACTTCTCAGCCAGCGACAAAACGAGTGTATGAGACACCTGTTAGGAAGCAATTTACAGATATTTGATATTTGGTCACTTGAATGGCCCGCCTTCACCGGCAGTGCGAGCCTCAGTCCAATCGTTTCGGTCTCTCCCTATTGTAATCGTCCCCTATGGTAATAGTTTGCTTCAAACATGGTGAAGAACACGAAGCTAATTCCGTTGTCATAAAATCCTTCCCATCTGCGAGTGCATATGATTGAACGCGTCGTTTCCTTGTTCTGCAGTCGCTAGGTTTTTAAACAGCATGCATTTACTTCCATAGAAAAACACAATACAGTACAACAGTAGCTGACGTCTCAGCAGTACCGCCTTCTTCAGAGCCTGGAAGGGTATACTGATATACAATTTACTGGGCCAAACGTTTCAATAATACTTACAAAAAGACGAGAAACCCGTATGGTAATTACATGAACAACAGCTTCTCGAGAAACTCACCATTTTTTTCGTAACTTCCAGTGAAGAAGGTTAGAACAGCTGATTATAGTCGCATAAGGTTGATGACTGCACCATCCCACATCAGAAATTGATGCGATCATAGGGGTCAGGTCGCGTGTGAGCTCTGGGTATTCCTCCCTGCTGTTCATTGTGGGGTTTTGGCATTTATCCATTTATTCTCCTGTGCAGGGATATTGACTTTTACTTCAAAAATCGTCTCCGCTATGCTTTTGTATCCTATGCGTGCCTAATGGGGTACTTTGTCTTAGTTTTCGTTTGCCATCTAATGTTCCTTTATATGGATACGGATACATAAAGGTTTGCCCGTTTCGCCAATATATTCATCTCTGCAATTATTACAAGAGATTAGGTATAGCGTACCTGAACGAAGCGCCCAAGCGAAACACATGGCCAAAAGAAAGCCCCGCTTATGTTGCCTTTTATTAGCGACGAAGTAAGCATAGCTATTAAACGACGCTTAAGAAGTGCAGGTCTAGAGGAATCGGTAGCGATGGTTGAAACAGCACCGGCTACTCTACATCGTCAGTTAGTTCGTAACCGCCTGTATGACCGTCTATGTGAAACAACAAATTGCGTAATTTGCCCTTACGGCAGGAACGGTGATTGCATGAGTTCAGGTACGATATACCTGATCTCTTGTAATAACTGCGGAGATGAATATATTGGCGAAACGGGCAGACTTTGTGTATCCGTATAAAAAGAACATCTAGATGGCAAACGAAAACTAAGACAAACACGCATAAGATACAAAAAGCATAGCGGAGACGATTTTGAAGTAAAAGTCAAATATCCTTGCAGAGGAGACTAACACACCAGCGCGAAAACTTCTTGAGGCTTTTTGGATAAAGGCCAAAAACCCCGCAATGAATAGCATGGAGGAATGCCCAGAGGACACGCGACCTGGCCCCATATCTTCGGATCAATTTCTGATGTGGGGTAGTGCAGTCTTCAACCATATGCGACTATAATCAGCTGTTCTAATCTTCCCTCATTGGAAGTCACGTAAAATGCGGTGAGCTTTTCGAGAAGCTGTTGATCATTTAATTACCATAGAGTTTTTCGTCTTTTTGTAAGTGTTATTGAAGCGTTTGGCCTAGTAAATTGTATATCAGTACACCCTTCCAGGCTCTGCAGAAGGCGATTCTGCCGTAACGTCAGCTACTGTTGTATTGTATTGTGTTTTTCTATGGAAGTAAATGTATGCTGTTTAACAACCTCGCGATTGTTGAACAAGAAAACGACGCAATCATATTCCAATGCCGAGGTTAATAGAAAGTCGATCCTGGGAAGCAGATGATTGACTTTAGCCCCTATACACGTTCGCCTACCGTTTGGCTGGTCGTCGAAGAGGGGCCTTGCGTTCTCTTAGAGTCCACTCCACTGTTCTTTTTGTCCATCTGCCAACTGTTTTCCTACTTATATGACCGGTCCATCTGTGTTTCACTATTCTCCTGGTTTCCGAAGATGAGATAGGCTTCGAGGACTTGAGCTGCGCATTCCAGCTAAATGTTATGGGGGCCAGTTAAATTTCAGAAGAGATCGTACAAGCGCTCTGTGAGTAGTGCACAGAGATCTTGACGTTGTTGAAATATCAGCGTACGTCTCCTATGCATAACAGAGCGCTGGCACCCGTACTGAATCGAAAAGGTGAAAGTTGTGTCTTGGGTCCACTCGTTTGTCTTCGGCTTCTTCGAAAGGCCCGAATGCAGCCCATGCTCCTCTACTTCTTCTGTCCCGTTCCTCCTTTACACTATTCTCAATGTTCATTAAAAGCCTAAGATCCATGTACGAGGTGGTCTTTGTAATGAAGGAACTATCCAGTTGGATTAGCTCGCCTTCGCACCATGGGTTCCTCATGAACTTTGTCTTCCGTCGTTAAGCTCATTTAGCATTGTCCCTGCTTCAATGGTACGTATTGAAAAGACGACGATATCATCAACGAAGCGAAGATTTAGTAGAAATTCCCCATCAATATGTGTGCCCTTAACCGAGTGATTTCGATATCCAGCGTAATGCGACAGTAAACAGCTTCAGCAATATTTTATCGCTCAGTCGAACACCTTTTCCCAGGAGTTTTCCAATGAGTAGGGGGATGCGGTCGATGGAAATTTGTATCTTTGTTATGCATTTCCTAAAACAGTTAGCTGGATTTCGCATGTAGGGGTGAGCTCAGATCTCGGTCGACGAGCGCTAATAGTACTGCGTTCGTTTCTCCCTAACAAACGCTTTTTTCTTAGTCTAAAAAGTCAGAACAAAAAAACAGGTGGTGTACTCGACAAAGTTCTATGACCTGTGATGCGGTTTAGCCTACTCAAGTTGTGATGTCCCATCTTAGGTCTTCGATGTGCAGAAAAGAACAATCTTTGTGAATAGCTTGTAGAGTCAACTCAACAATTATATCGGATGATAGTTATAATGATCCCTTCGGTCAACCTTCTTGGGCAAGATGATTGTGCGTGACGTCCTCCAATGGTCTGGGAATTTCTCTTCATGAAGGTACCATGTCATATGTGTTATGAGAAGTGCATGTGATTTGCGGCTTCCAGCTCGAAGCAAGTCCGCGGTAGTATTATCGGCTCCTGGAGCTGAGCTTTTCTTCATGCTTTATTTCGCGACTCGAACTTCAGCAGGTAAAATCCCGAGCGGTTTTTCTCTAGTAAGTATTTCGTGATTTCAAACGGGGACTATGGAACGGAAAAGTATAGAGTTTTCCCGCTATTAATTTCGTATCATGGCTAGATATTGGGGTAGTCCCACCTTCGTTCATCAGGGTGACTAGTGGAACAGTGCAGCCGCACATATACCGACGGCAGTTCTTCAGACTAGGTCATTCTTGAGCTGCTTCCAACAACTTTTTTTGCCTACACAGATACACATCCTCCTGCAAAGATCTACAGTTGATATTTATTATGTGCTTGTTAGCTTTATTGCAGTAGGATCAAGACTCAGTTTCTTTCTCTACTCCAGCAAATCCTTAGTGGTAATGGAGATGCAGTTTGAAATTTTTGTTTGACGAATTGAGGAGAGTTTGGCATAACTTTAACTCTTTCTGACAAGCAGCTTGTAGTCGTCGGTCGGGTCTTCCTTTATCGGTCAGTCATATGTGGAGACGATTTTATTGCGAATATCCTTTCCATATACGACTTGTTCCCTTTTTTCTTGAACGATGATCGTTCTTTTCCAGGTTATGGATTAATCGAATTATCGCAAGAAGAAGGCGATGATTCGATCCCGTACAGAATCCAGGTACCATCTAGTGGTCCATGAGGCACGATTTTCTATTCTTGAGATTATGGTCGATGTTCGCATGAATCATACCATTAGGAGACTCCAGTGTCATCGAAGATTTTCTCTCTTTTCAACGTTAGGAACCACATGTTGCTATCCGTATAGCTTATGAGCGTAATGAAATCCTCCATAAAAATTCCAACGGATACATTTCAGTACGCAATGTCTTAGAAAGGGAGCGAGTAGCACGGTAATACTTAACCCGCTTATTTATTACATGGATGGCCGAACCCCCATGCACTGGTTCGACCGTGCGACGGAGCTACCAAGCGCCTCATCCTCCGGTGTCGGAGAATTGTTACCGGGTTTGTCTTGGACAGGCTGACTCCCATGCAATCCGCTTTGGTTATCTCAGAATCTCAGGAAGGATCGAATCGACCATCATTCAACGACATTCATGAAGAAGACGAAAATCAACACGCAGTGGCCAAAATCATACGCAAGAAAGTTCGAAGTTGGTTGATGCGAGAATTCGAATGGAATCCGAAAAGTGCTGGGATGCGCATAGCGTGGTACACGTGATACCAGGTCATGTAATAAAAAAGATAAAACGGTGAAGGATAAAGCTCTCGGCGTTGATTAATCTCTATGGGATACGTCAGCATTCGACTTCGTCAGGTATCGTTGGAGGTGATTGAATGCATATCTGGTCTTTACAATGACTCGTGGTGGCCTACCGATGTGTCGAGCCACTGCCGCTATCCTCCAAAATAAGCCTGGTACCAATCTGCCGACACCGGAGGGATGAAAGGGCTTGGTATGAGCCTGAGAGCGATGATCGATCCCTGCGTATTGCAGGGCGCCTCCGACCACTGCTCTACACGCGCCAACAAATGAAAATCTTCTGAAATATCGTTTGTAAAGTAAGGACTCAAAAACAAGATTCTGAACAAAATAAATCCTTGCGTATCACACTATGACAGAAGTTTTAACCTTTTTATGTCAAGCTTTGCTCTAAAAACGAGGATTTTCATCACCGAACACTAAGGGGGTTACGATGCCTCGGTCCTTTAAGAACATGGATTCTTGTTCCGATCGCTCAACAAGTATCGCCCTTGATCAATTTTTCCAGTGTTTGGCTATCCATTGTTCTTCTTTCCTTTGTGTCTTTTGTTTCGTGAATGTATCGCTGACTAAAATTTCATCCTGAATTTGATAGATTTGGTCAGATCTTGGAAAAATGAAAGAATGGATGGAGGGAGGAAAAAAATCAATAACGCGCGTTTGTCAGACGATGGTTTACGATGGAAACTAGATGTTTTAATGTCACTTACTGCATAAGTACTTGAACTGATGGATTTTCTGTCCTCGCAAGCTGTTCGAGCTTTAGCTGACCTAGGATATGTTTCGATGTAATTGCTGTTTAAAGAGGCGGTCCGATTTCCTGTGGATTCGGCTGTATTTTGAGGATCTGTCATCTTATTTCCTGAATTGCATGTTAAATTCTGGATTAACGACGGTTTTCACACGAATTCTGAGATAGCCCTTTTAGGGTGTCCCCTGGTCTTCTTCTCACCTTAGGCTGTCGCTGACCATTGTGGATCGGATGAGCCTAGCTGCTTTGCAACTAGGATTCTTCCAAATCACAGAACGTCAAACTTTCGATTAGTCTACAGATTGATAGAGAACGAAGTGAAAGGCCGAGCTCCTAGTGCTTCACATGCTGGTAAAGTGAGCAGTTACTAGTCCTGTACTGCAATACTTCACAGCAGTCCGACGGTCTACGGGTAGCCGTCAACCGTAAAAGGCGTGTCCTCGTAGGACTCAGTATGCTGTTCTTCTCGTCCTTCCATTGTTACCTCTTCTCATTAGTTCTACTAGATCTCATAGAAGGCGAATAGTCTTCAAACGTCCCAATTTTCCAAGTTTGCGTTCAGGCTAAGTACTTGTGTTATTTTCCTTCCTTTGGGTCACAAGGTATTCTTACTTCTGCATTCTTTCTTCGTTATCAGAGGAACTTAGTTCTAGTAACGGAATGAGATCCATAGCTTAGGATAGTTTTTTATCTGAGTAGCGGAAACCATTGGCATCGGTTTTGCTTTTAGCTGGTTTTAGGGATGGCTGTAGCTTAACCCATCGATTTAGTAGACCCTATTTGGTGGCCAATGAGCCCATTGCTATCACATTACAGTTTGACATCTAGGACTGTATTAGACCCAATGGATGTGGTAATTGTTAGAGTCGTTTCGTGTACTTTCGCACCACATATTGAACCCAATATTTTCCTCACCGTCCCTTTTCAAATGTTCTTAATCTTCTTTAAGGAATGGTAGAGAAAATGGCAATATTTGGTCTGGAAGAAGAAGACTGTGACCAGGTAAACACTTTGCGTCATCCTTTCCTTACTTTCTTTTCTTTTGATCACCTTTATCTTTTCCTATTTTTTAACGTGAATGTGGTAGCATAATTCCTTCTACTATCTGGAAGGAAAGTGTCTATCACATCTCCTTTCTAAAAAGAAAGACTTCACTCTTTTCCGAGCTCATGTTTTTTGCATTGTATTCTTTCTCCACTTACCTGGTTGTGAAGAAGAAGTAGTGCTTGCATCATTACGTTGCCTTTGATCAGTCCTTTTTATGTCTCATTCTCAGCATTTCTTTCTCTTTTACTTATGTGGTTTTTCAGCAATATGAATCTATCCAGGAGTTCAGTGTTGTCGGAAGCAATGAATACTTGGAAACAGAGACTGCTTTGGCGTTAGAGAATTTCGCTGAACACGGCGGTGATCCACGTATTCTTGATCCTAACAGGTAAACTATGGTTTCGGAAAGCGTACCAGCTAGGCAACGATTACTATTCTTGGTAAACTTACTTTGGATACTTGGATGGCCCGTCTTCACTGTTTGTGCGGGCTCCAGCATAATCTCCATTACTTCGGAATTTTGCTGGTTTAACCATTATGTTTTCCCTGGAGTCCAGAGGTCTGCCTGGCCAAAGTCTGCCCCCAAGTCATAACCACCACAGGCAGTCGCCGGCCTTATGGATAAGATGGAGATTTGCCTCCATGCGACTAATGTGATACCAGGACGGTGGTGGATCCTGGTATTGGTTTGTTCTTAGCTGGGCTGTTCTCGGTGAACAGTTTAAAAAACATATTGTTCTGTTTGTAAGGCTGTGTTCGGTTTTCCCATCGGTTCTGCTGTTCGATTTCGTTATAGTGCAAACCATTAGGGAATTCCCATATCTGAGGGCAAAGCATAGTTACTGAACTGCTCCTACTGAGTGAACACGCTTTAGGGAAGTAAACTGCACTCATTTTTCTATCCCGGGTTTCTAACTTGTCATTCTAGTACTTTTTCCACCTCCTTTTCCTAGTCTTGTGAACAATTACATATGTTTAGATTGATCGTTTTTATAGTTGCAAACGTAGAACTTAGAGTCTCTGTTTCATCGCCTTTGATCGGTTGCTGTACTAGTGGTAGGAATGGCTGCAATTTGTGAAGTCTTAGTCTCAGGACAGTAAGCCTCTATTCCATCCACAAAGCTCATCTTATGTTTTTAAACTAGTGATAAACTAGAATCATTGCATCCTGTAGATCTTAGGACTACAGGTTAAATTTCTGACTTGACTAGATTGCAACACGTCTATGTGAAAAGAAGACGACAGATAGTCAAGACGTAACCGAACCCATGACGGCATCCCACCACATCACTGAATAACGGTTACAACGAAACGGATGTTAAACATGCTGGGACTGAACTGACTCACGAACACAGCCAATCCAACAGTGAAGGATAAGGGATATGTTTGCGTTGATTAATCCGTGTTCGACGAGCCGCGCATTCGACTTCATTATGCATCGCCAGAGATGACTGAATGCATACCTGTCTTGTAGTGTTGTCTTGCGGAACCCTACCAATATATTAAGTTACTACTGCTGTCCTTCCAAGGAAGCCTGGTACCAATTTTTCCGACCACGGAAGAATGTGGTGAATCCGCAGCACAGGATAGAAACAACGGCCTCTTCTGTATTTTTAGCGCGTCTAACCACTGCGCCACACCCGTCCATCCAATCAAACAGTACAGGTAAATAGGTAATGCGTGATAAAAGGATGAAGGATAAAGCTCTCGGACTTGATCAGTCCCTATGGGATGCGCCATGGATTCGACTTTATCAAGTATGGTTAGACATGATTGAATGCATATCTGGCCTATACGGTGACTTGCGGTGTCCTACCGATCTATCGAGTCAGTCCTGCTGTCCTTCCAGGTAAGTTCGGTACCAATCTGCCGACCTCGGAGTGATGGAGGGCTTGGTGAATTTGGGACGCAGGGTCGGACTCATGTATATTGCAGGGCGCCTCTGAACCACTGGCCTGCATGCCCCTACAATATGTGATAGTAACTTTTGTTCCCATATTAAAATACAACCTTTACTGAAGAAACGCATATTGCCACTTATGTCTTCTTTGTGGGCCCGTTTCCTCAAATTAGTTGTAAAACACATTTATTAACCAGTCATCGTCACCGTTGTGTACGTAACAGTAAATGACTCTGTTATTCTTTTAACAATGGAAATTGAAGTTAGCCAAATTCTACTACAGTGGATTCTACGGACGACTGAGAGATCTTAAGGGCCTGGTAAGAAGGGAAAGCGAACAACGACGATGTTCGACTACGCTGGCGACGAGCCAAGCGTAGCTCTGTATAGAGTCACCTTCACTGAGTATCGCAATTTCAGACAACAAAGCCCTGTGGAAACGTAAATCACTAGACATATTGATGCCCTAGTCGATTGTCATAATATTGCCTGAAATACTTGATGATTCGATAGTCGGCTGTATTGCACTTTTCATTTAATGGTATGTCGCTGGTTTCCTTGATTTCTTCCCTGGAATTCTAAGAATCCCATACTGGGGCGCTCCACGTTGTTTACACGGGCCGTCATGGGAAATTTGGGGTCGAAATGCGATTTGACACTTTGTAATTAACCTTCTTGCAAGTCGGTTGCGATTTATGGTGATCGCCGCGCATCATTAGCAGAACAGGGCTTCTTTGTGGAAAAAGACAGACAATGGCTGCTAATGGGGAAGGGAAACCCTTACTGCGCATCGCAGCTTGAATCCAGAAACAACTACGTTGAGCGAATGGGCAATATCACAGTATTTTAGCTGTTTATTTATGGTTTCATTGTGAATGGTTTACTGCCTCATCGTGGCTGGGTGGTGTTCTTCGGTGTTCGGTGTCGAGCTGCGATATACAGGGGAGATTCATCGTCCCAGCAGGGTCTCCCCAAACTGTGGAGGAGTCCGGCGTTCCCATCAGGGAGCCCAGCTAAGAGTAAACCAAGACTGTGCTGCACCACTGTTCTGGTATCATACTAGTCGCATGGTGGCAACTCTCCCTCTGATCCACAACGGCGATAGCTGCCTGTGGTGGTGACTATAGTAACTATTCCTTAAATAGTTCCTATTTCTATGTTACCTTATGTCTTCTACAATAACTGTTTTACTTTGTAATCGTTATACATCTATTCTGGCATATTGTGTAAATTGTCTCTCAACGACCGTTTCAAACATTTGCCTCGCAGCTGGACTAGAAAGGGATACTGTAACTTCTTTGTATCTCCGCTCTTCTTTGCCCCGGGCGCTGAATAAGCCGCCGCCAGCAGCATATACTTTCAAGAATCGGCCATTCCCATGCACTTTCTATGTAAGCCTTTGTGTAGCCTTCATGAACTCTTTGTACAAGAAATTGTATTAGCTGAAAAGTACATAACCTCTCTTTTGAGCACTATCTCTGATCTCCCTCTGTAAAAACCGTACCCATTACAGACAGAATATAAGGGAGCACCATTAGTCATCAAAACCAGTGCCTGTCCTCCAATCCACCAGTGTCTGTCTTCCAATCTACCAGTGCCTGAGTTCCAACCCCAGTGTTTGTCTTCCAGTCCCTCAGTTCCTCAGTGCTCCAACTCCAGTGTCCGCCTAGCTTACTTCAAGTGTATCACTTGTTCTCATTTCAATCGCGCTGGTATCCACCCATCTTCCATATCGTCAAATATCACATGTTATTATTGTATCGTTGTTGTTGCTATAAATTATTATAACCCAAACTCGAGGTTATAAAAAAAGTCCCACGTGGCGAATTCATATAAAGTCGAGCATTCCACGTACAGTAAGAGGACAAAAGACAAATCCGACCAACTCCCTAATCCACTGCCCAACTAGCACAGTGACGATCTGGAGCACACTTTGACTAGGCTGACTTCGGGACCCCAGAAAAACACAATGGCTAAACCAGCAAAACTCCCCATAACCAGTGAAGATGGTTCGTCGAAGTATCCAAGTATTTGTAGTTTTTATACCCTATTTTAAAGATGCAGCCATTATTGTTGTAATTGGTTCATCTGACCGTAAAGACACACGTATCTTTTATTCGTTGAAGAATTTGCAGATGTCTACTTCTCTCCAGCATTCCTTCAGTACTCCTACGTGACCCTTTTATGGTGTTCAGTGACTATATGTTAGACTGGATCGCCCAGGATTTCAAAGTCTCGCGTGATGGTATGGAAAAGGTAGGATAGTATCTCATTGAAAGATTTCACCAACTTAAGTAGAACTGAAGGAATAAATTTGAACAATATTCAGCGTTTATCAGAACAGTATATGCTTCCTTGTTTTTTTTGAAGAATTGATGAATCTTTTGTGAGAATTATTGATAGCGAAGAAAAATGCTGTGGGAAATATTTCAACTTTATGAAAAGGTGCCTTAACCCCTTAACTCGTTAAGAAGCAATTCTAACTAATGCGTGACCGATAGCCAAGAACATTGTTTGGTTTAAACCAACGTTTCTGAGACCATTATGGACCGTACATGATTTGAAATATGATCTATAAGAATCCATAGATTTGCTTGTTTTATCTTTGTGAAATTCAAATTTTTCTGATATCCACAAGTTTCTTTCCCATATTCTTCGTCTACGCTCCTGTTTCGAACCCTCAATATATCGCTGATGTTTGCTTCTGCTTCGCTTGCCTTTAGAAAAACATCGAAAGTCAAACTTTCATCTTCATTTCCTTTTGAGGACTTCTACAAATTTAAGGGAATAATTACAGAGATATTTTTATGTCCCTGAGGCAATATAGCGACTTTTGTTCTATAAGTCTGCAAAATTCTGGGCTTCTCAGGTATCTTATTATTCGAGCAGTACTCCGAGAAACGGCGAAAATTAAGCATCTAGCCGTATTTGTCAGTCGATGTGCCTAGAGCGGTAAACATTGTAGCGCTCTGGGTTTGAGAGTCCAAGTAGAGAATACTCCTAAGGAGTTCTTGTCTAAACTTGATCATGGCTATTTAGTTGTTTATAGTCATTAAGTGCATTAATTCTTTTTTCTTTCAGGTCATTCGTATTCCTAAACTTCAGACAGATGCGGAAAGTCCGGTGAGTAAACCTTTCCTTTTTGTTTTCCAGATAAACCACTATGTTAGGTTTGTGAGTTTATAATGGAATTGTCTACTTGCTCCAACAAGCACCTCCCAAAAGTTCCTGTTCCTGGTTTTCATCTCTTTGCATAAGAAACATCTCGTTTATGTTAAGACTGCAATTTCGCAAGGATTTTGATAGTGCGAGTTCGATTTCCGAAGTTCGACTTTTTTTTTGCAGACTTTTGCTTTTGCTGGTCAAAAACAGAAAAGTCTCCTTGCCTACGTAATGCTAGTCATGGAGGGGTTTTGCTTGGAAGTCTGATGTCAGCCACGAGTGTTCGAATGAGTTTCTTTAATACATAAGCGACTGCGCTTAAGTATCGGAGCATGTCTCATCAGCGTACTTTTTTCTGCATCAAGTAGTCTGTATGGAAATCAATTCCCGCGAACGTACAGAAACCTTAATGTCCTCTTAGCCCCAGCACTGGTTAGTAGCGGAATGAGCTGAAGTAGTCAGACAACTTTTTTTCTTTTGAATCATAAGGGCGTAAAATAGCTATTTGTATGCTTACATAACCCATCTTCACAAGTAGTGCTGCACCTAGTACCTGCTGTGCTTCAAGCATGATGGCATTAGCCAGCCTCGTCCTGTGAACCACTAATCGTTTCCAGCTGTGAATGTATTTGCTCGGCGAGCTCGATGAGCACGAATGCCATTCTTGTAGATGGCTATCCTGCCGGACCTTTGAATCTTCTTGGAGTCCACTTCAGTTTTCTTTTGTCCATCTCTCTTCAGCTCTTCCAATTGTAATGAGTCACCCACTTATGTTTCTGCATTTGATATGTATTCTTTAGATATTGGTGATTGGTTGGCTCTTTGAAGGTCTTCAATGTTCGTTCCGACAAGATTTTTGTGCATGTGCCGGTTATATTTCAGGAAACACCGTTCATACGCTCTGTTCCAAATGCGAAACATTCTAGACGTAGATGAAGGGTTAACCCCATGGTAGAGCGCTAGGAGGACCACTGAGTGAAAAAAATTAGCGCGGACTGCTGGGATCACTGCCGTTTGCCCGGTGGTCTCCTTTGATTTGTAAAGTAGATGAAAAATATAGGAGCCTGTTTCTCCTTATATTTTTTGCATATACAACATGAATATGTATATATTTATGCATGTATATGTATATATGTATATATATATATATATATATATATATATATGTAGCTTTGTTGAAGTTTATATATAGCTTATAGTCCGGTGCGAAATTCCTAGTGTTGCAAAAAAACTCCCTCCGGCTTATCTTGTTGAATGGAGATGGAGGATCGTTTATCATTTCAGTGGAGATTTTTAAAATCTTTCGACACATACATCATTTGGTTTAGGAATTAGCTCTCCGAGCTATTATTTCATTCAAATCACGTGCGGACAAGAATCATGTGTTTGCAAAGAAGAAATTAGCTGCAGAATCCTCCATAAAATTAAGTGTACTGGACAGCATACCGCAGGATTTTACTGAACTGGAGGAGAATTTGGAATTTGCCAATGAAGTTGTCAGGGATGACGAAAGTGCAGATGGAAACGATGAAATAAAAGACCACGTTGATTTCGAAACTGCCGCAAAATCAGTCGAAACGGGCAAAACCTCCACTCGTCATGCTAGCGAATCGGCAGCTAAGAGTAACAAAGATGCCCAGAATGGAGGTATTCATGTCTCGTTTTTATTCGATTTCACTATGGAAAATGTAGGATTTCATTAAGTGATTGTATTTATCTAGTAATTTACTCAGTGCGAGTCACCAATGCTAACTTTTTTTTCACTTTATAAGTTCCTTAGTTTGTCAAAATGATCTTATATGTGATGACTGCATGCGTAAATTAATTAGTATTGTACTGCGATAAAAAAGGATAAAGCTGCCGGCGTTGACCAATCTCTGAAGAATGCGCCATGCTTTCGTCTTCATTAAGCATCGTTGGAGGTGATTGAATGAATATCTGGGCTTTACAATGACTTCCGGTGACCTAACGATGTATCGAGCTAGTGCTGCTACCTTCACAGGCAAGTCTGGTACCAATTTGACGACTTCTGGAGCGATGGAAGACTTGGTGAGCCTGGGGCGCGGGGATCGATCCTATGTGTTGCAGGGCTCCTCTGACCATTGCGCCGCACGCCACTGCATTGCGATAAACTACGAATAACGTATGAGATACATCTTTGCTTTAATCTTCCCGAATAATTCCAGCTAATGATGGAAGCGCTAATTCTTCGGCAAAACATTCCAAGAGAGAGGAATACGTTGACGAGGATGTAGAAGTTCCTTTTGAAATTAGTTGGGAAGGTGCACCTGAGTTCCAATGGAGAAGTGAGTTATGTTAACTTTTTTATTTTTCGCCTACTACAGTTTTTCACAGCAGGGTATTATGTGAAATACAACCACAGTGGTGCTGAGGTATTTGTAAAACTCCCGATTACAAGTGTCGGCGGTGGGGATCGAACGTGATATTACCTTTCCTGGGGCTAACGTGTTCACCACCACACCGAGCGGATCCTATGTTTCATCTGTCTCTCAGCTAGTTCTATCGATCAGTGGCATCAGTAATCACCCGTACACGTGCGGTCTGGAGTTTTGCAAATATCTCAGCATCATCATGATGTGACAGTTCCCAGGATCGACTTTCTATTAACCTCGGCATTGAAATATGAGACAGTTCTCTTGTTCAGCAATCGCGAGGATGTTAAACAGCATGCATTTACTCATAGAAAAACACAATACAATACACAGTACTGACGTTTTGCAGTATCGCCTTCAGAGCCTGGAAGAGTATATTGATATACAATTTATTATGCAAATGCTTCAATAACACTTACAAAAAAGACGAAAAACTATGGTAATTATATGATCAACAGCTTTTCGAAACACTCACCGCTTTTTTCGTGACTTCCAATGAGGAGGGTTAGAACAGTTGATTATGGTCGCATAAGGTTGATGACTGCACTATCCCACATCAGAAATTGATGCGAACATACGGGGTCAGGCCGCGTATGACCTCTGGGCATTCATCCCTGCTAATCATTGTAGGGTTTTTGGCATTTACCCTTATGCGACTATAATCAGCTGTTCTAATCTTCCTCACCGGAAGGCACGTAAAAAAGCGGTGAGTTTTTTCGAGAAGCTGTTGACCATGTAATTACCATAGAGTTTTTTCGTTTTTGTAAGTGTTATTGAAGCGTTTGGCCTAGTGAATTGCGTATCAGTATACCCTTCCAGGCTCTGAAGAGGGCGATACTGCCGAAACGTCAGCTACTGTTGTATTGTATTGTGTTTTTCTGTGGAAGTGGGTGTATGCTGTTTAACAATCTCGCGATTGCTGAACAAGAAAACGACGCATTCATGTTATGATGTGAGTTTTGTTCAAGTTTTCCTAGAATGAAGTTGTTACAATGGATTTTTCAGCAATACCTCATATCACAGTGATATTACTACGGCCATTATGTCAAAGAATCTGTGACCGCTCAATGTATTTCAGGGTTTTTATGCTTTAGCTACGTTATTGCTTAATAAGAACTTCAACTAGAGGTTAATGACTAAAAGTGCGATTTGGTGTCCAGAGTTTAGAAGGTGGTAGTATTGTATCGATATATTTTTGCAACATTTTTTGTCGATTTTAGCCAAAATCAATTACGAGGACCTTTTTAACACTGTTCAACCGCATCAATCTTCCTTCATTAGGTCTAACACATTCGTAACTTAAATTATTGTGCGCAAGTAATAAAAGGTCAATGACTAGAAAAGGGAGTCAGTGACCGACTCAGTGACTAGAGGTCAATGACTAGAAATGCGTTTTCTCTTTTATGGATTAGAGTTTGTTACTGTTGTATTGATATAGCCTTGTAGTAATGTTTAGCCTTTTTGAATCATGTTTTACTAGGTTTTAATCATGTCGTTTTACTTAGGATTTCTTTACAAGTTGCCCAACTGTCTCCAACTTCCTTTCCTAAGTTCAGCGTAATCTTAGTACAGTTTGTTCTACATAACATCTCCTTTTAAGTGGAAAAAAAATTAGTTTCCATGTTAATGAAGGAACTTGATTTTAGTGTGCCACACCCCTGTGGATGCTCGTAGGCTTATTATTGAAAACCTGTTTTGGGCGGATCTACAGAATGTGTTCATATACCGAGTTATGCTAAAGGCTGAAACCGTCGACATCAGTTTTCCAATGCGTTTTAATATTGAGGGCTCAAAGCAGATGTGTGGGTGAGTACTCTATCACGTTGTGATTGCCACTGTATTTTCAAAGAGATGAAAGCCGATGTAGCTGTTAGAGATATAGTGATGCTTAAGAAAACTGACGATGACGTTCCAGTGGAGTATGCAAATTATGAATGAGGCAATGCAGCATTTAATCTACGTTCGATGTCCACATGGCCGACGAATCAAGATATTTCTTCCTCAAAGTTGGTTCGCTTTCATTTTACTCCTCCTTTTTTTTCTTCCATTGCTTTTTTCCTTACTAATATTCTATCTTTTAGCATGAGAATTTGAGCCTTTTTTATTTACGAATGCTCTCTATGTCATTTTGAAGCGCCGATTTCCCCATAGCGTCCTTGAATGCTAACCGATCTTATTTCTACCTTAATTTGCTGCTTTTTAAATAAAAAGGGGAAAAGCGAACGGTAACTTTTCTTATATTCGTACAGATCCAAATGTAAACACGGAGAAACGGATTAAAATAGCTTAGCTATGTTTGATTGGAGAATGCTTAACAATAGGTAAATACTATAGTTTCATTGCGAAATTTAGCGAGAATCGAGAGCGAGCCCTGTGCCATTATTGACGAAAATCTGATGCTGCTTAGAGCCAGTTCTAACAAAGTGTTCGAGATAGTAAATAAAGAGTAAGGATCTCGGCGTTGATCAATGCGTGTGGGATGCGCCATGCATTCGACTTCATTACGCATCGTTAGAGGCGACTGAATGCATATCTGGCCTTTTTACAATGACTCGCGGTGGCCAACCGATCTGTCGAGCCAGTGCTGCTATCCCACTCAGACAAGTCGTACCAATTTGCCGACTCCGGAAGGATGGAAGGCTTTGTGAGCCTGGGCTGCGGAGGTCGATCCCATGTGTATTGCAGGGCGCCTCCGACCGCTCGCAACGCGCGCCCTGTACGATAATAAAAATGTTCGAGAACTTACGGAAATTAACAGCACTGATGGATGAGCTCAGCGCAGTCAAGAAAAGGAAGAGAATTAGCGCGTTATTGCCACATTAATTGAATAAAAGGAAGGGAAATGTTGTTAGTCGTTATGAATGTTGTTCTGTGCTTCCTTTACCGTACAGAAACATGTATAAAGTTATAGTAGCTTATGATTTCCGTTCAAAATCGTATATTTCGTAATTTGCTTGCACAACTGTCACCGGTAATTATATTCAACCGTTTTACAGCTGTTTCCATATTCAACAACGAACTCGTAGATTTAGCGAAGCTTGTTTTATCGATAAGATTTCCAGCTCCTACGGCTGTTAACCAGAAAGAAGAATTTGAGAGCAAACTGGGTCGTGTTATCCAGCCAACTCGAAGAATGCATCAGTTAGTCGTCAAAGTCCTTCCAAATAATTATGAGGTAAGGTGTAGCGATGTCATTGTCAAAATTTTTTTAAAAGTCTGACTTTAAAAAGTACTCATATTTTAGTCTTAGGTAATGTTATTTTTTATTCATGTAATTATTTTCCTTCTTTGGTTTTTCAGCTATCTTTGGAAACTGCGCAGGCGATGTTTGCTCCTCACATTCCAGTTGAGGTTAAAAATGTTAAGGATGACATTGAGTGAGTATTTTTAGATACCTAAATAAATTACCTATTCCTGAAGACAAGTGTGAATTATGGGAGAATACTCATACGTTCCGTTTTCTCGCAACTGTTGTCTGGGATCGCAATAGTGCTGAGATTTTTTGCAAAACTTCGGACCGCAGGTATCTGTGGTGGGAGCGAACATGATGTCACCCCTTCCGAGGGCTAACGCTCTCAACACGACACCATAGGTCCTTCTGTTTCGCCTTTCTCTCAGCTAGTTTTCTATCTACCAGTGCCATCAGCAATTGAATCCAGTTGCTGAAGCTGTGGTCGAAATCGCAATGTCACCTTTTTAATGTTATTTTTTATTTGTAGCCTACTACAATTTTTCACGGCAGGGTATTATGCGATACACAACCACAACGATGCTGGGATATTTGCAAAACTCCGGACTGCAGGTGTCTGGGGTGGGGAATGAATGCGCTATGACCCTTCCCTGAGCGCTAACGCGTTCACCACCACATCATGCGTTTCCTTCGTTTCGTCTGTCTCTCAGCTACTCTTTTCAATCCATTAACTTTTTATTTACTGCCTACTACAACTATTCACGGCAGGGTATTATGTGAAATGCAACCGCAATAGTGCTGAGATGTTTGCGTGGTGCGGTTGTGAACGCGTTAGCCCCTGACACCGCAGACGCCTGCGGTCCGAAGTTTTTCGAATATCTCGGCACCATTGTGGTTGTATTTCACATAATATCCTACTGTGAAAAATTGTATTAGGCAATAATTAAAAAGTTAATATTGCTGTTTATGATGTTGGCTTATTCCATATTTGGAAGTGTTGGCGATTCCTTATGTGTTGTGAATTACATGCTGAATTACCCAATTGCCAGAAAATGGGATTATCCTCTTGGTAATCTTCCTGTACGACTTTAGATTTTGGACCCAATTCAGATAACAAGATGACTAGCTCGTTGGTTATTTTTTTGATATCTATCCTTTTTTGTCTAGATCAGAGATCCGTTGTAGGTCGTCGCTATTGAACCTAGCTTCTTGTTGAGTCGTCGCATCCAACTTCAGATCACAAGTGCATTGTTGGTAGCATCGGGAAGGCGCCGTGCGATAATTTGGTAGGTGGTCTTGTTAACAGAGCTGAGCGAAAACTGCACTGTCATTGGTTTCCATTGGTTTCCTTGAAGAAGATCCATCGAGGGATAGCATTAACGTTATTCCAGTCAGAATACCAATTATTTTTCTCGAGTAGAGGAGTTAGGATGAGTCAAAAAGGTTGTTTGTGTATCTAAGTGGACGAGATTTGTATGGAGCTTATTCCTAACAACTCCATGTATGGGCGAAACATGGTATTTGTTGCATTCCTCCCAACGGTTTATCTTCTCATCGTGGCAGGGAATTGTTCGTGGGTGTCGGACTGCGAGGTACAGAAGGGGATTCATCCCCTGGCAGG
This sequence comes from Angiostrongylus vasorum, assembly GCA_018806985.1. Classification (NCBI taxonomy): domain Eukaryota; kingdom Metazoa; phylum Nematoda; class Chromadorea; order Rhabditida; family Metastrongylidae; genus Angiostrongylus; species Angiostrongylus vasorum. The sequence continues at coordinate 2,365,295 of JADANN010000033.1, read as the reverse complement.
CTCTCCCAAACTGAGGAGTCTGGCGTTTCCATCAGGAAGCCTAGCTAAGAGTAAACCAATACCAGGATCCACCACCGGCCTGGTATTAAAGTATCAAGGTCGCATGGTGGCAAATCTCCCTCTCATCCACAAGGGCAGCGATTGCTTGGTGTGGTGACAACCTGAGGAGGGCTTCGGCTAGGCTGACCTCAGGGCCCGAGGGAACCACAATGGCTAAACCAACAAAACTCCGAAAAATGGAAACTGTTGTGGGGACCGCACAATCAGTAAAGACGACCCATTCAGGTATCTAGGTAAATATGTATTTTTGCGTTGTCTTCTGGCTCTAGGTTCCTTCGAAGTCAATTATTTTCGCAATCCAACAGGTTTCGGTGTAGTGGAAAGCCCTCAAAGTTGACATTTATTAAGGTTTTCGTGTTAATATGTGCGAAGAAGAAAAATTTAGGTGCATGTTTTAGTGAGTTAGTTGTTCTTTTTAGGCATTTTTCTATTATGCATTGTTTCTGTTCTCAGTCATCATTTAAGAGCGACTTTTATCACGTACTTTTTTGTAATACCGAAGGTGGTCTCTCAGTTTGCATGGTTTTTGCCAAGTTAACTCAATGCTCGCTTCCCTACAAACTAGCTGTCGCTACAATTTTTTCATATTTATATTTTTGTGTTTTACGTCTTACATATTTGTATTTATATCTTTGTTAGGGGCGCGTGTGGCGCAGTGCTCGGAGGCGCCCTGTAACACACTCGTTTAATCGATCCTCAAGCCCATGGCCCACCAAGCCCTTCATCTTTCCGGGGTCGATAAATTAGAACAAGACTTGCCTGGAAGGGTAGCAGCACTGGCTTCATACATCGCTAGGCCACGGCGAGTCATTATAAATGGCCAGATATGCATTCGATCACCTCCAAACGATGCTTAGTTAAGTCGAATTTATGGCGCATCCCTCAGGGATTGATCAACGCCGAGAGCTGTATCGTTTATCCTTTTATACGTTTGTCTATTTATATTTCCGTCTTTGTATATTTTTATTTATATGGCCTTTTTACGTATTGTACGGATCCCAGCACATCATTCAGTGCGTCTTCTTTCATCCGTTGTCCACGATTTGGATTTTCGTGTCGGTTCAACTGCCTCTTGAGGTTTTTGTCTTCGTGGGTGTCGTTAAAGAATTATTGACTATATTTTCCGTGGAAGCGTAAAGCCAGAGGCGGTCGACAGTCTTTGTGGATCGGGATAAGCTTTTCCTAGGTAATTTTGGGTACAAATTTACCTCGGAAAAATGGAAAACTTGGTTGGCGCAGAGTAGGATTATACTAGCGGCTGTCTTTGCATTATGCTACATAGCCCCTGCGCTTTCCTGCTGTACTTAGCATACAGATTATATTTCTACAATTTAGAATCGTGTATATGTTTTGATATGTTATATGTCACATGCTATTATTAGTCAGCCCTGCGCTATCGTTACAATGGCGAACGTTGAAGAAACAGTCAAGGCACATTCATCAATTTCTTTTATTACGATTGAAAGAGAGGGAGAAGAGGACTGGAGATGTCATGTTTTTCTCCATGGAGTTGAAGCACATTATGGATCACTACTTACGCGCTGGGACAAAAAGAAACTTGCTGTGTTCGATTCGGCGAAAAAGACTGCAAAGCGCTCTTCTGCGGACAACTTGAAGACTTCCACCGCCTCTCACGTGATGAAAAGAAAGCGTCCAAACGGTCCGGGTACTCGTCGAGGCACCACACGTGGTGGCGTACACACGTTCTATCCTTCAAGGGGATCCTACAAAGGTTTTTCATTATACATTTCATATCATACAGGACTATTGCTAACTGCGGTTTAAATGCATGTTTTTTTTCCACAAGATTTCGACTCTATTCGACCACTCATGATTTATTTTGTTAACTTGTATTAGTCGCACTGTCTGAAATCCTTGCTTTCACTTTATCTAACTTATCAAACAAACACATTTTTTTAACTCTTACTGCTCTCAGGTTTATCGTTTCACCCTCTTCTCTGTCTCTGTAGCTTCTCTCCTTTATCACTGTAGGACTACTCGTTCATATTGCCACCTCTCTATCCCAGTTAGCCCTTCTGATTATCTTTGAGAAAAACTCTCGTTTTTTCCTTCTTCCCTTCTCCTTTACTGTTTTATACTGTTTTAACCTTATGTGACTACATGTTGTACCAATTTTCTCTTCTTGTATACCTATTTCAGCTCGAGGGAGAACGTGTTGGATCGTACGGTTACAGCTACGGTGGTGCTCCGTCGTTTGATTCGCGATATCATAGAGACTTAAGAACCCTTGATCAACATGAAATTGATATGGAGGAACGAATTCTGAAGCAACAGGAAATGTTGAGGTTAGTACTATTGGGCTGATTTTGTAGTTCTACTAATGGGACCATTAGGACGAATGGGTTGAGTGGAGTTAGGAATCGTATTAAAAATAGGGAGATATGTGGGGGAGGGAGGATATTGTAATTGGGGGTGGGGCGCATGTAGTGCAGTGGTCGGAGGCACCTTGCAGTACACATGAGATTGATCCCTGCGCCCAGGCTTGCCAAGCCCTCCCTCTCTCCGGGATCGGTAAACTGTTACCAGACTTGTCTGGGAGGATAGCACCACTGGCTCGATACATCCGATCGCCACCGTGGGTCATCGTAAAGGCCAAATATGCATTCAATTACCCTCAAACGATACTTAATGAAGTAAAATAATAGCGCATCCCTCAGCGATTTTTCAACGCGGAGAGCTTTGTGTTTGTATTTATTTTTAATTTGCCGTTCTATTACATTTGTGCATTATTGTTTTTGTAATCGTAACTTATTTTTCAGTAGTATGGCTATGGCAGCAAAACTACATGAGCAAAGACCTTTCACCGGTTTTGGAAACCGTCGTGGCAGTCCCTCCTACGGTAGTCTTTCACTTTCTGTGAAGCTTTGTTTCTGAATTTTTCCGGTATAAGGAAACGTCTACTTGCAAGCTTAAATTTTCTAAGTCTATGTATTGACAGAGTGACAGATGTTAACACTGTATATGTTTTTATTCTACAAAGGGTGCGTAGAAGCCGCTTACGATGATGGTGCTGTGCTGATCTTGTTCTGTAATAAGTTTTAGAAATTTATGCATAATTCCATATCATTGAAGAGCCCAACTTAGGTTGACGTATTTTACAGTGGTTTTTTTTTCATTGAGATGGTGAGTGAGGAAAGCTACGTCAGATGTTGAGTCTTTGACTGACCGGGTTGTTGGAAGCTGTTTAATCCGTGAGATATTTCTTCAGTCTTGAAAATTTGCTGTTGAAGCCGTAGCTTTTCACTGTACTTTGTACGCGCCTTTGAACTCGGTGACACGAAAACTGGTCTATCATTCCATGAAAAAAAATTTAGTTCGGAAAGTTTTAAGTGATTGCTCGAAAGATTTAAACGGGATCAGTTTTCGAAATAAGAAAACGCCAAAAATGTTTTTTATCTTGCTATGTTTTCTCGATACCGCAGAGATTATGGGTACCCTGCAGTACATACGTGGTGCTTCATTAAACTTCGTGCCGTTGTCTTACTCAATCTACCGTTCCTCTCAGAAGAAATTATCACCAGGCTTGTGTAGGAGCATAAAAAATAATTTGATAGGTTAGTAGGCAAATGCAGGTTATTGTACAGGGCTCATTCAACTGTACAGTGCTTGACGAAATCCAAAGCAGAGCGTGTCTTTTAGGTATTGGTCAACATCGAACGTCTTATCTGAATCCTTGTATTTTCTACTTTACTGCATATTTTATTACGTGAAAACTAATGTTTGGAAATTTTCAGGTGGGTCGGTATCCAGTCATGCATCTTCGTACCCCAGGAGCAGTAATGATTCATACGAGTGAGTTTTAAATCCTGACATTAATAGATAATAGATTTCACCTGTTCAATTTTTTTGCACTTTTTTTCTTTCCCTGGTTTACGCAAACTGCATGTCACAATGGTTGTGTCTTCTTAGAACTTTATCCTTATCTCTTGTGTACTTGTTATTTGCCGATTGAATCAAGTCTAAGGCGCTTTTGTCAACTCATTTCAATTGTTATAAAGTCTATTTTTCCTAAATTATAACTTCGAATCTAGGAAGAAGTATTTATGTAATCACTTTTTATTTGCTCCCTATTCTTTTTCCATAGTAGGGTATTGTCTGAAATAGAACCACAATTGTGCTGGAAATATTTGCAAAATTCCCGGGCCGCAGGTGTCTACGGTGGGGGATCGAAAACGCTATTAACCTTTCGGGGGGGCTAACGCGTTCATCACTGCACGTTGCGGGTCCTTCGTTTCGCTTTTCTCTCATCCGTGTTTTATAAGTGCTATCAGCCATCACCCATCATTATGGGATTATTTATTTGAGAAGTTGAAGAAGTATTTATCATTTTTTGGATATTTGCGATTTCTACAGGTCACCGTGAGAATCTTCCATTTCTTTCCTGTTTGAAAGCATAACCCGTAGTGACATAAGTGTTTAGAAACTGGGCAGTTAATACAGTGTTTAGCTATGTTACAAACAAGATGGTCCACATGCGGTTCACTACTGTTTCATTGTCCTTTTATTGTCAATACTTCTAATGAACCAGTACTCGCCACATTAGGCTTGGTTTCGAAAGTTCTTTTTTATTTTTTTTTCCCTAGATGGAAAACTGTTAAGTGTTTTTAAACGGCATCAGTTGTTCGTCAGTGCAACCTTTGTCATTCTAAGGTTTTCGGAATATCTACTCAAAGTTTCATATCTTAGCCAAAACAATATTTTTTTACCCAGTGTCCTGTGTCTTTCATATTTATCCACCGTTGCATGCTTCTCTTCCTGATTTCACTGAAGTCCAAATTTCTGAAATACGTGCTCCAAGAAGAAATTTTCGAGTTCATGTTTGTTGTTGAAGTACGTTTTACAGAGTAGTACTGCATCAACAAGCGTATTGGTAAGACGTACACGGTGCAATTCATTCATGTTCGCTTGTTCGAGATAACCCTGGTCAGCCAAGCCCTCTTCCCCGTAGTCGGCGATTTGTTATCGGACTTGTCTGGGAAATCTTTCATTCGATCAGAAAAGACCAATAAGTTCTTGTCGTGAGGATCTGAGCAAGCTCTTGTAGAGCTGTCCCATGATTTTATGATGACTCACTTCTATCCATTGAGAATACGGAACCCTCAACTTGCGGTAAAGCCCACTTGGAAACACGACAAGTTTCATAGGTAGCAAGGCTGCGAATCGAGTGAAAAAGTGCTAATTATACAGCACATTATGTGAAAAATATGTTTACACGGACAGTATTAATATCTATAATACCTATATGTGCGTAGTGTGAGTAAGAAATGAAGGACATTTAAGGTCTATAAAAAATAAGTCTCTTTAATACCACATCCTGCTGATGATTGTTTCGTTTCCTGTTGAATAGTTGAATAGAAGCCTGTTGATTCGCAACTTCACGCCGGAAGGTATTTTTACGTCACCATCTGTTGTCGTCGATTGATTCCAGAAGACACCATTGAAATTACTTCACCTCTATCTCGTGCCAAAGCTGCCCCCTGATATCTGCTCACTCCAGTGACACAAAAGGGGAAGAGGTATTTTCGTCTGTGTATGATGATAATAGCTTAACAATCTCTTAAGTATGTTTCTTTTTTATGCACTCTGTCCATCTGTACCACATGTGTTGTTGATCGCAGTGGTTCGAGCGGACACGAGGCCTCGTTCCGTGGCCACATATGTTTTAATGGAGTAAAAAGACCTAAAATTGGTTAGCATGAAGAAACATGGCGGTACCATATGCATAGTGGGGTAGTTCAATGAATTTTATCACTATGATGGTGGCACAGTTATGATCCATCGTAATGAACCATTTTTAATACCCATATTGCTATTCTTCCAATGTTCTTCAGTCCTTTGAGGATTATTTGAATGAAGAGGTTATAGGTAAAAAATAGCAAGCATTCATGGCTAGTTTCCACTCTCTCTGTTCTTATAAAACAACATGGTTCCATGTGCACGGTCCTCGGAGTTCTGCATTACATGAGGAACATGCATACCTAGAGCTAACTCAAGTAAAGCAACGTAGTGCCATTATGAGGGTTGACTGTGGATCTATTGTATGTTCAGGTCACATTCCGACCTATTTGGTCGTGCCTGGACTGGTACTCTAGGGCTGATAAACTAACATGTAGTATTTCGCTAGATTAAAGCAGTTATGGAGCAAAACTGCTAGCTTCAATAACACGGCTTTATTTACTGCGTATTATAATTTTAGTTACAGAACTAGCTGGGAAGACAGGCGAAACGAAGGACCCGCATGGTGTGGTGGTGAACGCGATAGACCCCCGTAGAGTAATAGGCGCGTTCGCTCCCCACCGCAGACACCAGCGCTCCGGAACCTTGCAAATATCTCAGCATCTTTATTGCTTCGTTTTTCGTCGTTGTAATATTTTATTTTGTCCGTGAGAACTTTCAAAAAAGAACTCATCGCCATTTTCAGATTTTTCGAAAGGCACTTGAATTATTCCCAATTTGCTTCGGCGTCTTATAACTTGGTCTTGAATAAAGAATCAAGTAGTTTCGCCGTTTCGGAAAATTTGGATGGTTTTTGAAAGCTTGCAGTCCTTTAAGTTGCTAGATTTAAATTCGTCATAGGTTTCTGGGGTGTTTAACGAATCGTTATAGAAATTTCTCTGCTGGTTAGATTCGATTTTCTTGACTAGTTTGAGTGACCACCATTCAAGTCCTCATTCACCACTATTGCCTGAGTTTACTGTTTCGAGAGCCTCGAAGAAAATCATACCTTTCAAGCAAAACCCTAACTTTTATTGCTTTGGCGAGAGACTACTACGAATGACTGTGATTATGTCATCGAGACTAAGGGATAAGCTTAGCGTGACTAACGTGCTCAAAATCCCCGACATGAAGTCCTTTGACTATTGTTGATGGTGGACTTGGTTATCCGATTCTGTCTGGCAAATAGACTAGGTATTGCTAGTTCTACTAGTATAGCTAGGTCATCAAAGTGATTAATGTATCCAGCCAGCAGTTCCAAGCAGTTGAGCAGCGGTGGTTTTTGTTATTTCAGATATTTGCATAAGTGGGGGTTTGAGGTTCCTTGCGTATAAGAGAGAGAACCAAATCGGGTTTTACATGTGTATATGTCTTTGTTTATAAGTATGAATGTCGCAAATTCAATGGAGAGATGAAAATGCGTAAACTGTAAACTGGGAATGAAAATTGAATGAGGAGTTGGATGTGAAACAGCTGCATATGTGTATATTCAGTCGCCATCTGGTTATGATGTGGTAGCCAATAAATGTATGTGGTCGTCTCGTGGGGATGATGATACAGACGGGATGCGGGGGTGACATGTCTGTTCTTGATCGTATGATGTTATGCTCCACTACACTAGGCCGGAAGTGGTGTTACTATGAGTGCAAACTGTTCAAGCATATCTAATAGAAATTAGACGAATAACTAGCTATTAGCATAGCTAAACTAGAAGATATGATAGCGGATAACTAAGTCGAGATGATCCGTGTGTTGTTCACGAGCGATGAAATCCAGATCAGATCAGATCAAATCATCCCTCATAAACAACGCACTGGATGGTCCAACGGCAAGGCTCTGAGGAAGGCGAAGTCGCCGAAACGTCAGCCGTTGAACAAACAACAACAACAACAACAACAACAACAACAAAAGTCGAGACGAAATCAGTGTGTATCGACGTTAAACAAGGTTGTAGACGATTTGCTTTAGAAAGTAATCTTCCTAACACATTCGGAATTCACGTAGAGATTTGGGCATTTCAGAGTAAGCACTTTTGAATTTGATATAGCTGCATTTATTGTTCCCATACATTAGACATTCGATTAAGTATGAATGCATTCCTGAGAGACTGATCAAGGCCAAACGCTTTGTCATGTTATCTTTTTTATAGCGGGGTACGTGAACTCTACGATTACGGTGGCTCGTTTCGGAATTTGTCACAAAATGTGATGCGTATTAGAACGATTACTGCAGTCTTTTGCCATAATATGTAATACACGAAAACAACGAAAGTGCTTGACGTAAGGGAATTCATCCTTGTCCTTTCTGTCACGTCATATTGTTCCTCCTTTCATCAAATTCCTACTTTTTTTTCTCTCTCTGAGACGTCATATTTCTGCTTTCTTTTTGATGATGCTGAATACTTTAGCCGTTTTCGTTCGAGTTACTACTGACTGACAGCATGGCTCACCTGGAGGAGACGAATGAAGTGTGTGGAGTCGAGATTTTATCAATGTTTTCTACTTAGTTACCGTATGCCCACTATATTAATGGGTAGTAGTATCTAGTAAACACTTTGCTTATCCAACATGTTTGTGACCGTTTAAGAACTAGTTTCATATGTTATTGTGTTATTTAATGGATTGTTATACTTATTCTGTACCTTTTTCCACAATTTTAAATGTCAGTGGAAGGATATCCTTCTCTTCAGTACCTATAAATGCTGTGTATAATTGAACGAGCTATTTTTTACATCCAGGATGCACGTCATTATTTGTAACGGGGAAAAATTCGTGATATAGGGCTAGGAATTCTCATAGGAATGGTCGTCACCATCTAATGAACACAGTAGCACGTAGGTACGTTTTTGTTAACATCTTCCTCAGGAGGTTAATTGAACTGCAAGGACTGTTTTCATAATCCTGCAGTCTTAATTATTGGTTCAAGGGTTTTGTTTTCAAGGCACTGACTGGTTTTGAGAGGTTCGGAAGCTTTTTGCTTCCACTGAAATTGGACTACTGGGATTTTGCACGTGCCATTTTGCTAAACTTGATGATATGAGGGATCATAAATGGAAGTGGTCAGCCTGTCTGGTGACGACCGATTGCATATATTTACTATCTCTGAAACTACTTGAACTAATTCTGAGTTAAACGTTCCAATCCAGTATGCGGAAGCACCACTTGCTATCCGTAATTCTATACCGATAATACCTTTTCGGCGAAATGAAAGGGAAAAAATGAGTGGGGATGGAATATTCGCAACTTGTTGCGGCGTCAATAACCCACGAATTGCCTAACTCGGAGAGAAACATTGCAGTTATGCTGAGGTCTGGTGAATTACCGAAGGACTGTGATGCGATCATGTGGTGCAAAGTGCATGTCGGAAAGATGAGTCAAAGGTCCCCGTTCCGGTAACCCCTGTTACCCTCGGTTTCATGATAGTTTGCCTCAGATATATCAGGTATCTGCGCGGTATGGCTATTTCATCCATACCTCATATTCTGAAGGCGAGAGCTTCTCCCAGCAGGCCTGAGCGTATTAGTCCTTCTTTCTTCCTCTCCTATTATTTCTATTCCGACACACCCATATTTTCACACCTACGCCATGAATGTGTGCAAGAAAAGATTGGTGTCCCGAACGTCGTCAGGCCTGCTGACGAACGCAGGCAACCTCGACGCCCTCACATGACGTGCGGCGGCGACGCGGTGCGCTAACGTCATCGACGGGCACATGAACGGCACGTGAACGCGGTGCGTGAACGGTCACGTGGGGGTGCGGTTTGGCCGGATGCCAAACCACCGATTGGCCTCGCCCGGGCCACGCCCCCCGTTCGCTGCGGCTATTGGCTACTGGGACGGTCGTGTGGTGTCAGCAGATGCGGGCAACGTGCCAGTGCATAGCAGCTTCCTTTGTTCCTACGCATATCATCGATTGGCGCGTAACGCGTCCGATTGGGAGCGGCGTACGTGCTGAACGCTGGGTGCCCGACGCCGTCGGTATCTATAATTGGCCATCATTGCTGTGTCCTCACTTTCAGTCACGTGTTGTTACTCTGTTTATGTTGTTATGTGTTGTTATTCGTAGTGTATATGATATCGATTATCGATTGAGTCAATTGGATTGGCGCTTTGGAACGCGCGCTAAACATCGTCCCCTTTCAAAGGGCCAGCGTTATGTCGTGGTTCCTTCGCTTTCCGGGAACCATGACATTTTCGAAATGTATGCACGTGGATAAGTCCCGTTGTTTGTTGTCACTACTGGCTATCATGACGTCATAACTAGAAATAAGGAATCGGATTTAATCTTGAGCACTTACATTTCGCTTCTTTTTGGAGGTTGCATGTTGAACTCGTTAACTGTACATTTAACGGACTGAGTACTTAAGTTTACTGCTACTTGCTTGGATACTTGGATGACCCGTCCTCACTGCTTGTGTGGACCCCAGCAAAATTTTAGTTGGAGTTTCGGAGTTTTTTTGGTTAGCCTTTGTGGTTCCCTGGAGTCTCGAGGTCAGCTATGTCAGTCTGCCCTAGGTCAATTTACTGTTACACCATTTGAAATTGAACCTCTTATGCTCACATACGTTTTTGGAAGGCTTCATAGATTAGGCCCATTATATATGCTTTGATAGGTCGTCGTTTGACTAATCGCTATAGTGGTTGACGTCCAGAGTTAGGAATCTCACTAACAAAGAACCTAACCTCAATACTGTCCATTTGTGCTAATATTTGTTCATTTGCTTTGAATTCCTTGTTGTTTCTTGTTTTAGAAACGTTTAAAGGGATAGTTTTTATTCATTAAAGCGTTAAAGAATTATGTAGATGACTACTGTCTTAGCATGATCTGCAGAACTGAGCCTACTCTTTCGTTGTCTTGCAAGTGTTATCCGTTCGTAGAGGCGGTGTCCGAGTCATGTGTGAGTTCAGCTGTTCGCCGAGGATTTGAGATGTTCCCTCAATGACATATTAAGTGCAGGTCGGGCATTCTTTTCTTCCGATTCTCGAGGAAGCTTTGCCGGAAGCGTTCGCAGATGTTCACTGAGAGCATTCGACTGCTGTTGTGAATCGAAAGAAATCTCGCTCCTTTGCGACTGCGATTATTGTGGCATAATTTGACCCCTCATCTCCGAGAAACAACAGTGAGACGGGATAAATTTCTAGTCATTAATTCATTACATCATTTTTATTTCATGTTTCTTAGATCATTAGATACAGTTGGACTATCTGCTGAGTTACATAGTTTTGAGAAAAGATCTTGATCATTTCTGTTTTGTTAAGTATTGGAAGTCCTCTCCATCCCCCGATCGGGGCCACCCAAGCTGAAAACGAGTCCGACGTTTCTATCCCAGCAGTCTAGCTAGTAATAAACCAATACCAGGAACCACCACCTTCCTGGTATCAAACTAGTCGCATGGTGACAAATGTTCCTCTGATCCACAAGATCGACGACTACCTGGGGTGGTGACGACCTGTGGAAGACTTCGGCTAGGCTATCCTCGACACTCCAGGGAACTACAATCGCTCAGCCAGTAAATTTCCGTGGAACGGAAATTATTCCGAGGCCCGCACAACCAGTGAAGACGGGCCATCCAGCTGGCAAAGTAAATGTTCGGTGTAACCTAGGAGATCAAATCTGTTTTTGAAATCTCTTCTCTCTCTTGTACCACAAATTTTCTGTTTTCTATTTCGCTTTCAATTATGTCACTACGTTTTAGGCTTCAATAAAAGTTTATAATCTACACATTCTATCCAGATGGTACTGGTTATTCAGCTAAGACTAGTTACCAAATGTTTTTTTAAAAAATATATTCCTTTGCTGTATGCCAGGTACGCCATAATACCTACAAGATACTTTGCCGCCAAAAAATTATCATGTCGGATGGCAGAGGGTAACGCAGTGGTTAGAGGTCCCCCTACAGTACACATGTGTTAGTTCGATCGTATCATACTTGTCAGGCAGAGAAGTGTCTCTGGGTTAATACTTCGATCGGTAGGCCACTGCAGGTCACTCTACAAACCAGATATGCATTCATCCAACTTTGATGATGCTTAACAAAGTGGAATGTATGTCATGAAGGATTGATCAAAGCCGAAAGCTTTATCACTTTTTTTATCGGATGGCAAAGAATGAACACCCGTCCAGTATGAAAGCGCACCACCAGGTGGAGTTCTTCATTCGACCGGTGCTCTATTTCATTGGATTTTGACTCGAACACCGATATCGCGACAACGATTTTCGCCGTGGACAGTTATCTCCGGTCAGCGTGGATCTGATGAAGGCGAATGCGCGGGAATGTGTAAAAGTTTTATACAAATCTCGTGTAAGCTTAAGAATATAACAAGATGTACTACTAGGTCTTTGGAACGAAAACATCGCTGTTTTTCTGTTACTTCTTCTCATCATGTGCTCGGCTGATCTGTAATTTCGTTTTCGACATGTGGTTTACCTTGGTCGTCAAGAAGGGATGGCTGTCGAAAGTCTGAAGAGGACATTTTTTTTTGTGCACCGCTTTAGTTTGTCATAAACTTTTAACACATTGGCAACGACACGAATCGTATCCATGGTTTCTGTGTTTCGGGGGGAAATTGGTCGACGTAAGTCATATATGACTCATTTTTTTTGGCCATTTGTTTTGTTAAACTGAGGTTTTGCCACACTTTTTAATCACTTACCGGATACCCAGTACATATGATGACGGGTTTTGAGGAAAACTGTGTTCTGCACTTCAAAATTCCAGAGAAAAAAACAACGAGACAAAGAAGTTGAATCCAGGGGACAACTACGCCATAAACTGCCAAACTTAGGGTTACTATCGCAACGATAAGGTGATACTGGAGAGACTATTACAGTGGTAATCCTTGCGATCAACATTTTTCATACCTTCCCTGGTCATCATAACCTTCAACCTTTGTAACGGGAACTTTTAGCGCATAATTTACGTTGAATTACATTGCAACTGTTGCTGTCCTTCATACTCGTTCACAGTTTTACGGTCTTTAGGTTCTGCAATTAACCCTTCTTGTTGTAATTATTAAAATTATTGTTAATTATTTTAGGAAAAGAACGTGTTTGTTGCATTGGACCTCTAGGTGTCAGCTTCTTGGAATGTATTCCTTAAGTTTTGGCGTCACAACATCTTTGTAATTTCCGATAAAAGCCAACACAACGTCAGTGTTTTCTTTATTGATGACAGCCATCGTCCAGATGATGACTATATGAGAACGTAGACATTTTCATTCTGTTCATCTTAATCAACCTCGAATAGACTTGGGCCTTGAACTATTACATCTGCACTTTACACTGTTTGAGAAGATACTCGATGCTATATTTTTTTTCTTTGATATGGATTATGTTATCGGAATATCATTCACCATTCACCAGAAGTGTTCGGCAATGACTTTTTTCTAAGTCTATAGCCCGCAATTCTTATTAAGAAGTTCGACCAGCGGGCTGATAAGCACGTCTTATTTTTATCCGATAAGAACAGGTGACCTGAACCTGAAAAGTTGTCTTCTGGCATAACTTGTGAACAAAAAGGTCATGCATAGACGGAACCACAGCTTAAATGATTTCGCAGCCGTTGTACCTTAACGTTGTCCATCTTAAAGCAGAGACCGATGAATTTCTTGATCTCGTCGACGACTGTGATTGTTTTCCCGTTGCCACTCGACATGATAATTTAATAGTGGAATGGAGCAGGAAGAGATGGATATGCTGCGAAAGAGACTACCAGTAGCTACCAGTAGGTGATAGCATTATTTTTGACGGTAGAAGGACTTTTTTTTGGTGCCACACAAGAGAAATGTTTAAGAAGTATGGGCAATGTGTAGAAGGTAATGTGATGTACGGAGCACTTCGACCTACACAGAACCTGAAAATGGGTGACTAGCGTGAGAGACTGGAAATTACGGGTCGTCGGCCATATATGAAGAAGCGTCATTCAAACGCTTGTGTTATCGGCAAGTGTAAAGTTATGGACTTGGTTGAGGTGTGAAATACGTCTCAGCTGCATAGCAGAAATCTGAGACGACCACTGAGTTGAAAAGGTGAACGCAGAGTTTTCGATCTACTAGCCAGTCAGCCGTCTTTTGAGAATCTGTGATGCATCTCCAGCTGCGTTCTGTTCATGAGGTGGTCCTTGTAATCAAAGACTGTCAGTTTCGACTTGTTCGTTGTGCAATGGCTCCCACGTGAACTGAGTTTTCTTTCGACTTATGCGCAGTTCTATCTTTTTATCCCTTCTTTAAGCTTCTTGAGAAGACACCCTGGTTTACTGGTGTTCCTTGAAACTATGTTACCAGCAGGACGGAAATTTTACGTGACTTTCTTATCAGTGCATATACTCTTCTTTTCTTAGTTGAGTAGCTTCATTTTTTTCTACCGAAGTGCCCGACTAAGCAATTTTGATAAGATAGTGTCACCTTTTCGGAGCCGTTTTCTTATAGGGATGGTTGGAAGTTTATGTGAAACTTTTTTCTTTTTTGTGAAGGAATCACTGTAACACCTGGAGTTTTTATATAGGACAGGTGTCCTCACCTATCAGGGAGCTCTGATAGAGTTACTTATTCCTATGCTATCGGACTCTTTTCGTTAGTCAACGGATGTTAGAACAAGTTCGGGTGCCTTTCTTCACAGATCTCCGTAGTCTTAAATACAGTTTTTTATGGTCTATGAATCAAGCAAGATCCCTGTCAAAACCACGTTTGTGCTACAAATCTTCTCATTTCTGTTGAACTGACTTTTGGGTTAATATAACGGTTAAATTTATCTTTTTATGTCATATACACCTAAAACAAGTTATTAACATGTCAATTGTGATTAAGAGTGCCTACTTCTGTTACGAAGTCCTCTGCATGTGGATGTGTCCTTTTGTGTGGTTTTTCATATTTGTGATTTTCTACCTACTGTTTTTGTCTTAACTTTACAAGACTTACATCATCATCAACATCATGGAGGGATGGCTACCTTTGCCACCGACTCAGTCCTTTCACAAAGCTTATTGATTGATTCTTGTGATTAAATGCTATACACCGGAGCTTAGATGTCACTCCTGCCATACGCTGGAGACTTGCTAGCCACGAATTTTACATACTTCCAGTTGTTTTTGGAAGCATAACTCCGAGAGTGTAGTGGAGTCACGTTGAACCATCTATCTTCCCCCGAACAGCATTTTTCTGGACAATGTCTAGGAATTTACTCTGCACGATTGTGTACCAGCTTGATTTCACATTTTATTGGAGAACGTGACTGCGAATTGTCCGTAATAACTTTTTAAAATTTATCCTGTTGGTTTTTTCTATTTTTTAGAGCTGAAGAGATGTTTCTTTGACATGGGCGTCGTTGAAGGACGTGACTAGTATTTGGTTTTATTGTGGTGACTATTAACAGATAAGGTGACACATCACAATCTTTGAGCTCCCAAAGTGCACTTATGTGGCTAATCGTTCATAGCGTAATAAAACGCTAAAATCTTGAGGATTAAACAGTAGCGGTTTGTTTGGTCAGTACATATATATCTTAAACTGGATGGTGTTTTGCTACTTGAGGAAAGTATAGTTTTCCCTGAAGGTCGTAAAGTAACCGCAGTAATGCGTTCTTAGGTTATCATCATGGTCACTCTCGGATTCCCGTGAATCCGCAAGATTTCCGCCTTGCAACTGGAGTTCTGCTGTGGCGGCGGTGATACCTTGTACTGATTTAGTCGTGGCTGAATTTGGAGACTCTACCTGGAGACGGATGGGTCCTCTCTGGAAAGATCACCTCGACGAACGTCGTTTGCATCGATGAGACTTCCAGGATCGGTGGTATCTCCGATTCCACAATGTGTTTTCGATGTAGATGTTCCTCGGTATAGGAGATAACACGTGGGACAGAGATGAGGAGCTTGAGCGTTCTGATGACAGTTAATGTCTGTTATGTACAAGCAGTGGGAGTGCCGATGACCTGATTGCGATGATTAGGATTCCTTATTTGATCGATGGTTTCTTTGGACGCATCCCACATAGCCTTTTTCAGCGTCCATTCCCTTTCCGTGTACTCAAGTGTTACCCACTGCACTGTTGAAGCATTTGCTTTCTCTTCCTCTGGACCAAGTTTTTACCCTAGCGGTGCCATCAGCAATCAAGCGTCAATAGAAATGATCTAGGTGGGGAGCAAAAACCGGCGTGAACGTAGTTAAGCTGATTGCTGGTGCTATCATTAGGGTAAAAAACTGGCTGAGAAGAAGGGAAGACGAGGGCCTCATTGTTGCAGTGGGTAACACGTGAGCTCCCGGAGAAGGTAATGGCAGGGTCGTATCTGCCTGGGATCCAAGTTCAACAAATGTCACAGCATCATAATAGTTGCATTTCACATCATACCTTGCCGTTAAGAAAAATAATAGGTAGTTAATAAAAAAGTTGAAGAAAGTTTAACATCAGTTCATTTCTGCTTTCTTTCAAACACTGGTTCTCTTCATGAACCGGGTTTTTCATGTATAACCTTCTACTTTCCCTGTTTCATTGTTTGGTCAATTCCTTCCAAAAATGTGTTCTTATGTGGTCCTTAAGAATAGTACAGAGTCATCACAACAGTAAGTTGTTTATGAACACCAAGTTTTGTCTAGCACCATGGCATTTCAAGCACAGATTTACGCCAAGCGGCGATTACGAGTGGTTGTACTGAGCCACCCATCCTCAACTATGTTGACCAGGATACAAAATCTTTTTTTTTCTTCATTTATTTAACATTTGGGAGCCGATGGCGCAGTGACAGTGATGCTGTCCATCAGAAACTGGCTTCCGGTTTAACTCCACACCAGGGCTCTCCAAGCCTGTCATTCCGTGAATGAAAATTGATGCGAGTCTGTTTGAGATTGGCTCACTCTCCATCCTACGTGCGAACGTCCCTAGTCCGCCTAGGGAGACTGCAAGGAGAATGTACCATATTCATCTGTTGTTCTCTTTTTTACAGCAATCGCGAGGTTGTTATTCAGCACAGCTTTACTTCCTTACAAATATAACATACAACACAACGGTAGCTGACGTTTCGGCAGTATCGCCTTCTTCAGAGCCTGGAAGGGTACACTAATATGTAATTTACCATATTCAGTGGTACTCGCGGTTAAGTTGGAAGTATTTAACAACCGAACCCGAACGCAAAAAGGTTCGAAGACCTTCGTGGAAGATCGATGAGAGGAAACGATTTTAATGTAGGAAGTGCTGGGATCCGCACACTAGATGTTAATTCGGGCCATGTAAAAAATACTATTAGAAGATTTTTGTAATTAATTCTTTGCGGTCCTACTTGTTACTCTTGTCCATAAGGCACACTTGATAGATCGTATTCGAATGGTCCTGTAGTTTGGACAATATCAATACATCACATATTCTTCTAGATTTATTATGAGTCTAAATGTTGATCACACTTTTTAGTGCTGGTGATGTCGGGATTTTTAGTGCTTTAAAAATGTCATTTTTTAGGTATGTCGTTCATTAAAACGATCTTTCCTGCAACGAAACGTCGAAAAACGGAGGCGAATACGTTTGTGAAGCCATCACAGCCGCAGGGTTCTATAGGAGAGCACCATCATCGACAACAACAGGATACAGTGGTGTTACCGACAACACTTCAAGAGTCATCGACATCTGTGGCAAAGGGCGCCATATTTGATTCCTTATGGTATGTAATAGAAATAGAACAGAAGTGGAGGCGAACTCACCAACAATTCGTTTTTTATTGTTCGCAGAAATGTCCTTTGTAGTAGAACTGAGTAGTTTTTTTCAGAATAGTAATCAACACAGTGGAGCGATACAAAGACTTCTTTTTTTTCTAGTACCACGTGCGAGCGGGTGCTTCAACCAGATATGCTGCGAATGGTACTCATTGAAGCAGAACAACGTGTGCTATTTGACACGGCCTCCATTGTACCGATCGCTAATCGGATTTTGCCACCGAATGCTCAGTTGTCAACTTGCAAGAAATTCCAGGTATGTTATTCTTTTTTCCTTGTGAGAGAACTCATGTATTTTTTCTGTACGTTTATGAGGAAGTTCTCCTTTGTTTCCAAAGCACTTGGATAAGTTTTTAAGATAATGAGGTAAGTATTAGGTTGTTCAGAAATAAATAGACATTTTAAATTATTGTTTTAATGTATTTTTTTACCAATAAGGTATTCTTCATGCCCTGCAATATTACATGTAATTAGAAAGCCGATTTCTGCTCTTTCTAACCATCTTTGTACTATGTCAAAAGATAAATTTTTTTATCTGTTTTGAGCTTTGCAATTTTAGATGTCAAAGATGAATTTCAGTGAAATTTTCTTGTATGAGTTCAAACTCATTCGTAGTGCAGCACAGACGGCTGAAACATTAATGAAGTTTGTGCTGAAGGTAGTGTCGGTGAATCAGCAGTGCGAACATGGTTCCGGAAATTCCGATCTGGTGATTATGGCCTCGAGGACAATTAAGGCCGCGGACGTCCCAATGAACTTGACGACGTCGAATTGAAGGCACTAGTCGAAGCAAACACACACGCTAACAACTGTTCGATATCTTGCAGAACAGCTTGGCGTAAGCACAGAAACAATTTTCATTCACTTGCGAGAAGTGGATCTTGCACGAATTAAACGATGATCAAAAAAATTGCCGTTTTAAGCGTCGTCTGCTTCTATTCTGCGCAACATGACCCTTTTCTTGATCGGATTGTGACGTGCGACGAGAAGTGAATTCTGTGCGAAAACCGGCGACGTTCAGCTATTGCGGTCAGGCTCCACAGCACTTCCCAAAGCCGGAATTGTACCAAAAAAGGGTTATTGTGATTGTTTGCTGGTTTGCACCAGGGCTTTTCATCATAGCTTTTTGAATCCGGGCGAAACGATTACGGCAGATAAGTACTGCCAACAAATCGAGGAGTTGCACCGTAAACTCCACCAACAACGACCGGCATTAGTCAACAGAAAAGAACAAATCCTCCACGACACCGCCCGGCCGCACATTGCGGAACCAGCGCTGCAGAAGTTCAACAAGTTAGGCTACGAAACTTTGCCACATCCGCCATACCTCTCGCCTACAGACTGTCACTTCTTCAAGTACTTTGGCAACCTGCACAAGAAATGCCTCACCAACCACGGTGAAGCAAAAAATTTCCCTTTAACGAATTCATCGCTTCCTGAACTCTAGAATTTTGTGCAGCTGGAATAAATAAACTTGCTTCTCGTTGACCAGAATGTGTAGGTGCAAATCGTTTTTGTTTTGATGAGTAAAGTTTTATTTGAAGCAATTTATGGCATTTTGAATAATATAGTTAAAAACGCTCATTTATTTCTGAATAACCTAATAAATGTCTAGTTTGCTTTCCAGACAAGCAATTAGTAAGTGCAGTAGGCACCGTCATACTACCCACTGTGTACTTGTAACTCAGTGTATTGCGGTTCTGAGGAAGGCAATGAATGACCCCAAAACCTTTCCTCAATTCGACCTTGTAGCAGTCTCATGTAACTCTGTCAATATTCCAAGGTGTTGATTACCGGGGAAGGGGCTAAATGGAATGCGGTAAGGACGTTGTTTACATTTTGTCAGTGGACCTATACCAATCGCTTCTGAAAAGCAACGGTATGTAGGTATTCTTTTTTGCATCAAAATAACTATCCATGATGATTTGGTAATGGTAATCACCCTATTTCAGTTTCTTAAACGTCGTCGTGATATTCCAACCATATCTCAAATGCTTTTTGGCGCAATTCCGACTGCCGTGGGAAGCGATGCGTTTAAAATTCATACCATTCCGTCAGTACTGATTTGCTTTTCATCTTATTTACACCTTACAGTTGTGCCTATCATCGTCTATTACATATTCTTTTTCTGTTGACAGTAGCTCATTTTTAGGGAGGATCAACGATTACTTATTAGCCGTATATTTGGAATACCGCGAATTAGCTCAAGGTATGTCCTCATTTGGCACATGCTTCGTATTGTTTGCATTTATGTAAATCACTTCGCAACGGTTTACCGCTTCCGAGAGGTGCTCCTGGGTGTCGGGCTGCGATGTACAGCGGGGGTATTCATCACCTTAGCAGAGTCTCCCAAGCTGAGAAAAAGATTACGGCTTTTTCCATCAGGAAGCCCAGCTAAGAGTAAATCAGTACCAGTATCCACCAGCGTCTTGGTATAAAACTAGTCGCGTGGTGGGAAATCTGCCTCTGATCCACAAAGTGGGCGACTGCCTGTGGTGGTGACGACCTAGGGCAGACTTTGTCCAGGTTGACCTCGGCACTCCAGGAAAGCAGTGGCTAAACCAGCAAAACTCCGAAGAATGGAGAATATGCTGGGGCCCGCACAACCACTCAGGTCGGGCCGTCCAATTAACCAAGTAAGTGCGTGAATCATGATCGGCTATATTTCTATTGCATATCGCCTTCATACAGTCATAAATATTGTTTGCTGATTGTAATGATTGGAGCCATCTTGATATTTTAGAGACATGCGAGGCGCAATAGACTCGCTGGATTCATCGGATTCAGAATCACAGTCACAGTACATCACGGTTCGATCTATGGATAGCCTAAATGGATTAAGTCATGGCAAACCAGGATGTATTTCATCCACAGTTCCTCCGGAGGCTTTCAAACGCGTACGAAATGCAAGTCTACAGCTGGAGGAAGATTCTTATGAAGTTCGCCCCTTTTCGCCACCAACTGCATCAAGGCTCTCACGTGATCGTCGGTTACAGATGTCGCATAAAACGAGCTTGTGCGAGCAGTGTATGTACAATTTTTTAATCCATACTCCCTTGTTAACTTTACTACTTCCTTCATCGTTAGAAATATCAATATAAAAATTAAGTTCCTTATGCGCTTTAGCTTATGCATTATGCCCTGCCTTTCAGGAAACTTCGACTTACACTTTGTGACTCTGTGATTGCTATTGTACCTAACACGCAATGACCGACCGTTTTTAACGTCCCTGCAGTTTGGGACTAATTTTCAGCCTATTTTTTAAAAAACACATTATTGTCCTGGAAACACAAGTTATTATCACCGGATAATCACTTTCAACAAAAAACCCGTCCTGTATAAAATGGTGGTTCTCCACTGAAGGAGGATTCGACTCGGTATGACACTGCATCGAGTAGACGATTGACTATGGATCATTGATTCAGATCATCGGTTCTCAGGAATACGAAGACGTCGAAACTTAGCCAAATAAAGTTATTTATCAACTTCTTGTTAGTTATCAGTGAAAGAATACATTTTGGCGAGAAGATTCCCACAGATGGGTGTAAGCACGCAAGCACATACGAGGAGTCTGTTCTCTTAATTTGCCAGCGTCACAAACCAGGAACATGCCTGCTGACATTCCACGTTTAGACCATTTTTAGAAAATGTAGGAACTCACAATAACGTCAGAATTAATCAATTGAAATCTATCACACGAGACCCTCTAAGATCTCAAAAAATATGGTTGCAGTACTGTAGACCAATCATTTTACATTAACTGCTTGTCGAGTGTGATCAAGGTTTTCTCTTTAGGTCATACTTTTCATTTTAACAATTCGTCAGTAACAATTTTAGCACCATCGCCTAGATGGAAATCACGATCACGTTTGAGTTCATGCGGCTCTCAAACTGATGATGAGCATACCCGTCAAGTTGGATTGGGAATTATGCTAAACGATGCAGAAAAGAATTTTTTTTGTTCCAGGTGCAGTGAATCGGATTTGTTATTGTTTACCTTCATAGACTAGTATTTTCTTGGAACATGTTTCATTGATTTATTTCTTTTTTAAGCACATACCACTTGTTGAAGCAGAAATATCTCGGTTAGAAACGCGTGTCACTAATGCTGCGGGGAATTCGTCTACGTTCTTTATCAACGTCAATAAGGTGATTTAATAAATCCTGTTTTTGCTACAGTAGCTGCTAATGAGGAGTGTTACTGGTAACTAAAGAACAAAACATTGGACGACAACTAGTTTCATATTGTAACTAATGGTAGCTGCTGTCTTGATATAATGATATCGATTTTCCAAGTAGTATCAGTAAAATATTTCTCACATCAAATGACGGAGTTTGTCACCACTCAACTTTTGCACGTCGACTACTCCCGAGGTCAGCCTGGCGAAGTCTGTCCCAGGTCGTCACCACCACAAGCAGTCCCCTCCCTTGTGGTTTAGAGGGAGACTTGTCACCATGCGACTAGCCTGATACCAGGATGGTGGTGGATCCTGATATTTACGTTTTCTTAGCTGGGCTACCTGATGGAAACGGCAGACTCCCCAGCTTCGGAGACCCTGATAGGAGGATGAATCCCACGCTGTACATCGCAGCACGACTCCCAGGAACGCCTCCCAGCCACGATGAGGCGGTAAACCGTTGTGCGGCATAACTGTACTGTCAGTAAACGTTACTTTGTAGAAGCCCTTTAGAATTTTCGCAACTAAGGTGCTTTTTCAATAACTGGCGATAATTTTTCGATGTACTATATAACGGAGTTTAGGATCGAAAACTTGTGAAGAAGTGGTAATGAGATCCATGCTTTTAAATTTCCGGCAACTTATAGCTTTAAGTTCATGTTCATACAATAAAAGATCTTCTCATCTCACTTCTCTTGAATTTCGTAACGGTGAAGGAAACTTTGTATGATCACTACTGAAACATTCTAAGCAGTAGTACTTCTCGTGGCAGGTGCACCAAGTGGAAACCTGTCAAGCCCGTTTTGTAGTGTGTTTCCAAGTATTTCCAATCGTGTTGCTCCGTTATAACATGTGCCACATTGTCTTCCTTTCCACGATACCCTAATGCCGCTTGTTTTAACTCTGTACTCCCCCGGCACCGTATTTCATGGCTGCTCTATCAGACACCAGCAACTTTTCACCGACTGCGGACTTTCTGGTTTTTTGACAATAAGAAAAATCTTTTCTCAATAACTAGAGATCTTGCTGGGATTTTGAACATTACAAGATTGTAAAAGAAACCTTGCCTATCGTTGAGTGAGTATGATTGTTACACGTGCTAACTATTTAATGTTTTACAATGGTCCATATTGCAAATGCATTGCTGTCGGCATTTGCATGTATTTTACAGTTTACGTTGAGTATTTCGGTACTTTCACATCCACGCATTCAGTACAATAACCATAGCGACTATAATAGAGTAACAATAAATTATGCGAAATACAACAACAATGAAGCGGAGATATTTGCAAAACTCCGGACAACTGTCTGCAAAGGGGATGGAACACGCTTCCTTTCCGGGGGGCTAACGCGTTCACCACCACACCTTGCGTGTCCTTCGTTTCGCCTTTTTTCTCGGCTAGTTTTTTATCTACCAGTGCCATCAGTAATCACTCGTCGGCGGGATTGATCGGGGTAGCACAAATCGGCGTCGAACCCAATCTCGTTGAGGCTGAGGCTCAAAAATCACAATGCTCGAATCTAGCTATTTGTGCTCCCCACATCAATGCCGTTGACGAGTGATTGCTGATACAACCTATAAAACATGGCTCCTCATGTATGGTATCAAGTGCTGAGTTCTTAATCGTTAGTTTACTGTTTCTCCATTTCCAGTGGTTGAAGTGGTTCATGCCTATCGTATTTGATGGACATGCATAAAAAAATACCGAAATGCTTTAAACGTAAATAGCAAAATGCTTCGAACTCCTGAAAGCAATGTTTGAATGGTGAACTATTGTATAGTATAGCAAATATTTGCATTTATACATCTGGGTGGATAAACCAAAGTCCCTTCAATAACTATGTCATGTTCTAAACCACAAAGATGGTCTAGCTATTGGATATTTATCGCTTTTTTGTGGAAGAACCGACATTTCCGCGTTTAAATTGTGGATAGGTTTTACCTTTTTAGTAGTCGCGCTTGGATTATATGTGCTCGCGAGTGCGTTAAGGTAGGATCAGATGAATCTTCTGGTCTTGTCACGACTTCTCATTCCTTACGCTACACTCTCTTGTGGGCCTATGAAATAGTCTTGTTCACAGTCAGCTCCTATGTGTTAGCCATAGATCGTAAAAATCTGCGCGAAGGCCAAAAACTAGCCATACCAGATTGACTGTCAATGGAGGAGCCAGTGGTTGTGCGGCAATGCATTGTTGGAGCAGTTACAATACTTAGTGATCTATGTATGCATTGTGGTTGTGTATTTATCCCTAAGTTATGGAAATTCTAGGCATGGCAGGACTTCTGCGAGTCGATTTGTCTACTTCATAACGCACCAAGACTACGCCATCCTGTATGGTTGAGCCTACTCGAACGCGATCATAACGAAAACGTAGTGGTGGCAGATTTCTGTCGACAACTGATGCGACTAGTGGAGAAACTTGATACGAAGCACACTAAATTGTATGGTTTTTAGGTTACTCGTTGTCCGTCTTGTTTGTTTAAAGCGCTGTTGCTATGTTTTTTAATTTTTAAACTGTTACAAACTTCCAGTTTCCTTTCGAACGTAGTCTCAACAGTACTGATGCACCATATGTCATGGGTAGCTAGCGTCGCTCCTCCATTACACGCACCAACACAGCTGCATGAAAAAAATCCGCTTGTTGGCTCGATTTTTAACGATGAAGCCCCATATATGCCGTATAATGCTCAAATCGCTCAATACTTGGAGATTAGCGGTAGTGTTGGAAGTGCACACCGTATGGCTAAGGTTTGTGGATTAAATATCTTTTTATATTTATCAAATAAAGGTCTTCGAAGGTTAGATAACTTGTATTATAATATCATGGCATTTCCACTTTTCTCAAACGTATCTTTGTTTTAATTTCTATGGAGAAATAGAGTTTTTTAACAAGCGTTTTTCTACAGACGGTTGTGAGCGGGATCGATTGCGATCTCATAGCGTCAGTTCTACAAGTGCTATCGTATTTCATTCGCTGTTCGGCTATACATCAGAAAGGTTTGGCTTTCCTTCTTTTTATGTTGTTTTTTTATAATAGAAGTGTAGTTTTTTGAACGATGACGAGTCGCAAGAAGTATATAGTTCTATGATAGACAGGATGTTAAAAGTTGATGTCAGGTTTTCCCAATTTTTAGAATGAGTGTTTACAAATTTAATTAATTATGCGGATCCTAGCACTTTTTTTCGTTTGGCTTGTTGAAGGGGTTTTCTCGGCATAGATGGCAAGAACAACCGAATGGGGATGTGTTGCATGACAGCTCTAACCAACGCGCGTTTTACGTTAATTTGTATCAAAGTGCTATCGAAATAGAAATAAAAATGAGGCAAATTCGAGAAATTTTTGTTCGAGTACAAAGTAACATTTATTATGCCCGGTGTACTTCCAACAATTATGCGATAAAACGCTAATTTCAGAAGTTCTATGATGGACATGAGGAGTAACAAAATAGGGTTAGTTTGGAACCATGCCTTTAGGTACGGTAGCCATCTTAAGACGCGTGGAGTAGATCTGTCCATAATTTTTTGTAGGCTTGGAGAATAATTCTACGGAGAGTTTTGAGAGTTATCTGCAGACTAAAATGTTGAAAAACAAGAATTTACCACCGAATTTAGCATAAACTATGTTCATAAGCTGTTCATTACGATAACGGTGCTGGTTTGACCCCGTGCTCACGAACCCTGCCATCCCTTCATGGTCGGGAAATTGGTACCATAATTGTCTGGGATCAGTTCACTCTATCTAACCAGGGTCCTCCAGGACTCTAGTTGGAATTGACTCGATCACCATTGAGCCTCATTCATAATGAAGACGAAGGCACACAGGCAGCAGCCAAACCCACAGGCAGAAGGTCGAAGACCATGGTGGGTAATGGGTGCAACGAATCAAATGAAGTCGACAGAGGAGCTAGGATGCACACAATAGATGTTAAGGCTATTTCAAATAAATAATTCTCGTTTCGATCAGTAGTTTTTACGCAGGTTGAAATATGTGTAGTTGAAGGTCTTGAGTAAAGGTTTTAAAGCCGCCAAATGGTGCCACTGTTTTATGTGTTTTTATGACGTTTCTCACAGAGACACAAATATCACTTCATATTCCACCATTTAGTTGGGTCGATTGATAATTGGGATGTTCAAAACCAAAATTTACTAGACTTCTTGTAGCTTCATTATGAAATAATTTCACTTTTATAAGCAGGTCATTATTTTAGCTGGAAAATATTTACCCATGGAGAAAGAAAACGTGGTATGAAAGGTAAGAGTAAATAAAGATTCTCATTTGGTGTGTGGAAAATATCCCATTGGACAGACGTCATATCTTTATTAAAATGAGATTTATTGCATGACAGATGACTATCTACTAGTACCATCAGCAACCACCCATTGGGATTGGTCTGGGGAGCACAAATCGGCATTGAGCCCAGTTAAGCTAAGGCTGTTCGAAATCACAATCTTAACTTTTTATTTACTGCCCACTACAATTTTCCACGATGAGGTACTATGTGAGAAACAAATGACTATTTTAGGCTACTTCTACTATTGCACTTACTCCCCACAATTATTCCTCCACACGATTTTCTTCTTTCTATTATCTTTTGGTTTATCAGATATGGATGCTGTCAGTTTTTATTAATATTGCATTCAAATACAATTAGTTTGCCGTGATTTGATATTAACACTATTGCAATATTACTGTGGTGTCATCAATGATCTTTCAAGGCACGGTTCTCTTCACAGCTGTATGTGTAAAATCTTCTTCACATTTTATAAACTTCTGTGACCATGAGCATGAAAGTGTGGTGAGATATGAGCAAAGGTCGTACATAAAACACACAGTGGTGTAGTGTGTAAAACACGAGTCCCCGTAAAGGGTAATCGTGGTTTGATCTTGCCCTGGGTCCAAGTTTTGCGTATACCTCAGCATCGTTGTGGTTTATAAAACACATAGTACAGTCGAGCTAATGTGGGTTTTGGATGACTTAACCTTATGCGAAAGAAATACGGTGTCAAAGGTTTATTCAGTGGGCATGAAAATTGGAACGAAGAATGTGGTCTTTAGCTAATTTTTCAGGGCTAGTGAATACTTAGCTGGTTGTTTTACCCTTTGTTTTTCAGAGATGCGCACATTTTATTGGTATTCAATAGAATTTTATCATTGTGACCTAGCTTGATCCTTTGGAAAAAAAAGTAGGCAATTATGTTATGTGAATTATATATACAAATTTCTTAAGTTTTGTCTGAACAATGCGAGGTGTGATACCACAGTACGAGCACATGTAACTTCTGTCCAACTGAATAACTCACTTTTATATTTAAATGGCGAAAAACAGCTTTCATAGGTTGTTTTAGACTTCCAAGTTGTTATTTACTGTTTCAAAAGATAGTCTGATGGTGAAGTGACAAAACGTAATTTATATGACTGTTCTGAGTTTTAGATGATGAACGACGATTCCGGTTGCCGATTGCCCAGTCGTTCTCACCATGCACGGCTACGACACCAGAATCACTTGCTAGTCCACCTTCCGAGTGTCCACTCGATGTGACATTTAGCCCTAGTAAAGGTGCGCTGTATATAGTTTGTGAGAATTTTAAACCTAGATGGTGAATTCTGAAATTAGGTGCTTATTCTTATATCATATGCCATTATCGGCTTTCTTGGAAACGTGCTTTATTCCACTTTTTGTTCTTGTTGCTGCTCTCGCTTTGTATTTGGCAGCCCTTTTTTGTCTCTGAACTGTGCATAGTTGGTGACCACTAGATTCATCGTTTGCAGTATTTTCTGTATTGTTTATCTGGTCAAGATATAGAAAATCTCAAGTAAAACCATGTGCTCCTAAGTTTCATGTATTTACTTACTTGCTTGCTTACTTAGTTGGAAGGCCCGTCATCAGTTGTTGTGCGAGCTCAGCGTAATCTCTACTTTTTCGATTTGTTGGTTTAGCCATTTTGGTTCCCTCGAATTCCGAGGTCAGCCTGGTCAAAGTCTGCTTGAGGTCGTCGTCGCCACAGGCAGTCGCAGCCCTTGTGGATGAAAAGTTTTGCCACCATGCGACTAATTTGATACGAAGACGGTGATGGATCCTGGTGTTGGTTTACTCTTAGCTGGGCTTCCTGATGGAAACACCGGACCCCTCAGCTTGGGAGACCCTGCTTGTGGGATGAATCCGCACGCTGTACATCGCAGCCTGACACCCAGAAACACCTCCTAGCCACGATGAGGCGGTAAACCGTTGAGAAGACCGCTTACGTGCACGTTGCATAAGTTGGTCCTAAGATCATGAGAGTATTTAAGTTGGGAATCTCAACAACTTTGTCATATATTCCAAGTACTCTTGTCCTTAATCCTTTCTATCTTCTTTAGTTTACGCTCATCAACAGTCTTTAGCGGTGTAAACATAAACTATAAAGCATTGTTCAAAACCGATGTCGACTGTTTTTTTTTCCCTGTTTCGTTGCTTAAGCTTTAGGCAGATGATTTCGAGCAGCTTTTCACGCACTAGGAATTTTTAGTAGATAGCCGTGATGATTATATTATAGACTGAACATTCATCTCAGCATAGTTATAAAATATTGAAGGAGTGTTGAAAGAGTCGCTTTCTTCGAAAATTTCAAATTGATTACGGTTTATTTCTTGACTTCCTTTGACATTGCTTAAACGAGGATACAATTTTTGACCAGTAGATTTGTTACAACTAATATCAGTGAGAAACACTGCTTCGGTCTGATATTGACAGTAATCATAAAAAGTGGTTCCTTCGGGGTTTTATTATAGTACAAAACAAAATATATGGAATCAACCTTTCAGTGCAGGAGAATGCGAGAAAAACTCATTTGTGATTGAGAAAACACAGACACCTGAGCCAACGTGAGGTTTGTGTGACTCATACAGCGCGAGGGAACAGCAATATAATTCAACTCAGAAGAGTTTGAAAAACGAGAACTGTCGTCAGTGAGTTAAATGACGTATAGCGTTGCTTGCGAGTCGATTTAGAGTCGATTCCTGATTTAGATGAAAGAATGAGAATTCGATAACTGTTCAAGGAATGGCAACAGTTACTAATGCCTTCTGCCTGGTTCCTTAGTGTCATAATAGAAGGTATTTCAGGTACTGAAGAAGACGCTATGTCATCTTGTTCGTTGGAATCATTACCATCTCTCACCAGTGGTCGTTCTCGACGTGAACGTCATGCGTTCTCCTCCGTCGCCGACGATTTTCCCTCAACGCCACCCGCAGGTGGACTTGGTCGTTCACTGCTCGCAGGACCATTTTCGGACTATTCACCACATTTTGTGTTGTCGGGTTTGATCGGAAGCCATAACCGTATCAAAGAGGCATTTGCTAAGTGAGTCTCCATCGCTTGCAAAATCTTTTTCTTTTTCGAAATTAAATGGTTTTGTTCATATCATTAGGAAACCAAGTACCCAACTGCCTTATCATCCTGATGGGTAAGTCATTTAAATATTTCACCCTAATTTTTCAAATTCATTAATCATTAGGTTCAAGATACGCAGACAAGAAATCTTGTCATTGAAAAGCAAGATAAAAACCTTTTCATGTCCCAGTATGAACTACTTTTTTTAAAGAATCGGAATTCATCATGTAATTCTATGAGACCTTAGGATGATCGATGACGTTCGCTGTGAAGATACTGCGTGTCATCGAGCTGCTGCCACATCGTTGTCGTCCTCGATGTCATCTTCGATCTGTGATCCTGTTCAACTTCCCGACAACGTAGTCATTCTGGCCGACACTCATACCTGGAGTGTTCAAGTGGCATCGAACGAAGGATGGGGAGAGGTATTTTCACCATCGGAAGCCGTGGTTTCTATGTTGGAGCAGTTTTGTGACCTTTATCGTGTTGGGTACGCTCCTAAACTGTTGATAAGCTTCTTGGAGGACTCGCTATCGGATGTATTGAGCAAGAGTCTAAGTTTAGTCGAAATTGTAAGTTCATAACTACAGCTCCTGAGTTTTGTTGATTTATAGATGCTTCGCTCAAATGTTTTATTAGTAAACGTCAATCGTTAAAAATGCTTCGAATTAGTAGACGTGGTTTTGCTTCAGTTTTATTGAAAGGGCGCGTGTGGCGCAGTGTTCAGCAATACACACGGGATCGGTTACAGCTTCCCAGGCTCACCAAACCTTCCATCTCTCCAGTGTCGGCAGATTGGTACCAGACCTGTCTGGGAGGATAATAGCACTGGCTCGATACATCGGTAGGCCACTGCGAGTCGTTGTAAAGGGCAGAAATGCATTCAGTCACCTCCAACCGACGTTTAATGAAGTCGAATGCATGGTGCATCCCTAAGTGATAGATCGACGCAGAGTGCTTTATCCTCTTTATCCTCTTTATTGAAACTATGAATAAATTTCTCTTTATAACTGTATTATAGCGAGTTTGTTCGTTCCTTTGTGGGAAACTACTATATAGCTAAGCATATAAGTGAGTACTAAGATTTCTCTGCTGTACAAGTATAGTTCGGTACTTGTAGGGTTCGCTCCTTAGTAAGAAAAATTTATGCGTCGTATTACGGAGTCCGCAACGAAAGTCAGGCGTTGAAGACTAGATTTTAATTCTAGTAGATAGAAAATCATCTGAGAGAAGGGCGAAACTAAGGGGCCGCATGGAGTGGTGGTGAACGCGTTAGCCTCTGGCGAGCGTAATAGCGTGCTCGATCACCACTGCAGACACCTGGGGTCCGGAGTTTTGCAAATATCTCAGTATCATTGTGGTTTTATCTCACATAATAACTTGCCGTGGAAAATTGTAGTAGGCAGTAAATAAACAGTTGACATTAATTTTATTACTAATGCAGATTTTAAGATAGGTTCTCTTAGAAGTACGCATAGATGTTCTTATGTTCGTTAATTTACAACTTATATCGTTGTTGCAAGGTTTCACGGAGCTCGCCGTCTTCACAAGGCACATTGTCCCCGGAGCGTGTTCGTGCCATAGTGGATTGCGATCACTCTGATCTTCGTCTAATTCTGAATGTAGCATCTGTCTATTGGCCCGCAGTGCTAGCTTCGGTGGCTTAACAGTTAAACATTCATCAGGATCTTCCTAGATCTCCTTTGCTGTTCAGAAATGCTAACGTGTTCGCACGTTCACTGCCTACATATACGATTGTAATCATGGCTTGTTCAATTTAATTTATTTCAAAGCTTGTTCGATGATGTTCTTGTTGAATTCTTGTGAAAACGACATCTTGTCAAATGTAAACACTTTATTTTCCTTCTTTTTCCATTTAGTTCGTTGCTTTCTCTTTTGTTTTTTATTATGTTGCCGTTTTGAGAGTTCTATTATTTATGGATTATTATGTATTTATCGAAATCATTATGGTAGCTACTGCTGTGCCCTTTATTGATCGGTGTTGTTATACTGGTTAAGTCTAGAATTTAATCTATATAGAGTAGAGCAGGAGTGAACGTAAAATGCGTATTGTTTAAGTACTGCTCCATCGAAGTCAGCTATCTCATTTTCGCGGGTTTTCAGCAGATATATGAATTGGCCGTAATTTCAGCTTATTTGCTAGTCTCCGTCATCTTGCTAAAAGGAACGGTTAGTGGGGCTTGTACACAATGCAACATGTCAAGTGATCGGAGTTAATGGTAATGGTAAATATATAAGATAAATAGCTACCAAGATCATGCATCGGGTATGTTTTGTTATGTGGGCTATCTTAAGATTCTTGATTATTTGGCGCTGATTTTTTTTCCCAAGATGAAGAGGGAGAGATAGAGCGCTCAAACTTATAAATTATATGTTTATAAGACGTTGCCCATGAATTATTCTATGTATGTACGTACCTGACCATCTTGTTTGTCTGGATGTTGTCTTTTGGCTTCTAAACGGTAGTTTCGTTCACACACTGCCGTGTTATTCACAATATCCATCACTTATCTTTCGACTACACAGATGACCGTTTGTTCATCAGTTCTTTAGCAGTGTGTAATCTGTATTTGTGAACGGTTGCGAGGATTGTATTACGCATTGTTCTTTCCATCAGATCTTTGCACAATGTTTGTAATTCGAGAGTTACAGGATTTAAATTGTAGGTAGATCCCCGCGTTTTTGTTTGCTCATCTATGGCGATGTACCATCTATATATCAGTAGTTTCCCGCTTGATTGTTAAAGAACAATATATGAAAATTGATGCTTACCTTCGTAGAGTTGGTCTGAAGGATACTTTTGAAGATATCACTATAGTAAAAGTTCGTTAATGCGTGCGATATGTGAGAAATTGTGTTGTTCCGCCACCCAGGTCTTTTCGGTATACTATTGCGCCAAACCTAAAACTTTCGTGATTAAACATTCAGGTGCAGAAAATATTAGTAGAACAGCTACATGGCAAAATTTATAAGTGTTCACGTGAACAGTAGAAGTAGTAAGGCGACCAATAAGCGATGACACAAAGAGCAAATAGGATCACTAACATTTGTAAAGGATCTTTAGCAATAGGCCGCCTAGATAGCGCGGGGTGAACGAGGTCATAGGTCGTTAGCTAAAAATAACTATAACCGGGTAGAAATGGGCGGCATCGTAGGAGGCATGGGTTGACAAGTTCGTGATCCTTAGTAGTCTCGGAGTAGGTATGGTTACTGCTAGAGAGGACTGGAGTTATTGCTTAACGCATAACAGCATATGTGGATCTATGCCTCTACATACGGCGTCCTGAGTGGTGGGCATGACTTGTGTGTGGGTCATTCTGTTCCTGTTGATTTGTTCTGTCGTATACAACGGTTTCCCCATTTTCTTCTGGACTTGTTGTCAATCCCCAACAGTTTACCGCCTCATCGAGGCTGAGAAGTGTTCCTGGGTGTCGGACTGCGATGTATAGCTGGGGGATTCGTCCCCCGGCAGGGTCTCGCAAACTGTGAAGGAGTCCAGCGTTTCAATCAGGAAGCCTAGCTAAGAGTAAACCAATACCAGGATCCGCCACCGTCCTGGCATCCAGTCGCATGGTGCAAATCTCTCTCTGATCCACAAGTGCTGCGACTGCCCGCCCGTGGTGGTGAAGACCTGAGGCAAACTTTGGCCTGGTTGACCTCGGGATTCCACAATGGCTTAACCAACAAATCTCCGATAAATGGTGATTATGCTGGGAGCCCGCACAACCAGTGAAGACGGGTTGTTCAAGTGTTCAAGTGTTATCAATAAATAGAGTTGAGGTGGCTGATTCCTGTTGACTTCATTCCTTATATTGAATTTCCTTGTTTATCGTCTTGGATTACTTTTTGGTCGTTGAGAATTGAATATTATTGGACATCATAGTCTTGTTCCGTGTCATTTGCCGTCGACTTCGAATATTTAGATTTGGTCTGGATCGACTTCTGATGAAGGGTGATGATGAAGGAACTGGGGATTTGAAGGATAATGTAGAGCTTCTTATGCTTCCTATTAAAAAAAAGAAGTGGGGAATGAAGATGGAAGCCATGATTTCACTGATAAGTGATCTTGCAATGAGTTTCTCACAACCACTTCGACCACATTCAGTCGGCTGTGGATCTAAGGGATTTTGCTTCAGCGTACGGAAGCGAGAGATGAAATCCGGGAGCCGATTGCGGACGGAACAAGCAGCTACGCAGTACAGGGCGAAATACAGAAAGCGAAGAATGTTCACATTATGAAAGCTGATTGGTCTAAGTCCTGAGTGTGCATTATTAGACCACCACAATTAAAGGATTGTTGTAGTTCTTCCTCTTGCATGCTATCCTCTTGCAGCTTATGTGATGAAAAGAGGCAGATTTGAAAATCTGCTGGCAAAGTTAGATCCGTAACGCAATTTATACCGACAGGGAGGTTGTACAAAAATTAAGCCGCTAATCGAGCTCAATAGGAACAGCAGCAGAATATATTTGCCAAGAAAGCGTGCTTGTGTCAGCGAATTCTTGGTGACATGTGGAAGAACAGTGCTCTCGCATTAGTATATTGAGCACAAGAGCCACAAGTACAAACATGTTATTCAGATTGTGTGCAAGAGCTGGTAATGCCCTGCATAATTTTGCTCTATACCAGTAATGATTGGATGCGTATCTGGCTCATACAGTGACACCTGGTGGCCTAGCAATGCATTGAGTCAGTGCTGCTATACTCCCGGACAAGCCTGGTACCAATCTGCCGACCCCCGGATAGATGGAAGGCGTGGTGAGTCTGGAACGCTGGATCGATCCCATATGTCTTGCAGGGCGCCTCTTCTAACCGCTGCCTTACATGAATGGTTTCATTAATAGTTCAGAAATTCAAGCAACAGTTTCCTGCAGTTTATTACTATAACATTTCAAAATAGATAATGACACGATTTTAAGGAGAACTAGTTTGTAATCTAAGCTGTATCAGTTTGCGTAATTTCCAAGTACGCTAGAAAATAAGAACTAGCACAAGCATAAGACAATCATCTATCACATTAGCACATTCGCGGCCGTGTGCATTGATTTCAATACGAATGTGGCCGAAAGTAAATCCTTGTTTCAACTTCAAGCAAGATGTCTCAATTCACGGCGAACATCATTAAATGAAATAAAAGTCACTAGAATTTACAGATCATTTGTAAGAAGATAAAAAGTCAAAAACATTATTTTACACATCGTACATCGGAACGTATGAGCATACGGTTTGGATTCAGCTGAACGCGTTGACGGCCCCCCATAGCGTCACCAATGAGTGCCGTTAGAGCACTTGTGTTGCCCTTTTAAGTCTTTGTTGTACCTGTGTTTCTACAATTTTCAAAAAAGAATTTAAAAAATCCAAGATAAAAGTAACATTTCGGAAAAGTTTCATACGTATATATGCATGTAAAATTATATATATGCATATACATGTATATATGCATGTATGTATCTGTATATATATATATATATATATATATATATATATATATATATATATATATATATATATATAAGGCACGCGTAGCGTAGTGGTTAGAGGTATACCATATAGGCCAGATATGCAATAAATCACCTCAAACGATGCTTAATGAAATCGAATGCGTAGTTCGTATATCAGAGGTTGATCAACGCCAAGAGCTCTATCCTTTTTTTACCGGTAGCGACAACTCCTCTGCTGGAGGTGTAACTTAGTAGATATGATGGATCTCGTGTACGACTTTCTGAATGAAGGAAGACATTACCATACCGATGGTTGGTATATAGATTGACACGCGATGGACTCTACCGCGGTGACGCATGAATATGTCGTCTTCAGCTTCAGGAGAGAAGAGATCGGCTGTTTGCATCCACAATAATTTGTCGTAAATAAAGGCTACCAATAAAATGGTGTCCCCCCATTGTGATTCCTATTTCTTAATATGGTGGTCTGTTAAACTGTATATAGAAAAGCTGTCAACTGCAGTTTAGTGGTAGAAGTGCTCGACAGTTAGCTCTATATCGCCTGTACCACTTCTCCCCCGTCGATTGTGCAGTGAATGGAATCGGTGCCACTGTGATTTCCCCTTGCTGGGTACAAAAATATTCACATTCTAGTGGGTTCTGTTCGCTGAATGTTATGTATTTCTTCTAGAACTTCCGTTAAGAATTTTATCCATCCTATCGGTAGTCTTCCTGCAGGTTTCTAAGTCGCGTCATGTGCCTGACACACCTGATTTTCAATATTTGTCCGTGCACAGCGGCCTTTCTGCTCAGTATGGAGCTAATTGGTTCATAAGTTTGGTATGCGAAGGTACTCATTTGTATCTTTTTTTGTATTATTCCACTGACAAGCTGGCACGAGGTTGATAAAAAAATCTTTGTTCGACTAGCGTCTTGGTGCTTTGCCTTCTTCAGAGCTGGACTGATCCGAGTCGATAGTCTACAGTTGTTTCTCCTTCAGATGTGCGTCTTCATGATCGCACCGAATCGAATCTGTGGAGTCCACGGCACGAATAATCTCACTCAGCAGTGCTCTTTTTATACAGGACAGTTGTTGATACTGATTGTACTTTGATAAATCGCTTCATCCGTACGCATTAATAATACAACATAGCAACCATCGAGCAATGTCGTCTTCACACTTTTTTTCGTCAACTAATTTTGCTAGATTTTTATTCCGAAGAAGTGTCTCGAAAAATAGTTCATTGTTTTCTTGATGAACAGGCATGAGGCTGTTATTATAACTTCAATGATGCTGAGATGCTGAGATATTTGGACCCACATGCTGTGGTGGTGAACGCGTTACTCCCCAGAAAGGGCAATAGCGCGTTCGTTCCCCACCGCAGACACCTCCGGTTCGGAGTTTTGCAAATGTTTCAGCATCATTGAAGTTATATTTCGCAATATATCCTGCCGTTAAAAAGAATAGGCAGTAAATAAAAAGGTTAAGGCTGTTATTATAGGATTTTTTTCATCCACAATGGCCTGACCTGACCTTTTGGCAGTTTCGCCTTCATCAAAGCTTGAAAGGTTCAGATTGACAAGCGTTCTACTCAGTCGGGCCCTTTCATAACCTCAGCAATTAAAACTTGATACATAAGTATTTATTTTTATTTTTATTTTCATTTTATATGACCCGTCTAGTGTGCAGATCCCAGCACTTATCACATTCGATTCGTTTCCACGCATCCATTATCCACGAAGGTCTTCCAACTTTTACATGTGGCTTCGGTTGTTGCTACTTGAAGACTTTCATTTCATCTTAAATGTCGTGGAATGCTGGTCGAGTCGATTCTCCCTGGAGTCCTGAGATACCCTGGCTTGAGCGTTTCCAATTGGATTGCAGAGAGTGATTTTTTTTCCCCAGACAAACCCGGCACTAATTTCTCTACCCCGGAGGGATCAGAGGCTTGGTAGGCCCAGTGAGGAATCGAACTGCCACCATGCTCGTGACGACAGACATCACTACCACTGTGCTATCCGCCCCCTCATAAGTGTTTATATTTTTTTCCTTCGAAGCACCTCATTTATTAGTAGAGACCGGCCACACAGTTTAGATGATTGAGGAGTGTGCTCAAGTTAAAAAAAATGAGCCTTAGGTATGATACGAGGTGATGCATGTTCACAAGGCACTCCTTGCTGTTCATTTCTGGATTTCTGGAATTTGTCAAAATGCCTCTAGAGTTTTATTCGGTGATGTTTTGTAATCCTGCGTGAGGACAACGACTTTTGCTTTGAAATTTTTGCCGTCATGCCTTTATGTCCTATGCTTTCTTATTCAACAGTTTTGCTTGATTTTATATCTCCAACTAGGTGCTCCTTTATACAGACATGAACCAGTGTATTCGTTCGTGCTGTCTTTGTAAGAGCTCGGGGTAC
Organism: Angiostrongylus vasorum; assembly: GCA_018806985.1. Classification (NCBI taxonomy): domain Eukaryota; kingdom Metazoa; phylum Nematoda; class Chromadorea; order Rhabditida; family Metastrongylidae; genus Angiostrongylus; species Angiostrongylus vasorum. The sequence continues at coordinate 2,328,380 of JADANN010000033.1, read as the reverse complement.
CCCGTACTCATACTTGAGCAATGACCAACTCTGCAGTTAGGGACGAAGTGCAGAATTTTTTGTAGCACATAGACTGTGATACAAGAGACTACGAACTGACTGATGAGGCAAAATGTTCGGTGTTAAGAGTTTTCTATATGATTGAGCTGTCGCTATGTCGGTATACAGACCTTCATTCGACTAACTTTTTTGTTCTGTATTAGTTCAATCACTTCTACTGATTGCCGTAGACTGGGCCTTTTTAAGCACTACTTTATTGCTATGCTTACCTTAGTGGAAATGAAGTGCTGGTTAGAAGGAATCTTATTTTCGCTAAACTAATGGCTTGAACGCGTGGCTTTTTTCTCCAATTATCTCGAACATTAGCATTTCGTAGTCATTCGAAATGGCTACTTGCAGTAGCAAGCTGAGTGATACCTCCTTTTGCTGCTCTCTTTCCGTTTACACATTGATGGCTGTTCGAGAAACATTTCTCCCAAGAACATAAGAACATTTTTAAAAAAATATGACATAAAGACGTACTCATCCTTCTCATACAAAAAAAGGCTAGTGCTTTTTCTGAGATCCCGACATACCCATGCTATGTGGCGTTCTGAGGTCTTCACTTAAAGCAATTGCCAACTCTCATAAAGTGGAGATAGGTCGGCCTTGTGACTAAAATTCTTCCGTCGTGGCGGTGATGCTTGTTGGTCTATGAAAATTTTTGCAATTTCCCGGTTATGTAGCAAACCGAATCGAGCATATATATTACGATATGGTTTTTTACAGCAGAGCTGTAAGATATGCATTTGTATTCTAGAGTCGAAATCCCGGCTGGCGGCAGTTGGCACGTGAGAACACGGGAACACTGAAATGACATTCATAAGGAAGATCAAAATCCTTAAGTAGCAGCCGAACTAAGATGAAAACACAAGACCTTCGTGAAATGTGGATGCAATAGAACGAATAGGATGAGAAAAAGTGCAAGGATTAACACGATATATGCCCGAAGTCATGCAAGAACGAAAAACAATTCTGGAATTCCGATGATTAGACAGCTTGTTGCTCTCTTTCTAGAATTTGATGTAAATAAATGGAAGATAAAGGTCTTGGCGTTGATCAATCCCCGAGGGATGCGCCATGCATTCGACTTCATTAAGCATCATTGGGAGGTGATTGAATGCATATCTGGCCTTTACAATGACTCGCGGTGGCCTACCGATGTATCGAGCCAGTGCTGCTAACCTCCCAGATAAGTCTGGTACCAGTTTGCCGACCCCGGAGGGAAAAGAGGGCTTGATGAACCTGTGGCGCTGAGATCGATCCCTTGTGTGTATTGCAGGGCCTTTCCGACCACTGTGCTACACGCGCCCGTTTATATATGTATATGTATGTGTATACATGTATATATGTAAATATATCTACATGTATGAAAAATTTTTCTGAAATATTATTCTCGTCTTGAATTTCTAAACTTTTATTTTGAAATTCTGGAAATACAACTACAACAGAGATTCGAAAGTGCAATACAAGTGCATCAACGACTCGCACTATTGGCGCTATCGGGGCCGTCATCGCTTTTGGCTGAATACAAACCGTATGTTCATTCGTTTCGATGTTCGATATGTAAAATCATGTTTTCAGTTTTATCTTCTTGGCAATGATATGCAGATCCCAGTGACTTTTATTCCATTTAATCGTGCTCACTGTAAAGTGAGACATTCTGTTTGAACTTGCAACACAGAGCTACTTTCGGCCGCGTCCGTATTGAAATCAATGCACACGGCTGCGAATGTGTTAATGTGATAAATAATTGTCCTATGCTTGTTTTAATTTTCATTTCTTAGTGTTCTTGGGACTTTTGCAAATTGATATTGCTTACAAATCAGTTCTCCTTAAAATGCTGTTATTATTTGTTTTGAAGTTTTGTGGAAGAAACTGTGCCACAGGGAACTGATATTAAAATACCCGAACTATTAATGAAACGATTTCGTAGGTCGGGGGTACATGTAGTGCAGTGGTTAGAGGCTCCCTGCAACACACATAGGATCGATCTCATGCTTCAGGTTCACCAAGCCTACCCTCTCTTGGGGCGACAAATTGGTATTGGACCTGTCTGAAGGGTAGCAGCACTGGCTCGATACATCGGTAGGCCACCGCGTGTCGTTGTTATAGGTCAAATATGCCATCAGCCACCTCTAACGATGCTTAATGAAATCGAAAGCATGGCGCATCCCTCGAAGATTGACCTACGCCAAGAGCCTTATCCTTTTTTTTATCCGCTGGTTGCTTTCGCATTGGTGTTTAATGTCAATTTTTTAACAAATCTGAACGGCAGTAGGTCCTCCGGATGTGGCTGCCTACTCTTTCTACGAAATCCTTACTGCCAGATTCATCATTCCAGGTGTGCAAAGAGATTCACGTGTGAGTGTGGTGTGGGCGTTTGGCGGCACTCCCTGGCTGGTATATTGTGCCCGACCACCGGCAGATCCGGCCGCCGGGTATCTTGACTGCGATCAAGAGGCGCCCACTAGCATTGACAGCTACTCAGTTCATATATGTCGGTAGAAACGAGGAATATGCAAGACACAAGCATCGAATCGCTTCACAAATATGATAACTGCGAGGACCAGTGCGAACAAAGGATCAGGTCACCGGTGAGCACAGCAATTTTTTTAGAGTCACTCTTTATTGGACTTACCTGCAGTGTGTTTAGTAAGTAACAGTCATTGTTTTTGTCCAAGCATACCCTTTTTCGAAATTTTTTTACTGGTCCTTTTGTTAGTCGGAGGCGAGCTCCATTAAGGAGCTTCCATGTTTTTTTCATTTCACGCAATTAAATGCATCCACTCAAAAACTCCAGGTGCTCCCAATTTGGGTTTTCTCACTTCTCGCCTATAGAGCTATTTGAAGGTCCTTTTACTAGTTGGTTATTCAAAAAGGATTTTTAAGGGTAGTACTAGAATTTTGTTAAGACTCCGTTTCATCCAAGCTTAATAGGATTTGCCTGTTTTATAAGCAGGTTGATCCAATATACTTTACACTTCAGCCTTCTTGCCTTTCTGATTGAAAGCACTGAAAAGTTAGGGGGGAGAGTGGAATCTGCTTCATTCCTACTGAAGCCTCAAAATGCAAGTGCTCAGAGGGCTTTTTTTAAAATTCAGCCGTTTGCTTTCAAGCAATTTTTATTTATCAGTTACTTTTACAACAATCATATTCCTTTCCTCCGTGTTGTTGTTTCTGTTTCTTGGTCTCTCCACTTTCCTTCTGATTCTCCTATGTGATTACTACCAATTTTCTTCTCTTTTTTTAAATCGTTCCATCTGTCCTTTCATCTCCCCACTTTCCATTCCTACTGATCTTCTCATTGTTTACCATATATACATTGTTTTTCACAGTTCTTTTATCTACTGTCCATTTAATTTATCAGGTAATGTCGATGTCCATATTTTTGGTAATGTTTAGAGCAGGAACCACATTGGCGCATTTCATCTCTAAGAAATTATACTTATTATTTGTGATAAAATTGCTCTGACTAGGTTTAAAATGTTGGTTACTTTCCGCTTATTTAACTCGATCTATAGTTGTTTTGGGCCCAAGCATACCTTACTTTCATTTCATTCCTTTGCGGATGTTGTTTATAATGGAAATGTGATGACGCCATAGATGGTGAGATCTGCGAGTTTTCCTTAAGCCATGTCCAGCTATCCACATAGTTGGTTAACATAGTCGACAAACGTATTCGCTTGGTTAGTACATGAGTTTTTTGCTGTTGACTTTAACCATTCCTCTCGTTCGACTGTCATCCACTTCCATCGCTTGATCGACACATCTGTACTTTGCTCAACAGGTACACCTCACCGGATTCCGTAGATGGGTATTTGACAGGTGCAAGAATTGCGGACGTCGGCCTGGTGCTATGTGCGTCAGTTTTTCTTCCACAAGGCACCGCCTAGAAACTTCATAAACGGTGTGCAAGATTTTCGTCATGATTGTAGTATTAGCACACGAAATACTTACGTAATAGAGTGGTTGAGGGACTGCTGAGCTGAGAAGTTGGACGGGCTTTTGATAGGCCAAATGATTAGTATGCCTTTTGGGAACCCGAAAACTCTCAATTTATATTTTATTCATTAGGTACTCATACACGCAAAATGGATTCTCAGGCAAGCGCAAAATCATCTTCCTCCACTCTTTTTTTTCGTGCTAATGGGTTTTCCATTCATTGAGTTTTACTGCGATTCGTTCACACTCTTATGCTGAGCATCGTTCATTGAAGTACTTCACTACTTCATTGAAGTTTTTTCGAAAAACTGTCGATGTCATCTTTAAAACGAGGGTTTAATGTTTTCCAGCACTATGCATAGCCTTTTTTTCGCAATCGAAGGATCTAGTTATTGACTACAATGCGACAGTTTCGGCGACATGCGTCTCGAACCCTTCTTCCTATAGCGATAGTGAGGGATCTGTGGAAGTACTTCATCGTGGCTGAGCATTTTTGATCGCAGTCAACTAGAGCTCTTTAATTACAAACAGACCGTCATTCACCCTCAATAGTAATAATCGCTACCTTCTTAGATTGTTAAGCGTACCCGAAGAAGTTATACAAGTTTTATTCGGCTAGCGTTTCGACGAGTTCGTCTTCATCAGAGCCGGTGATCTGAGTCTAACGAAGACGGAGATGTCGAAACGTTAGCCGAATAAAACTTGTAGGATTTTTTTAGTTTTAGTTGCGGAGTGGGTCCATTCTCAGTAAGCATTGTTGAAATGGGCGTTCACATCGATGCTGCCAAACTTTTCGTAGTCAACATCGATTAGAACAAGGCACGGGTGTTTCTTCTGTCATTTTGTATGATACTAACTTCTTTCGTAAATTCCTTTCTACTTATTTCTTACAGCAGAATACCCATCGCTTTTGGCTCGTCCTCTATGGACCACAGTATTTATTACCTTTGTACTGAGCCTACAAAGCACTTTGACGCACACACGACCATCGTTGATTTCGTGGAGGCTAAAAAGGTACCCGTCCGTCCGACAAATAACGACAACTTTTTTTTTGACAACTAGAGGATTTATGAGGTCGAGACCATCACAAATTTGTGGAAGAGACTTTGCTTTATCGATCTAGTGGTGTAGCTTTGCCACTACCTTTTTGCCGCATTCACCTTCCTAAAAGATTGCTTTCAGAACATGGAAGGATTTCGCTACTTTTGTTGAATGCATTTCGGTAATCCTTGGAACCGACCATTCTATACGATATCCATGACTTACCCGTAACAATTGGAAATGGAAAAACAGTGAATTACTTGTCAAAAAATCGAACTCTGTATCCCCCTACGTAACCGATGATGGGTTTTTTTTCCAATAACTTCCCATAATTTTTTGTTAGCCAGAGGACTTGAGATGTTTCTAACGTAACAAACTTGTGAAAAAAGACTTCAAAGGACTATCACTCTAAATAAGGCTGATATAAAGTTTTCCAAGACGTAATTTTTTACCTTACTTACTTGGATACTTGGACGGTCCATCTTCACGAGCTGTGCGGACCCCAGCACATATGCCATTCGTTCCTTTCTCTCGCAATCGTAGTTCATGGTGGTGGTCTTGTTCGAGCATGGTATCGCTTGCGAGTCTCGTACCGTGATCTGTAAAACAACTGCAGCTGCGGGTACAGCTGATTAACTTTGTTTACGAACACGTCCGCCCAACGTGTAGGTAGTCGTCCTGGGGGACGTTTGCATTCTCTTGGAGTCCACTCTACTGTTCTTTTTCTTTTCCAGGATAAAAAAATGGGTTTTTACGGAGTTCTTAAACCTGAATAGACTTAGGGTAAGAAAAAGAACAGATTTTTTAGAAAACCCATTTTTGGTTGAGGTATGCTGTTTGAAAGGTGCAGTTTCCCTCGAATATGCATGGATTGGAATTAAAGAATGTTCAATGGATGCAAAAAGCCGTAACGTCAGTGAATTCTTGCAGTCTACATTTTTTTATCAAAAGAGTCAAAGCCAGTGTTCTGTCAATCTAGAGGAATACTCTAGAAGATTAGAAATGTGTCTTTATGGCGCCCCTCAAGTGAGGTGGTCGTCATTGTGTACTTTCTTCATCGCTTTATTTTTTCTTTCTGTCGTTTTCACTATTTCTCACCCAACTTTATCTTGTTGTCATCGACATTCCTATTTATAATGGATCTTCTTATTTATTGTTCCTGATTGATTTCGATGATCATGAATTCAATGTTATGGCCTTGGGCCGTCTTGACTGATGATGATTTCAACTTGCCCTCGATCGACTTATCATCGATAGTGACAATAAGGAAACTGGGTCTTTGAAGGATCAGTTCACGTAACCAAAAGACCTTTGTGAATTGTTCATGACTGCTATTTTGCTGCTGGTCGTGAACGAGACGAACAGATATGCTCTGCAGAATGATGTTTCGTGGGAAGCCATCAATGTTGACGGGATGAGAAGATTCATTGATTTTACCTTAAAATGGCATTGTTTAAGTACCACATCTGATAGTTTATTGAAGTGCGAATTCTGCTTTTGTGTGCCATCCTATTGCGGCCCATGTTATTGTAACTCCGTCGGCAAGCCCCAGCTGCGACGCAATGTGTGACAAATAAGCTACCTTGTACAAGATTAGGCAGCTAATCGACCTTCTGAACAGGAACTGCAGAACAGTGTACAGCTCTGAAAATTACATATGCATTGACCAATCCATTGCGCCGTTCAGAGGTAGAATCGTCTCCCTAGCCTCTCAGGGCTTTTTCTGCACGGGCATTCCTTTGGCAGAGGACTTAGTGAGAAGAGGGACTATTTTATTGTGACAGATGTAGAAAAAACAAAAGATAACTTCTTAAACAAGTCATTCAAGCTGGAAGCTTAATAGTGGACGGTTGGTAGCGCAACAGAATTGGAACAACATAACGGTCTTGAACTAGAAAGGTAAGAAGGACATTATCATGCTGTTCATAGTCTACGACGCGTTTCTTTCTCCTAAGTTATCAAGACTGGAGGTTATTGAAAACTGCAGCGAGAAGACGCTTTTCGTGGTCACAAGTGACGAGATGGCGGCGTAATGCCCATTTGTTAGAAAGACTTGCAAACAGTAGGTGTATTTCTGTCTATTCATGGGTTATGCACATCCTATTTTATCCGTACGTTGGGAGCGTACTGCTGTTGTTCTACATAATCACTCAGACGTGCCTGACGAACACGCACAGAAGAGCTAAAATGAGTGAAGGCGGAAAAATCAGGCTGATTGACTTCGAAATAGACCTCTAATTGCGCTATATGGGAGGCGAGACTGCTTCACCACCGTCGACTTCGAGTTATTTGAAGAAAGCGGACCAGTTGCTCAAAAAACAAAGGAAAATGAAGATGATGCGTGGGTTGTTACGAGGCTACTACATAACTACACGGTGGAAAACACGCTAGTGTACTTTCGGAAAAAGGTTAGCAATAGATTTGAAAGTTGTAGGAAACATTATTGCTTAAAAATGATGAAAGTCAGTTTTTAAGATTCTGTAGATTCGAATATCTGCTGTGGCCTTCTGTTTGAGGTTGTCTGTTGTTCCCGTATAGGGATCCAGTCTGCTACGGTGATTTTTGTATCGATTTCGATTCCATTTTTGACTTTTACTGTTGTTGGCTATGAAGAGTTCACACACTTTTTGCCGTTCGGTTTTCTTTCCTCCTTATTCCTTCTTCTTCGTTCTTCTTCGTTCTTTACTCTTCTTTATTTCTTGTTTTTTAGAATGTCTGATCATCATTGCTTTTGTGGTCCTGCCCGTCATACACTTTTTGTTTCCGTTGTGGGCGATAACAGAAGTCTTCTCCCACTTCGTCGCTGATGCGAACCTTCGTATGAAGGAGGGTATAAGCGAATCTAGTGTTGAAAAATAATACTATACTGACGTAAAGTGGCACTCTCTTCTCGTTGTGGAGGCACGGTCGACATCGGAGTTTTCACATTTCTTTTCATGGTAATCGCGCCGATTGATTGCTTGATATGTATGGGTCACCTTGCCCTATATATGATTATTTGTTACTTTTACTTGTTGAATGAAAGTGGATTTCGCAAGGGACATCACAAAAACCAGTGATATACTTTTTTAAGAGATAACCTTACATGTCAGATCCTAGCACTTGTTTCATTCGATTAGTTTTATTCGCATCTCTCATTTCACGAAAGATTAAAAATTTGTGTGTGGCTTCGTTTGTTGTTTGAGGATTGTGGTCTTCATAATGAATCTCGTTAAATGTTGGTCGAGTAGAATCTGTCTGGAAACCTGTGATACCCATGCTAGGAGGTGCCTAGGTTTTCAGTTTTTCTAGCCACAGGCAATCGCTAGCTTTTTGTAGACCGGAAGAATTTTTTCCAGCCCTGGTGAAGTAGGTTTTGATTGGCCTGCAGCGTGATCCAGAACCCTGCACCCATTATCGGACGGCTTCTCTACCTTTGCGCTACACACGTCATCTGTATGTGTACTATAAATTACAAGTGAAAAAATGTTAAGTAAAATGTCTGATAGGTAAGACACTAATCTCGTTTTGTTAAATACACATAGCACTGAGTTTAAAAAAGAATGCTTTACAGTATTTTGCAGTACAAGTTGTACAATATTTTACAATACAAACTGCACAGCTTTTTTTCCAAAATTCTCTCTGTTTTTTAAGGAAGTTCTTCGTCTGCAATATAATCACCATAGTTTGGTATCAAATATTCTCTATATATGGGTAGTTTTCCCATTTTCTTAGCCCAATATCTCGGCTATTGCAAAGTGAGGAAATGATCGGAATGATTTTTGACTTGTGCGTAATCGTCGAGTTTCAGGTTTCTTGTGCTGTAATAAGTTAGGTTCGCTTGAAACAAGGTGTGAGAAATACACCGGGTACGATAGAGCACTTCAACGAGGTTTTGAAATTGTTAAACGATTCATCTTCGCAATATGTGCGTAAATGCTGTCTTGCAGAAGCTGAATATTGTTGTGTTTATGCTACTTGCTTTGAATGATCTCAGGTTGCTTTTGAACCTGACTAACGTGTGCTCCAGACGACACTCATTTGTTGGCGCTCACATATGGCAAAGCTATCCTAAATCTCACCAGATCAGGGAATAACTTCTGGTAAAAGACTGGTACCAGTTCACTTTTTTCTGATAGAAGCCACTGACATTCCGGACGTTATTGAAATATAGGTGCCGGCTTTTTCTTCCGATGTCGGTGTTATTTATTTCCTTTCAGAATCTTATTTTTATGCGGATGAGGAGGCGTTTGTTTTCACACATTGGCAAAGCGAGGAAGCGTCTAGAGCAGTGCTTAGAGGTTTCCTGCAGCGTATATGTGGTCCTTGATCTAGTCCCTCTCCCTGGGGTAACCAAACTTTCTTCACTCTAGGGTTCGTAGCCCTGTTCGTTGGTGCAAGAATTGTATGGGACAGATAAAGAACACTGACGTGATACATCGGTAGATCTCGAAATTCACTGCGTATGCCAAATATTCGGACACCTTTACGATGATTAATGAAATCGATTTTAGGGCGCATCTTTAAAGTATTGACCAACCCTGAACAGTCCTTTGGACTGATAAGCTATGCTTTACTGGAATCGTTAAGTTTATCAGAAGGCTATATGAAGTGAATGTTTCGATAGCTTAGGTTCTGCAGATGGTTACCGCTAACTGTTTCGGTGACCGTATCACCTGTATCACCTGTAGTCCCGTTGATCGCTGAGTGACTCGAGCGGGCGCCAGTAAGTCTTCCATTCTTCCCTGTCTCCCATGTGTATTGCAAAGCGCCTCTAACCACTGCCCTACGCGCACCCTTAACCTATCAGAAATATAAGAACTAAGAACCAAAAAGTATAGGACCCGGAATTAGAAAAGACGTTCCAATAATCCATCAACTGATGCAGTGTTACAATTCTCATCTGAAGGCAAGCCGGAAGAAATTTTTTCATCCCCTGAACAGTTTCCGGTTCACATAACTCATCTTTCCTCATCTTTCTCATGGCCACATCTGTTAGTAGTTTTTACAAAATGTCCACAAACAGCAGCCACAAGTAAAAGTGTATTGGCTCTGTGAATCCAATCGGGAAGAGCTAGCTTACTCCAGATTGATTCACCTGTATCACCTGTAGTTCCGTTTATCGTCGAGTGACTCGAGCGGGCGCCAGTAAATCTTACATATTTCCCTGTCGCATGCAATGTAGCCCAGTGGGTTCTGCTCGCTCTAGGGACTCGTCGAGCATCATATCTTCCTTCTAGGCTCTTTGTGAAGAACTCTGACCATCGGGTCGATGGTCTTCTTGCAGTACGTTCGATATCCCGAGGAATCCAGTCACTAACGGCTCTTGTCCATCGGTTGTTATTCATACGCACTACGCGCCCGGCCGTCCTTATCTTAGACTGTTTGCCTTACAAAACGGTATCTTTGATTTTTGATCATTGACGCAGGTCGGAGCTTCAGATCCCTTTCCTTACTTGTGTGAAACGGGATACACCAGCATGGTCCTTTCGACTGCGCGTTCGATAACGCTGAATGATCTCTCATCCTGCTTACGCAGCGACCAGGTTTCTGACGCATACGTTACGGCTGGAAGTACCGTTGAGTCGAAAAGATGGGCATGCAGTCGGGTGTTCTTTGTCTTCTTCACTACGTCTTCCATGCTCTTGAAAGTTCCCCTAGCCGCTCGTTTCCCTTCTGCTCAGCTCTAGAGCTAGGTGGTTCATCATATTGATTTCGCGACCTAGTTAGGCATAACTGGAGCATTCGGAGATATTTGTTCCGTTGAGCATGAATGGGGCATCCGAAACCAATCCGTTCTTCATGAACATCGTTTATGTGAGATTTAGTTGAAGACCTATCTTTCCACAGGCTTTATCAAAGTCGGCAAGCATACGTTCCGCTTGGCTAATGTTTGGTGTAATAAGGACGATGTCATCAGCAAAACGAAAATGATGTAACTGTCGACCATCGAATTTCACTCCCATATTATCCCATTCCAATGTTTGCATGACGTTCTGGAGGGTGGCGGAAAATAATTTTGGTAAAATGGTATCGCCTTGCCTAACTCCCTGTTTTGACGTCAATGTTAATATCGTTGTAGAATGATGATATCTTGGTTGTGAAATTTTTGTACAGCTCACGAAGAATCTTTATGTACTGAGTAGGGACTCCTTGACTTTCCAGGGTTTCTAAGACTGCTTCTATCTCGACTGAATCAAAGGCCTTTTTGTAAATCGATGAAGGTAAGACAGAGCGGTCTTTTGTACTCTCGCAATGCTTCAATGAGCCTTGATACCGTGTGGATGTGGTCCATCGTACTAAAATCCCTTTTTCGAAACCCCTGCTTGCTCAAATGGCTGTCCTTCGTCCAGTGTTCTGTCAATCCTGTTTAGGATGACTCGAGTGAAAAGTTTGTAGACGACAGACAGCAAGCAGATTGGGCAATAGTTGCCGATATCGTGTACGTTACCCTTCTTAAACAATAACACGGTCTTGCTGGTCTTACACTGAGTAGGGACCTTGCAATCAGACAGGTAACGTGTGAAGAACCGTGCCAGTGTGTTTCCGAGGACTGGCGGAAGGTTTTTCAGGTGTTCTGGTCTTATCCTGTCCGGACCTGGTGCTGTTCGATTTTTCACCGACGAAATGGCCTGTGGGATTTCGGAAAGGAGAACCGCTGCTACAACATATCCATCCTCCTTTATTTCATACGACGGAAGGTGGACGTGGCTATCGAAGAGATCTGAGTAGTATTCGTGAATGATTTCCTCCATTGCCTTTCTGGACGCTGCAACTGTTCCGTCTGGCCGTCGGAGTGCAGTCGTCTTGGTCTTGTAATAAGCGAAGTTTCAGTGGGCTTTGCGAAAGGTTTTCCCAGCCTCTGCAGCTTCGACCATTACTGTTGCTCTTCTCTCTTTAAGATCTTCTTTTATTGCCTGTCTGCATTCTTTTTGCAAGTCGGGACGTTAATTCGCGGTTGCCTGCAGTTCGTGCGATTCCACGCCGGCGTATCATCTTGAGTGTTTCTGGAAACAGCCGTCTCTTGGTGACTTTCGAACTCTCAGCTTTCATAGCGCTAACGTGAAGATGTTGAATGAGCCGATCTTATTCCTCGTCGATGTTATCGACAACGGCATCTTCCCACCAGCCGACTAATGAATTGAATAAGTCCCAGTTTATGGTGGTGCTGGGACTTCGGTTTTTGAATTTAGCGGCTTTTTCTGCTTTCCGCGAGGAATGGAATCTTGTACGAAGGTGACAGTGGTCTGATCCCGTGTAGAATTTTGGCACAACAGCGACATCCGTTAGGCAAAACTTTCGGTTTACTATGATGTGGTCTATTTCGTTATGGTACTCTGCATTGGGAGACTCCCGCGTTCAGCGCTAAGGGTGGGGCTTTCGGAAGGGCGAGCTACCATGGATGGTCTTGGTCGCCATGATAAACCCAGATAGCAGCTCATCCTGTTCGTTCCATTCTAATCCATGGGTCTCAGTGTGACGTTCTTCAGACGTTCTTCTTGGACCAATCTTGACGTTGAAATCTCCAATGATGACCTTGAAGAATGTGTGGTCTTCTCTGTAGAACTTCTCCAAGTCCATGTAGAATGCTTCGACTTTTTCTTCGTCATAGTTTGAAGTCGGCGCGTAAACGACGAAGATTGTCAAAGCCGGAATTGATCCACATCTTTTTAATCGTAAACGTCCGATTCGGCTTGTAAGTTGTTCGAATGAATCGATGTTCATGGACAAACTCGTGTTGACGAGAATGCCGACGCCGCCAACTCCTCAACTGTCGCATGTTCCGAGGAACAGTTCTTCTCCGGTGTCATAGACGGCGTTGAAAGGCTGGGGTCTTCTCGTCTCGACCAGGCCGATGACGTCGTGCCTATTCTTCTTGCTTGCATGAGCAAATCCTCTATCGAAGACTCGGATGCAAGTGTACGTGCATTGTAGGTACAGATCGGTCACCATAGTTCTTTGGAAATCCAGGCAGCTTCCATTGGCCCTGAGATTTTAGCAGCCTCTCCGTACTCCCCCCTACCCAACGCTGCGAAGTTGGGGGCTCTGTCGGGGTCAGAGGAATGAGGCCCTTTTTTTTGCTGTGTTTAGCATTTTGACACCCACTTATAGCTTGCTGGGCTCTGAACGTGGGGGCTGGGTATACTCACGGGTAGCTTGCCAGACTCTCCCAGAGTGGAAATGAAGCTTATTTGTTATAGGCGACTCCTAACCACCTCCTATATACTTCCCTTTCACTTGATTGCAGGCTTTTGGCCGAATTGACTCGTAGAATACAATCTGCATAAATTAGAACGCCCCCACACACGCATGCATGAATACGCCTAGCAAATACAGAAAGTATGTGCCAAATCGGCGCAGCAAAAACAGGAGTCCATTCCCTGGATCCACCTGCGTCTCAGGGAAACGAAGGTCGCTTTTGGTCCGCGATTAACCCCCTATCCGCCACCTGGGGACGCGCCACGTACCCACGCGACTAACCGGCTCGAGATCCCCTCATATGAGGGAGATCCGTGGCGGTGACCGTAGCATTCTTAAATTTTTTCAGTTCAAGAACCGAGCCGACTTCTTTACACAATTTCTTTTTTTTTACATTAGACATTTTCGTCTAGAATCTCATTCCTAGAGTGGATTTATGCTATGACAGAACCCAGCAAGTTGTCCATGACTCAAAAAATAAAGGGGCTTCTAATTTCTTGTTCAGCAATCGCGAGGTTGTTAAACAGCATACATTTACTTCCATAGAAAAAACACAATACAATACAACAGTAGCTGACGTTTCGGCAGTATCGCCTTCTTCAGAGGCTGGAAGGGTATACTGATATACAATTTACTGGGCCAAACGCTTCAGTAACACTTACAAAAAGACGAAAAAACTGTAGGGTAATTACATGGTCAACAGCTTCTCGAAAAAGCTCACCGCTTTTTTACGTGACTTCCAATGAGCAAGATTAGAACAGTTGATTATGGTCGCATAAGGTTGATGACTACACCATCCCACATCAGAAATTGATCCGAAGATATGGGGTCAGCTCGCGTATGTATGACCTCTGGGCATTCATCCCTGCTATTCATTGTGGGGTTTTTGGCATTTATCCAAAAAGCCTCAAGAAGTTTGCGCATTGGTGTTTTAGTCTCTTGTGCAAGGATATTGACTTTTACTTCAAAATCGTCTCCGCTATGCTTTTGTGTCCTATGCGTGCCTAATGGGGTACTTTGTCTTAGTTTTCGTTTGCCATCTATGTGTTGTTTTATACGGATACATAAAGTCTGCGCGTTTCGCCAATATATTCATCTCCGCAGTTATTACAAGAGATCAGGTATATCGTACCTGAACTCATGCAATCACCGTTCCTGCCGTAAGGGCAGATTACGCAATTTGTTGTTTCGCATAGACGGTCATACAGGCGGTTACGAACTAACTGACGACGTAGAGTAGCCGGTGGTATTTCAACTATCGCTACCGATTCCTCTAGACCTGCCCTTCATAAGCATCGTTTAATCGCTACGCTTATTTCATCTCTAATAAAGGGCCTTTCTTTTGGCCAAGTGTTTCGCTTGGGCGCGTCGCTCTCCTTTCTAAACTTATCTCGTGGGGTTACTATTTCGTAGCCATTGGAGATGGCTATTTGCCGAGCCAAGTCGCGCGATTCTTCCTTTAGTTCCCTGGTTGTGCACACAGAGGTGGCTGTTCGAAACATGTTTCTCACAAGCGCCCTCTTTGTGTGTGAAGGGTGGGAAGAAAGGAAATGAACGAGGATGTTCTTGTTACTTGGCTTTCGGTACCACTTTGTCAGGTAACCGCTACTTGATAGGTTTATTTGGACGTTTAAAAACGGAAGCCAGTTTTTTCTCAGTTTCTCCCGGGTGAACTTAATGTACTCAGACTGCTCGTTCAATAATTCAAAGCATTTGTCCATCTCCTCCTGCGTAGAGAAGATGATAAAACAATCATCTACATAGCTGCAGTAGAGTAGTGGCCGGAGATCGAGAACAGGGGCTTCTATCTTAGACATAAACACAATGACAAGGCTTGGTGCCAGTCGCTATCCCATAGCCAACCCCCTTATTTGCGCGAAAGGGGCTTTCTACCAAAAATGTCTCCTCGTGTCCTTCAGACAATCGATGCTCACTGATTAACAATATTACTGCCGATATAGGTGATGTATCAAGTGCTGTCATTGTACTGGGTATTGTATGCGATTTGTTTATGTGCTACTACAGGTCCGACATTGTTTTTCTAATCGATAAAGGACAAATGACAAAGCTCTCGACGTTGATCAATTCTTCAGGGATGCGCCGTACATTCCACAACATAAAGCATTGTTGGAGGCGATTGAATGCATGTCTGGCCTTTACAGTGACTAGCGGCGACCTACCGATGTATCGAGCCAATGCTACTATCCTCCCAGACAAGTCTGGTACGAACTTGTCGACCCCAGAGAGATGGAAGGCTTGGTGGGCCATGGGCGCGGGGGATCGATTTCACGTGCGTGTCGCAGCTCCCATGCGGGTTATAAATACATTTTAATTTTGCTCTTTTCCTCTGATTTCCTATGTCGTCCATAGCTTTTTAGCATATTTTTTTCTAGTCAGTTGAGAGCTTTTCGAACGCAGATATTATGTTGGGCGTTGTTTGGGAAAAAGCTTAATTCTACACTTAAAAATATACAAAAACCGTTTTGCGGACGAGTTCACTGCCATAAATGTAACAATCGAGTGTTATTCCAATGCTAATTATTATAATGGGCAATATTATCATATAGAGCGTCCACATATAGAAAGGTGCTGGAATACAACCACAATGATGTTAAGATATTTACAAAACTCAGACCCAAGGCCAAATCCGAACCCGCGATTACGCTTTACAGTGGCTCACGTTTTATCCACTGCACCAACCGAAGCTTTTTATTTTGTCTTTCTCTCGGTCAGTTCTTCACCCTAACGGTGCCATCAGCAATTATCCGACATCGGGAATGATCTGGGGAGCACCACTCAGCGTTGAACCTAGTTAAGCTGAGGCTGCATAAAGGCAAAGCAGAGGCTTCGATGATGCAGTGGGTAACACGTGAATCTCCGGAAAAAGGTAATCGCGGGCTCTAATCTGGCCTGGGGTTCGGATTTTGCAAATACTTCGGTATTTTCGTGGTTGTATTGCACATGCCATACCTACTCTTGTACTCTGCCATGAAATATGTAGGAAATAGCAGCACACCTGCCACTCATACTAATGGATTGGTAGAGCAAACTTTCTTCGACAAGTTTATCATGTTCACGACTCAGTTCTTCTAGATATCGGAAAACTATCGTCTTATTATATAAAAACTAGTATGTCCGCAATGTGGCGCAGAAGTTGGAGGCGCCACTGCGACACACATATGGAATCGATCCCCTACGCCCATGACCCACCAAGCCTTCCATCCCTCCGGGCTTGGCAAATTGTTACCAGACTTGTCTTGGAGGATAGCAGCACTGGCTCGATACATCGGTAGGCCACCGCGAGTCATTGTAAAGGCCAGATATGCATTCAATCACCTCCAAACGATGCTTAATGAAGTCGAATTCATGGCGCATCCCCTCAGGGATTGATCAGCGCCAAGAGCTTTATCCTTTTTTATTCTTTATGTCCGCAGTAGCCAAAAATTAAGCGCGATCACGAAAGGGTCATCTTTATACTTGCGCCTTCATTCACTAGTTAATCATAAGTTTTTATGCTTCACCCTAAAAACTGAATGAAAATGAAAATGAGTTCTAGAGCAGTAGAGTAGCTGTGTTTTAAAGGATTACTTAACAAGGCACTCCGTAAATACATGTTATAGCCGACTGAGATGTCAGCTGTAATTTTTTATGTCTGTGGACTCAATTACAACTCTTAGATGCAATAATTATAATCTTAAGAAGTGCGGCGACTTGTTGTTATCGAGTACTCCTAATTAGAAGAAAAGGTGGACCTAGCTTAGCAACTTTTTATTGAAAAAAGTCTCATTAGCCAGTTGACGACGCTATGCATCCAGTTGTCCAACTTGGCACCTATGACAGTTTTGATTATAAGGTAAGCTCGATTTAGCCCTGAATATGACACCATAAAGGTAGAATAACCGATTGATAGCATTTATTGGGTTCTGTACATATTTGTCGTCGATTTCTGCAATTGTATGCTAAATTTTGGTTTTCCGCACTTTTATAAGTGCTTTCATAAGAAATTGGGTAGTTTCGTAAGTATAAGTCCCTTTCTGATCTTTGTTCATCGAGTTCCCACCGGTATGAAGAGTATGAAGACCTCAGCTTTATTCAGCGAATCCGCTGATACATGGAATCATTGTGTCTAATGGCGAATAATATTAAACTAATCCCACCATCGTTGCAACTATGTAATGGGTCAGACACAGAGCTGTTTCCTTTCGAAATGATGGGCTAAATAGTTCCTTAACGCTTGTGTATGTACCCATACCCCTTCCATCTGCTCAGTTATGCTCCCTAATCAGGTCCGTACTGGATTTCTGACGTACTCAGATATCTGGACTTATGAATTCCACATCTACTGTCGATATTAGCCACATACCACTCCGTGATGCTCACGTCCGGCGCTCAATTTTTCGTGGGCATTAGTTGAAATGACATCAAATTTTGTATCAGCTGCAGATCTGGACAACTCGGCTACGAATAAAGCAGCAAATAACGAGCAACGTTGGTTTTTCGACAGCGTTCTGAAGAGATAACATGAAGACTTGAAAGCATAACAGAACAAATCCCAGGACCGACTTTCTGTTAACCTTGACATTGATCAATAAATAATTACCTTTTTTTTTGAAAAGCAGGCACGGTGTTGTTATTACATTATTTATTCACAATAACTGACGTTTCGGTGATTTCACGTTCTTCAGAGCCTGGAAAGATTAAATTGAGAAGCAATCTTTCGGGTCAAACATTTTCATAACTCGACAGATAAAAATTTAATGCTTAAATTTCCATTCGAAGAGTAAACAGTATCTTTTAAACACTCATAGTTTTGCAAAACTCTGGACTGCAGGTGTCTAAGGTTGGGAACGAACGCGTTATTGTCCTTTCCGGGGAGTAACGCATTCACCACCACACCATGCGAGTGAACACATTACTCCCCGTAAAGGACAATAACGCGTTCATTCCCCTACCTTAGACACCTGCGGTGCAGAGTTTTGCAAATATCTCAGCAACATTGTGGCTGTACTTCGCTTAGTACCCTGCCGTGAAATTTGTGGTAGGCAGAAAATAAAAAGTGAAACTCACAGTTTTGTTCTTTGTGAGTATTCCAGTTATTTGATGGTGACCAGCCGCTCAGAATCTTACGTGGATGGGTGGTGAGCACCTCTCACGTTGAAATATCAGTCTGAGATATTGTGTGATCACAAGGCAGTCCTCTCTGGGGGTCCTTTTTCGGGTTGTTGAAGTTTGTCCACTTCGCTTTAAGAGTTTTTTGTTTCGGATTCCTGTGCGATGATAGTGATTTCTGCTTCAAAATCTTCTTCGTTAATGACTTTGTGTCCTATGAGTATGAGTGCCTAATCGAGTGTTTTGTTTGACTTTGAGTTTCCCAACTAGATGCTCTTCTGGACGGTCCTAGAGTGGTGTACACGTTTCGCCAGTGCAGTTTACAAGAAATACAACGTACCGACACTCAGTCAGTCGCCATCTCTATTGTCAGAGCAAATTATGCGACTCTGTGTTATACACAGATGGTCGTGGAAGCTATTACAAACTAGTTGACGTTTTGGAGTGTTCAATCACTGGTACCGAATTCGCTGGACCGGCCCTTTTTAAGCACCGATTTGTGCCTATTCTTACTTTCGTTGAAGATAAAGCGCAAGTTAAACGGGCCCTCGTCTTCGCTATACTTTTCGTTTAAGGGCGTGATTTTTCCTCTAAACCTATCCCGAGCGACAACGATTTTGTAGCCATTGGAAATGGCTTTTCATCACATCAAATTGCGGGATTCCCCGAAAGATGAGAGGAGAGTGATGAACCAGTGTATTTTTGTTACTTGGCTTTCGCTATCATTTGATGATGTAGCTGTTTTTAGCTAGGTTAATGTGAACGTTCAGAAACTACTCTTCCCTCGATTTCTCGAGGATGAAATTTGTGTGCTTTGAGTGTTGATTTAGCCATTCGAAACATTATCAAAGTACATGAATTCCACCCAAGTAAAGCCGAGGAAAGACTGACTTCCTTTTCGAAAGTTCACATTTACCCAATTTAGCCAAACTTTGGACTCGTCTGCTGTTTTTTCGAGTTTGTGCTTTATTGGTTCCCAAGAGGTTTCAACTTCGTAGAACACTTAATGACTCCGAGAGCGGTGAGGGAAATGACGAAGCAAAAAGTTCTTTGCATGAATGTTAATTAAATAGCACTTTGTTTTTCATGTCTTTTTCAGAGAATTACTAGTTACTTCAGCACTTTTCGATCGGCGCGACAAACGTTACCTACCAGCAACACAAAACCAGTCGCGAGGAACGAGCTTCGATTCTGGGAAAGCACGATGGGTTTCGCGGATGCACTATCTGGTTCACTGGACTCTCTGGAGCAGGGAAAACAACTATCGCCTTTGCTGTAGAAAAACTTCTCACACAAGTTAGTTCCTTGTAATGTACCACCAATTATGGGTCATTTTGAGAGTCTCGCACTGCAGCATGGGTTTCTAAAGAGAGAAATCTATAGTTTAAAGGAGGGTGTTAAAGTTTTCCAATAACAAGCGCACTTGTTACCTTAGATCCTACCAATACCAATTAGGTATGTACTTAGGGACTTTTCAGTGCTGCTTACAATCAATTCTTTGCAGTGCTGATGTTTACTTCTAAAGACTAGATTTCTCTGTAGGTTAGTCGTCCAAAGCTGGGCTGAAAGTAGCTTCCCACTGTAATCATACGTGGTTACAACATAATCATGAAAAAACTCCTCTAAATTACCTTACAGTTATCAAACTGAGCTTATGTGGCACCCTGTGAGATGTGTGAAAGAGTGGGAGGGTGAAGCATTCAAGTGGAGGTTGTAGGTTTATGTATTAATGTTGTTTGTAGATGGGAATACCATGTTGTGGTCTGGACGGTGATAATGTTCGGCACGGCCTTTGTAAGAACCTCGGCTTTTCAAAAGAAGATAGAAGCGAAAATATACGAAGGTGGGATTAATTTCGAAGCTTTTTCCACCATATAGGTGACCCAGATGGCACCTTCTTGCATTTAGATCGAACTTTTTAGCGACCAGTGTTAACAGTAACTTCCTTTCTTTAAAGGGTAGCCGAAGTGTCTAAGCTATTCGCCGATCAGGGTTTAGTCTGTTTGTCGTCATTTATTTCACCGTTTCTTGCCGATCGCAATGAGGCAAGGAGAATTCATGAAACGGTATGGGCCAATATTGGACTTCTTATATTAACACACGAGACCCGATATGAATTGATTTCAGCTCGTAGGTAACAGAAAATGTCTGCTCTTTCCACTTGTACACAAATTTGTGCGTTATTAGTGAACCATACTTGATTGAAATACACGTCATGAAATCTGCAGATCTTTCCCAGCATTACATAAGTTTTCATATTTCACTAAGAGGGATATCTTTCCGTTTCTTCTTTTCCTCGGTGTAGATTTGTCGAATTGCGAAGCAGTTAAACAAAAAATTTGGAAGGGGAGTAATGATGTACTCTAATGTACCGTTGATTTTGAGGACGACATGCATATGTTAAAACTTTTAAAAATTCCAGTTTCGTTTCCAGTTCCAATTAAATTTTGACTCTGTGGGAATCTAATGTTGGGTTAAAATTCCAGAGGGAGAAAGATATGTATAGTTTTAACCTTTTTGCCTACTGCCTACTCTTTTGATGGCAGGGTATATTGCGAAATATAACTTCAACGAAGCTGAGATATTTGCAAAACTCTGGACCGCAGGTGCCTATGGTGGCGAACGAACGCGCTATTGTCCTTTCCGGGGAGTAACGCGTTCACCACCACACCATGCGGGTCCTTCGTTTCGCCTGTCTTCAGCTAGTTCTATCGATCTTTTTGCCATCAGCAATCACCCGTCAATTGTGATTATAACTATAGCCTCAGCTTAACTGGGTTCAATGCCGATTTGGGCTCCCCAGATCAATCCCGTTGACGGGTGATTGCTGATGGCAAAAAGATCGATAGAACTAGCTGACAGACAGGCGAAACGAAGGGCCTGCGTGGTGTGGTGGTGAACGCGTTACTCCCCGGAAAAGACAATAGCGCGTTCGTTCCCACCATAGGCACCTGCGGTCCAGAGTTTTGCAAATATCTCAGCTTCGTTGAAGTGATATGTATAGTCCTAGTTCGAAAGAGCAAACTCTGTCGTACAAATCTGTCGCTCTTTAACTCTTCAAATGCTTCCATCATGGAAAAATACGAGTCAAAGAAAACTAGATGTCGTCTCACGCATTCGGCGTTAAGAATAAGATGTCGGGTCATGTGTGTTAAATTGATCATTGGTCTGAACACTGCTTTTGTATATTCGAGTTGTTCAGGAGAATCTCGGCTTTTTCGAAGTCTACTTGAGTACTTCACTAGAGGAATGTGAGAAGCGTGATCCGAAAAGTAGGATTCTTTTTGTCATAGATCCGATAACATTGTTGATATATCTTACGAATAATCCTTGTTGAGCTTACGCGAAGTTGCTACTATTTGTTGTTCAATGGCATCTGTTGATGTTTCGACGATTTCGATCCTTCTTCATACCATAAACATATTATACAGCCACATTATTTGGTTGTTTGGGTAATATTATCTAGCTCTAATAGAAACCTAATTCACAAGCCAAACTAGGAATCTATATATTAAAAAGGGTTAACAATTTTCTTTCAAAGTACGGTACCCGTATGTGTCTCCACACGATAAGCAATGAATCCAAGTCAAATCATGGATTAATCTGGGATAAAGCGCCAAGTCATGTGTGATAGTGAGATATTCATCTTTTCCACTCATTTATGAATTTTGGAAGTTTATCCGAAATTCATCAAGGGTTTTCCGCGTTGACGTTTCTGATTTTCCTCCAGGATCGTAACAGCTACTTCGAAATCATCATTATTACGTTAGTGCACCTATGTGGACCTAGAGAGTACTTCAGCGGGTTTTCAACTTTCATTCTAGGTGTTCTTTCATGCGGACATAAATTAGTCTCTCCGTTTCCGCAACATATTCATTCATCACCGCATATCTCACAAGAAATCAGGTGTATTATACCTGTACTCATGCAGTCCCCGTCTCTGCAGTTAGAGCAACTCACGTGATCTTCTGTATTACACAGACGGTCGTATGGGCAAGTGCTAATAATGCTAATGATAATTGACAGGGTAAAATGCTCGATAGAAGTACAATAACTGTTTGCCCCTCACACTAAGGAATATTAACTGAATAACAAAGTAGTATGGGTATATGATATGTCTAGACTCTGAAGAAAGTGACGTCACGGAAACGTCGGCCATTGTAATTGAAGAATTAGTCATAACCTCGCGTAAGCTTAACAAGGGCTGTTCGTATGGTATAGTTTTTTAAGTGTTAATCTCGAGGTTTTTAAAAAATCGGACCTTTGAATTGTCCAGATATTTTACGAATTGGGTTATTTGGAGTTGAGAACGGTCAAGGAAAAAAAATGGAGCAATTTTTCAACTTTTTTTTCTATGACTATACAGAACAACTATTTGCTTGCTGGCACACTTCGACGATGGTAGAACAACGTAAACGAGTGCACTTCGGACGTCAATCGGTACTGAACACATCCGAGGCTCCTGAACGATTGTAACATGACATCACACAATGCATTTTTGGTGAAATATGTACAACCGTTGTTTACCACTTCAGCGCTAGGGAATGTTCATCCCATCCATTAAGGTCTCCTAAGCTGAGGAGTCTAAAATTTTTATCTGTAAAGCCAGCGAAAAGTTATAAATATAAGAACTTGTCAGGACACCTATGCTATACGCCTGTGAAAAACGATAAAAGTAAAGACCCTCGTAGTTTGTCGACAAAATATGAGGAGTTTCGTGTCCCTCGAGCTTGTGCAACTTGCTGAGTAGCTATGATTCGCGTGAACCAAAACGGGAAAGGTTTATTGGTGCCGGCAATGGTGATTTACGCGACAGTTGATACAACCTTATGATGGAAGATAGTTTCAGCATTTTCCCTGAGGTGCTATCGTTTTTTGAAACCGTTTTTCGACAACTAGAACAAGCAATTATCGAGTTGAATACGAGTGTGCTTTCAGATCTTTACTCGAAGGCTCGAGCTGGTGAAATTTCTGGATTTACTGGTATCGACAGCGCTTACGAACCACCAGAGTGTCCTGAATTGGTAACACTTCTTTTGTGTCATCCATGCTTGGTAGCTTTACTTTTCGCTAGTTGGTAGAAAAAAAAGAAAAGAAAGAAGGAAAAAAGGAAAAAAAGAAGAAAGTTTAATTTACGAATTTTGGGTGCCATCCTGTGTGTTTTTTAGAAAACATTAGCACTTTTTAAAGAGAACTTTTTGGTGTTTTTTTAATAATCTAGTGCTTAATCATCTAGTGTTATAATTCCTTTAAAAACTGCTTATTTCTGTGCCAAGGTAATCGATACGGAAGTACACAATGTTGACAAGTGTGTCGAAATGGTAGTTACTTTTCTTCACGGAAAGGGTATCATTCCAGATAAGGTTAGTTTTCTAACGTAAAGCCTCCAATCTGTGTAATTTCTTAGGAATCACTTCGGGCTCACACGCTTCAATGCATTAATTTTAAGTATCCTATCAGTTTCTTGAAGTGCTAATTGAATCATGCCACAAGTGCTAAATTTCTATAATATAAATAAGAGAAGCATAATAGCTAATGAACTTCAGGTGACCAGAGTTGAAACGCTGAATTCCAGGCAATGCGAAAGTTTTCGTATCCGCCCTTACGAGAGCTGTTTGTTGAGAGTGTTAAGGAGAAGCTTGCACTGCTTAAAGCGGCCGAAAACATGCCAACTATAGAGTTGGGACCAATTGATGTGCAGTGGCTTCAGGTTTATTGTTTCATCGTCTTACAACAGCTTTAGGATCATTGATCGGCTAAAATTTGTAGTTTTTAATCACGGTAAGTTCGTCCATGTGTGGGTTAACCAGATTTAAGATGAGAAGCTGGCAGTAATTCACGCAGATCTGTGATTTTTTTCAATAGTACTAGTATGTTAGGTTCTTATGCACTGTTTTGAAGGAATCAGTGACAGAACTGCTAAAATGCTTTTCACGCCTGAATGAATAAGATTTCAGCTACCGTATTTTTTTAGAGCTTAGAGGTGGCCCATTTATTCCAGTCTTAATGAATTCTAACACCAACTTTTTAGTCCATTTATGCCACTTCTGCCATTTTTGGCTAGATGGAAAAGAAAATAAGCTTGTATTACTTATAAATTCAGCAGCTCCTGACATTTTTTAAAGGAGTGTTTTAGCTCTTTAATATTGAGATGACGTGGGGGAATACGCACAGATCAGAGAGTTGGCATTGCCATCAAGGCTGAAGTAGAAGCCGCAGTTCTCTATTTGTAAGCTTTCTTCTGCTTTAGGAATATAGGTGATTGTTTTGGCGTCTTTGCACAATGGGATGAACAAGTGTTTTGAGTTAATGAATGGACACCCACAGTACATGAGGTTCACCCGAGAGAAATCGGAAAGGAACTGGCATCCATTCTTGAGCTTTCAAATAAACCATTCCAAAAGTTGACAGTTCCTAAAGTAGTAACAATTAAGAAGTGCTATTTCATGATCTCTTCTCTTATCTTTTATACACAAAGAAGAAGCTTAGCAGAAACATGTTTGGAACGCCTTCGTGTGTGTGCACATGAAGAAAGGAGATGAAGTAATGGCATGACTTGGCGTGATCCATAACTGTATCCTTTGGCTAGGAAACTATAAGCAGTGGGATTGGCTATAACGAAATCTCATGCATCAGAACAACATCTCAAGCACCTGTAGTATCGATTAAGTTCCTTTCCACCCTCAAAGAAGTAAGCACTTCTTTAATAGTATGGTTGCCTAAAAAGGCGCGATGTAAACAATTCTGTGACATTCTACCGCTCAACACTTTACGTCATCAATTACTTTGAGATCATCTGCATCTATACAAAGCACGAAATCATAAGGCGTGCTCCAAATACAAAGAATGGTAGTGCATGAAATTGGGTGGAGTAACCCAAATCTCTTGTAAAGTGAGTGAAGCGGACTTTGTTGGAGAAACGAGCACTTCTTGTCCCCATAGAAGAACACCTATTGGAGAATTTAATCTTGATAAAGGATTCTATTAGGGAACTGAAGCATAACGGGGATGGACTTCGAGCTAACGTCACAGTCCTAGCCAGTATTCGAGAATATCGACGGCAAAACTGTTCGAGGCGTTTTGTATCAGCTCCGAAGCTCTAAAAATTAACACGAAGACGTGCTACTTCAGTATCGTATTTGACAAGGCATCGTATTGTAGATTAATCTTTTTTGATTTGAACTTCACTTGACACCTTTGTTTACATCAATTATATCGCGCTTATAGCGCAGTGGTCAGATGCGCCGTGCAATACAAACGGGATCGATCCCGCTCCCCTGGTCCACCAAGCCTTCCATTCAACCGGGGTCGGCAAATTGGTACCAGCCTTGTCTGGGAGGGATAACAGCGCTGACTCATTATTTGGATAGGCCACCGTGTGTCATTGTATAGGCCAGATATGCATTCAATCATTCTAATGATGCTTGATGAAGTCGAATGTATGACGCATCCATCAGGAATTGATCAACGACGAGAGCCAAACGGCGACTGCTTTTTAGCTTGCTTGAAGTTTGTGTTTGACTTTCACTAACACTGTAAAACTGTTCACCTAGCGGTGATATAAATATTAGCCACTGAGAACTAAAACACTTGTAAACAACCTCGTGTCAGCTCATGAAGAACTATATATCTATATTTATGACGTCTCTTATCGTTGTCATAGGAAGCCGAATTGAAATTCTTCAGGTGCTTGCTGAAGGTTGGGCAACCCCCTTACCAGGATTCATGCGGGAACGCCAATATCTACAAACGCTTCATTTTGGACAACTTCTTGACCTGAAGAAGAAAACTGTGTTTCCTGGAGAACAGGTAGTTTCAGTAGTCGTTGATTTTTTCCAGCCAGAAACTGAGTTGAACTGGAATTGTTGTATTACTTTTTTTAGTGAATTAAAACATGCGTTGTTGATCGTTAGGGTTGTCGCGCTTTCCGAAGTATATTTCATACAGTATTGGGAAAGTAATGTTTACAAGTTTACAAACATATATCCTTTATGTGCTTTGAGGATGACGGCGCGTCAGATTCCTGGCAGTTGGATGAGCCCATAAACCAGAGTATTCCGATAGTGCTGCCCATCACAGAAGAGCAAAGAAAAAGCATCACTATTGGTAAGTTCTGTGATTAAAGTACTAATTCCATAGTGCCTATAAATCCCAGCAGATAGTCTTGTTTCTCTATTAGAAAGTGCTCGTCGATTTCTTTTGCGGTACTTTTGAAGACAGCTGCGAATTTGGTCTCACTTCATAATGCTCGTTGTTGTGAAATAGATTTTGCTAACGATGATTCTTTTTCTCTACATTTATGTTTTTTTCTCTATTCTAAGTTATATTTCCGTTTCCATACAACTTACAAGCATAAAGCTCTCTCTCTGTCTTCGGCATTGATCAATCCCTGAGCGATGCGCCACCCGACTTCATTAAGCATCGCTGGAGGTGACTGAATGCATATCTGCTCTTTACAAATGACCTGCGGTGGGCTGTGGATGTATCGTCTCAATGCTGCCATCCTTCCAGACCAGCGTGCTAGCAATCTGCCGACTTCGAAGAGATGGAATGCTTGGTCAGGCTAAGTCGCGGGGATTGATTCCATGTGTATTGCATGGCGCATCTGACCACTGCGTGAAACGCACCACATTATGAGCATATCAATCATAAAACATCACACATATCCAATGTTAGTTTACACCTCTAAAGAGAAAAACCAACTAATGCAAGGATTGAAAGAAAAAATTCTGGGTGATTGTGAACACAAATAAAATTGATTTAAAAACGTCTTTTGACCGTCTTTACAAGTCGTACGATCCCCAGGATATTTTCCATTTACTATGTTCGCTTGTCGTTGTCCTCTCTGCATAGAATCTGTTTCTTGTATGATGATTTCTGCAGACTTCAGTTATTGTCAGGCTTACCTTTTTAAATTAGCTGAGGTGGAAATGTTGCACGGGTTTCAGGGGTGTTTTCTATTTCCAGGTGACGATGTTTCTCCGCAAATCGCACTCGCTCGCAATGGTTCCGTACTGGCCGTGCTCAGCGACGGCGAGGTGTTTGCTCATCGTCGTCATGAGCGTGTGGCCAGGCAGTTCGCCTTCACTGACGCGCGACATCCAGCTGTCGCCCAGGTGCTTACCAGCGGACCATGGTGTCTCGGAGGCGATCTGAAGGTATGTACAGTCACCAAGCAACGCGACAGTCTCCATAGAAATTCGCATCGCTGATCTTCTGGATCCGAAAGAAATCTCCACGATTAGAATTATCTTCTGATAAAAGTTTTTCCATGACCAAAATAAGAATCACATCGCTTAATCATAATGTATTTGCATGCCCCTACTGCTTTCGCCAGATACTCTGCACCCTGCACCCCTACAACTTTCCTCAGATACTCTGCACATACTGTTGTAAAACGGCTCTCATTTAACCTGGGTATGACTGAACGATGTACCTTGTTTCATAAATAAGCTAACATGAGGTTGTTGCCAAACGTTTATTCTGCTGACGTTTCGGCATCTTCGTCTTCTTCAGTGCCGGTAATCCGAGTCGATGGTCTACAGCTGCTCATCTTCTCGATCTGATGTCTTCGTCATCGTATTGAGAAATACGTTGGATCGAAAAGTACGATGACGAACACAGCACATCGAAAAGACAAACGATTCTGGATTATCGACTCGTATCACCGGCTCTGAAGAGAGACGAAGACGTTGAAACGCTAGCCGAATAAAGGTTTTATCACACCTTATGTTAGCTTATCAATGAAACAAGGTGCTGTCCATACAATTTTTGTATAATATGGACAAGAATTAAGAATAGATGGGAAAAAATGCTTTTGCTGTCATCTCTATACATTATATGCATAAATTTCTTAAAAAATCTTTCCATACTGGATTGTTAGGGAACGGTGTGATATTTAACAAGGTGTACCATAACATTGAAGCCATACGTTCTTCATGCACATTATTTCATTAGGTGCTGGAACGAATCACTTTTGACGATGAAATGAATGCTTTTCGGAAGACTCCAAATGAATTGAGGAAGATTTTCCAGCAAAAAGGTAAGAATTCAGTTAGGTTGCTTTGAAGGCCTTGTGGCACTGTCGAGCTACAGAACATATCATTCAATCTGCTCCGTTCAGATGCTGATGCTGTGTTTGTTTTCCAACTACGTAATCCAATTCATAACGGTCACGTTCTTTTGATGAGAGACGCTCGAGAGAAACTCCTACAGAAGTACCGTAATCCGATATTACTGCTACATCCACTAGATAAGTTGTTTTGCATAACTTTATAACTTTAACCAGAACAGCAACAGTTCCCTTTTTTCCTTACTATAGGGCTTGGTTTATTTAAGTTTGATCTTCTTGTACCTTAACTTCGGTCGGATTCTACAGTTCCGTTAGCACTGCCGTTACGAGCAGTGTTCTGGATCGAGCTCGCACTGGACCCATCAAATCTCATTTCCCTGCACGGTGCGGAAATTGGTACAAAATTTGTCTGGAATCAAACCATTCTCTCTAATTTACGTGAAAGCACCCTAGTAGGGTCCTAAGATTCAAGAGAAAATCTTTCAGGAATTTTCATAAATAAGCCGAAAATCCTCAACCTCTAGTTGAACTCATACACCAGGGTTTGAAAGCTTTGTAACCGACTGAAGCTAACAAACGAATTGATTGCATGCAAATGCTGACATCTGCGCAATAAGTAGTGTCTGGTTATGTAAAAAAAAAACTTTTTTTTTACTTGGTTCTAAGAGGATGTCGAGTGAACCGTTTGGCGTTGGTCAATCCCTTAGTGAATCTCCATTCATTTAACTCCATTAAGCATCGCTTGGTAGTTGAATGCAGATTTGGCCTACGCAGTTACTCGTATGGTCCTGCCGGTTTACAAAGTTGGTGTTTTTGTCCTTCCAGGCAACTCTGGTAGTAATTTGCCGAACCCATAGGGACAGCGTGGCTAACGACTGAATTGTAAGCTATGTGAGCATTGCTGGACACATGTAACTACTGAACAATGGGAGCCAATTCATTTGGTCTAAAAAGTTTACAATATTATGACGCACATAGGACTCATATGTGATCAGTTGAAATTATCGTAGTATTGCAACTTTAAACGCACATACTTCATCTTTTAGTGAGCTTTGTAATTGAAGTGAAAGGGTTGCACAATTCTTTTTGAATAAGACACGAGTAAATATGTCTTACCATGAAGAATGTCTGCTTTTCTGTTTGTCAAGGTTGACATTTCGAAAAACAAAGCGATTACCTAAACGGGATTTTGTCATTGAGGACTCACTGATGTCAGCGAATACTTCGCTGTGGTTTGCTGCAGCCGCGTTCACGTGAAAACTGTAGACAACGGTAGAGTGCTTCTTCTATGTCTATCAAGTACAAAACATTGGTGGATTTTGTCATCTTCGTACACGTCACAAAAGTTTTTGAATCTGACACTAGAACTGAGTATGGTGAGGTAATGAATCCTACAGATTATTTCTAATTGTTTTTAGGTGGTTGGACCAAGGAAGACGATGTTCCACTAGCCGTGAGAATACGCCAACATGAGGCTGTTATCGCCGAAGGAGTGTTGGATCCATCGTGGACAGTTCTCTCCATATTTCCATCTCCTATGATGTATGCAGGACCTACAGAAGTTCAGTGGCATGCCAGGTATATGGGATTCAGACGCTGAATTGGGGAAATCGAATTTTGTGTTCAATAATTCCACATATGTACTTTATACATGAAATCTCCTTATTGGCAAAAATCCAAAAGCTTCTGTTTTTGTAGTTGCATACTTTTGCAAACTTTCTATGTTACAGTTGTAATGACGCGCCTTGTAGATTCTTCATCAAATATCGCTCTTTTTGGAAATCTCAGAAGTAGACTTTCTTTCAACCTTCCAACACTTTCAAGTCACACTAAATATTGTCGCTGGACTGCTTATAAGTTTATATAAAATTTTTGCTGCAACAAAAAATCGTTCACATCTCTCTTCCGTAATCGGGTTAGTTGTCGACTAATCTGAGGCTATCAACAACTTTCTTCGCTTACTAGATGCTCAGTGGGCTACGCTGGTCCAGGAAATAATAGAACTACCACACCCTGATATGGTTCTCCTTCTTTATTGCGTTTGTTGAGAAAGTAACCAAAAGTCAAAAGGTCGCGCTTCGCCATGGTACAGAGCTTGATGTGTCCTTAGCGGCTTTTTTCAAAAGAAGTGAAAGCTGTCAGAGAATGTTGTTTTTGCTGTACACGACTTTAATGTTCTCTTATGATGTAGGTAAATAGTTCAGCAATTTTCTGCCTTTAACTCTATACCTTATCACGATAAAATAGACCCGATGCCACTCACATTGGCTTAATCTTCAACTGAAGTGTGGTCCTAATTTAGAGCTCGCATTGCTGCTGGTGTGCATACCTATATTGTCGGAAGAGATCCAGCTGGTATCCAACACCCTGATACTGGAGATTTTCTTTATGAACCGACCCATGGTGCCAAGGTGACTTGACATTTTTCGTGAA
This sequence comes from Angiostrongylus vasorum, assembly GCA_018806985.1. Classification (NCBI taxonomy): domain Eukaryota; kingdom Metazoa; phylum Nematoda; class Chromadorea; order Rhabditida; family Metastrongylidae; genus Angiostrongylus; species Angiostrongylus vasorum. The sequence continues at coordinate 2,297,563 of JADANN010000033.1, read as the reverse complement.
ATATCTGTTGTTTTTTATTGCTTTGACAATAGGATTTTTGCCAGATTTCAAATGAGAAGTTCAGGAAAACGGAAGAGTTTTTAGAGCGAGATCTGCTTCAGCGGAACTACCTTGTCGATGAGAGAATTTTAGAAAACAGGCAACTATTTCGGAGCCGAAATCAAATGTTGTGTTATGAGGAAACCTCTAGAGTTTACTAAGCTTTGGAATCTACTTGTGTCTACCTTTTTCTCTTTCACGTCATTCGGTTCACTCATATTTATTTCTTTGAAACTCTTGCAATATGTACTATCACCTATTGGTTGGCAGATAGTTTGAATCTTTCATCGGAGAAAGAAATAAGGGTCGAATTCCCAAATTTCTTTAAAAATTTAGGATCTTACATTTACCTGGTTCTGGGCTGTCTTTGATGAACGTGAACTGGTTTCAGCACTCGAATAATCCTGTATTGGAGTTTTGAGGACGGAAGTAGTTTGTTTATTGTGTTGCAAGCTAGCCTTCTCATTATTTTGCATTTGGCTGCGACCTTCTTTACAAAGCAGTATTCTACTTTATCATTCATTTAAAGGCACGTGTAGCCTTGTAAATTAGAGGTGCGGTGCATTACACACTGCATTGGTCACTGGTTCGATTCTATATTCCATGCTCACCAACCATCCATTCCTCCGGGGTCTGGAACTCGATACCAGGCTTGTCTGGGACGATATCAACACTGATTTGATACATCGGCAAGCCACCGCGAGTCATTCTGTAGGTCTAATAAGCATTTAATCCCTACTACGATGCTGGGCTAGATGAAGTACATTGCACAGCATATCTCTAAAGGAACTTTATCATTCTCGTCATCCGTCTACATAAAACAATATCGAACTGTTTTTCCTCCAGTACCGGTGGGATTTACATGGGTACAAAAGAACAAACAGAACACTTTCATTCCAACAATTGGTTGAATACGTGGGTAAGGGAGTTGCACTTCCGTATCTTTTTCGCACCAGTTCGCTGGAACTGAGGTATTTCGTCACTTCCGTATCATACAGCTTTATATTTGGTTATTGTCAATATTGGAAATGACTACTGAGGCAAATCACTACAGTGAGCTATTTAGAACGTAATTTCAGGTGCTTTCAATGGCCCCTGGTCTGAATCAACTTCACATTCTGCCGTTCCGTGTAGCTGCCTATGATAAAAGGTGAAGAACAATAGTCACTCTTAACTTGAAACTACTTGAGTAACAATTAAAATTCTTGTGATTGAAATATTATTCAAACCTCTAGGCAAACAAAATGGCATTCTTCGATCCTGCCAGGAAGGAAGACTTCGATTTCATCAGTGGCACTCGAATGCGTCGATTAGCAAGGTTGTAGAGTGCAGTATTTCATTACTTGTGTAGCATTCTTTTTGAAGAGTTTGAAAGAGGGTTAGATATGGTTAGAGGAAAAATTATTCTGCTGAAGTGAGCCGAATCCTTGAAAGCACCTTTTCCTTTATGCAGAAGTGCAGTTATGCAGTTTGCTTTAGTGGATACACAGTAGTTTGCTTTTATTTCGAAAAATTATACCTTCGCCAGTTATTTATGAAAAGAAGCAGTTACGGGCACGGTCAGTACGGTGGTAGTAATGCCCAGTGCGGTGGTTCAAATGCGTATCGGGCTAACAAAACTTCCCAACGAAACTTTTCATCCCTACGGGTCGAGGAACTGGTGTCAGACATGTCTGGGAGGCTACCTGCATGAGACCTGGGAACGTCCTAGTATAGCTATCTAAGGATTGCAGATAGAAATGACTCGACTAGCATTCAACACAAAGCTTAAGAAGAACCAGATTCCTCAAACAGCAACAGAATCCACACATAAGGTCTTCGTGGATGATTGATGCAAAGAAACGAGCCGAATTACGTGCTATTGTCTGCACAATATGTGGTCCTGGTCCAAATGAAAATTTAAAAAAACATCTCTGCTATTTATTTGCAAAAAACCAAGCAGATATTCTAGTGCATTAACTATTATCGAGTGAACAAATCGCTAGACAATGAAAATCTGGCGAATAGATGACGCAGGATGCATCCGTAGGAAACTCATATGTGGACCTTTTGTTTATGGCTTTATTAGCATTGTTCATCTAAGCAGTCTATCCACTGCTGAACCAGTGTGCATGTTCGTCGGCTTACAAAGTAATGTTTACTGAAACTTGAGTAGCTATAATGCACTACAATTTATCGTTGATGAAAGAGAGAGAAAGAGAGGGAGAAGGAGGGAGAGAGAAGGAGAGAGAGACCGTTCTCACTAAATTCCACTAGATAAGGTAAAAGTCGTTCTTTTTCTGGTCAACTTCTTGTTTGTGGTTTTTTTTCCTTACTATGAACGTTAGTGGTAATCAGCTATTTCCAGAAGTGGTCAGACACCTCCGGATGGATTTATGGCACCGTTGGCTTGGAAGATCTTGTCCGATTATTATAAATCACTAGGCAGTGAATAGCTTCAGTTCAGGGACATCTGTAATCCTCCTTTTAAGACTTTCTATAACTTTGTATTATGTATTCCTTCTAGTAAAAAAAACCATGTTGGTAACGGACCATGTGATCCTCCTTGAACTTTGGGGAAAATATTTTCCAAGGCTGTTTAATTTTTTTCATGTGTTCTCTTCTCAAGCTGTTTGATTTATTTACCTTCCACCGTCCCAGTTCTGTTCTACATTATCATCGTTAGATTCATCTCGATTCGAAGGTTGTTTATAACCATATCATGTTAATGGACTTCAGTAATAGGGACCTAATCTATGGCGAACACATTTTTTTCACCGTTTATGAGGTCATTTCAGTGGCTTTTAGACATATGTGACCCTCTGTCATCTTGCAATGTAATCGAAGCTTTCCATCTTAACGCAAAATATTTAGCAATGTCATAGCCCTGAATATCGTCGATTTGTGCTACTTCTCACCCATATGAGGGTAGATGATTTCTTTCTGTGGGAAGCTTTGATAATATAATAACGCTGTTGTTTTGTTACACGAAGGTTTGATTCTGTAAGATTCGGAGCTTCTCTGCTCTTGTTGCCTGATCTTTACTTCATATCATATCCAGCCGAGTTTTAGTTTTAGTACTGTTTATCATTAAAGGTGATAAATTCTTGGGATAGCAAGGCGATTTTGGATAGTAGCAGCATGTTTATGAGTATGCACGCCTAAATGCAAAGAAATCAGATCTGTCCCAGAAAATACGCTACATATAACATAGTATTACAAAGAAAAAGTAACACGTGTACCGTACCAACATAGGATGACGTCATCGACTTGTTCAGACCATATAACTCTTCTGGCCGATTGTTTATAAAAATAGGTTTCAGTGATTGAGCACAATTTACAGTTTTCACTCTCATATACGAGGAAAGCTAGTTGACAAGTTGAATAAGGTCCTCCACCTAATTGTTGTACGAAAGTGAAATTTGTTTACAAAAAGAAGACTTGTTTTTTCGGAGAGCCTTTGGTGTGACTGCTAAACAAAAACTTGTAAACAAAGCCTCACAATGTTCACAGAAGAGCACGAATAGTGAGATATAATAGTTAAACGAAGCTATTTATATTCAAGAGACTCATAAGCATCGTCAATATTACTTACTTCGTACTTGAACGGCCCGTCCTCACTGGTTATGCGGGCCCCAGCATAATCACCATTTTTCGGAGATTTGCTGGTTAATCCATTGTGGTTCCCTGGAATCCAGAGGTCAGCCTGGCCAAAGTCTGCCACGGGTCTTCACTACCACGGGCAGTCGCAGACCTTGTGGATCAGAGGGAGATTTGCCACCTTGCGACTTTGAACGGTGGCGGATCCTGGTATTGGTTTACTCTTAGCTAGACTTCCTGATGGAAACGCTGGACTCCTTCACAGCTTGGGAGACCCTGCCGAGGGGACGAATCCCCCCGCTGTACATCGCAGTCCGACACCTAGGAACACCTCCCAGCCACAGTGAGGCGGTAAACCCTTGGTAGATCGTCAATATTATTCTTCCTTAATCTAATCTTGAAAATCCAGAACAGTATTAAGCCAAACAATGCACCCTTATAAAGTATCTATAATTTCATTCCAACAACCGCAGAGGACTCCTAACATGACTCGAACTCGAAAGTTCAAACTCCACGAATAGATAGAAGTAGTTAAAAGTTTAAGGTTTAGGTCTACAAATGAAGGCCAACTCGTTAAACTTCATCAAACTATTGCTGCACATTTAAATTTCTTTAGAAGAAATCTTTCTTTTTGTATAGGGACTAAGGCGGAACAGAAAAAGCGATAAAGTGGCGCAATCACAAGATGGGAATGCTACAATGCATTTCATGAGACTGACCACGACGGAAACCACATTTCCTGACTTCATTCTTTCTTGATAAGAATCTTAGCCAAGACGTCAGTACATATCGAACTCAGTACAATCACAAGGCGACATACCTGCTAATGTCTGACTAGTATCCCACGGAGTTATTCTTCGGGTTCATCAAGGGTGATGGTTCCCACATCGTGAGTTTTCGGCGCAAATACTCGAAATATGGGAAAAGTAATAACCTCGCCTTCATCACTGTTACAGAAATGACGAATCTAAAATTTTACACGGGTTAAATATATTAATATGTATAGTACTAAGCCAGGTGAACAACAATCGGATTTAGAAATGTTCCACGGTAGCGATACTTGGGAACCATCCTATACCTCGTACAGAATATTCTCTATTACTACTTATACTCTGCCAATGTGTGAATTCACACTAAACGCAAAAGTAGAAATTCAACACAGGACGAGAAAAACGCTCGCCACTCGCTAACGCCTTTTAACAAAAACCTACTCTCGTCTTGTGGCTAACCTACGAAACCAGGGCGACATAATAGCTATCGTCTCTAAAAGAACAGGAAGACATAATAAAAAAGGAAATGGCGTTGCCATCCAAAAAAAGGAAGGAAAGAAATCAAACGGGGATAGGAAAGGATATACGAAAAAAGGACAACAAGACGACAACACGTAGCTACAACAACACAGAAGGTTTACAAGAAATATTCGGAGTTACATACTGTAACAAAAACGACGAAGAGCAAACAGGACATGGAAAATGGAAGAAGTCTTGGAAACCATCGAATATAAGAATCACATGCATAGACTTAATTGCAACCCAAAAAAAAACTCAGACGTGCAGATTTAACAATTTCCATCCGTAGACAAAGAACGCGTGTGGCGCAGTGGTCGGAGGCGCCCTGCAACACACACGTGGAATGGATCCCCGCGCCCATGGCCCACAAAGCCTTCCATCCCTCCGGGGTTGGCAAATTGGTACCAGACTTATCTGGGAGGACAGCAGCACTGGCTCGACACATCGGTAGGCCACCGCGAGTCATTGTAAAGGCCAGATATGCGTTCAATCACCTCCAAACGATGCTTAATGAAGTCGAATGCATGGCGCATCCCTCAGGGAGTGATCAACGCCGAGAGGTTTATCTTTAGACAAAGGCGGACCAGTCTTTTATAGCAGCAGCAATTGCAAATTTCCGGGACTGGTCCTAGTATAGTCAATGTTTGGTGTCGTTCACCGTCAGATCCCAAATACTACTCATAAATAATTTATGGGGGCGTGGAAACTACAGTGGTTAAAAATCCCATGGAATAATATACGCCTAAGTTCGACCCCACTTCGTGCAAAACCTTCCATCCATCAGGGGTTGAGAAATTGGTACCCCACTTAACCGGTAAGAATTTCCTCCGATCGGTAAACACTGGTGACTGCCTCTGGTGAGTACCTGGGAACGCCCCCAACACACCTATTTCATAATACCTAGAAGATTCTACCTTATCAGAATCAAATAATATGCATGACAGAAGCAAAATCATCAAGTGGCAAGCGAGCCCAAACGCAAATACCAACACCTTCATCGACGGCAGATGCGAAAAATGGACCCGCCTTGTGCTACGATACCCACAATATTTGGTAGCATTCCATGTAAATAAATAAACGAAAAACAACTCGCTAAAAGTAATCAATTTAATGCATCCAAATGGAAACTTGTAATTTACTACTGAATGGTTATCTTTGAAGATCCAGGTGTCATGAAGTAAACATAATCTGACTAGTCATTGCTGATCCCATCTTGTCAACATCTTTGACCTCTTCATCCGATCCACTTTCTTCATGCTCCTCCATTGTTTTCATGCGAAGTTGTGGAATTAGTGGTCTCCTTTATCCTTTGATTATTCTTCGTCATCCAAATAAGTTACCTCTCACCCCTTATGTTTCTGCGTCCTATGCGCGCCCAGCGGAGTGTTTGGTTTTAATTTAGATTTACCGACTAGGTGTTCTTTTATGCGGATGCAGAGTGGTCTTCCCGTTTCGCCAACGTATTCGTCCGCACACGCTTTGCAAGAGATTAGGGTATGCCGTACTCGAACTCAGGAAATCTTCGTCTCTACCGTTAGCGCAAATTATGCAGTTTTTCGTTGTACGTAGACGGTCATATAGGCGGTTGCGAACTAGCTGCCCTTTTAGAGTGTCCGATGGTATTTCTATCACTCTTACGGAATTCTCTAGACCTGCCCTTATTAAGTAACGTTTTATGGCTGCACTTATTTCGTTTGAAATAAAGGGCAAGAGGAAAGGAGTCTTGTTTTCGCTAGAATTATCACTCTGGAGCGTGGTTTTTCCTCTATGTCTATGCCGAGAAGCTACAGTTTCGTAACAATTTGGAATGGCTATTTGGCGCCCAGTTCGAGGATTCTTCCCTCTGACCTGTGCACACGCTGGTGGCGGTTCGAAACATATTTCTTATCAGCGCCCTTTTAGTGTGTGAGGGATGAGAGGAGAGTTAATGAACCACTATGTTCTTACTGCTTAGCTTTCGATACCATTTTGTGATGTAGCCGCTTTCGGATAGGTTAATTTGAACGTTTGGAAATGGAAGGCAGTAGTTTTCTTTCGGTTTCTCACCGGGAAATTTTATGTACTCTGACTGTTCGTTCAATAACTCAAAGCATTTGTCCATCTCCTCTTGAGTGGAGCAGATGACAAACAATCATCTATATACCTACGGCAGAGTAATGGCCTGAGATCGTATACTAGTGGTGTAGTGGAATACTGGTGCCTCCACTTTAGACATAAAGGCAACGGGAAAGCTTGGTGCCAGTCGCTGTTCCATTGCCAACCCTCTAATTTTCGCACAACATTTCCCGGACAATCTGAAAATCGAGCAGTTTAAACAGACTTGTAAGAGGACTATAAGCTGCTGAATCGAAAAGCCATACATGTTAATCGCTCCTTCGTGTTGCTCAAGAAGCTCGCGGATGACTTGCATTGCGGAGTCGTTCGACACGTTAGTGTAAAGGGCGGTAACGTCGAACGATTCCATAACGCACGCGCTTTTGGGACGTGCGTTGCGCAGACGGTCTAGAAACATTTGGGTGTTCGTGAGATGGGCTGGTATGTGCTTAAGCAATTGGTTGAGAATTAAATTTTTAAACCAAGCAATTCTATCCGTAGGCCCGTCTACGCAACTGATGATGGGTCTAACTTTAAAGGTGGAAGGGTCGGTAGACGCCAGATCATCAGCGGATATTAACTTATGGGTCTTGATAAGTAAGTACAAGACGAGACATGTCGGCACTTCGATCTTAAGATGCGAAACGTCTGCTGGTTTTAAACCTGCTGCGCTCGCCACTTTGACCCATTCGTTGTTTAGTTCTCGATTTTGACTACTGAATTCCTTTTCAGTTGATGTGCGATAAAGAGATGCGTCTTCAAGATGTTTTTCCGTTATATCGACACCTAACTGGCGAGGAATTACTACTGCATAGTTTGCCCTAACGATAGAGCCGGTGATTGCATGAGTTCGGGTACAGTCTATCTGATCTCTTACAAAGCATGCGGGGACGAATACGTTGACGAAACAGGTAGACCGCTCTGCGTCCGCATAAAAAGAACACCTAGTCGGTGAATCTAAATTAAAACAAAACACTCCACTGGGCGCGCATGGGATGTAGGAACACAATGGAGAAGATTTTGAAGTAGGAGTCGGTATCCTCACGCACGAATCGAAAACATTAGCGCGTAGAACTCTTGAGGCGTTTTGGATCAATTCCAAAAATTCAGAAATGAACCGCGTGGAGGAGTGTCTTGTCATCACACGTGACCTGGCACCATACCTGAGGCTGATCGAATGCGCTGGCATAGGCACAGTCCTCGCCCATGTATTACTCTGTGCGGCTGCTATCCACCAACTAACTTAAATACTTACAACAAATAAATGGTAGGTGTTTAAATGAAGCTGTTTCTTATGCGAATGCAAATTTATTTGTTGAGTTTTATCCGCTGGGGTTATGAAAGTGTTTGGCTGAGTAGATCGCATCTCAGTTAGACCTTTCCAGGCTCTGAAGAAGGCGAAAGCGCCGAAACGTCAGCTATTGTATCCTAATAAATCTATAATAACCACCTCGTGTCTGCTTATTGAAGAAAAAGCATCGAATTATCAATCAATGCCGAGGTTAACAGAAAGTCGGTCCTGGGAATTGCTACGTGAAGTGCCAGCAGACTTTGTTCTGTCCATTTTGGAGTAAGAATGGCTCTTGAAAACTACTATTTGGCTTTTTGAAGTTATTTGTCTCGTTCGTTTAGCTTTTTATAAAGTCAAAGCAATGTTTCCAAAAGAAATGAGCACAAAATTTAAATCTTTAAAATTACAAATGGAATCTCGGCCGCCATAAACATCAGCAACGTATCTGGGGACATCATGCTCTAATGGACAGAAAGACGCTTCTTCAACTGCTTTCATTTTCGAAGTATGAACCACGACGAAAAAAAAAGAGCACGGAAAACGTTTGGCGGCTTTCAGGAAATCAGAATTTCATCGTAGGAAGACAGAAAAGCTTTCAATCTACAGCAAAGGCTTGTAGATTCTAAAACGTTTTATTGCCTCCAGTAAAGCTCACTAAGTGCTGGGTCATCATCAAGTTTAAACGCGGCTGTCACTTTTGTAGCGTGTGATTAGAAATCAAATCACATGGGATTTTAAGTAATAAAACTAACGCATTTTTTAATTTCTGAGCTTACACGAGGTTGATAAATATTGTAACAGTTTCCAGGATCGACAGTAGTATGAATGCGTCGTTTTCTTGTTGAGCAATCGCGAGGTTGTTATAGAGCATACATTTACTTCCATAGAAAAACACGGAAGAAGGAAATGTATGCTGTATAACAACCTCGCGATTGCTCAACAGAAAACGACGCGTTGATAAATATGTTTATTTCGGCTAAAGATTCGATGTCTTCGTCTTCATCACAGCCGATGATCCGTGTCGGTGGTCCACAGTTGTTCGTCTCCTCGATGTAGCGTCTTCGTTGTCGTACCGAGAAGGGATTTTCTTCAGTGAACACCGCATGAGTGAGCCACGCTCACCTGGCAGTGCTCTTTCATGACGAAAGACGTCGAAACGTTAGCCGAAAAAAAACATGTTTATCAAACTCGTGTAAGCTCAACAATTTAAAAAATACGTTGATTATCTTACTACCGAAGTTAAATGACTATTGGTTTGGAAATTGTTTTGATAAAACTCAATCCTGACCAACAACTGATTGCGTGCGCTTCCAGTCCCAATGACCAGAGCGGCGATGTATACTCCATATGTGTTGCAGAACGTACCTATCAAATGATGAATACACTAAAGCTAGATGATGGATGAGTTCTTTTCTCACGAGAGAATTTGAAAAGTTCCAAAGGTATGGAGCAACACATGGAAGAACTTAGAGGACACGTAGAAAACAAAAAACGTCCAAAAAAACGGCGAGAAAACGAATTACAGAACAAAAAAAGTGCAAGAAAAGGAGAATGATCATTAGTCGGACGGAGATGGCAGATCGACCGATATGAGCTCATTTCAATCCACAACGCCCGTTGCGAAAATTCGTCTGGATGTTAAAAGCAACCAGAGAAAAGGTATCCTAGCGAAAATAGGTGGTAGTGATAAAACAAAGGGGCGGAGAAGAAGAACTATTTCATTGCAAAGAAGAAAAAAAAGGATAAATGGAAGTGCGATACTGAATGCGTCGTTTTCTTTCTCAGGAGAAGTGCGAAAAATATAGGATTAAGAAAGAATGAATGAGATATAAAAACATATGAAGTCATTAATTCTTATTTCAACCAGTGAAACCACATTCAGTGAAACAGTTCAAGGCTAACTCAAAAGACCGACTTTCTGTAAACATCTCCATAAATAATCGATATATTTATTTATGTATTCCTACGAATTGCCCTTGTTGAGCTGATGCGAGGTTGGTAAAAGTTTATTGTTGTTGTTGTCGCTGTCGTTTTTGCTGTTGCTGCTACTGTAGTTGTTTGATGCCTGACGTTTCGGCGATCTCTCCTTCCTCAGAGCCGTGTTGTTGCGAGTGGAACTACCCAGTTTGTTTCTAGTACACTGGTACTAATAACACGGGTAGTCCCACTCGCAAGAGTCCGGGAAAGGCGAAATCGCCGAAACGTTAGCCATCGACCAACAACAACGACAGCATACCAACCATGCATCAGCTCATCAAAGGTAGTTCTAGGCTAATCTTCAAAATGGTACACTATTACTATGCAAAAACGGAAGAAATTGCGATATTTTAGAACAAGATTTTTTAAAGGGGATTACTTGAGGAACATGACTTCAGGTTCTTTTTGCATGGTTGTCCTAAACCTAAGACTACTGTCTGGCTTTATAAACGCCCACATATATAAGATGAAAACTAAACTATCCCAGTCTTCCATTTTGTAACCAACTTACTGCGTTGTACTTCTTGAGTTGGATGAAAGGAAAGATTAAAAAAAGGGAAAAAATGAATTAAAGTAAAAGTTATATCAATACCTCTACATACGGCTCGGGCTTATTCGGTAGACCAGGAATCCAGTCTAAATCGGCACCACAACCATCCAGTTGAAATCGCCCATCCTCTGCCGATAACGTTAGACTAAATGTATAACTCTGATCAAGTTAACTACCCCACCTATCACTTCCGACCAAATTCGGTCTGGATGTTCCTTAGTAAGCATATGTCATAGCGAGAATTTGTCCCATTAGCAATTTCATTGAAGTTCAAGAGTTTGAGTTTCTTTTTTTTATCCCAAATCCCATATAAAGGCAAACCTCGTCACGTCAGCACTTAGTGGTATAAACTTGGCTATTTTGTCCTCACAAACAGTAGAAAGGGCACAGCAGAAAAGAGCTCGGAGAATGAACAGATTTTGCAGTGTACGCCTTCACTGTGTAAAACCACAACATCTGTAGTTTTTATCACATCGGCACCAACGTTCAATTTCCGATGAAGGTCATGTGGACTTTTCACACAATTTTACGTCACGTGATGTATGCATTGAACCCTGCGCACAAAGGATAAAAAAAAGAGCTTTTAGGGTCAAATGATCCCTAAAGAACTAGTCATTCATTCGTTTTCATCAAACATCGTTAAAGGTAATGGAATGCATATCTGACCTAAACAATGACATGGGTGGCTTAGCGATGTTATCAAGGCAGTGTAGCCAGCAAGCGAGAATAAGTGGAGCAACCCATGATGAAACGAACGAGTCAGTTGAATTGAGGCGGTTAACAAAGAAAGAAAAGCTGCCACTATATATTAGTCAGATGGGTTAACTCTAAAAAAATAAACGGGAATCTTCCACTGAAAAAGAGAGTTTTCTTGGCCTTGATAGGCCTCTAATCGTCATTCTATAGTATGCTCGGATTCTGGCAATGAAGAAACTACTGCGAAATGTCACTCAATTTTGGCAAAATGTATTAATACTTCATCTACAGTTAGGTGAATCGATGCTACTCACCCCATGAGATCTTCGGGACCGATGAGCTGAAGTAGTCCGGGAGCGTCACGATCCCACACGCGAAGCTTCAAACATATTTCAGGAATTTGATGAATTAAAAGCCAAATAAACACATTAGACAACATATTTTTAGATCACTCAATTTAATCTTAACCATCTTAGATCGTAATAATCGACTACCATTAATCCTTCCATCTAAGCCACATACAAACAGTTCTTGAAAACTCCCACAAGAACCTCGCCGTCTTCGAAGGAAGTTACCTTAGTAATAGGGAAACAATATGATCACCATTAATTAGATTTTCATGTACTTGACTAGAGAATGGTAATATAATCAGGGCTAAATACTTGAAATGGCCAAAGAGATTAAGCCTCGTATTCAGTCCGTCGAAGTGTAGGCACTGAGAACTACTCAAGGAATACTAGCCAGTACAACTCTGATTTTGAAAAATGAAAGCCGAAATATCAACAAAACACCGACGATTAAATAGGACTAAGAAAAAGAATCCTAATATTGGAACCAACCTCAACGTTCAGATTTCTTGTGGAATTGCGTTTGCACTGGACACGTCCTACTATCCAAACGCACACTCTTGCAGCCAACAAAAGAGGAATCAGAATTAAAAGCAGGAGAAAGATCATCTGAAGCATACTTTTGCTAACTATTGTTAATAAAACAGTACAAATAGCGCACTAAACGAACAAAAAGTACAGAGATCGTGAGATCCACTAAGTAGAGGACCATGCCTTTTGCAAACAGTTTACGAAAAAGAATAATTTTCGTTATCGCAGTCAACTAGCATCGTAGATCAAATGGTGTCCAACCACCACCCTTTCAAATTAGCTCACCAATTCACCCATCTTGCCACAATAGGTCAGTCCCAGAGTGATGCGCCATGCATTCGACTTCCTCAGGCATCGTTAGAGGTGACTGAATGCACATCTCTGACCCATAAAATGACTCGTGGTGTTGGGACATCCCGTTGACATAAGAATACCAAGTAGTTAAGAAGATACGGTCGGAATTAGCTACTTGCCTTTGTCTGTGCCACGCGAGTCTTTTTTGTGATTTAGCAGTCACAATGTCGGACACTTCAAACTTGGGTGATTAAACCGTTTATCATAATAAGACAATAATTTTGGCATAACAATACAATTATACAATTCATACGACAATGTTACACCGGAAGGAGGGAGAGCTTGATGGGCCTGGAACGCGGGGATCGATCTCATGTGTGTTGCAAGGAATCTCTGACCACTGCGCTACACGCACCAACAGGAGTACAGGATCTACAAGCCTGCGATGGTAGGTCTCGAAAATAGAACAGATGTTCCAATTATCCATTAAACGCTGCAGTGTTACAATTCTCACCTGGGAGGCAAGCCTAGTGAATTTTTTCATCCCCTCAATAGTTTGCGGTTCCCATAACTCATCTTTCTCTAGTCCATATGTGCTAGTCGCTTTTACAAAAGTACCACAAACAGCGACCACAAACAAAAGTGTGCTCGTTCTGTGGATCCATTCGGGAGGGGCTGGTCGAGTCCATATCGATTATCATTAAAAATTTCAGCGGTCATGAGGCATCAGGTTGTCTGACTACTCATTGGAGTCACCATCACCAACGTCACCTACCTGCTGCCTCATATTTGGCGCTTTCACCTTCATATTCCGATACATTGCAGATTCTTTACGACTGGTAATACAGTGAGATGATTCAAGCCTATACAATTCAATTTCTAACCAAAAGTTGACTATTATTTCATTCCGAATCGACTATATACTTATATCGACATATAGCGACTTAAAGTTTTCGTGTAGATTCGGCGGATGTTTAAAAAAAGCACCGATATATATATATATATATATATATATATATATATATATATGTAATTGTATGGGGTCGTTTTTTTGCAGATGTTAACGTTTTGAAAGCATGTGATAATACATGAAAAATCATAAATGATATGGGGCGCGTGTGGCGCATTGGTTAAGGGCGACCTGCAATACAGATGGGTTGGATCTATCGATCCACGCTCACCAAGCCTTCCATTTCTCCGAGTTCAGCAAGCTGATACCAGACCTGTCTGAGAAGGGAGCACCACTGACTTGGCACATCGGTAGGCCACCACGAGTCATTGTATAGGCCAAATATGCATTCAATCACCAACAATGCTTAATGAAGTCGAGTGCATAAAGCATCCCTCAGGGATTGATCAATGCCATACGCTTAGTTCTTTTTATTTTATCACAAGACACGTAGGATATCAAAAGCACAAAAATCAGCTGGAAGGAACACAGAAAAACTGGATTGAATTAGAAAGCAGGATACTGGGCGTGGGCATTGGTCAGGATGAGTCACAGATGAATCATTGGACGACTGGTCGAAAATCAACCCTTTTCCTATGCATCAGTCACAGAATATAAGGACTCGTCATCACAGTTTGTTATAACAGCTGAATTAGTTTAAAAATAATGAGTTTATAGAAAACGAAACGGTGGAATGTGGATCAGCAGGGAATTAGGACGGATATTCATACATGGCCATATTCAACAATGATGGGTAACAACACCACACATTGGTTTGCAGCAGCGTTCTTGTGGTTGTTGAATGTTTTCGCCAGTGCTAACGGCGGACATAACTGACTAAAGAATCTGGAGAAAGAATTCATGCTCGCATAAAAGCTAAGAAGTATTGAGTTAATACACGAAGCTGAACCTGTTTACCTTACTGATAATTTGTCATCACTAAAGCAGACTAGCATTTGGAAGCTTTGCACACATATATAGGAAGATTTTCTCTATCGTTCCATAGAAAGACAAGTGATAACACCGCTCAGCATTGAAGATTGATTGACTCCTTTTTAAAAGCGGCAGTGAAGAAGCTAAAGATGTGACGAACAATGTGAGACCTCCTGTGGTTTCCGTTGAATAGCCCGAATAAAGTGAATTGGAATAACGAGACCAAGATTTTTATGATACTTTCAGTGGTGATTGGTCTTGTAATGCACTGACTTACTACTACTTTGAGATATAAATTTTTAAACTCTTACAGTTGAGGAACTACGGGAGTTCGAGTCATTTTCATGCACGGCGATCCTTTTCCATTCCATATTGTGAGGAATGATGGTTTGAAAACCTATTGAATAACATTCACTTTGCCGAAAATGAAACCTATGACCGATGAAAAACAATATGATTAATAGGAATTCCTGAGAATGTAGGGACCTGGAAAGTATGTGTGTTCTGAGTTTTGTTTTGAGGAGGTCGTCCTACAGTCCACAGGCAGATTCGCTGGTATTTCTCATTTGGGCAGCACAAGAACAGAATGAAGACATTCAAATATGTGAACGAAAGGTGCTTACAGTTACCGGACCTTCCAAATCATGATGTTAAAACGTCTATAAGTAGCTCTATCCATACTAATTCGGACTTCATGGATGAAGGAAGGCATTTCATTACCAATAATCACTGCAGTGGTGTTCGCCGAGTTGGAAACTTGATGCATCGTCTTCACTGGTTGTGAGGAACCCTGCATAATTTCCATTCTTTCCAAGTTTTGCTGGTTTAGCCTTTGTGATTCACTGGAGTCTCGATGTCGGCTTGGGCGAAGCATTCTTCAAGTCGTTACCAACCCAGGCAGTCTCCGCCGTTGTGAATCTTCATATGAATCAGAGGGAGATTTGCGACCATAAGACCAGTTTTATATCAGGAATGTGGTGATTCTTGGCAATGGTTCTTCGCCAGTTTTTTGGATAGAAATTCCGAATTACTTGCCAGCTTGGAAGGCCCTAGTGGATGGATAAACACTCCGTCGTACGTCGCAGTCCGTCACCTAAAACACCTCCCAGTCACGGTGAGGCGATAAACTTTTGAAACCGTCTCATAGAGGCTTTAATTCTTACCCTATTTATTCATATAGACTCTATTTGTGTAATAATATGAAATCTGCACAATTGTTGAGACGGCCAGTTGATATAGGAATATCAAGTAGTTAGGTGGATTCGGTCAGAATTAGCTTCTCGCCTTTGTCTGAACCATGCGGGTCTTTTTGTGACTTAGCAGTCACAATGCCGGAACCTCGAACTTGGGTAATTAAACCGTTTATCACAATTATACAACAATCATGGCATAACGATACAACTATACAATTAGTACGACAATGGTACAAGTAATAAATAGGCACAGCCTGATCACTGGTGTTCAGATTGCTTATGAGTGAAGGCGTTGTAATATGAATTCTACTACAGGGGATGGATGTGAGGAAAGGACATGGTGACTTGGGCAACATTGCTGTGAACTGAACGAGCTACCCGAGGGGCGATTCATATACCTTTTGTGATGGGCGGAGTCAGGCTACAGTAGACGGAGAGACGGTTTGCCACTAAGAGGTGTTGGAAACATTTCTCAAGCATTGCAATCTGATAAGGCGATATTTAAGGCATAGGACTGCAACCATAGATATTCATATGGGATAACAGCCTACGAAATGTTAAACATAAGGTTATCAGATCGTCATGGGAAACGGCATTCAAGTGTTTTACATACAGAGCATTCCAATGTTCGTGAAGAATGTTCTCTATAACATTATTATTCATAAAATTCCTTTTTCTCTGCATTCTGCAGGGTATATATTCCTGGACCTGACTGCATAAATGTTGCGTTAATATTCTGCATTTCAAGGCTTGACCACCCAAGTTCAAGGTTAGGCGTAACGACGACTGAAAAGTGCTTGCGTGGTAGAACACACACAACAACGAAACTTCATTGTGCGATTGTTCTGGAACATTCCCTTCACATGAGTTCTTGATTAAACTCTTTACAGGGCACCATCAAGAACTTAAGGCGTTGGAAGTACAGAGAATATTCTCTACCCCATAGAAACTATGTGCAAGCAGTGTTCTTCATCAGTAGATGCAAAGTTATTAGTAGTATAATATTTACACTACAATTATTGACGTTCTAGTAGATTTCGACTTCTTCAGAAGGTCATTTTTCACATAATGACACTCTCTTTTCTAGTTAGTTCGTAAAGCCTTGCATGATCATTTGTACACCACACAAAAATTATACGATCCATCTAAACTATCGGGGGCAATGATTGCACGAACTCCGATACGATGCACCTAATCTCCCACACAACAAGCAGGAACTTATGCGTAGGCGAAACATGCAGACTACTCTGTGTCCGTATAAAATAATACCTAGATGGTAAACTTTGAGTTAAAGAAAACATTTCATTAGATCCGCATATGACACAAAGATATAACGGAGGGAATTTTGAAGTAAAAGTTACTATTCTTGCATAGTAATCTAAAGCATCAGGGCTTAAGCTCTGGAATTGTTTCCACAAATTCCAAAAACACAAAGATGAACCTATTACCGAAGGCCTATTAGCGAACGTCACCGCATGCCACGAACTGATCACAATCAGCCACATTCCTCACCTATGTAAGCCGTGCGCTGGTCTCTCTAAATGAGCGGAAGACCCGTAAAAAACGGTGAGTATCTTAAGAACTTGGTTCTTACCCGACCGAAATGTAGATTTCGAATCTTTTTGTTAGGGAAACTGTTCGGTTGAGTAGACTGTGTACCAACTCAGCCTTTCCAGGCTCTGAAGTAGTTGCAAAAACTCCGGACGAGGTGTCTGCGGTGGAGATCAAACTCGCTATTACCCTTTCTGAGGGTAATACCATATCTTGCCATTAAAAAAGCATTGGCAATAGGTAAAAAGTGATTAAATTTAAAGGCTAACGCTTCCAATAAGGGCATAGGACATCTCCAATAAAAAAATAGAGCAAAAATAAGGAAAACTAGGATGAAGTGAGAGTGTTACAGCCCACGCTAACTCGCCTAGAAAAAAAAGAATAGAGCTCACGTCGTTGATCATTCCCTGAGAGATGTGCCATACATTCGTTCTCATATAGAATCGTTAGAGGCGACTGAATGTATTTCTCGCCTATGCAGTGTCTTGCGGTGACCTACTAATGCATCAATTCAGTGCTGCTATCCTTCCACACAGGTCTGGTACCAATTTCTCCACTCCGGAGGGATGGAAAGCTTGTTGAGCCATGGCGCGCCGGATCAAACCCATCTAGTACCAAAACCTCCAGTCCGGAGGGATGGAAGGCTTGGTGAGCCATGGCGCGCCGGATCAAACCCGTGTGTATTGAAGGGCGCCTCTAACCACTGCACAACACGGGCCTTTTTTCTAATTCTCCTATGATCAACATAAACGCTTGATATATAATTTAAACAAACAAGAATCTAACAAGTAAGGAAAATCTAGCAATATTTATTCAAAAAAAGTGGTCAAACGAGAGTCATGTGGCTGGTGAAAATCAAGTCTATTTAACCGTAAAGGAGAAAGTGATGCGACTTAAGGCCTTGAAAATTTAGCAATCCTATAACATGGCAGAAGTAAGCAAGCTGAAAGATACTTCTTAAAATGCACTCCTAAGTATAAACAAATCAGATCTGCGTTGTAAAAATGCGCTACATGAAACAAGAGGATAAGAGAACAAACCAACACCACAGTTTAATGTTTACAGACTAAAACACAACAAGTGTACCATACCAACATAGGATGACGTCACCGACTTGTTAGGAGAATGCAGCATTGGACGAGAGTTGATAAGCATGTTTTCAATAATTCACTACAATTTACAGTTTTCACTTTCATATGTGAGAAAAGCTAGTTGTCCAATTGAATAAAGTCCTCCGTCTAAGTGATGTGGAAAAATGCAATTTGTTTACAAAAAAGAGACCTGCTTTTCGTAGACAGCCGTTCATGTGGTTGCTAAACAGAAATTTGTAAGCATCGCCTTAAAACATTCACAGAGGAACGCAATTTTGAAAAATTCAAGACAGTCTTAAACCAAACGATACACCTAGTGCTCTAACAAAGCAGTTATAATTTCATGGCAACAAAAGCAGAGAGCGTCTAACAAGACTCGCACTCGAACGTTCAAACTCCACGAACAGATAGACGTAGTTAAAAGTTTAAGATTTAGGTCTACAAATGAAGACCAACTCATCAAACATCATCAAACTATTTCTGGATATGTAAAGCTGTTTAGAAAAGGAGCTAAGGTATTAAAGTTACAAGATGGGAAGGCTACAACACATCTCAAGAGATTGACCACGACGGAAACGCATTCGCTCATGGTAAGAATCTTAACTAAGACGTTAGCACATATCAAATTCGGTAAAATCACAAGGCAACACACCCGTCAATGATTGACAAGCATCCCACGGAGTTATTCCTCGGATTTATCAAGAATGATGGTTCCAATATCGTGAGTTTTCGGCACAAATACTTGAAATTCGGGAAGAGTAATTACCTCGCCTTCATCGCTGTTGCAAGAATGACGGATCTAAAACATCACACGAGTTAAAGATAAGAATATGATAGCACGAAATCAGATGAACAACAATCAGAATTAGATATGTTTCTTGGTAGCGACACCCAAGAACTACCCCATACCTCGCATGGAATATTCTCTATTCCTACTTGCACACTGTCAATGTTAACAATCTCCCCATAACAAACATAATTAAAACACCACCCTACTTAAAAAATATAAGTAAAGGTGGCCCCTCAACTTCGACTCATCACTTTCACAATTGCCACCATCATTCTATCCTAGCTCTTCGCCTTATCTACTCTCACCAGAATACTTGATAATTACTTAATACTTGAATGGTCCGTCCTCTCTGGTTGTGCGGGCCCCAGCATAATCTCCATTTTTCGGGGATTTGCTGGTTAAACCATTGTAGTTCTCTGGAATCCTGAGCTCAGCCTGGCCAAAGTCTGCCCCCAGGTCTTCACCACCACAGGCAGTCGCAGTCCTTCTGGATCAGAGGGGGAATTGCAACAACGCGACTTTGATATCAGGAAGGTGGTGGGTCCTGGTATTGGTTTACTCTTAGCTAGGCTTCCTGATGGAAACGCTGGACTCTTTCACAGCTTGGGAGACTCTGCCGGGGGTACGAATCCCCCGCTGTACATCGCAGTCACACCCAGGAACACTTCCCAGCCACCATGAGGCGGTAAACCGTTGGGAGGCTCACCAGAATACGCAGAAAGAAAACCACGATTGGCTTACGAAGGTAAAATATTGATTCTCATCAATTTCTACTGAGCTAGCCGATACATCTGGCACATCAGCTAATCAAATAAACTCAAAAACGAATGAACTTAGGTCAAAGGCGCAACTCCACGGCTCATCACACACCATCGTTTTAGTCCAATCATCTTCAAAGCAGGAAGCATACCATTGAAGTGAGTTCAGATTAAATTCATAAGTGTAAATTCAATACATGAAGAGAAAAAATGCTCGCCACTCGCTAAGGCCTTCTAACAAAAAGCTTGCTATCGCCTTGTGGCTAACCTACAAAACCAGGGCAACATAATAGCTATGGTCTTGCGGCCCATCTAAACACAACAGGAAGACATTGTAAAAAGTGAAATGGGGTTTCCTTCCAAAGAAAAGGAAGGAAAGGAATCAAATGGGGATAAGAAAGGATATACGACAAGAGGAGAAGAAGACGACAACATGTAGCTACAACAACTCAGAAGGTTTACAGGAAGTATTCAGAGATACATCCTGTAACAAAAACGACAAGTACCAAACAGAACATGGAAAACAGAAGAAATCTTGGAAACCAACGAGGAATACGTAAGGAAGGAGGTCAAAATAAGAAACCAAGTTGAATGACCACCGGATTTAAAAATTCAGTTTAAAAAGGAATCTCTCAAGGAATCGGTTATCCATAATATCGTGTGGGGGAACGGGAAACCAAAATGGTGAACGATTTAGCTCCAGTATTTCGCTGGAGAACGCGAATGGCTTGGGGAGCTTCCATGAGAATTGAGGATGTAGTGAGAAGAACCAAACTGTCCAAGATAAGGTGGGCCGGACACGTAAACCTTCTGAACGACAACCGATGGGCATGATCCGTTAGCGAGTGGATTCCTCGGGATGTCAAACACACACCAGGAAGATCGCTGGTCCGATGGTCAGAGTTCTTCAGAGAAACCCTAGAAGAAAGTATGATGGTCAACGAGTTCCTAGAGAGAGCAGAACCCACTGGGCTACTTTTGAACGTGACAGCGAGAAATAGGTCTACTAACACCCGCTAAAGTCGGTCAATGGGATAATAGGTGATAAAGGTGATGATAATACCCTCCGTCAGTTAGTAATTTACTGTTCCCTTGATAAGCAGACACAAGGTTGTTTTTTGCAACATTTACTTGTAATAGCTGATGCTTCGGCTCTCTCGCCTTCTTCAGAGCGGGAAAGGTGAAATTGAAACGCAGATTATTCAGTCAAACATTTTCATAACCCAGAAAAAACTTCAAGGATAAATTTCATTCGCGCTTGACAGCAACCAAGACAAAGTCTGCATCTCTTAAAGTTTCTTTGAAGACATAGCTAACGATTCAGCTTTAGGGCACCTTATCTTCCGAAATCAAATGTAAACAAAACTGGACCTTAACTAATATTTTGGTATATTATTCCGAATCTTCACAAGTTGCCTTCTCTATTGCAGTATGCTTCGTCGGAAAAATTGGGCACTTACCAACAGTGTGTAAAATATTCTCCTCTACCATAACTTGAGACCGAACAGGATCACATGCATAGACCTGCATAGGTCGCAATCCGAAAAAAATTCTCGGACGGGCAGAGCTAGCTATCTCCATTCGTAAACAAAGACAAAGCAATTTTTTTTCCCACGACTCCTAGTACAATACTAGTCACAGTTCACGTTTCTAGTAGAATACTAATCGCAATTCATATATGCCCACCATATTTGATATCATATCATGTAAATCAATAAACGATAAATAGCTCTCAAAAATAATCAGTTTAAAGTATCCACATAGAAACTTGTAATTCACTCCGAACTGGCTGTCCTCGAAGATCTAGGTGTCATGAAGTAAACACCATCTGATCAGTCATCGCCGATCCCATCTTATCAACATCTTCCAGCTCTTCGTCCGATCCACTTTCTTCATGCTCCTCCATTGTCTTCAAGGTTTTGGAATTATTTAACTCTTTTATCCTTTGTGATCGTATGATTAGTCTTCATCATCTCAATTAATTCCCCCCTCATCTTGGGAGACAGGAGAGGAGGGGAAAGGGTTGGGGATGGATTTTACAATAAAATACTTAAAAACAAGTTGATCTTTTAAGTTTACTGAAATAAAAGTTGGTAGGAGGTATAGATTTTATGCTAATAAGAAAAACATTTTCTCCTTCTAGAATGACGAATTCTGAAAAGATCGTATTTTGGGTAACGAAACGATTGAACAAGTGGGATTTCGTCCAGGAAGACATGAGAATATCTCGATGGTAGGACAAAGAGAACCCTTCCCATAATCGTTGAGGATTGCCACTTTCACACTACTGTTTAAAATTCTTGGATTTCCAGCTCCTCTCTTGATTTTTTTGAAACTTCTAACTTTGAATGAAACTTCACATGAAGAAAAGACATAGGAAAAATTGCATTTAAACTTTTGAAGTGCTTTAGTTGTTG
Source organism: Angiostrongylus vasorum (assembly GCA_018806985.1). NCBI lineage: Eukaryota > Metazoa > Nematoda > Chromadorea > Rhabditida > Metastrongylidae > Angiostrongylus > Angiostrongylus vasorum. The sequence goes on along the minus strand of JADANN010000033.1, from coordinate 2,275,194 downwards.
AATAAATGTCGGAATTTATCAGAAAACCAACATCATCGGCAGTGTGTTAAGCAAATAACGCTTAGGGACAGAAACTGGCTTTTGGCAAACTGCTGAAAATTTTTTCGACGAGTAAAACAACTGAGAAGAGAAAAACGTGGTCGGCTTATAGGAGAGACTTTGTTCTGCCACTTAGGAATGAGAATGGCTCTTCAAAACTGTTACTTGACTTCTCAATTTGTCTGACTAGTTTGTTTAGTTTTTTACAAAGTCGAAACAATATTTCCAGAAGAAATCGGCATGAAATTTAAATTTTTGAAGTCACAAATGAAGTCACGGCAGCCATAAACATCAGCAACGTGTCCGGGGACATCACCATACTCCAGTGGACAAAATGTTGCTTCTTCAATTGTTTTCATGCTCGAAATATGAGTCTCGACGAAAAAAAAGGTGCATAGACGTTTGGCGGCTTCCAGAAAATCAGGGATTTCATCGTAGTAAAACTGGAAAGCTATCAACCTGCAGCAAAGACTTAGAGATTCTAAATCGTTTTATTGCCTCCAGTAAAGCTCGCTAAGAGCTGGGACATTTTGGTAAAAATTTGAAAGCGGCCCTTATTTCCGCACCGTGTGAGTAGAAATCAAATCACGTCCGATCTTAAGTGATAAAATTAAGTCCTGACCAATAACTGTTTGTTATTCCATTCCCAATGACCACAGCATTCCATATGTGTTGTAGAATCTGCTTACCAAATGCTGAATACGTTGAAGCTAGATAACGGATGAGTTCTTTTCTCAGGAGAGAGTTTGAAATGTTCCAAAGATAAGGAGCAATATACGGAAGAACTTAGTGGACAAGTAGAAAACAAAAAAACGTTTAAATAACTTTTAAAGAACGCCAGAAAAACTGAATTACAAAGCAAAAAAGTACAAGAAAAGAACAGTGACCATCCGCTGGACAAGGATGGCAGATCGACCGCCATGAGTTCATTTCAATTCAAAAAGACCGTGGCGACAATGCATCCGTCACTTACATATGGCAGCCAAACAAAAATAGTTATTGCGCCCTAAACGTTGAAAATAACCAGAGTTAAGGCGAACAGAGGGAGAGGAAAAGAGAAGACGTGTTTCACTGCGGAGAAAAAGAAGGGGGATGTGGAAGGGCGATAAACAGAGGAATAAGATAGAATGAATGAGTGAAAGCACCGGTGAAAGCCGAACTTAATGAAACACGCCTAGGCTCATTTTCAAAATGGTGCGCTATTATTTCAGAAGAACGGATATTTCGAAACTGTCAACCTGGCCAAAGAAGAAATTGCGATACTACAGAATCCAATTCTTTAAAGGAGATTATTTAAAGAACTTAACTTCGGCTGTTCATATGCAGATTTGTTTTAAATCAAACCGAAGGCTGCCGTCAAGCTTTATTTCTTCCATTTTATAACCAACTTTTTTTACTGCATTGACCTTGGGCTGGATGAAAGGAAAGAAAAAAAACGAGAAAAGCAATGGAATCCAAAAGACTTCACGCAAAAGGCATGTGAATACCTCCACATACGGTTCCGGCTTATTTGACAGTCCAGGAATCCAGTCGAAATCGTCACCACATCCATCCAGTTGAAATCGTCCATCCTCTGACGAGAACGTTACACTAAATGCATAATTCTGGTGAACTTAGCTAATCTATTTCACATCCCACCAATCGTTTCCCGCCAAATTCGGTCTGGATGATGTTCCTAAGTAAGCATATGTCATAACGAGAATTCATCCCATTAGCAGTTTCATTAAAGCTTGGGAGTTTGAGTTCCCCTTTCTTTCACACGAAATCCCATCTAAGGGTAACTCTCGTCACGACAGTACTCAGTGGGAAAAGCCAGTCTCTTTTGTTCTCACCAACTGTAAGAAGCCCACTGCAACAAACAAGGGGTGCTCGAGGAACGAACATATTTTGCAGTGTGCGCTGAATTCACTTGAAGGTCAACGGAAATCTGGCGACGGTTTAAAGGTGATTCTAACCTTTCTACATGTAAAACCAACAACAACTGTAGTTTTAACACACCGGCAACAACGTTCAATTTCCAATGACGATCATGTGGACTTTTCACCCAATTTTACGTCATGTGCTATATATACTGAACTCAGTCTATAAAGAATAAAATACAAAGTTTATGGCGTCGACTAATCCCTAAGGAATGATGGCCTTTTCCTGTGTCTGTGTGATAAAAGTCGGCAACGGTAATCACACGGTGGTGCGGTGAGCTGCTATGATAGTGTACGATACCGTTAGCAGAATCTTACAACATAAACTTATCTGTGCATTTCAAGTAAGGGTGAAGGTTGTAGATATGAGGTGACCTCCTGAAGTGTTAAGACAGTGTATCAATGAAGAGGAAATAAGTGGAAAAACCCATGATGAAACGAAGGAGTCAGTTGAACTGAAGTGGTTAACAAAGAAAGAAAAGCCACCACTATATATTCGTTAATTGTGTTAACTCTGAAAAAACGAGGATCGTCCACCCAAAAAGAGCTTTTCTCGGCCTTGATAGGCTTCCAATCGTCATTCTCCAGTATATTCGGTTTCTAGTAATGAAGAAACTACTGTGAAATGTCACTCAATTTTGGCAAAGTGTAATAGTACTTCATCTACAGTTAGGTGAATCGATGCTACTCACCCCATGAGATCGTCAGGATCGATGAGCTGAAGTAGTCCGGGAGCGTCACGATCCCACACGCGAAGCTTCAAACACATTTCAGAAATTTGATGAATTAAAAAGCCAAACAAACACAGTAAACATCGCCTTTTTGGAGCATTCAACATAATCCTAACTATCTTCGATCATAATAATCAACTGTCACTAATCCTTCCATCTAAGCCACATAGAAACAGTTCTAGAAAACGGGGAAACAATGTGATCACCACTAATTAGACTGTAATGTACTTGAGCAGCGGATGGTGATATAATCAGGGTTAAGTAATTGGAAGGGCCAAACAGAATATGCCTCGTATTCAGTCAGAAGTATAAGCACTAAGAACTGCCCGAATATTACCCAGTACAACTCTGACTTTGAAAAATGAAAACCGAAATATTTGTAAAACAACCACAGTGATGCTGAGATATTTGCAAAACTCCGGACCACAGGTGTCTGCGGTGGGGGAACGAACGCGCTATTGTCCTTTCCGGGGAGTAACGCGTTCACCACCACACCATGCGGGTCCTTCGTTTCGCCTGTCTCTCAACGTTTTATAGTGATCGATAGAAGTAGATGAGAGACAGGCGAAGCGATGGACCCGTGTGGTGGTGAACGCGTTGCTCCCAGGATAGGACAATAGCGCGTTCGTTCCTCACCGCAGACACCTGCGGTCAGGAGTTTTGCAAATATTTCAGCATCATTGTGGTTGTTTCACAAATAATACCTTGCTGTGAAAACTTATAAAAAGCAGGAAATAAAGAAGTCAACAGAAATATCTACCAAACATTGACGATCAAACAGGACTAGGAAAAAAAAGCCATTAGTATGCCATTAGTATCGAAACCAACCTCGACGTTCAGATTTTTTGTGGAATCGCGTTCGCACTGGACACGTCCTACTATCCAAACACATCCTTTTTCAGCGAACGAAAGAGGAATCAGAACACAAAGCAAGAGAAAGACCATCTGAAGCAAACTTTTGCTAACCGTTGTTGATGAAGCGGTATAAACAATACATTTCATAAACAAAAAGTACGCTGACCGTGAGACCAACTAAGCAGCAGAACTAGGCCTTTTAGAAACAGTCCTCGACAAGAATGATTGCCGATATCGTAGCCAACTAGCATTGTAGATCAAATGGGGTTCAACCATCATCCTTTCAAATTTGCTCATTAATTCACCTTTCTTACCGCACTGGACCCAAAAGGATAAAAAAAAGCACTAGGCGTCGATCAATCAAGGATGCGCCATGCATTCGACTTCATCTGGCATCGTTAGAGGTGATTGAATGCTTATCTGACCTACACAATGATTCGTGGTGGCCTATCGATGCACCTAGCCAGTGCTGCTATCCTCTCAGACTAGTCTGGTACCAATTTGCCAAACCCGGACGGAAGGAAGGCTTACCTGAGTGGCGCTATCGAAGCCATGTGTATTGCAAAGCGCCTCTAACCACTGCCCTACGGGCACCCTTAACCCATCAGAAATATAAGAACTAAGAACCAAAAAGTATAGGACCCGAAATTAGAAAAGACGTTCCAATAACCCATCAACTGATGCAGTGTTACAATTCTCATCTGAAGGCAAGCCGGAATAAATTTTTTTCATCCCCTGAACAGTTTCCGGTTCACATAACTCATCTTTCCTCATCTTTCTCATGTCCACATCTGTTAGTAGCTTTTACAAAATGTCCACAAACAGCAGCCACAAGTAAAAGTGTATTGGCTCTGTGAATCCAATCGGGAAGAGCTAGCTTACTCCAGATTGATTCACCTGTATCACCTGTAGTTCCGTTTATCGTCGAGTGACTCGAGCGGGCGCCAGTAAATCTTACATATTTCCCTGTCGCATGCAATGTAGCCCAGTGGGTTCTGCTCGCTCTAGGGACTCGTCCAGCATCATATCTTCCTTCTAGGCTCTTTGTGAAGAACTCTGACCATCGGGTCGATGGTCTTCTTGCAGTACGTTCGATATCCCGAGGAATCCAGTCACTAACGGCTCTTGTCCATCGGTTGTTATTCATACGCACTACGCGCCCGGCCGTCCTTATCTTAGACTGTTTGCCTTACAAAACGGTATCTTTGATTTTTGATCATTGACGCAGGGTCGGAGCTTCAGATCCCTTCCCTTACTTGTGTGAAACGGGATACACCAGCATCGTCCTTTCGACTGCGCGTTCGATAACGCTAAGTGACCTTTCATCCTGCTTACGCAGCGACCAGGTTTCTGACGCATACGTTAGGGCAGGAAGTACCGTTGAGTCGAAAAAGATGGGCATGCAGTCTGGTGTTCTTTGTCCTCTTCACTATATCTTCCATGCTCTTGAAAGCTCCCCAGGCCACTCGTTTCTTTCTGCTCAGCTCTAGGGCTAAGTCGTTCATCAGATTGATTTCCCGACCTAGATAGACATAACTGGAGCATTCGAGAGATATTCGCTCTGCTGAACGTGAATGGGGCATACAAAACCAATCCGTTCTCCATGAACGTCGTTTTTGTGAGATTTAGTCAAAGACCAATCTTTCCACAGGCTTTATCAAAGTCGGCAAGCATACGTTCCGCTTGGCTAATGTTTGGTGTAATAAGGACGATGTCATCAGCAAAGCGAAGATGATGTAACTGTCGACCATCGAATTTCACTCCCATATTTCCCATATTATCCCATTCCAATGTTTGCATGACGTTCTGGAGGGTGGCGGAAAATAATTTTGGCAAAATGGTATCGCCTTGCCTAACTCCTGTTTTGAGGTCAATGTTAATATCGTTGTAGAATGGTGATATCTTGGTTGTGAAATTTTTGTACAGCTCACGAAGAATCTTTATGTACTGAGTAGGGACTCCTTGACTATCCAGGGCTTCTAAGACTGCTTCTATCTCGACTGAATCAAAGGCTTTTTGTAAATCGATGAAGGTGAGACAGAGCGGTCTTTTTGTACTCTCGCGATGCTTCAATGAGCCTTGTTACCGATGTGGTCCATCGTACTAAAATCTTTTCGAAACCCTGCTTGCTCACATGGCTGCCCTTCGTCCAGTGTTCTGTCAATCCTGTTTAGGGATGACTCGAGTGAAAAGTTTGTAGACGACAGACAGCAAGCAGATTGGGCAATAGTTGCCCATATCGTGTACGTTACCCTTCTTAAACAATAACACGGTCTTGCTGGTCTTCCACTGAGTAGAGACCTTGCAATCAGACAGGTAACGTGTGAAGAACAGTGCCAGTGTATTTCCGAGGACTGGCGGAAGTTTTTTCAGGTGTTCTGGACTTATCCTGTCCGGACCTGGTGCTGTTCGATTTTTCACCGACGAAATGGCCTGTGGGATTTCGGAAAGGAGAACCGCTGCTACAACATATCCATCCTCCTTTATTTCATACGACGGAAGGTGGACGTGGCTATCGAAGAGATCTGAGTAGTATTCGTGAACGATTTCCTCCATTGCCTTTCTGGACGCTACAACTCTTTCGTCTGGGCGTGGGAGTGCAATCATCTTGGTGTTGTAATAGGCGAAGCTTCAGTGGGCTTTGCGAAAGGTTTTCCCAGCCTCTGCAGCTTCGACCATTACTGTTGCTCTTCTCTCTTTAAGATCTTCTTTTATTGCCTGTCTGCATTCTTTTGCAAGTCCGGACGTTAATTCGCGGTTGCCTGCAGCTCGTGCGATTCCACGCCGGCGTATCATCTCGAGTGTTTCTGGAGACAGCCGTCTCTTGGTGACTTTCGAACTCTCAGCTTTCATAGCGCTAACGTGAAGATGTTGAATGAGCCGATCGTATTCCTCGTCGATGTTATCAACAACGGCATCTTCCCAACAGCCGACTAATGAATTGAATAAGTCCCAATTTGCGGTGGTTCTGGGACTTCGGTTTTTGAATTTAGCGGCTTCTTCTCCTTTGCGCGAGAAATAGAGTCTTGCACGAGGGAGACGGTGGTCTGATCCCGTGTAGAATTTTTGGTACAACAGCGACATCGGCTAGGCAAAACCTTCTATTTACTATGATGTGGTCTATTTCGTTATGGTACTCTCCATTGGGAAACTCCCACGTCCACCGCTGAGGGTGGGGCTTCTGGAATTGTGGAAGTTACCATGGATGGTCTTGGTCGCCATGATAAACCCAGATAGCCGCTCATCCTGTTCGTTCCATTCTAATCCATGGGTCTCAGTGGGACGTTCTTCAGACGTTCTTCTTGGTCCAGTCTTAGCGTTGAAATCTCCAATGATGACCTTGAAGAATGTGTGGTCTTCTCTGTAGAATTTCTCCAAGTCCATATAGAATGCTTCGACTTTTTCTTCGTGATAGTTTGAAGTCGGCGCGTAAACGACGAAGATTGTCAAAACCGGTATTGATCCAGATCTTTTTAATCGTAAACGTCCGATTCGTGTTGTAAGCTGTTCGAATGAATCGATGTTCATAGACAAACTCGTGTTGACGAGAACGCCGACGCCGCCGACTCCTCTACTGTCGCATGTTCCGAGGAACAGTTCTTCTCCGGTGTCATAGACGGCGTTGAAAGGCTGGGGTCTTCTCGTCTCGACCAGGCCGATGACGTCGTGCCTATTCTTCTTGCTTGCATGAGCAAATCCTCTATCGAAGACTCGGATGCAAGTGTACGTGCATTGTAGGTACAGATCGGTCACCATAGTTCTTTGGAAATCCAGGCAGCTTCCATTGGCCCTGAGATTTTAGCAGCCCTTCCGTACTCGTCCTACCCAACGCTGCGAAATTGGGAGCTCTTTCGGGGGCAGGGGAATGAGGCCCGTTTTTTTTACTGTGTTTAGCACTTTTTGATACCCACGTATAGCTTGCTAGGCTCTGAACATGGGGGGCTGGGTATACTCACGGGTGGCTTGCCAGGCTCTCCCAGAGTGGACATGGAGCCTATTTGTTGGAGGCGGCTCCTAACCGCTTCCCATATACTTCCCTATCACTTGATTGCAGGCTTTTGGCCGAATTGACTCGTAGAATATAATCCGCATACGCGAGAACGCACCCACACACGCGTGCATGAATACGCCTCGTAAAAAATCGGCGCAGCAGAAACAGGGGACTCCATCCCCTTGATCCACCTGCGTCTCAGGGAAGCAAAGGTCGCTTTTGATTGGCGATTAACCCCTATCCGCCACCAGGGGACGTGCCACGTAGCCTCGCGACTAACCGGCTTGGGATCCCTCATATAAGGGAGATCCAGATTGATTATCAATAAAAGTTTAAAATTTCTTTTGTAGGAGATGTGAACGTTTGGAAAGCATGGGATAATGCAAGGAAGATCATAAATGATATGGGGCGCGTGTGGCACATTGGTTAGGGGCGACCTGCAATACAGATGGGTTCGATCTGTCGATCCACGCCCACCAAGCCTTCCATCTCACCAAGTTCTGCAAATTGGTACCAGGTCTGTCTGAGAGAGGAGACTGAGACTGACTTGGTACATCGGTAGGTCACCGCGAGGCATTTCATAGGCCAGATATTGATTCAATCACCTTCAACGATGCTTAATGAAGTCGAATGCATAGCGCATCCCTCAGGGACTAGTCAATGCCATACGCTTAGTCCTTTTTATTTTATCACAAAGATACGTAGGATATCAAAAGCACAAAAATCAGCTGGAAGGAACACAGAAAAACTGGATTGAATTAGAAAGCAGGATACTGGGCGTGGGCATTGGTCAGGATGAGTCACAGATGAATCATTGTACGACTGGCCGAAAATCAACCCTTTTCCTATGCATCAGTCACAGAATATAAGGACTCGTCATTATAGTTCGTTACAACGGATGAATTAGTTCAAAAAATAATGAGTTTATAGAAAAAGAAAAGATGGAATGTGGATCAGAAGGGAATTAGGACGGATATTCATACATGGCCATATTCAACAATGATGGGTAACAACACCACACATTGGTTTGCAGCGTTTTTGTGGTTGTTGAATGTTTTCGCCAGTGCTAACGAACATAACTGACTAGAGAATCTGGAGGAAAAAAGTCATTCTCGCATAAAAGCTAAGAAGACACCAAGCTGACCCTGGTTACCCTGATGATAATTTGTCACCACTAAAGCGGACCAGCAGTTGGAAGCTTTGCAAACTTATATACGAAGATTTGCTCTATCGCTCCATTAAAAGACAAGCGATAACACCGCTCAGCATTGAAGATTGATTGACTCCTTTTTAAAAGCGGCAATGAAGAAGCTAAAGATGTGACGAACAATGTGAGACTCCTGTGCTTCCCGTTGAATAGCCCGAATAAAGTGAATTGGAATAACGGGACCAAGATGTTTATGATACTTTCAGTAGTGAATGGTCTTGCAATGCACTGACTTACTACTACTTTGAGATATAAATTATTAAACTCTTACAGTTGAGGAACTACGGGAATTCGAGTCATTTTCGTGCACGGCGATCCTTTTCCATTCCATATTGTGAGAAATGATGGTTTGAAAACCGATTGAATAACATTCACGTTGCCGAAAATGAAACCTATGACCGATGAAAAACAATATGATTAATAGGAATTCCTAAGGATGTAGAGACCTAGAAAGTATGTGTGTTCTGAGTTTTGTTTTGAGGAGGTCGTCCTACAGTCTAAGGACAGGTTCGCTAGTATTTCCCATTTAAGCAGCACAAGTACAGAATGAAGACATTCAAATATGTGAAGTAGAGGTACTTACAGTCACCGGACCTTCCATATCGTGATGTTAAAACGTCTTTAAGTAGCTCTATCCATACTAATTCGGCCTATGTACGACTTCATAGATGAAAGAAGGCATTTCATTACCAATAATCACCGCATTGGTCTTCGCCTAGCTGAAAAAATTTAGGGAAGATCGTGCAGAGAAGAAAAAATCTTATTATCATACTTACTTGTAAACTTGGACGCTCGAATTCACTAGTTGTGAGGAACCCTGCATAATTTCCATTATTTCGAAGTTTTGCTGGTTCAGCCGTTGTGGTTCCCTCGGAGACTCGAGGTCAACCTGGCCAAAGCTTTCCTCAGGCCGTTATCTCACTAGGCAGTCGCCGCCATTGTGAATCAGAAAGAGATTTGCCACCATGAGACCAGTTTGATATCAGGGATGTGGTGATTTTTGGCATTGGTTTACTCTTCCCTGGGTTTTCGGATAGAAATCCTGGATTACTTGTCAGCTTGGAAGGCCTTAGTGGGTGCATGAATACCCCGTCGTAAATCGCAGTCCGTCACCCAAATCAGCTCCCAGTCACGATGAGGCCATGAATCTTTGGGAGCTAATCTCATAGTGAAGACATTAATTTTCACCCTATTTATTCACATAAACTCTATTTGTGTAATAATATGAAGCCTCCACATTATTACTCACGAAAGTCCTTTACTGTGCAATCTGCCTGGTATATATATTCCTGGACCTCAATGCGTAATGTTGCATTAATAGTTCCCAGGATCGACTTTCTATTAACCTCGGCATTGGAATATGAAAGTGTCGTTTTTTTGTTCAGCAATCGCGAGGTTGTTAAACAGCATACATTTACTTTCCATAGAAAAACACAATACAATACAGCAGTAGCCGACGTTTCGGCAGTATCGCCTTCTTCAGAGCTGCTTTTTTTTGCGTGCCTTCCAATGAGGAAGATTGGAGGAGCTGATTATAGTCGCATAAGGTTGATGACTGCACGATCCCACCTGTAAGTAGTGTTCTTGATCAAAAAAAGCAGCTCTGAAGAAGGCGATACTGCCGAAACGTCAGCTACTGTTGTATTGTATTGTGTTTTTCTATGGAAGTAAATGCATGCTGTTTAACAACCTCGCGATTGCTCAACAAGAAAACGACGCTTTCATGTTGCGTTAATATTCTGTACGCAAATGTTTGACTACTCAAGCTTAAGGTTAGGCGTAACCACGACTCAAATTATCTGCGTGGTAGAACACACCCAACAACGAAACTTCATTGCACCATTGTTCTGGAACATTCCCTTCACATAAGTTTTTGATTAAACTCTTTAGCTAGAACCATCAAGAAATCAACGAGTCGGAAGTGTAGAGAATATTCTCTATCCCATAGAAACTATGTAAGTAGTGTTCTTGATCAGTCGACACAAAGTTATTAGTAGTCAAATACTTACACTACAATTATTGACGTTCCGGTGGATCTTGACTTCTTCAGAAGGTCATATTCACGTGCTGAGACTCTATGCTTTCGATTAGTTCGTGAATGCTTGTATGTTGTCTATATACTACACAAAATTGTGCAATCCGCCCTAACAACAAGGGCGGTGGTTGCATGAAGTCGGGTACGATTTGCATAACGTCTCATAGGATATGATGTACCTAATTTCTTATACAGCCAGCAGGAACGAATGCGTTGGAGAGACGTGCAGACTACTCTGTGTCCGTATAAAAATGATACCCGGATGGTAAACTTTGAGCTAAAGAAAACACTTCATTAGATCCGCATATGACACAAAAGACATAACGGAGGGAATTTTGAAGTAAAAGTCACTATTCTCGCATAGTAACCTAAAGCATCATGGGCTTAAGCTCTGGAATTGTTTCCCACAAATTCCAAAAACACAAAGATGAACCTATTACCGAAGGCCTATTAGCGAACGTCACCGCATGCCACGAACTGATCACAATCAGCCACATTCCTCACCTATGTAAGCCGTGCGCTGGTCTCTCTAAATGAGCGGAAGACCCGTAAAAAAACGGTGAGTATCTTAAGAACTTGGTTCTTATCCGACCGAAATCTAGATTTCCAATCTTTTTGTTAGGGAAACTGTTCGGTTGAGTAGACTGTGTATCAACTCAGCCTTTCCAAGCTCTGAAGTAGTTGCAAAACTCCGGACGAGGTGTCTGCGGTGGAGATCAAACTCGCTATTACCCTTTCTGAAGGTAATATCATATCTTGCCATTAAAAAGCATTGGCAAAAAGTAAAAGTGATTGAATTTAAAGCTTGATATTTCCAGTGAGGGTAGAGAACTGCTCTATCGAATAAGACTAGTACTAATATCTCTTCCGGCGCTGAAGAAGGCGATGTCTTCGAAACACTAAGGCCTGACAAACAGAACGTGTTAATCACTCTGTATTAGCTCATCAAGAACAGTTTGTATGGTCAATGACTTAAAACAAAGAGAAATGAAGAAAAAAATGAAGAAAAAATAAAATGACGGTGACAGTGTTATACTCCATTCGAATTCACTTATAAAAAATACAAAGCTTTCGGCGTTGACCAACCCGAAGGATGAACCATGCATTCGACTTCATTAAGCATTGCTAGAAGTGATTGAATGCATATCTGGTCCTTTACAATACTCGCGGTCGCTTACAGATGTATCGAGTCAGTGCTGCTGTCCTCCCAAAACAGGTCCGATACTAATTTGTCGACCCTGGAGGGATGGAAGGCATGGTGAACCAGGGAAGCTGGATCGAGCCCGTGTGTATTGAAGGGCGCTTCTAACCATTGCACAACACGGGCCCTTTTTTTCTAATTCTCCTATGACCGACACAAACGCTTGATATATAATTTAAACAGACAAGAATCTAACAAGTAAGGAAAATTTAGCAATATTTATTCAAAAAAAATGGTCAAACGAGAGTCATGTGGCTGGTGAAAATTAAGTCTATTTAACCGTAAAGGAGAAAGTGATGCGACTTAAGGCCTTGAAAATTTAGCAATCCTATAACATGGCAGAAGTAAGCAAGCTGAAAGATACTTCTTAAAACGCACTCCTAAGTATAAACAAATCAGATCTGCGTTGTAAAAATGCGCTACATGAAACAAGAGGATAAGAGAACAAATCAACACCACAGTTTAATGTTCACAGACTAAAATACGACAAGTGTACCATACCAACATAGGATGACGTCATCGGCTTGTTGGGACAAAGTAACTCTGGCCAATTGTTTATAAAAAGAAAGTTTTCAATAATTGAGCACAACTTATAGTTTCCAGTCGCATATACGATAAAAGCTAGTTGTCCAGTTGAGTAAGGTCCTCCATCTAACTGGTGCAGAAAATGCAATTTTTTCACAAAAGAAGAGACTTGCTCTTTCGTAGACAGCCTTTGGTGTGGTTGCTAAACAAAAATTTGTAAGCACTGCCTCAAAAATGCCCACAGAAGAGCATGAATACTAAGGTATAATAGTTATACGAAGCTATTCATATTCAAGAGACTCTTAAGCATCGTCAATATTATTCTTCCTTAATCTAGTCTTCAAAAATCCAGAAGTCTTAAGCCAAACAATGCATCTGGTTCTTTGAAAAAGTATCTATAATTTCATGCAAATCACAACCAAGAACTTCTAACACAACCCGCATTCGAAAGTTCAAACTCCGAGGATACACAGAAGTAGTCAACAGCTTTAAGATTAAGGTCTACAAATGAAGGCCAATTCATCAAACCATAGCTAGCTGCACATGTAAATAAGTTTAGAAGACATCTTTCTTCTTGAAGAGGGACATAGGTAGGATAGAAAAAGACGAAAAAGTGACGCAACAGCGGTTTAGGGCATTAACGTTACATGATAGGAATGCTACAACGCGTTTCATGACACTGGCCACGATGGAACCCACATTTCTTGCACTTCATTCTTCCTTGGTAATGGTAATCTTAACCAAGACGTCGTTTCGCAACAAATTCAGTACAAAGCAACATACCCGTTAACGTCTGACAAGCATCTCACCGAGTTATGCTTTAGGCTTATCAAGAATGATGGTTCCCATATCGTGAGTTTTAGGCACAAATACTCGAAATTCGGGAAGAGTAATGACCTCGCCTTCATCGCTGTTGCAGTAATGACGGATCTGAAACTTCACACGAGTTAAAGATAAGAACGTGATAGTATGAAATCAGACGTTCAACCATAAGATTTAGAAATCTTATTTGGAAGCGATATTTAGAAACTATCCTACACCTCGTATAGAATATTCTCTATTCCTACCTATACACTGCCAATGTCAACAATCTCCCTATAACAAACACTTAGTTAGAATACCATCATTCTGTTCTACCTCTTCGTCCCATCTAGTCTCGCCAGAGTAAGCAAACAGAAAACTACGCTTGCTTGACGACAGTAAAATATTTATTCTCATGAATTTCTACTGAAGTAGCCGAACATGTGGTAGATCAGCTAATTAAATAGATTCAAGGATGAATGAACTTAGGTCAATGACGCAACTCCACGGCTTAACACGAACGACCGTCTCCGTCCAACTATCCTCAAAGCAGGAAACCTACCAAAGAAGTGAGTTCACATTAAATTCAAAAGTACAAATTCAACACATGACGAGAACAGCGCTCGTCACTGACCAACGCCTTTCAACACAAATATGCTATCGCCTTGTCGCCCAGCTACAAGACCAGGAAAACATAATAAAAAGAAAGCATAAAGCTCTTGGTGCTGATGAAACCCCTGAGGGATGCTTCATGCATTCGACTTCAACAAGCATCGTTAGAGGTAACTGGATGCATATCTGACATATAGAATGACTCGCGGTGGCGCACCGATATTTCGATTCAGTGCTGCTAACCTCCCAGTGGTACCAAACTGCTGACCACAGAGGGATGAAAGGTTTGGTGGGCCATGGGCGTGGGGATCGATTCCGTGTGTGTTGTAAGTAGAGTGGCTCCAACCACTGCGCCAAACGTTCCCAAGAACCGAGTTATCTCGGTATAAATTTGAAAACATCCGTTATTTTCGCAGCATGTGAGTAGAAATCAAATAAGGTAGGAACCTAAGTGGTAGAACTAAATCCTGACCAGCATTTGGTTTTTATTTCATTCCCAATGTCTAAAGTACAGATATATACTCCATATACGTTGCAAAACCTACTCACCAAATACTGAAAACAATAAAGCTGAATAGATGGACGAGTTCTTTTTTTCAAGACAGAGTTCGAAGAAAGGACAAGAGAGAGAAAACAGAAGCCCTCCAAATGGCGTTTAAAAAAATGACAGAAAAGCTGAATTACAGAGCAAAAAGTACAGTAAAAGGAGTGACCATCAGTAGTGCAGGCATGCCACTAAGCACGGCCTTCATAACCATCAGCCAACAGGCATGCTACCGGGTACGGCTCACTGATTGGGGTGTAGACCCTGAAACCTGGGCCTTGACCCTGCAACCTACATCACATGCTTAGGTGTAGCCACGCCCACTAGCACGATCATTTGACTTCTGACGACGCCTGCACATCGCCGGTGCCATTTCATCATTGCCCTCCCGCTTAGCCTTCATCCTTCACAAAGCCATTTGCTTAGGTCGTAATGATGCTAACCAAAATCTTAAGGTCTTGTATTATCAATACATTAGGGTTGTCACTGATCCTCATGTAATCACTACTTGTTGTTAATCTAACAATTTTCTTAAATACTTGCACTGTGAGCACGTAAATCTTAACCCGTACTTTTACATAAACAGCATTTCCTAATTACTCATATCCTCATAAACCTGCTGCATGATGCTATACATTATTGTCAATGCAATTTGTTAGATATGAAAACTCACTGAACCACCCTACAACCCAATAAAAAAATCTCACTTGTAATTTATTGTATATAGTCTAGCAAATTTCTAATATCATTGCGTAATCGTGTAAATATTATGTATAAGGGTTTAATTGCCTAAGTTTGAGCTACTCTGCCCTGAAAAATGTTCAATCTCATTGCTAAAGCATTCTTGAAATCGTTATCACATTCTTGCATTTCGCTATAACTTATTTCATTGTAGAGAAGATAATAAAAATAAACGGCAAAGCTCTCGGCGTTGATCAATCCCTAAGGGATGCGCCATGCATTCGACTTCACTAAATATCGTTGGAGATTGAATGCGTATCTGACCTTTACAGTGACTCGCAGTGGCCCGCCGATGTATCGAACCAGTGCTGCTATCCTCCCACACAATTTTGGTACCAATTTGTGGACCCCGGAGGGATGGAAGGTTTAGTGGGCCATGGGTGCGAAGATCAATTCCACGTGTGTGTCGCAATGGCGCCTTCAACCACTGCGCCACACGCGCCCTCGTAGACAGGATAGGGAGGAGAAATAGGAGTGGAATAAATGTAGGAATAAGACAGAATGAATGGGAGATAAAAGCACATGAACTTATCCATTCTTATTTGAACCAGTGAAAACCGCACTCAATGGAACAGTCCTAGGCTTATCATCGAAATGGTGCATTATTATTCTATAAAACTGGTATTTCGAAACTGTCAACCTCAACAAGAAAAAGAAACTGTGTGTCAGGACCCAACTCTTTAAAGAAAATTGTCTAAAGTACATGATTTAAGGTGACTGTTTGTGGGTTTGTCTTAAACTAAGCCTAAGACTGCTGTCTGGGTTTACAAACGCCTACGTGTATAACATGAAAACTAAGCATTCTTATTCTTCCATTTTATAACCAACTTATTTTTATTCTACTCCGCTTCAGATGAATGAAAGGAAGGGTTAAAAAACAAAAAAAAATAGAACTGGAATTAACGAAGATTTCACGTAAAAGCTAGTTGAATACCTCTACATACGGCTCCGGCTTATTCGACAGACCAGGAATCCAGTCGAAATCGTCACCACATCCATCCAATTGAAACCGTCCATCGTCTGCTGAGAACGTTACACTAAATGTAAAACTTTAATAAACTTAGTTAATCTCTTTCCCACTCCACCAATTGTTTCCCGTCAAATTGGGACTTGATGATATCCCTAAGTGAGCATATGTCATAGCGAGAATTTATACCATTAGCAGTTTCATTAAAGCTGAGGAGTTTGAGCTTCCAATTTTTGATCCGAAATCCCATCTAAGAATAGATCTCGTCACGACAGCAGTCAGTGGGAAACTCCAGGCTCTCTTGTCCACATAAACAGTGAAAAAAAGGCACTACAACAAAAAGTGGTGCTCGAAGGGACGAAAAGGTTTTACAGCGTACGCGAAGTTACCAGATACTTAATGGAAATCCGGAAACGGTTCAAAGGTGATTCTAACCTTTCAACATGTAAAACCAGTAACATCTGTAGTTTTTTTAAACATTTTGTCAGCAATACTAAATTTCCGATGGCGGTCACATCGCCTTTTCACCCAATTTTACTTTACGTCCTGTATACACCGAACTCAGCTCATACGGGATAAAAGACAAAGCTCTTGGCGTCGAATGTTCCCTAAAGGACCAGTCATACATTCGACTTCATCAAAACATCACTAAATGAATGCATATCTGGCCTATGTAATGAGTAACGGTGGCCTACTGAAGTATCAATCGATGCTACTCACCCCATGAGATCGTCCGGATCGATGAGCTTAAGTGGTCCGGGAGCGTCACGATCCCATACTCGAATCTTCAAACACATTTCAGGAGTTTTGTGAATTAAAATTCAAATAAACACGATAGACAACATCTTTTTCGACTGTTCAGCTTATTCTTAACAATCTTTGATTGTATGAATCAACTACCATTAATCCTTCTAAGTCACATAGAAACAGTTTTCGAAAATTTTTGAATACTTCAAAGGTCCAAGCAGGTTATGCCTCATACCTAATCAGCTTATTCGAGATCACAAGTCTGCTACTGAGCGTGAAAATCGAAGTGTCTGTGAAATACTATCGATCAAGCAGGACTAAGAAAAAACAGCTCTTGATAGCGGAACCAACTTCGACGTTCAGATTTTTTGTGGAATCGCGTTCGCACTGGACACGTCCTAGTATCCAAACGCACTCTTTGCCAGCGAACGAAAGTGGAATCAGAAGAATAGAAAACAGAAGAAAAACCATCTGAAACATACTGCTGTAAGATATTATTGATAAAAAACAGTATAAATAGCGTATTTCATAAACAAAAAGTACAGAACTCCCACGTCCGACTTTCTATTAACCTCGGCATTGATCAAGTAATTCTTCGTATTCTTGTTGAGCAAACACGAGGTGTTGTTTTTATTCTTTATTCACGAACAAGCTGACGTTTCGGCGGACTTCGCCTTCTTCAGAGCCTACCCACTATTCTCCCTCCAGAGGCGGTCCAAATACTATAATATCACTCTTCGCTTCCATGTGAACTCTGTGCGGTTGGTCTCCACGCGACATACTCAGTGGAAGCCTCATAGAAAGCGGCTCTGAGGAAGGCGAAATCCGCCGAAACGCCAGCTTGTTCGTGAATAAAGAATAAAAACAACACCTCGTGTTTGCTCAACAAGAATACGAAGAATTACAAAGTACAGAGACCGTGAGATCCACTAAGTAGAGGACTATGTCGGGATGGAAGGCTTGGTGAACCTTGAGCACGGGGATCGATCCCATGTATACTGCAGAGCGCCTCTAACCCTGAGCTACACACACCATCAGAGTCGACGAGAACAGGATCCGAAAAATAGAGAAGATGTTCCAATAATCCGTCAATCGCAGCAGTGTTACAATTCTCATCAGAAGGCAAGCCGGAGTGAATTTTTTCCATCCCCTCAACAGTTTCCGGTTCCCACAACTCATCTTCCTCATGTCCATAGCTGCTGGTCGCTCTTACAAAAAATTCATAAACAGCGGTCACATATGAAAATGTATGGTCCTCTGCATTCAATCGGGAGGAACTGGTCCATTCCAGATTGATTATCACTGAAAACTTCAGCGGTCATGAGGCGTCAGGCTGTTTGACTACTCACCGCAATCATCATCACCTACGTCATCTACTTAGTACTTCGTATTTATCGTCTTTACGTTGATATTCTGATACATCACAGATTCTTTACGACTGGTAGCTCATGGAGATGATTCAAACCTATATAATTCAATTCCTAATCAACAGCTGACTGTTATTCCATTCTGAATCGTAATAGTGATTTAAAGTTATCGTATAGATCTGGCCGATATCTAAGAAAAAAAAGCGCTGATGTATATATGGACACCACAGAGCCTTAGCGAAAGTTCATAGAAATGTAGTTGTATGGGGTTTTTTCCTCTTTTGTAACAGCTGTGAGCGTTTGGAAACCAAAGGATAATGAAGGGATAATACAGGGAAAATCATAAATGATATAAGGCACGTGTAGCGACACTGGTTAAAGGCCCCTGCAATACACATGAGTTCGATCTATCGATGCAGGTCCACCAAGCCTTCCGTTTCTCGAGTTCTGCAACTTAGTACTAGACTTGTCTGAGAGGAGAGCAGCGCTGACTCGAACATCGTTAGGCCACCGCGAGGCATTTTATGGGCCAGATATGCATTCAGTAACCTCCAAACGATGCTTGATGAAGTCGAATGCACTGCGAATCCCTAAGAGATTGACCAACGCCATACGCCTAGTTCTTTTTATTTTATCATAAACGATATGCAGGATATCAAAAGTACAGATACCAGCGAGAAGGAACACAAAAAAATGAATTAAATAGGAAGGTGGGATAACTTGCTGAGGGCGGACATTGGTCAGGATGAGTCACACATGAATCACTGCGTAAATGGTCGAAAATTAAGGGTTGTGAGATGTGTCCGTCACAGAAAATAAGGACTCGTCGTCGTAGTTTATTACAACGCGTAAATCACTTCAAAAATAGTGAATTTATTAAGAATGAAAAGATGAAAGGTAGATCAAAAAAGGAAGTAGGGAGGATACTCATATACGCAATATCTTACAATGATGGGTAACAACACCGCACTGTGGTTTGTAGGGTTCTTATGGTTGTTGAATGTTTTTGTCAGTGATGCCGAACACTACTGACTAAAGAATCTACGGAAAGAAATCGCGCTCGCATGTGAGCCAAGAAATAATGTATTAGCACACCACGCTGACCCAGCAACCCTACTGATAAATTCTAACCACTAGAGTGAACTATTAGTTCGAAGCCTTGCTGACCTATATAGGAGAAATTGTTCTATCGCTCCATGGAAATACAAATGAGAACACAGTGCACTGAAGCCTGATTGGCTCCTCTTCAAAACTGGCATTGAAGGAGCCGAAGATGTAAAGAACAATGTGGGTGTTCCTGTGCTACCCCTTGAATAGCTCGAATGAAGTGAAATGAACTAACAAGACAAAGATCCTTGTGATGCAGGCAGTGGTGATTGGTCTAGCAATGTATTGCCTTACTACTACTTTGAGATATGAATTATTAAAATGTTACAGTTGAGGAAGTACTGGAGTTCGAGTCACTTTTACGTACGGCGTTCCTGTTCCATTCCACATTATGAGAAATGATGGACTGAAAACCTGTTGAATAACCTTCACCTCACCAACAATAAAACCTGCGACCGACGACAAACAATATGAATAATAGGAATTCCAGCAGAATGTACAGACCTGGAATGTACGTAATTTCCGAGGAGGTCATCGTACCGTCTAAGGGCAGGGTCGCCTTCCGTCAGTACATCCCACTTGAGCATCAAAACTACTTGGGTACTTGGATATTTGCACAGCCCGTCCTCACTAGTTGTGCGGGCGACAGCATAATCTCCATCTTTCGGAGTTTTGCTGGTTTAGCTATTGCGTTTTCCTCGAGTCTCGAGGTCAGCCCTAACAAAAGATCTGCCCCAGATCGTCACCACCACAGACAATCGCAGCCCATGTGAATCAGAAGGAGATTTGCACCATGAGATTAGTTTGATACGATAGTGATGGATCTTGGTATTGGTTTAGTCTTAGCTAGGCCAGCTTGGGACGCCCTGCTGAGGGGATGAATCCCTCCGCTGTACATCGATGCCCGACACCCCAGGAACACCACCCAGCCACGATGAGGCGGTAAATGGTTGGAAGGGACTTATTATCTCCTGTGATAAAAACAGGAAGCACGTTCTCAATTATTTCATGCAGTTGAAGTTCCAGTGGACAGCACGGGAAAAAGGGCGGCATAACACCATGGCAAAGCAAAATTAAAAAAGACATTATTATGACGTCTAAAGTCTATGACTTAAAAACCGGTATCAGTTAATCGAGAACATGGAAACGATGTGTACGATAGAATCGAAAGGAGGAACGGCTGGGTACAATCGACTCGAATCACCGCCGCTTTGAAGAATTCGAACCGTCAGCTGAGTAAGAAATTTGTACCAACCTCGTGTAAGCTGAATAATCTAAGAAAATGTATTGACGTACAGAAAGCTACAAGGCGATCTCAGGTGCAAATACGCTGCAAAGCATGCTAAGTTGATTAGAACTATTTTCAATCGCTGTCGGAAAGTTTATTGTTCAGAATGTTTTCGATAGCGACCATACAAAAGTGCAGCAGTTTGAAACAAATTTCAGTAGAGCACAGAACAGTACAGCATAGTAACAGTAAGTACAGTACAGTACGGTACAGTACAGTACAGTACAGTACAGCACAGCATAGCACAGTACATGGAGTACAGTACAGTACAGTACAGTAAAGTACACCAAAAATACAACTTTCAAAACAAAATGCATGAAATGTTGACGGCATGTAATAATCGTAACTTCTAGGCAATGAGTGCCTCTTCTGTGTAGGGTATGCATATTTTAGACTGTTAAATGAATACTAAAATGAAACTGAAATTAAATGACTAAGCCTTCCATTCCTCCGGGGTCGGCAAACTGGTACCAGACTTATGTGGGAGGATAGCAGCACTGGCTCAATACATCGGTAGGCCACCGCGAGTCATTATGAAGGCCAGATATGCATTCAGTCATCTCCAAACGATACTTAATGAAGTCGAATGCATGGCGCATCCCTCAGCGATTGATCAACGCCGACAGCTTTATGCTTTTACACCTTTTAAATGAATATTTTTGAGGATAACACCAGTCTAAACATCGTTAAAAATAAACGGTGTTGAAACACATTTATGACCGCATACTCTCTGAACACCGAGCCACTCTGAAGAAGTCCCCCTCAAAGATTTACCATCTTTTAACAAGGAAACCATGTTCCTAAGTATCCAACTTTAGTGTTCACGCATGACCTCTCCATATCCTCCTGATCAGTAACATTCTCTGTGCTGGTCAAACTCTTCAGTAGCAACATTTCGATGAAATGAACTCGTTCGCATAAGTTTTTTGTAAACCATAAAGTATACAGAACAGCTTTTCAGGGCCCACGACTGGAACAAAATCCGTGCTAGACAGACTGTTGACTCATCACTAAAAGTGAAAGCAAAAGGTCTCCATGCAGTAAGTCACTGAAAAGGAAATTCGTTGGAATCTATGCACTTTGTCTGCGTTAGTTCCTAACCACTCAAGTTGACATTGCACTCAATGCATTTGGACACTATTTGTAAAACAGATGTGGACGAGAACAGCATACGAATTGATGACATCCTGTCTGATCTGAAGAGATCGAGATCTTTTCCAGGAGTACAACGAAGCAATACAATGTCCCCCTTATTTAAGCGTCAAAGGGATGTGACTGCAAATAAATCAGAAACAAACGCAGTTCAAGAACCTGTGGTCCGCTGATTAACATACAGTTTTGAATACTTTATCCCAGCACATTACCGTTTAATAAGCACGAAGAACAGCATGAAAGAAGAATCATACAGAAGCAAAACAGCAGGTGCCACATTTGAACCTCTCTGAGAAGCCACCAACTACCTAATGGGTAAAAACTCCGACCTCACTTTTTTCGATCCAGCGGTCCTCACAGCGCAATCAATGTAAAACAACAAAAAGTCGGGTTGATAGCCCAATCACGTTGAAAACCACACGCGCCACCCACATAGCACCACGACTAAGCGGAACGCGCAGCTCAGATCTCTTAAACCTAACCTACCTTCGAGAATAAAGGGAATCTATGTCAACTGCGAAATATGGAAATGATAGATGGTTTGATTGGAAAATGAAAAGGACAGACAACGGACGAAAAGAACTGTGGAATGGACTGAAAGAGGATGCAAGCATCCCCTGGGGGCGACCACTGGCCGACATCTCTGTGTCTCACGTCGACCAGCTGCATTCGTAGGTGGAAATGAATCACGAATTCACCACCAAAGACTACGACTGCGCAAGAAGCAAACGAATAGAAGCTACGCTGGAGCTCGCAACATTCGAAGTCGCGCCAAATTTATTAGTGAAGTAAAATAAAACATCTAAAAACACTACGACAACAACTCAGTTCAAGAGATGTGTACTGTTATTAAAGCTTTCTGCTGAATCAGCGGCGAAAAAAGATTTACAAACAATGAGGAGATCGATATTGTCCGTCGTCCTCTACGACCGGAATCGGTTGTGATGAGTCAGCTGAACGGGTTCCTAAATAAGAACTCGAACAAATTGATTACCCAAACGGTCGCTTAAGTACATAAATATGTACAGATAGAGCAAGAAAGATCGTTGTCGATGAAAAAAAGTACCAAAATGCTTCTAACATAAGGGAATTCTGGACCATGTGCAAGTCACGCATAATTAGGACGGCAAGCGAAAACTGGCGTGGCCTATACCAAATATATTAGTTATGCATTACCATATCATAGCATGGGGGGACGTGGAGGGCAGGGTTACAGATGCCATGCGATACACATTGGATAAGCCCTTAGTTCGATCCTGAACCCTGGCAAACCAATCCTTCTCTCTCACAGGGATCGGTGAATTGGTAACATAGCTGTCTGGGAAAACAAAAAAACACCGACTTAATACATCGTCAAGCTACCGCAAGTTATGCGTAGACCATATTTGTATTCACCCATTTCTACGATACTTGATGAGGTCGAATACCATAACGTCACCCTCCGGGATTGATCAACGCCTAACGCTTTATCCTTTACCCTGTATTAAAAAAAGTATGTATAACACACTAGATTATAGTATATTAGGAAACTCTTCGAGTATAAATAAAGGGCAGCATTATAGGATGCGAATACATGACCCAATACTGAGTATAGGAATTGTCGGAAACAGGTTAGGAACAACGGGTCAGATTTCAGATGCTGTTTGTTAGCTACACGAGAACATCTATAGAATGATTTGTACTGTCGATTGACCCTGAAGATATTCATGATGCGTGGTTCGTCAATAGGTAGCGGGAGGGTAGAAGTCAGATGGTTACCAAAAAGTTACCATATCCTTGTTCTGTGAGAAAGAGTAGGATTCAAGGAATTCACTCTTATCGTAACGAAAACCGGACTCCATATACACGCAATCATCTTACACACATCGACGTAACTGCACTACTTCACAGCCTTTTGAGATATCCTTAGGTGGCTCTGCGACAAAAACTAGTAATAAGGGGCGCCGTAGATTACACCTGACACAAGAGCAAACGTTGGGCTTCTACTCTATGACCGGACTACATAGGATGGTCCTCCTTCTTTGTGTCAACCTAAATGTGCCTATGACAGCGCCAACTTTTCAGTCAGTGGGATACCTGTACACCGTTAATAGCACACAAATTCCTGCGTTTAACAAATGACATGCGCAAAAAACGTTAACACCAATGATTCAGTTCAGACACATTGTCAACCCCAAAAAGTGGAGCTTTTACCGAAACATACAGTAATTCTGTTTGTTTAGTCGTCGCTTCTACAAAGCCTAAAAAAACTTGGCACCATAAGTGCACCTACTATTTGGGATGTATTGGTGAAGTACCAACACACCTGTAAACGGGAACGCATTTTCAGAAACATGTTAAAAAAAATGTTGCATTCGTAGTATACACAGTTATATTATTAACGAAGTTCCATATATTCAGACAAATGACAAGTAAGCCAAGTACGACAGAAACGTCAGCCATTGAATAAAGACAAGAACATCAATAAGAACATCTACACCAACCTCGCATCGGCAAAAAAAGGGCAGTTCGTGAGAACAAGCATATATATATATATATATATATATATATATATATATATATATATAATATATATATTATATATATATATATATATATATATATATATATATATATATATATATATATATATATATATACTTGATACTTGAACGGCCCGTCCTCACTAGTTGTGCGGACCGCCTCAGCATAATCACCATTTTTCGGAGATTTGCTGGTAAAGCCATTGTGGTTCCATGCAATCCCGAGGACAGCTGGCCAAAGTCTGCCACAGGTCGTCACCACTACAGGCAGGCGCAGCCTTTGTGGATCAGAGAAAAAATTTGCCACCATGCGACTTTGAAATTAGGACGGTGGTGGATCCTGGTACTGGTTTATTCCTAGCTAGGCTTCCTGGTGCAAACGCCGGACTTCTCCTCAGCTTGGCAGAGCCCGTCGGGGTGACGAATCCTCCCGTTGTCCATCGCAGTCCGACACCCAGGAACACCTCCCAGCCACGATGGGGCGGTAAACCGTTGGGATGATATATATATATATATATATATATATATATATATATATATATATATATATATATATATATATATATATATATATATATATATGTATATATATATATATATGTATATATATACATACATACACACATATGTACATATATATATCTGTATACACACATATCGATTTTTTTTGCCGAGGAATATAGAAAGCCGATCTTTTGAGTTATTAAATGACAACTACTTCTTTGACAGTGAAAGACACAAATCTATGGAGGGTTGCAACAGTGACAAATGGAGCCTTACTAACGCTCACTTGGGTTTCTCAACGAACAAAACGGCGTTAGATGATAAGAGCGATAGGTGAAATGCAATGACACCATTAATAAATTCGCTACGAAGCTGGTTTTTCGACCACAGACGGTAATTTCTCGTTCGCTAGAGTACTCGCTAGAGTACTAGAGTACTTAGGGAGTTCAGAACTCTATAGGAATGTAGAAAAGACTTTGTCATATCAGACTAATTATATATACATTTTACACAGCGTCTTTCAAAGCTGAATATACTAAAGATTAAAACTTTCAAGAAATTGATGAGAAAATGTAAGTTTTTAAAAGTTACAACGGAGCAGCGTATTCTGCAAACACGAACAATGTACTTTGTTTTCGTGATCAAAATTTAAGCTTTGAAGTGAAGAAAAAAATAGAGGAAATTTACGCCATGGACCCCAGAGAATCAGAATTTCATCACGGCAAAGAAGAACTTTCACTCTGTAGGTAAAGATTTGTGGAGTCTAAAAAGTTTTACTGCATCTAATAAAATTCACCGTGAGCTAACAGTCGTTGATTTAAGAGAGTTCAAAGCCCAGTAATGGTGAGATATTAGCAAGACTTGGATCCCAGGCAAGATCTACCCTTTCCGGAGATTCACGTGTTACGCAGCTCACTAGTGAAGCTTATGGTGCCCTCAGCAATCATCTAACAACAGAACCGATCTATGGAACACAGATCGGCATCAAACTCAGTTAAGCAGAGGCTCAGGAGAAAATAGTGGGCAGCAGATAAAACGTAAATAATAACAGATTTTATTTTGCACGCTATGACTCCTATAGAGGTCACGTCAATGAGTTAAATGTGATTCTACGAGGTGAAAATTGTGGTAAGTGCGTCAGTCAGTCAGAAACCTGACTAAAAAGTAACTAATAACTAATAGTAACTAATAACTAATGAAGCTTCTGCAATGGATCTCAGGTAGGCAGGTAACAATGACATTTACAGAAATGACGTCATTAGAATGTACGCTTTCTGCATTAAATCAAATAGAATTCTATCACGACGGAATTCAGTTGTTAGAAATCGATGAGGGATGCGGACCTAAGATTTCATCGAAAACAACTACATAATTGGTGTTCGTAGCCAGAAGATCTTTTATATGAACAAGGTTCATAGTTTGTTCTTCCTCAAGTATCGCGAAATTAAACAAGAAGTCAAATGTTGTGGTAATTCCCGGTAATTCCCACGACCGATTTTCTATTGGCTTCGACATTGATTGGACAATTGTTTACATTCTTGTTGAGCAAACACGAGGCACTACTTTATTTTTTTATTTACGAGCGAGCTGAGGTTTCGGCTGATTTCGCCTTCTTCAGAGCCTAGAAAGGTCAAGTTGACCGCAATACACCCAGCCAAACATCTCACCCAACACCAAACACCCAACATCCATAGGCGTTTAGCTGGGTAGGTTGCGGTCAACTTGACCTTTTTCAGGCACTGTAGAAGGCGAAATCAGTTGAAACCTCAGCTCGCTCGTAAATAAATAAATAAAACAACATTTCGTGTTTGCTCAACAACAATACAAAGAAGAAGTCAAATCGTTTAAAGTTCGCATTTTTAACAACTGCGCGTGAGTCAAATCCATCTAGTCACGACTTCATCGTCTCATCTCAAAGTAATGTTGTTTCCAATGCAAAGTGGTTGGCAGGACTGATTTTTATGGACTGGCCATAAAGTTGCATTGACTCTGCGTTCTTATGTAAAAAAAAACAGCCTTCTCAAATGCAATGGACCTCGTCTATAGCATCTAAGAACTCAAGTTCACAACAGATTTTTACGACATTACGTCAATAGTTTTAAGATTCCCCAAATTGACATCTTCATTAGAAAAACCCAGACCACTCTACAGTACATAAGGAACTGAATCCATAAAACGGTGACCGTTTAAAGAAGCTGATGTCTAAGCAATAGATAACCATGGTTCTTAAGCTTAGCCGTGGTTATGAAAGTACTCCGTCGAGGAAATTAAGAATCAATCTGACGGTCTAAGGGCTATAAAGAAGGAAAGATTCGTCGAAACGTTAGACAGTGTCCAAGAAATACTGTGTTAACAATCTCGTCTGTCTTTCAAGGAAGCGTAACTGATTCATCAATGCCGGGGTTAGAGGAAAGTGGGTCATGGAAATTCACAAAGATATCGATTCAATAGAAAAGAAGGTAATGAACGTAATTCTGGTGAAGCAAGCAGTTACAAGCTTCTAAACAAAGATCATTTAAAACATGAATAATAAAATATCGGCGCAGAACTATCCTTCTAAGGCTGTATCATCATAAACGTATCTACGCGGTTTAGCAAACCAACACCGGCTGGTACTGGCGTGAGTGACAGACCACCCAAATTCTCTACTGTTTATTTTCTCCACGGGATTTCTTTTACTAGACTTTTTGTATTCAATCAATAGCTTACCAAACTTAGTGTACCTGCCGTAGATCGAGAAAAAGCTAGAATCTATGCATAATTATATTCAAAAAACTTTTTTTCCGAGCGACTTCATTCGTCTCATTTGAGTTTCAGTCTCGCAGCAGACACAAACCTTTCTGCTACATCTACCCACTGAAGTTCGAAACCCATGGGCACGCTATCGCCTTTAGGGGGTTAGAAAATAACGAAGGGAACTTGTATAAATGTGCTTTACGATATGGAGGAAGGTTAGACTTCCACACAACTACAAACGTTGTACTCAAAAGTGAGTAAATGTTACAAACTACGGTTTCATAACCAACATGTTTCACACTCTGAATTTACAACCGCTATAACTCTGTATTCTTGACACTTTAGAATAATCATACAGAACTTTGGGACCTATAACTTCCACAATTAACCTTTGCTGTTGTGATTTCTTGAAGCAATCTAAACAAAAATATTTGTTGGATTGGCTGCCCCTATGCTTCACCTACTGGGAGGCGTGTAACGTAATGGTTAGAGGAGCTCCACAGTGCTAGATTAGATCGATCCTCTCGCCTCGCGCTCGCCAAGCCGTCCATGCTTCCGGGGTCCACAAATTGGTGCCATACTTGTCTGGGAGGATAGCAGCATTGACACGGTACATCGGTGGACTATCGCGAGTCATTGTATAGACCAGTTCTGCATTTAATCACCTCTAACGATGCTTGATGAAGTCAAATGCATGGCGCATCCCTCAAGGACTGATCAATGCCGAGAGCCTTATCCTTTTTTATTCCTTTATGCTTCAACTGCTTGTGTGTACTACAACTGATTTCAAGTCACAACGACCTTTACAGTTTTTCGTAAAGAACAATGTAACGTGTCTATTTCACTGACTGTTGACCACGATCTTCCAGATCACGGCCGTATGAGATTGTACACACGTAGAAAACCTTACAGGACAAATAAGTGGCACAGATCGATGTGCCCTGTAATCTTTTCAGGAGTGGTCAGTTATCGTTACTCACCCTTATCGTATCCACCTAAGTTAATCTCCCTTCAAAAGTTAACAAACAGCATCCTTAAATAGAAGTATGCTGGTCCTACGTATCCAAATAAGAGGAGATCCCCGGAAAGGACAATAGCGCGTTCGTTCCCCACCGCAGCCACCTGCGGTCGCGGGGTTTTGCAAATATCTCAGCATTATAGAAGTTATATTTCGCAACATATCCTGTCATTAAAAAGAATGGGCAGTGAATTTAAAAAAATGTTAAGAGGAGATCGTCTACTCCAAACTGATTATCATTAAAAAGTCCAGTAGTCATGAGACATGAGATCGTCTGTCTACTCACTACAGTAACCATTAATTACCTATGACATTTAGCCAACACCTCATCATCATCTTCCTCTTTATCCTCCGATATACTTCAGCTTCTTTGTCGACAGAGAGCACAAAAGATTCTATTAATCCACTCTCCACGAGCACTCAGTCGTAAACGAAAATATTAGTTGCATTGGCTGAATTGGTCTTCCATTAAAATGTCTGAAGTCTATACAATATGATTCCTGACCAATTATTGATTGTTGCTTTATTTGTAACGATTACGGTGATTCAAAGCCATCGTATGAAGTCAACGAATAATGGAAAACATTAAAAGGATAAAGGATAAAAGATAAAGCTCTCGGCGTTGATTAATCCCTTAGGGATATGCCATGCATTCGACTTCACTAAGCATTGTTGGAGGTGATTGAATGCATATCTGGCCTTTACAATGACTCGCGATGGCCTATTGATGTATCGAGCCAGTGCTGTTATCTTCCCAGACAAGTCTGGTACCAATTTGCCGATCCCGAAGAGATGGAAGGCTCAGTGGGCAAGGGACGCGAGAATCGATCCCATGTGTATTACAGAGCGCTTCCGACCTCTGCGCCACACGCGCCCTTGGGAAAACATTAAAATATACGGAAATATACGTTTCATATCTTACAAAACTACTACTTCATGGGCTGATAGCAATGTGCTTGCCTGAAGAGAGACTTTATACTCGGCCACAAACAGCTGGATATGGTTCAAAAGCATGGAAAGGTGCATGAAAGAATGCGAGGGATCTACGAAGCGTACGTCTGGCATTGACCAATCTTTGAGGGATGCCGCCAAGTATTAGATTTTATCAAGCATCGTAAAGGTAACTGAACGCATATATGGTCTACACAACGATTTGCGGTCGCCTACCGATGTTTCAAAAAGTGGGATCTAATCGGCGACCGATCCTTTGCACATAGTTGAAGGCATCTCTAACTACTGCTCAACTTGGGCTATCGCAAAGGAAGCACAGACCATGAAAATCTCAAAAATGAGCACAGAATTTCATGGAAAAACCAAACTATAGAGCGAAAGTTATCACTAAAAGACGGATTATCCGTTGAAGGGTGAGTGGTATGAGTCACAAATGATTCACAGCGTCTACGACCAACAATTACGAGGGGTTCTATGCGTCACCTACAGAAATTCGCGTGTCAGCGCCAGTGGGTTAATCAAACTCTACAGCGCACCAGCACTTATCTGAACACTCAGCTCAGAAGCTATGTGCATACAACCGCAAGGGTTACATAAACCCTCGACCATTTTCGCTTTTCTGACCACATAGTCCTATTGTCCCGTAAATTAGACATCATTCACGTGTCTGATTTTTACGGTAATCTTACCCAATGTTCATTTACAGGAAGACTGACTCTTATCCTCCAACTAAAGCTCAACAGAAGGACCACATATGAACGTTCTAGCTGTGTATCCTACTCGGAAAGTTCCTTTGGTCAATGTTTTGACCTCAAGAACGCTACAATAATCGAAAGAAGAAGCATAGACAAACCCAGTAAACCAGTATTTGCACATATAACATTACTAGTACGCATGAAAACTAAGGAAACTGAATGATCCAGATCCACAAAAAGTCCTCTGAATAAGAAGTAAATAAAGCGAGTAGTACTCGAACAACAATTTAGCACCTGTCAGAACTTTGTTTAGATTTGTTAGGAAGGTAGAAGCGTGACGATACAAACAAGGCGTTTCTGCGGCACTGCATGGAAACCAGTTGCTTTCTTAAAGCTTTCTATTGCAGTCCAGACGAAGAATCGATAACACTTGGTGTTACACAAGTATACTTTCGTAGCAGTGCCTTCCAAATAATAATTTTTCCAGTGGAAGAGGAAACGCCTATGAGCGACATAGAGTCCTGAACGAAATATAGTCGATACAGGACAAGTTATTGTTGATAAACGACTGCACTACCCAAAGATCATTCCATCGTATCCGCTGTGAGGATCTGCGTTGTTGGTGAATAGACGACGATGATCGCCTCCGTCGTATGCAGTAAGTTAGGAACAATGACAATGCACTTGTTACTAAATGGACCTTCTTCTGTATTGAAATTTCTGACTTCACCTAGTTTAAGGTTTCATCAAATACATTATACATCCGAACTTCGGTCAATTTTTGTGAAAAGACTGAAGCAATCAAAACCACCAGCGCATTCTATAACTTACAGCTGGAAAACCAATCATAGTACAAGCCCTATTCCTATAAATATTCTACAGCTCTATAGAATCGGTGTAAATACATAGGAACAAACTGGAAGTACAGTAAATGTCTTCCACTTTGGACTCAGCATTCAGGCTGCCCCTTTCCACTACTGTCAAGCTTACTTTATCACCACGACCTAACAGGCAATTATTCGAATTTGAGACGGAACGTACCGAGATATTACGTAGTAGACAAATAAAATACATAAAAAAAATAACTCTTACATGAGCGGCAATGGTGATGCCAACTACAAAAAAACCGGATATAAGGTCAACAGAACTTAAACCAATGTCCCCTAAGTTAGAGAAAACCAATATAAAAATAAATAAAATAAGAACCAATTTACAAAACCAACTAGCTAATATAACAAAGTAGTACAGCCAACGTATAAGTAACCAGACTATCATTACGTTAAAATCCAAATTTATCCGCTTAAGAACAAAATACAATAAACGTTAGTGTTACGAACAACACACTATCTTTCGTTTGCACAAAAAAATCAGTGCACAAGGGTAGGAGTGAAACCGCATGTGTTACTTACTCAGTATAATAATCTGGTGCGATCACAGTATCGAACAATTGAAAATAAGACATCTATAAACAACCTTACAATAACACCAACAAAGTAACCTCTCAGCAAACAAGACCATGAAGTAGACTGAACTTTCGACTTCAGGCAATAGCGCTCGCCAGCAGCTCTGACACATCTGACTGCTCGCATCTGAAACTCACTACTAAGGGCAAAAACAGAATTACTTTTATATTCGAGTAAGTAGCCACAACAGAGTGCTGAAACAACAAAGCAGGCATTGTAATGTTAAGTATGAGGTGCTCAGGAAATTCCGCCTGAAATCAAAATTCTTCGTAGTTTGAAAGCAATGATACTTTCGTGTACTACAGATAAACGATTGAGCTACAAATCAAATAGTGATAGAAAACAACAATTCCCCTGAAGATTTCAATTTAGCGCGATTAAGAAAAGTAGAGCGAAAACCTTCCCCAAAAAATTCAGCGGTTAAAGAGCGTTTACGTATAGCATGAATTTGGCAGAAAAGGACTTGTGAAAGAATTCTAACTTCTCCCAATATTTAAAAAAGAAACTATGCTTCATAGGAAAGGAAAATATGGACACACTAAACATAAACAAGCATGGAAAAAACTGTGCCCAAGTAAGGAATGGCAGTGATAAAAAACGCAAAATTAAACAAAACTCTCACCGTATTTGAATGTTCATATTAACCGATCGATCCACAGGATCAATTGCAACGTTCAGTCGAGCAAGCACCTTAACGGAAACAAAATTAGCTTCAGTACTACTGATTCATTCGCGTTCACAAAAAGTTCCTTTGTAACTGCTGATAACTTGTCAAGATTAAAAAAATTTGAAGGCTTGACGACTTAACATATTTACAAGTATAAAACATCTTGGCTTATTGCACTAAGAGTATATATATATATATATATATATATATATATATATATATATATATATATATATATATATATATATATATATATATTTCTAAAATGCCAACGTTGTTCATTCCCAAAATGAGATGAAAAAAATGTCAGTACGATAAACAATTGAAAACGTTTAATGCAAATGTGGCAACCGCTTAATTAACGTTGCACTCATAGACACTTACTTGGATACTTCACTATTGACCTGCGTTCACTGGTTGCGAGGGCCCCAGCACAATTTCTACTTTTTCAGAGTTTTACTGGTTTAGCCATTGTGGTCTTTTGGAGTCCTGAGGTCAGCGAGGGCCAAAGTCTCCTCCAGATCGTCACCCCCACAGGCAGTCGTCACGGTTGCGGATCACACGGAGATTTGCCACCATGCGACTAGTTTGATACCAGGAGTGTGGTGATTCTTGGAATTGGTTTATTCTTTGCTGGTCTTCCTGACAGAAACGCCGGACTTTTTCTCACCTTGGAGACCCTGCCGGATGAATGAATCCCCCCGCTGTACATCGCAGCCGGATACCCAAGGACACTTCCCCGCCATGATCTGGCGGTAGACCGTTGGGAGGCTTCACTGCGAGAAAAAGAAAAAGTTAGAAAACCTTTCTTAAACATGGAAAAAGAATAATTTAAGCGATAATAAAAAACCTGGATGTGACGATAGGTCGTACAAAATAAGAAAAAAAATGTTGAAAAGTTAAATTATCCTCAATCACACCAGAGACTACCTCATATGGTTGTGTCGAGAGGACACAATTAAGGTAGATAACATTTCCGCCGAATCACAAGAATAAACAAACAAGAAAAAAAAAAGGAACAGAACAAAGAATAATGAAGGACACTAGGCTCATGGAAAAGGTTCGAAAGATGGAAAAAAAACCTCAAATCCACCACGGAAAACCCCCGCAAGCATGGTAGAATGTTGGGTTTTCCCCTCTGGAATACGATCACTACGTTCACATGGCACCATTCCAAGAAGTTCCGATACCTAAACAATATTTGTCATGAATAAAAATAAAGCTATGAAAATTTTTACCTATCCCAGTCAAATCACTGGGGCTTCTCTGTATGTTCATACACCAGTAATATTATTATATTTCCATAGCTCTCCTTTCTTTATTGACCAACATCAGTTTACCCACCTTTTTAACAGCTTCTGCTAAAGTGCCAACAGTTGTCAAATGGAAGGTCTCGTCAACAGTTGCTGCATTCGATAAGGCTTCCCATGATGACATAAAATTTTGCTTCGAAATCGGTGCTACTAAATCACTCACGGACAATTCTAATTCCTCCAGCTGAAATAAGCGAGCTTAAAACACTTAGCAGTAAAGAAGATCGCTGACAAGAGATTTTGAAAGAACACATTTTGGAAAGCAAAACCTCACCACATAACTGTCTTCATATGTATCGTCCGATTCTGCCTCTCCAGTGACTGGATCCACATCCTTCACGTTGAACTTCAAAGTTGCAGCGAATGTGCCCGTAACAGAGCCTTGAAATATGCTACTCAGATAAATAATAAGGTAATTTCATAGCTATTAGACTTAATATAGAAATTTATACACTCAGATTGCGCGTTTAAGCAAGACATTCGGACAACTAAACTTCTTCAAACCATTTTATTGTCAACAAACTGGCACAGCAGCG
This sequence comes from Angiostrongylus vasorum, assembly GCA_018806985.1. Taxonomy (NCBI): domain Eukaryota; kingdom Metazoa; phylum Nematoda; class Chromadorea; order Rhabditida; family Metastrongylidae; genus Angiostrongylus; species Angiostrongylus vasorum. The sequence continues at coordinate 2,240,960 of JADANN010000033.1, read as the reverse complement.
TTCATGAGACTCGCATGCAAATTTTGCGGTGCTTTCAGTAGTTCTTTTTTTCACCTGATCGACAAGCTGAATGCTAGTCAAGCGTGGTTTCTCCTAGAATCCCCGTTTAGCCGTACTAGATAGGCTCCAGGTCTTCGCTACAGGCCTAGTCGACCTTTGTGTGGCCGGAGTGAGGTTTGCTACCGTGCCACAACTAATCTTCACCACGACAGCGATTCCTGCGGTGATAACACTATCTACGATTAGTTGACAGATCGACGGAGGACGGTTTAGAAAGCCAAATGGCAGAGCATTAAGTACTTTTCGTAGTTTTCCGACATCTGCCTAATAATTGTTAGTGATAACGCGTTTAAAACTAAAGACCACGAAGGAAATTAGGAACATCTGAACCTATATGAACTTATCCACAAAAGTGGTTGGTTCCTTTTAAGATTTTCAGACCAGAATTTATAATACCGGCACAGCCGTAGTAGGTTTGCTAAATCCATCAAAAGATGGCAAGATAATCTTTTATGATGAAAATAACAGTCTGACTACCGAACTGAGATACTTTTGTCAAACATTAATAAAATGTGTCAGTTCTCACTTGTTTTTTACTAGCCTCACTAACCTGATTCTGGGAATTCTAGAAGCACATAGGTGGACTTGGTTTCGTTGTATGGCAAACTATCGATGGGAACCGTATCCACAATTGCCCAATCACCATCTACATCATCCAGCTGGACTACAACGTTTTCGAGCAGCTGATCATTGAGCGTATTTTTGCAATCGAACTAAATCGGAACCTTCTTTATAAGCTACTTCAGAGCAAGTTAACGACAAATTATAACGGAGAGAAAACTTAAATTTTCATGACATAAACGGCTATGGAAAGTCACTTAGAAATATGCTTAGAATTAAATACATTAAATCAGTAAAGTCAAATTGCGTCTATCAGTAAAGCATGTTGACCACTCTTAAAAGATTAAAGTGAATGTATCTCAATAATATATCAAACCCCTAGACTTAATTTCTGTTAACCTCGGCGTTGATCAATAATTCACTGTTTTCTTGAACAGAAGACAAAAAGGTTGCTATTACATTAGACTGTTCATTTACAATAGCTAACGTTTCGGCGGTTCTGTCTTCTTCACAGTTTGGAAAGGCCAAAGTGACACACAATCTACTCAACCAAACACTTTCATAACCCAGTCAGAGTCAGAAGAACAAAAAAGAGCAGAAGAAGGAAATTCTGAAGTCGTGTGAGGCATACAGCCATTTCCAGTGCAGGTTTAAGGGAAGAACAAAGCACCTAAACGACAACTCTAACGAAATTAAGGTCCCGTTCAATCCGCCCTTCATTTCCAACGAAATGAGCAGAGCTGCAAAACGTTTCCTAAGAACGGCCAGTTAAGAGAAATCGGATACAGCGATTAAAATACCAGCGAACACTTTAAGACATCAGTTAGCTCGTAATCGCTCCCGTGGTTGTTCATGTGAGACGTACAAATGCAAAATTTGCCCCAACGGAATAGACGGTGATTGCATTAGTTCGGGTACGGTATACCAGTTCTCTTGTAAAACGTATAGGGCCGAATACGTTGACGAAACAAGTGGACCACTTGGCGTCAACATAAAACAGCACCTAGTTAGGAAGCTTAAAGTCGAACAAAACACTCCACAAGCCTCGCAAGAGACGCAAAGATATAACAGAGAAGATTTTGAAGCAAAAAGCCACTCCTACCACGGAGGTACCTCAGACGTCTGCTCACAAAACTCCTAAAGCATTTCAGACAAACTCAAAAAAATCCAGAAATGAAGGGCAGGGAGGAGTGTTTTTTGTGGTCACAGTGGTCATAGATGACCTCGCTCCATGAGCTCAGCTAAGCACATTCCTCGCCCGTGTAAGACTCTATGCAGTTGCGGCTGATCACCATCAAATAACTGGAAGAGTTACAAAGAACAAAACTGTGAGTATTTAAAAGAAGCTGCTCACCGTGCGACCAGAAAATATGTGTTAATTATTACCTGCTGAGCTCATAAAAGTGTGAACATCATGAATAAATTGACCGAGTGCCAATTTGATCTTTCCAAGTTCTAAAGAATGCAGAACCGTCGTAACGTCAGCTATTGTGAATAAATAATATAATGACAACCTCGTGACTGCTCATCAAGAAAAAAACACTGAATCACACTAATTTTTAAAAATACCCAGCAACAACGTCAAATTTTGATACTTTGCTAATGAGAATCTTTGAAGATTCTCTCTTAAATTTATGAATTATGCAGCACTATTCAGGTAGCAAGCATGCTAAAAAAAATGATGCTGCAAACTCTGAATAACACTTTCGACGACATTTCTAAAATGTTCATAAATATCAACTAAGTTAGATAACTTGATATACTTAACCTGAACAACAACGTGGTTCATGAAGACATGCTTGATGGCATGAACGGTATACTCTGTCACGTCATCGGTAAGCGCGATACGAGCTGATGAATGGAATAACGGTCCCAGGTCGGCAAACTTTGGAATTTGAGATAGTTGTTCTAAACAAAATAAAAAATAGCTGAACCACTGCTCTGCTTGATAAACAAGAGAGATCCAGTGCTAACGTATAACCCTTTATGTTATTCATTCATTGTATATAAAACCTTCACTTCCAAATATTTAAAATTTGCAATTAATCACAAATATGTTTTAAAAAAGTCACAAGGAAACGAAACCTATGAAATCTGTTGGGATCTCTTAAAGTTTTTCGTCTTACTGTACCATTTAGATTAAGAAACATCTCCACTAGGAGTTGATGAACAGGAACAGCCCTATGCGACCCCAAGTTGACCAGTAATTCACGGTAGGATCCAAGAAAACTGATGAAGAAATATGGGAAACAGAAAAGTGCCACCAAAATGCAACTACGAACGATCCGCACACATGCATTCTCTTGTTTCGCGCAAAGGACGGCCAGTTGAGCACAACATTCCGTACAAAGAGGACGGGACGAAAGGATGGGGAAAATATACTTGTTTGAAAACTTAGCGATGTTCCGTTAGGGGAACTGAAAGCAGCGTCAAGTCATCAGTATTAAACGACTCCATCAAAATGTAGAAGAGGCGAGATGGGAACAGCCACTAACAAAATTCTTCACCATGGAAGATGATGTTAGGATACAGCACGAATGAGAGAGGATCTCACCGATAGAAGAACGGACAACAACTTTTATAAACAACAAACTGGCTCAAAGACAACTTCACTATCCAATTAAAAACCATTAAAATTTTTGCACTTTTCCCAACAAAATGGAGGTTTGCTTATTCCGATAGAATTTCAAAGAGAATTCCTGAAGCGACCAATTGTAGAAGGCATTTTCAGCAACGGTAGGAAGTGATTTCCGAAAAGTTTGAAAAAATGAGGCATTTATACTTGGGTGAGGAAGGGTTTCGTAGCTCAACTCGTTCAACTTCTACAGTGTTAGTTTTATATTCGTGGCACAGCGTTGTTGTGTAGGAAAATTGGACTTTTCATTCAGCCAATTATCGACACGTGCGCTGCGAATTTTGTAGGGGTTTCATTAATTTCGTGACAGGGGATTTCCTCGCTTCAAATGTTTTGCCAATATTCAGTACAATTTTGTCAAATAATTTCATAAGCTGAAAACGCAAAAACCATCATAACATGTTTGGAAGCAAATTCGGCTTTGGATGATGTTTAGGGGGAATCGTAACATTCCAGTTTTATTACAAAATGTCGCTTATTGACGAACAGAAAGCAGACCTTTATTGTGAAAACAACCTTGCTGCTCTTCATTCAGTGCATGTAGCAGAAATGTATCCAACACTTTAACTATCCTAATACTTTCTAAATAACGGGTTGTTGTTTTGCGAATTTTCCTATGGTCACCCAAGAAGTTTTCGAGACGGAAGTTTCGATTCTAGAATTCAGAAGACTGTCACAAACTGCTGATAACGGACACGACGTTCTTTATTACCAACACTCATATCCGTAACAGAAAACCATTTGAACCATCTGCGTACTGCGCGTTCGGAAGATCTTCGCTGACCCAATTTCTGCTGGTATTTCAGTTGCTTCAATTGCGACAAGTCCAAGTCCGGACTCAAGAAGAAAAATGAGTGAACTTTCTTGCTCTGCAAGCATCATTTCAATCAGCCTGGAAAATGTTCATTGTTCTCGATGCGAAAACGAAGACTCCATCGCAAAAGCGAACGACTGTGGACAACAGGCTCGGATCCACGCAGCTCTGAAGAAAATGAAGGCGCCGAAACGTTAGCCAAATAAAGCTGTTTACCAGCTTTGTGTTCGCCTACTCGTCTTGGATAAATATTATTGAACTTCTAAAGTCCATGACGAACAAATTCCCAATCAGTTTTGCAAAAAGTCTAATATCAGTGCAATAGCTCTGGTTTATAAATGTCCGGAAGTCCAACCAACGAGGTTATGAAGACGTGTACATTGCAACACTGCCTACATACATAAATAGCCGGCGCTCAAACGATTTGCGTGTTTCTTCTTCGATTCATTCCGTTTGCCTTAAAACTGTCATCCATAGTCGTTCAGTGTGTACGATTTCGGCTGTGGCATAAGATTCCCCCTTTTCCTGACTAGTATCGCTTGTTATCAATCCGTCCTATGAACAAGATAGCAGTTTTGGGAGTAGGGCCTTCCTGGATCCTCGCCAAAGGTATGTGCCAGCCCTTGTTAATCCGTGACAGTTTGTTGCCGCCAGGATTCTTTCTGGGTGAGACTAATCTTGTGACCCTCCGACTCGTCAATGACCAGTGGAGGACGAAATAGGAATATACAGCTGAACTGATATGATCATTTAGTGATAGAGGCTTGACCATCTACCTCGGCAAACTAGAACAAATTGATTCCAAGCGACGTTACTACATTCGCAATAAACGTTCACGGTTTGGCTAAAGCTACGGTTTAAGATATTACATCAAGACTACGTTGATAAGGGTACATGTCGAAGTGATCTGTTAGCCTCCGAAAAAAATTCACCCAAATGACGGTCATAATTAAAGAAACACTCCATTAACAACGATGAGTGGGAGCAAATAAAAAGAAAAAAACCAAGTTTCTGCAGAAGCCTTTCGACTGCAATACACAATCCAATTTAATTACACTGTAATTAAAACCATTGGTTTCGGAAACGTTGAAACTAAGCCGTTGGATTGGAGTCATCAACCGGTGAAATACTATGGTACCTGCGTACGGTTCCTTCTTAATCTGTGTCGGTTTTTCTACCGTCATCACATCAGGAAGTATAGGTGCACGTTTCTCTGATGTGGACAACGGTTGACTCGTTACTGGTACCACTTGCAAATTAAAAGGAGCATTGAAGGAGTCTCCACGCACGTATTCAAATAAGCAACGCTCCAAGCTTGATGGCATCACCTGCAGGCCATCTAGAACAAAGGTGTTTATAACGGATGCAGTAGCTTCGGTAAGCAAGGTGAGGTAGAAGGTGGCTCGGTCGCGAACCTAAGATATAAGTAGAGAAAATGTCTGAAAACCTTCAAATTTTTTGTACAAATAGATTTTTTTCTTCAAAATCGAAATAATAACAAAGTCACGATGTCTAATACACAAGTTTCGAATAAGATCTACATATAAAAAAGGATGTTGCACTGATAAATCACACGAAATTCAGAAAAGACATCACAAGTCTTAAACGTCATATATGACCAACCTCATCATCGCTATCAAGAAGGCATCTCTTTAGCAGTACTTGAATAGACGGACTTAGTTCGGCACATTGTGCACCAAACTTGGCTAGGGCTGTCACAGCGGCTGCACGAACCTGCAAGGGAACAAACACATTCCTATCTCGTTCCAGAAATGACTGGACAAGTGATAAAACCACACACCTTAGTGCTCTCCAGAATGACGCGATTGTAAATGAATCGAATGTAACTCGACGGATTTGGTGTTTTTGGAGCTTCCCTGCCCAACAGATGAAGCACTCGCGTAGCCAAGCTATCGTGTTCGCAGTCTTCAATGAACTCACACAAGTGAGCAAGACCTGCAAGATGCATGAAACAAGTTACCTGCAAACAACAATTTCGGATGTCAGAAAAAAAACAGACTTTGCAGCCATATCGAGGCTGAAGGTTACGTTATTGTTGTTTCTTACACAACTGAGGAAAACAAGTAACTCTATCGCTGCGAGTAATCATTCCGGAGATTACTTATTTCCTTCGTACTTTTTTCCTAGGGCAGATATAAGGTAGAATTTGGTCGCTTTTAGTTCGTTTAGAGCCTATTTCAACGTTGTTCCTTTAGTGGAGCAGTTATATCGAGAAGATTATGAGGATACAAGGATAACACCGGTTTTGCCAGCTTTTTCTTTTTCGGTGAAAATTTATGCCTTTAGGTTGTTGTTGTTGTCGGAAGCGAGTCTAAACAAATTATTTCGTATATTCTGGTACAAGCTTCTTTTAAAATTAAAATGCTGTTAAATTAGATGAGTGAAATAGAAATGAAGGCGAGCGAGATTTGAGTAATTCTGCTGCGCGACCTAAAACTTGGAACAAAAGCCGAGGAAATGGTTTGTTATATAACCCCCCCCATTTAATCACTAAACTGCTAACGAATTAACGAATAAATGACTTAAAGAGGGCCGCCGACGAACCACTAGCACCAATACTTGACGTTATTTCTAGCAGATAAACCCATAACAATTCGACAGCATGTGGCTGAACAAGACGTAGGTAAAAAAAACAATTTCGGAACACCTCAGCCAACAAGTGGAAACTCGAGAAATGGATGCTGCATGAGTTTAATGGCAGCAATGAGATCTTCACGATGAAATTTGTTCTGTGATTCTTTTACGTCGCAAAAATGATCCACTCCTTGGTCACATGTAAGAGAGAAAAAGGAAAGATTATGCACGATAACCGACATCTTGTTCTTTTCCATCCAATGGTTGGATAAAAATAAAACACCGAAACAGTTCACGAACCAAAACTTCTACGTCATTAACGTCATTGCGGCAATTTGGTGTCCTGCATGTAGAATGACTCATTATTCGTTACACAACTTCTTCAATGGTGAAAGGAACTACTGCAAAAATATTATTAGGAGAACCACGAAATACCTCGACAACAAGAAGTTCTGCCCATGACAGCTATTAATCAATCACAATTAACCAATTCCAAAGACAGATGTTCAGTTACACTTGGGAATTATCAAATTAACATATCCTCTGAAACTGTTTCAGATGAGTTAACAATGAGTTATAACCACGTCATAGTTCTAAATGCTTGGCGTTTCTGGCGACATAACCATCTAAACAGCCTGGCGAGAAATATGTTGCCATATAGTCTTAATCAGTGAAGCAGATTGCTTCGGAGCGTGGATACGACATGGTGTTCCTGAGTCTGGAGCGGTGAAACAGCTCTAGACTCATCATTTTTATTCATTTGTATTATTCAACATCGCACACTGTGCAGATCCCAGCACGCACACTTCATTCCGTCTGCTCACTCTTATCTTCGTTCTCCCCATGAATGTCGTTCAATGCTGAGAGAAATGGCATTCCTTGTAATCCTGGGATATAACTGTTAGGCCATTTCCAATGATACGGGAGAAGCGTACCAGCTTTTCTGGATCGGAGAAAACTTACACGAAAAAACCCTGAAGAAGGAGGCTGGCATGGGAGGGTCACAACCAACGGCCTTGTGAGTACTGCTGAACAGCATCTACCACTGCGCTTCCCACGACCTATCCCACTGATATAAAAAATGTAGTCAACGATTAATACAAGGCAATTGAAAAGGTCGATAACACCGAGAGTGAATGATAGACGGGTATTCCTAACAAACACAAAGGACTTAAATGTTTGAAAAAGTGTGGGAAAAATCAAAAAACAATAGAGTACACACATAAAATGAACAAGTAACTGGAGAGATATAAAAGGCCTGGATTACGAAAAACACAAAAAAAGTCCTAGTTATTTACAAACTAAGGAGCGAGGATGGTGTAGCAGTAGAAGTGCGTTCCAATATGCGCAAGGCTCTGGTTCGACCAGCCCTGTCTCACGAGGATTTCCACACTTTCGCGTCTAGAGAATGGTGCCAACCTTAGTCCACTAAGACTGGCGGGTGTCCATGGTGAAGATTTTAGAACACCCTAGCAAGGTTAACCTAAGATTTCAGGGAAAACTAACTTTACAAGCTTTCAACAACATTCATCAAGAAGACTAAAATCCTCAATTAACAGCCAAATCAACACGCAACTTCGAAGACTTTTCTGGATGATGGATGATGATGAGCGCGAGTACATTGGGCGGACGTGTTCGTAAACAAAGTTAATCAGCTGTGCCCACAGCTGCAGTTGTTTTCCAGATCACGGTACGAGACTCGCAAGCGATACCATGCTCGAACAAGACCACCACCATGGACTACGATTGCGAGAGAAAGGAACGAATGGCATATGTGCTGGGGTCCGCACAGCTCGTGAAGACGGACCGTCCAAGTATCCAAGTAAGTAAGATGAGTGCGAGTAGACGAACAGAATCAACGGATTCCCAAGAAAGGCACCATATGTGGTGCCATGCCATGTAAAAATTAAAAAAAAAAACAGAAAAAGAGGACTGCAAAATGGCGCGTCCAGTGATGCATGATTTGAACTTCGCTCATAAAAAATTTAGGCGCAATCTCATCCCGCATTTTCGGAATTGGGAGTGATCATAAATATGTTGAAGATGATGGCGTTTTCACTCTGAATTTTCCGAAAATCTAACAATTAGATGAATAAAATAAGAGTACTATTTCACAAAAGTTGTATTTATCCTTTAGGTCCTACGGGGAAAATCCTACAAGGTTCTGAAGTATCAAAAATAGAAGATCTTGCTTCCAAACAACCACTGTCTCAAATACAATAACGTCTCTTTTGATAAAATATCCCGGTCGTATAATGTAATTCAGGACAGCACTGTTAGCTATGATAGGACAACAAGCCATAAGCAAGTTTTTGGTTCTCGCTAAGGTTCACTCTAATCGGTATGACCATTGCAGATGTTAACAGATAAGGTCAAATATTAGTTTTTGAATGACCGCTAACCATGTTTCGATAACTTAAACACTAAACAGTTCGGTGATTTGAAAAAGCTAAGGAAGAGAAGAGGAAGCTATGCTTTCTTAGTGTTATTTGTTCTTCAAACTCTTCGACCAAAGTTTATCAAAGTATTAGTGGAACAAAAAAAAACCGAACTTATAATGATGATATAAGGGCGCGTGTAGTGCAGTGGTCGGAGGCGCCCTGCAATACACATGGGATCAATCCCATGATTTAGGCCCACCAAGGCCTCTAGACAGCAACCATTTGAAAGCTATCACCGAGAAAAATTTTCGTAGGTATAAGCAACCGGATGTCGTACTATCCTCCGTATTTCTGAAAAATTAGCAAGTGGTACACTAATTTCCTCTTCATAATGGATTAGAGAGGGGCGCACGTGGCCCAGTGGTCGGAGGTGCCCTGCAACACACACGTGGAATCGATTCCAGCGGCGATGGCCCAGCAACCTTCCATCCCTCTGGGGTCGGCAAATTGGTAGTAAACCTGTCTGGCAGGAAAGCAGCACTGGCTCGATACATCGGTAGGTCACCGAGAGTCATTGTAAAGGCTAGATATGCATTCCGATCACCTCCGAAGATGCTTAATGAAGTCGAATGCATGGCGCATCCCTCAGGGATTGATCAACGCATGAAAGCACCTGTCAACTAATGTTAATATCAAAATCGAGAATACTACCACATTCCGTTGGACCTATTTCCGCGTGTCCAATCACTACTCTGTTGAAGAGAAGAGATCTTGCGATAAAAAGCGAAAAGAAAATGCTTCGACGACTTCACAAGGCTATAATTTTTCGCGATGGAATGAGTTGGTATCACGAACTAATGGCATGCATTAAAAGTTCTTACAACATACATCATGTAACATTCATCAAATCTGGATAAACAAACCAGCAGTCTTTGCATCGGGATTATCTTCTACAATAGCGATAATTGTCTCCACAATCGCTTTCTTGTATTCAAAACCACCATCATTCCTTTAAAAAACACTTTCAAAAGTTTTCGACACCTCGTAAGTGTTAAAAGTCTTGAAGACCAAAAAATTAACCTGAGCATGTTAGCGAGGAAAGGCATCATTACTGCATGCTTTCGTGGATAACGTCCACAAAGTGATCGAATAGCATCGACGACAACAATCTGAATACTTCGTTGTAAATTTCTGCGTACTACTTGAATACTTGGATAGCCCGTCCTCGATGGTTGCGAAGGCCACAGCACAATCTCCATTTCTTCGAAGTTTTGGTGGCTTAACCACCGTGGTTCCCTGGAGTCCCGAGGTCAGCCAGGCCAATGTTTACCTCAGGTCGTCATCACCACAGGCAGTCGCCGTCCATGTGGATCAAGGAGAGATTTGCCGCCATACACGAATTTGATATCAGGACGGTGGTGGATCCTGGTATTCGTTTACTCTTAGCTGGGCTTCCTTATGGAAACGCCGGACTCATTCTCAGCTTGGGAGCATCTGCTGGGAGGGATAAATCCCCGCTGCACATCGCAGCCTGACAACCACAACATCTCCTAGCCACGATTAGGCGATAACCTGTTGGGAGGATTTCTGCGTATTTACCGAAGAAATCAAAGACCATAATAATATTGATCTCTCCGGTTCATAATAACAACCACTAACCTTGAATTCGTCACTAATTTCCGACACAAATGAACTAATTTGCTTCATCAGTCGTTCGACACTGCTTTCTGCGCCAGTTTTCAACAACGTCGTTATTGCAAGAGTAGCGATAGATCTTTAATGGCCAAAAACTACACAGGGCTAATTACAACATCATGTTCATCTTATAAATTGAAGAGCTTGCAAGTATTTATCAACCAAGTAATGAACCTTACTTGGGAACTTACAACGAGAAAATCATATGACTATGAGATTCTTATAAAGTTCTACTTCCCAAAAGAGGAAGCGCTTTTAGAAACTGAACTGCAAGCAAATTTAGAAATGAGGAAGTGCTTTCCAAGAAATATTTCACAGTAGTAAATAAAAAAGTTAAGCATTATACTTTATAAAAACTATACGCACAACTAAGACCACAAAACAAAGTCTTTCCTGTGGGTGAAGTTATCAGCTTTTTTCACTATACTAGTGATTGAAAGACTATAACTAGTAATCGAGATAACAAGGAAGGTCGCAAATGTATCAAAGTGAAAGTTCAAATGGATTCTTCAACTTCACCTGTTTGAATCGGTAATGAGTTTTTCCAGATCCACATTGCAACTCATAACAGCGTTTGGATGCTTCATAGAAACCTGTAAAAACAATAGCCAGTGTTTTCTTGTTGAACAAACACGAGGTTGTTAATATCAAGATTCATTAAATATTGGATGAGCTACTGGCAGTTACGCCTCCATCAAACCCTGGAAAGGTCGAACTGACACGCAATATAGTCAGCTAAACACCTTCACACCTGAAGCAGAAAAGAACTCTATACATAAGTTTATAGCAAGAACACGCGGTTTCAAATTTTTTGACCGCATTCTATAGCAAACCAATGAAAATAGTAGGTGACCTGGTTAAGAGTACGAACAGCAGCAAAGCGCAAGGCTGCCTTCGGAGAGGAACAGAATAGTTGCAGCACCGAAATTGCTGGAGTGAGTTCAGCGCTGAAAGTACACGGAAAGCCAATCTCAAGGAGCTAATCTTTGATCATTATTCCTACATGACTGAGCAACCAGCAAACCTATTTTAAGAAAATATAATGATACATGAAAGAGAATTACGCTTATTATCTCTGTATATTAATACTATACGAAAGACATAAAAGCACTTCTGATCTTGGCCCCTGTTTGTTTTTACCACAAAAGGCTCCTTTCCATAGAATGAGTTCTCTGATACTGCCTCAAAAATACCATGTACTAGTGAGGATAATATTAAAAAGCGGCATAAATACCGATACAGTTTTCAATGCACCTCCTTGTTGACGGTATAGATGAAGTGACATGCAGCATAGTTGTTAGGAGGTGAGGTATTTCGGCTAATATGAACTGAACGAAACTCATAGCGCATGATGCAAAAAGCCAGGCTTACTCATCAGAGATTATAAATTGAATGTTCTACATCCGAAATTTAACGACGATACAGTGATGTCTTAAGCCATAATCTAAATACACATGAACGAAAAAACTATCAACTTACGGGGTGGTATTTGGAAGAGCAACGATGGCGCTGGCAGCTTCATAAACCACCATTTCACTTTTGTGGCGCAAGCAAGCCTCGATAAATGAAAAAACCGAAGACTCCACCCTACAAAAGTGTTATACTCATATTCAGCACAATCGCGATGACAACTACGAGATCCACGAACGACTTATGCATTTTGAGGCAAACCGGTAGAAGTCTTATTGGACAAAATTACACATTCACCACCATGTTGAAGATGGAATGAATAGATTAATGAACGTATCCTCATATTCCCCATCTTTCAATGTAACATCAGGCATACAACCACAATGATGCTGAGATATCTGCAAAACTCCGGACCGCAGGTGTCTCCGGTGGTGAACGAAAGCGTTATTACCCCTTCCGGGGGTTAACGCGTTCGCCAGCACTCCAAGCGAGTCCTTCGTTTCATCTGTCTCTCATCTAGTTTTCTATATATTAGCAATACACTACAATGAAACTAGGTAGCGTGGAATCTACTGCAACCGAATTCATAAAAAAGAACACGTACTGATCATCCTCCTCAATCAGTCGTGCAGCAATACGTATAAGGTAGCAAACTGCATGGGGGTGATCTGAACATGGGTATGTAACTGGCTAGAAAGCTTAGTAATATCCATCAATTTTTATTAAAAACCACCTCAGACCAGTCTTGCTGAATTTTTGAACGAGTTTATTCACCGCTAGTTTGTCATTACAGCGGATATGGTACAACAAGCCCAGGGCATGATACTGAACCATTAGGTTATCCGATGAGACTGCCTCTTGCACCTCGTTGGCCCATCGACGGACCACCTTCAAAGATGAGACTATTCCAAAAACAGCAGTACGACGGCGTAGTAAAACTTTCATCTCATTCAGATATGTCCAAATGACAGCTTTAAAGACTAAACACTATGAAAGCCAAACCAACATCAGCACTTTTCTTCATCAGATGTTTAGACGAAACAAGTGCAGCTGAAGATACAGCACCATTTTTGTCAACGATTGCCTGTAACCGTACATAAGGATATAATTAGGACGATAAAAAAAGTATTCAACATAACTTGACTGCAGAAATTACGACCTGCTTCATATATCTTTCAATGGTCTGTAACATTCCGGTGTCTGTGATTCTACACAGAGCCCGAATGGCAGCGGCACGATACACATCCTCTCGACCTGTCATGTCCTGGAAAACATAACATAAAAGAATACGTGAATACGGTGCCTGAGGGTATGAAATCACCCAGAAAGTAAAAATAACAGTAAGGATAAATTGTGACAGAAGATGGGCTTCTTGAAACATACACAACTTAGACCAAATTTTATTAGTTGTACCTCAAATACAACGGTAAACCTGAAGCCAGCGCCGTAATTGAAGACGTGAGATAGGACAACTGAGATACAGAACAAAGAAAATGGTGTCTTCAACAGCTCAAAAATATTATTTTAAAAATAAATCCCACCTTTGTTAGACTACTGGTCACAATGATGACGTCATCGGCTATCCCAGAAAGGTCCTTAACGGCCAAATAGACAAGACGACGTAAGTTCGCATCTTTGCTCTGCCACAATTTGGTCACCGCAAAGAAAGCCTCCGTCGCTTCTGTTCGCCCAATGGTTTCTCCTAAATTTTCGTACTTGGAAAAAAAAAGCCAAGAACGCGTTGAAAACAAATAGGTGTTGCAAACCGAATAGTACCCTGTTGTATCAAGTACAGCAGTTTCGTTAGAATAACACTGCATTTCCTGGCGTTAATTGGCGTTTCGTTGAATGAACGAGCCTGAAAGGGAAAAGAAGCTATTTATAACTAGGTTCAAATAAAGGATAAGGAGTAAAACTCTCGACGTTGATCAATCCCTGGGAGATGCGCCATGCATTCGACTTCAATAAGCATCGTTAAAGGTGATTTAATGCATATCTGGCCTTTACAATGAGTGGCGGTGGCCTACCGACGTATCGAACCAGTACTGTTATCCTCCCAGACAAGTCTACTACCAATTTGCCGACCCCGGAAGGATGGAAGGCTCAGTGGCACAAGGAGGAGGGAATCGATCCCACTCGTATTGCAGGGAGCCTCCGTTCACTGCGCTTAACACGCCCCAGAGGTCATGAAGTCTAAGAATCAAGGGAAAAAAGCATTCTCGTAGAAGGCCTCCAAAGGGGAAGGATAGCGCAATGATAGTGGTACTGCTCGTTTTAGTCAACACGCCATATATTTTGCATACAACTACGGATATGTGAAAACAATAAAAATAAACAACCTCCTGAAGAACCGAGGTCTTATCGAGGTGAGCGAACGGGTTGCCACTACTTTCGTCGTCCTTCTTTTCTCTCTTCATTGTTCTACTTGGGACCAGCGATAAAGCTGTAATCACTACAGGTAACACATATCAAAGAAAAAAGATAGTCCGAAAATACGACACAGAACTAAGTCACGAATGATTAAGTACAATGCTTCTACAAACACACAGTGATTTAAGTCAATCCCTGTCAACTTTTTTTTCCCATGAAAAGATCAAATTTTCTTTGTCGTGATAGTACTGAAACTTTGTTTTCTTATATTTTTACACTTTACATGCTACGTCATCCCTATTACTGCGCAGATCCCAGGAATTCTTGTATTCGATTCATTCCTCGCAACCACAATCCACGAAGGTCTTCCAACTTTTACGTGTGGCTTAGGTTGCAGGCTGAGGATTTTACCTACTTTATGAATGTCGTAGAATTACGGTCGAGTGAATTCTCCTTGCAATCTTGGAAATAGTTAGCCGAGATAAGGTGTTCCCACGTGGATTGGAGGACAGCGTTGGGGAGAAGGTCGAACTAGAACCTTGCTTACTAATAGGGCTACATTACTAACCACAGCGCTACATCCCACTAGCCAATTTTGGAGCATGCACTAAAATACAGGAAAAGCCAAGTGTTAAATTCTGTTAATCACTTTCTGCAATCCAACTGGGAACGCTCTAGCCCGTCTATCTCAAGATTCCAGAGACTTGCTCGACCAGCATTTTACGACAATCACTCGACCAGCATTTTACGACAATCAAAGTGATATGAAAATCTTCAAGAAGCAACAAAAGCCATGCATACAAACTTTGAAGATCTTCGTGGATAACAGATGCGAGGAAACGAATCGAATCCAAGAAGCTCTGGGATCCACACAGTGGATGTGATGACTTGGATATTTGGATGGCTCGTCTTTCCTGGTTGTGCGAGCCTCAGCAAAATTTCCATATTCTCGGAATATTGTTGGTATAGCCATTGTGGTTCCCTGGAGTCCCAAAGTCAGCCTAGCCAAAGTCTGCTCCAGGTCGTCACCACCACAGGCAGCCGCAGCCTTTGTGGATCAGAGGGAGGTTTGCCACCATGCGACTAGTCTGATACCAGCACGGTGCTTGAGGCTTGTACTGGTTTACTCTTAGCTGGGCTTCGTGATGGAAACGCCGGACTCCTTCTGAGGATGGAAGGCTCTGCTGAGGGATGAATCCCTCCGCTGTACATCGCAGCCCGACACTCAGGAATACCTCCCGGCCACGATGAGGCGCTAAACCGTTGAGAAGGACGTGATGACGCGTCATGTAAAACGTAAAAATGTAAGAAAATAAAGCTTCAGTTCTATCACGACACGGAAACATTTTACATTTTACTACTAAAAAGTTATGGATCAAGTAAGATAGAGAGTAGTATTTAAGTGACTCGCTCTCCAAGCTGTTACGTTCTCATTACTAAGTTTATAAAGCTAAAAAAGGATAAAGCTTTCGGCGTTGATCAATCCCTGAGGGATGCACCATGCATTCGACTTCATCAAACATCGTTTGGAAGTGATTGAATACATATCTAACCTTTACAATGACTTCGCGGTACCCTACCGATGCATCGAGTCAGTGCTGCTATCCTCCCAGACAAGTTTGGTACCAATCTGCCCACCCCGGAGGGATGGAAAGCTTGGTGGGCCATGGGCGCGGAGATCGATTCCACGTGTGTGTTGCAGTGGTGCCTCCAACCACTGCACCACACGCGCCCTTTAGTAAGTTGATAAGAAAGATGATATTCAACAAGGAATCATTAGGAAGTATTAAAGAGCAGCAAAGTCCTACATTCCATTAGTTTCACTGCATTCTTATAAAAACAGAAAGGCACAAGAAAAGTCATAACTAGGGAACAATCTGAGTATATATTAGACCTCGAAACAGAACGCGACACCCAAACAAACCCCCTGGTCAAACTTCTAGCAATCCTGGTATCCTGTACCCGGACTGATAAGTTAGAGGACGTATAGAGATAAATGATGTAGCAATACCTTAAGCTGGATAACCTAAGTAGTCGGGATACCACCCAGCCATTCAACTGACACGTGTTGTTGAACGAGATTACATGCGACAAAGGCCTACTCTTTGCAGTTGCTTGGAATGTTGTTGGAAACTTTTTGCATTATGGGGGGGGATCTAGGCAGCACGCTGAATGAGGTGATGCTTGGAGTATCTCGACCGGTAGGACTTCGTTGTTTTAGTAAAGCTGCTGACAAGAACGTCTCAAGGTGAGTTTCACTGTGTGAGAAATATTCGGGTAGCCTGAATACTATGACCTACCGACTTTTTCTCCCCAACATTTCCCTTCTACGATCCAGACATCATTTTAATAGTTTGTTACGGTTAATGTTTTATCGCTTCCTAACGGTTTACCGCCTCATCTTGGCTGGGAGGTGTTCCTGGGTGTCAGGCTGAAATGTGCGACGGGGGGAATCTCCCCAGCAAGGTCTCCCAAGCTGAAAAGGAGTCCGGCGTTTCCATCAGGATGCTCACTGAAGAGTAAACCAATACCGGGATCCACCACACTCCTGGTATCAAACTATTCGCATGGTGGCAAATCTCCCTCTGATTCACAAAGGCGGCGGCTGCCTATGGTGATGACGACTTGGAGCAGACTTTGGCCAGGCTGACCTCGGGACTCCAGGGAACCACAATGGCTGGGCCAACAAAACTCCGAAAAAATGGAGATTGCGCAGGGATCCGCACAACCAGTGAAGACGGGCCATTAAAGAAAATAATTATATATCGTCTGTGTCATGTAGGGGCCTAACATGTATAGTATAACCTAACGGACGACATATCAAAGGTGCGGGTAATGTGGTTGGTGCGTTACCCCTGCCTTTGATAGGTTTTCTGCCTTACGATTTATTCTATGTTTTCGAATTTTTTAAAACCATTGCGGCTTTTAGGAAAGTGGTGGTTATTCGGAACAAGAACGTGGCGGCTTGGCATCCAGAACCTTCGTTTCCTTACGAACAAACGAGGCCGATATTAACGGAAACTACTGAGGATCAGGTGTGGTACTTTTTGGCTCTTAACGGAAACTACTGAGGATCAGGTGTGGTACTTTTGGCTCTCAGATGGTTAATGTAGGAGTTCCTTCGTTGCACGCCCTGAAATGACCATTAAGTGGTAAAAGATCACTTCCTACTATTGAACCAACTGTACCTAAAATTGTAGTTTTTTATAAGTTTCCGTTCAGTACTGGTGACGTTCCCGAGTGGTTTACTGCTTCATCGTGGTTGGTTTTGTTCCTGGGTATCGAACGGAATTCTACATTGAGAGTTAGTTCATCTAGCACGATATAACAAGCCGAGAAGGAATTCGATATGGTCATCAGGAAGCACAGCGAGAAGTAAAGCTGTTCCAGGAATCACTGCTTTCATAGGAACAACATTGTTACTATCTGGCAGATGAGGACCACATAGGAAAGCTACCTAAGGAGACTTCAAGGGAAAGAAATTTTGCTCAAATTTGTTGGTGATTGTTGAAGACGGTTCCTTTAAGTATTCAGTAGTAAGTATTCACTAAGCAACTTGTGGTCGCAATCCAGTGTATTAACACATCTGTAACTTTAGTGAACTGTTCTAAGTTTTGCGCAGGCTATATTTTTGGCAAAAATTAATCTTATTTCAAATTACTATGTAAGGGTATGAGATGCAGTTATTTGAGAAGCTCAGTAATATGTTTTGAACGAAATAACATGGAAGGAAAATTAATATGCCTTAAAGCGTGCAGTGCTTTAGGCACCACTGATAAGTTCTCCATAAGGCACTTTAGTATTCCACTGCATTCGAAAGGTGTTACTTTCCTCACGGTTAGTATTCACTTGCCTCCCAATGCTTTATCGCCTCATCGTAACTGAGAGGTGTTCCTGGTTGTCGGGCTCTGATTTGCATATCTCATCTCATCTGATTCGTTAATTCATCTCTCCCAGCAAGCCACCCAAGCTGAGAAGGAGTCCGGCGTTTCGGTCAGGAAGCCCAGCTAAGAGTAAACCAGTACCAGGATCCACCACCGTCCTGGTGTCGTAGATTAGTGACAAATCGCCCTCTGTTTTACAAGGGCGGCGACTTCCTGGGGTGGAGAGGACCTGGGGAAGGCTTTAGGTAGGCTGACCTCGAGACATCAGGGAACCACAATGGCTAAACCAGTAAAACTCCGAAAAAAAAGGGAAATTGTGCTGGGGTCCACACCACAGTGAATACGGACCATCGAAGTATCCAAGTAAATAAGTAAGTATTATTCACTTGGGTACTTAGATAGTCCATCATGGGTAGTGCGCTCTCCAGAACATTTTCCCTCCGTTTCTTTGTCACGCTATCGTCATCGATGGTTGTAGCTATATTCGAGCGTTATGCCCTGATCTATAAACCGTTTGCGACTGCTCGTGTACCTTATTTTTTTACTCCCTAAAAACAGTGGGACATAGTGCAAGTGGACGTCTGGACGTCCTTTAGGTTTGCTTTCCTGCGGAGTCTATTCCACTGCTGTTTTCTTCCATCTATCACCAGCTTTTTCCCATTGTATTGCCTGTCCATTTGCTTCGCTTTCGATGTTTGTCCTCCTTTGATCTCGAAAATGGAATTACGTTCGAAAGTTCTTAGTGCGGAGTATGGATAGATGTTTTGTGCGATAGTCATATTTGGGAAGACGTAGTTCAAACGCTTCATACATAGTGCGCAGAGTTCCTGCTATGATTGACATACCAGCCCAAGTTACTGTACATATCGATGAGAATTTGAGAGCTGTGGGAGTCAAAAAAGGTTTAAGTCTATTAGATGATCACTGGTTTCTCTGAGAGGTCTCAACGCAATCCATTCTGTGCAATTTCTTCTTCAGAACGTAATTTTTCATTAATAGCTATTTTGTCATGACCTTATTCTAGTAGCTATAAAGTGACTTATTCACCACAGTACGGCAGAGAACAGCTTTGGCAACATGCGATACCTTATCGAACCTGTTTTCATGTGGGGATATAAGGGATAGATGTAGAGGACATATTTTTGTGGTGCAGTTACCATAAGTCAAGCGTTCATATGTCAAGCGAGTCCAATTGTTGAACACAGATAGCAATGTTAACTTTTTTATTTGCTGCCTATTACAATTTTTTTATGGCAGGGTATTATGCGTGATACAAGCACAGCGATGCTGAGATATTTGCAAAACTCCGGACCGCAGGTGTTTGCGGTGGGGAACGCACGCGCTGTTACCCTTTCCGGGGGGCTAACGCGTTCACCACCACACCATGCGGGTCTTTCGTCTCTCCTGTCTCTCAGTCCCCACTGGTAGGAATGTCGTTACTTTTTATTTACCTCTGCCTTTGCTTTTTATTCCTTTAGTATAGGAATTCTTATACTGAGTAGGTTCTGGTGAGAATCTGATTCCTAAACAAAACTGATAGGAACTCTTTCTTTTCAATGCTGTCAGACGTTTTTTGTAGGCGAGAAGTGTTAGTACGAGAGATAGGTAATATTCCTTAAAGACTTCGTTGACCGTGGACACGGTTTGGATGCAGTCTGTGGGTAGAATCCCTGTCAGAATCCAGGTGGCGGAATTTGTTGCGCCTCATCCAAAGTCTTTCATGTGCTCAATAGAATAAACTTTGTGAAGAGATTGTAGCGCATGTGCAACAAGCAAAACAGCGGTGGTTATAAAGGTCCGTTCGGTCATCCTTCTTGGGCGAATCACTGCGGGAGGTCCTTCATCTTTACGAGCTAAGATGTCATGAAGGATTGTAAGAAAGGCATTTGTGGTTGGCAGTTCAAATGAATTCTGTAGTGTTATCTGGTCCTCGTTCTGTGCCCTTCGTCATGCTCTCAGTTGCAACTCATGATTCGAAGAGTAGAAACTGATGTGCTTTCTGTTCAGTGGAGATTGCTGTAGTACTTTTCCGTCTTCAACTTTCCAGAATGGTGGAAAGTGATAGTGATCTCATATGTTCATCAGGATGGATTGATAGTTGAATACCATATTCACAAATGTTCGGATGCTATTTCTCGAGACTGGTTCTTTTTTGGAGTTGCGTCCAAACGTTCTTCCTGTACCGTGGTTATTTGATTTCCGATTTTGGGTGTTCTAGAAAGAAACACTGCTTAGTGCATGGTCTGAGTATCTCTTGCTTCTGAAAGGAAACCTTATATAATCCATTATTTATCCTCTTTCGAAATTTTGATTCTAAGCTCTATTTTTCCATATTCATCTTTATCAAATTTTGTATTTTCACAATCTTCCAATGTCTTTTTACTTTTAAATAAGTCGTTTAGGGCGTTGTGCATCGCTTCAACAGGTGGAAGAACGGGCCGAATAACGTTCAGCTCAAAAATATTTTTTATACCTCTAAGCACGAGTGGTTCACTAAGACCAGGGAAGAACGTCTTCGGAGTGTTGCAGCTCCCACGCCTCGAAAAAACTAGCAAATTTCTCCAGCTTATTATGAGGCTGTCTTCATTATCGTATCGTTCGTTCAAGTTTGTAAATCTTGGTAGGCTACGTTACGCAGAGGGACTAGAACAACAGAAGAAATACCTTGATATTGTGAAGAAAAATAAAGCACATGGAGATTGCTTGTAAGCTTGAAGTATTTTTAAATATTTGTTTCAGATATTTTTCATCGTGCTTTTGGTGGGATGTGATTTTCAGGGAATTTTCTTCTTGCGGTGGAACATACTCCTGTATATACTGTGGGAATTCGGTCAGAATTATACTCCGAAGATGAAGAGAATAGGTTACGAAGACTGGGTGCTGACTTTCACAGGTATTGTTTCACGTTAAGAGCAGTCTCACGGTACTAGGACTAGTTTGAGCTCCATTTATCCTACGGCTACTTATGTTTTGTTGGTTTCTTTTGCAGAACATCACGTGGCGGGTTAATAACGTTTCATGGTCCGGGGCAGTTAGTGATCTATCCCATATTTGATTTAAAGCGTATCGCTGCACGTCCCATTGGAGTTCGACGATATGTAGAAATGCTTGAACAAGTGAGTTTTGTATACCTGTCTGCTCGGTTCATGCTACACTGTTACGCAATGATGTTAGCATTTATGTGGTTTCTTTAAGCAAATATTCACTCACGGTCATATAAGTACATTTGACTGAATCGTGCCGGTTAGGGGTTCACTGGGGCGTTTTCTATATATGAATTATGACTATTCATGTATGAAAAACATTGTGGAAACTGCTGAGATATTTGCAAAACTACGGACCGCTGGTATCTGCAGTGGGGAACGAACGCGCCACTATCGTTTCCGGGGAGTAAAGCGTTCACCACCGCACCATGCGGGTTCTTCGTTTCGTCTGTCTCTCAGCTAGTTCTATCTATCTTTTGCCATCAGCAATCACCCGTCAGCGGGATTGATCTTGGGGGCCCAAATCGGCAACGAACCCAGTTAAGCTGAGGCTGCAATTGTAAACACAATTTTAACTTATTGCTTACTGCCTATTCTTTTTAACGACAGGGTGTATTGCAAAATATAACTTTCAGTGATGGTGACCCTGCCGTCCGGAGTTTTGCAAATATCTCAACATCATTGAAAGTTGTATTTCGCAATATACCCTGCCGTTAAAAAGAGTAGGCACTAAATAATAAGTTAAAATTATTTCAGCAGCATTATGGTTTTTATGAGAACAATTCGTATATGACTGATTCCTTCCCTTCTCGATTGTATCCTTTTCATTTTGCACAAAACTTTTCTATCTGTCCTCTTCGTAGTAGATCGGCTGTTTTTCTACAATTATTTCACACAGCATGGTTCGACAACAGTTCTTCTGTATCTCAGTTTTGGAACGAATTTGTTTGTCTCAACGATTTCTTCCGCGATTCTCCTGCTTGCTGTGCGAATGGAGTAGCGTGGAGACTGTTGCTTTAATGAAGAAGACTGTCTCTGCTGTACTTATGCACTGAAGTCAACAACTAGATACAGTCAACTCTGTATCACCGAAATTATTGCTTGTAAAAAGGCTAGACATTAGCGAGGCGTACTTTCTTTGTTATACTACCGCACACTAAGTTTTTGGAAAAATTGCAAGTTCTTAACTCTTGCCTGACAACTTTTCATTTTTTTTCTGAAGAAGTAATGAAAGCTGAGCAGGAACGAGGAGGCGATGTAAGGAGCTTGCAACGGCGTCAATGCCGAAGACGATTGCGAACAAACGAATTACTGTCAGCTTTTTTTAACTTTGCGTTTCCTCTTGCCATAGTGGGTGACTCAGAAACCTGGATGAAGCGTTAGCGGCTTGGAAGACCAAACTCGGCGTTATCCAACGAGCTACCGTAAAAATGCCCTTTAATGCATCCCTCATTTCACAACTGAGAAATCAGTCGGCGATCGGATATCAAACGGAGTGCCATGCATGCCAAGGTGTGGATAATCAGGTGGGTCGCAAGTCTCAACGATAATCAGTGGAGGAGAACTGTTGGTGACTAGCTTTTTGGGGATCTGAATTAAATGGAAGAAAGGCCTTTGCTGCAATGCTCAAACTTCTTCAAAATGGTCTTAGAAGTAAAATATTGTGCTGTTCTTATTTACAAAGCTAGGAGAGCCCAAAGCACTATTTTTACAAGCTTACAAGCTACAGGAACAAATGATAGATTCCTGCACTTGCGCGAACCACAATATGGTCATTGTGGGGGCAGATGATATGTTTATACGCATTTTACAACCATTATATTCCGCATCCAATAGTTAGTTAGCATTTTCAATAGCTCAGTCAATGTCCGCTATTTGCGCTTTTTAAGAAGAGGGATACAACTCTTCCTTTAAAGCAGCACAGTGTTTTCATCAGTGTAGGCGTTTTTACAAAGTCTGTGGACTCTTTAGCTGTTTGTACCAATAACTTCCATAAATGGGCTAATATTGTGCAAAATGCCTAGTGCATCGTAGGTACCACTAGCAGACAAATGGAAATGAACCAAGAGCTTTTCAAGTCTATCTCTTCTCATCACTTTCAACTCGGTAGAATCAAATCCAAACGTAGGACAAGACCTTCAGTACTCCCAGGACAAGTTCCGCAAATGAGCTTAACTTGTACAATGTTATTCAACATGCAAAT
This sequence comes from Angiostrongylus vasorum, assembly GCA_018806985.1. Classification (NCBI taxonomy): domain Eukaryota; kingdom Metazoa; phylum Nematoda; class Chromadorea; order Rhabditida; family Metastrongylidae; genus Angiostrongylus; species Angiostrongylus vasorum. Next base: position 2,217,368 of record JADANN010000033.1, on the reverse strand, counting down.
AGAATCGAATCAAAGAATAAACTAGGATTTACAGTAATCTGTCTACTTTGGCAGTATAACAATTCCAGTCTGAAGGCATCTTTTTCATTTCTTTGACAATTTTCAGTTTCATAATGCTGAGATATTTGCAAAACTCCGGACCGCAGGTGTCTGCGGTGGGGAACGAATGCGCTATTGTCTTTTCCGGTGAGTAACGCGTTCACCACCACACCATTCGGGTCCTTCGTTTCGCCTGTCTGTCAGCTAATTCTATCGATCACTTGCCTTCAGCAATCACCCGTCAACAGGATTGAATAATTTTCATCAGATCCTAACTATCCGTCATAGATAATCCATAAGAATGCATTGATTCTTTGTATCGGAGCAGAACAATTGATCCACTTCAGATTGTTATGGAAAATTCGAGGACAATGAGGAAGCATTGTTTGAAAATTTATTACCCAGATCACGGTTGCTACGGTCGTCCTCAATTCAGATTCTTCACACTGTTCAATTGGAGGCACAGTAGTTTGTCCATTATCTTCAGCATCTTTGTCTTTCTGTTTATTCTGGATGAGTCCATCGAAATTGGAGTCGCTATTGTGGTCAATGGTTTTGGTATGGAATGCGTGGATTCAAAAACTATTGCAAAAAATCCAGAGTTACACTCATTCTGTGTTTGTAACACTGCCAAAAGCCGATAGTACTGTTCACCAGGTTTTTTTTTGTCACACACAAGAAATGGAAATGTTCAAGAACTATTCAAAATATTATTTTTTTTTACACAGATAAGAAAAAGAAAAGTTTTCAATTGATCAGTTTCTGAGGGATACGCCATATATTCTGCTTCAATCATCGTAGAGCTAATTGAATGGATATCTGGTCCATGCAATGAATTACGCTAATCTACCAATGTAGGAGGTTGTTCGGAGAGTAATGCGCTATTTGTAGTTCTATTTTTCTCATATCATATGTTTCACCAAGAATTTTCTCGAATACTGTACTCTTATAGAATATTGCAAAGTTTATTTCTTGCACTTCCGCTCAGTGCGATTGAACTTTAATATAAGTTGCACTTGTGGCAAATTTTAACCCATAACGTACACATGGCATTTGGAGCGTCTGGCCCAGTGAAGCAGGGACAATTGTTCGTCGGCTGCGGACGCTCTCATTTTTTTGACAATAAAAAATAGTTTTTAGTAACTTCAAGCCATAAGGGGATGTGAACATAACACTATTGTAGAAGAGACTTCACCCTATCGTTTTATTGATATGATTGATATGTTTGCTGTTATTTAGTTTGTGTTACCATGCTCTACAATGCAAATACATTGCTAGCGGCATTTGCAAGTATTTTGAGGCTTATGTTTGGTCTATGTCACTATTTTTACATCCGCACATTCCTTATGGTAATGTGGCGATTAAAATGACATAACAGTTGATTGTTTTTGGTCTTTTTGTTTGTTTTTTGTAAATCGGCAATTGAAGTGGATGTCTGTTCTGATCTCACGCATATTTTGAGCTGCTTTCGATTAGTGATCGTGTGAATATATAATATGCCAAAAAAGTTCTGGAATACACTGGATTAGAAATGGGCACCATAGTATCCATATCATCCTCGGGGTCAGGGACGTATGGATACTGTAGTATTCATAACGGAGATTATGGGTTAAAGGTTAAGGTTAAAAGGTGTTAACACACCAGTATAGACAAATCTACTTCTAAGCATTCAAAGTCGGTCGTTGTACGACGCAAACGGCTCGATACAGTATTGGTATGGGACCAGCGATGAAGAAGTGTTGTACGCTAGCAGAAACGCAATAGTTCTTATGTGACTTAATAAAGTTTGGTCTCGCCTGAAATGTTGCACCAACGACTCCGATCCTGTGGGCATTACAGGACACTTCTAACCACTACACTACACACACCTCTTAGTAGCGCCTTGCATCCAACTTCGGTAAGAATATTTAATATCTTGGTCTATTCGTGAGATCACACGAAGTTGCTATCAAATTTCACTGTGTATTGCAACGTTTCGTCGCCATCGCTTTCTTCAGAGTCTCAATGGTATGGGTGTCTACAGCAGCAGTGGGAATTTCTTGCCACATGGGTGTGCAGAGTTGCGTAGAGTTGAACCGAATGTGGTGGATCAACGTATTTATCAGTAGAACGTGATCAGAACATAAATAGATTAACGGGAAATATGGAAGCAAAAATGAGCAGGGAATAAAACTCAAAAATATGGAATTAGAGAGTAATTTTGGAAGAACATTGGCGGTAGCACGCATCGAGAAGTTATCTTTTGTTCTACGCCCCCACCAACGAAAGTTAGGTGTTGTTGAGAATATGTTAGCAAATGAGAGAACGATTTTATGAGTTAGGATGTGTACATATAAATTAAGGTGGTCATCGAATGCGCATCTTTCGACTTTGGGATCGCTGATGTCTGTCGAACAGAACACCCAGGTCTGTGTATGATTACGTAATCTTTATTCTTAGTTATGAACAGGATCTGTTTCATGTGAAGGGTTAGTCAGAAGTGCACTGATTAGGTGCAAGCGTAGCTTTTCATTTTTGGTTTATTGGCATTTGGCGAGGATTTTGTTGGCGGGAGCGGGTAGCAGAGTGGTAGTGATGGGGAGTACGATGATGGTTCGATCCCGCATTAAGTTCAGCGAGCCTCTAATCCCTCCGTGGTCGGTAATTTGTTACAGGACTCGCCCGGGAAAAGTCACTGTCTGCAATCGAATTGGGAACGAGGTACCTCGGCATCGCAGAACTCCAGTGAGAATCGACTCAACCAGCATTCTACGACATTAAAGTGGATGATGGATGCGAAGGAACGAACTGAACGTGAGAATTGCTGGAATTTTGGTTACTCTTCCTTATGCTCATGTCATTGAATTTGCAGCGCACCATCTACACATTTTTTGCAGTCCCACTTTGTTACTGTTTGCCATTTCAAGGGTTTGGTGTGAATGCTACATCTGTTTCTTTTTTATTATTACTTAAACTCAATGTATTGTCGTTCATGTCATTCATGTACTGAAGGTTGAAAAAAAAAGCTCTCGGCGTTCATTTATCCCTGAGGGATGCGCCATGCTTCCGATTTCACTGAGCATCGTTGGAGATGATTGAATGCATATCTGGTTTTGACAATGACTCCGGTGGCCTACTGATGTATAGAGTCAGTGCTGGTATCCTCCCAGACGAGTCCGATTCCAATTTGCCGACCCGGAGGGATGGAAGTGCGTTGCAGGCGACTCCGACCACTGCTCTATACGCTCCAACAGTGAAAATTAATACACTTAAAGATAGTTTAAAACAGATTGACGTCTGCAGGTGTATGGGTTGGTGGAAATCGAAAACTGGCTACTCTTGGAGTTGCGGTGTCGCATGGAGTTTCCTATCATGGTTTGGCGCTGAATTGTAACACCGACTTAACGTGGTATGATTATGTGAGTTAGTAGTGAGAGGAATGTTCTCAATTCATAATGAAACATTTATTTATCTTCTTTTTAGTTTCTTACCATTGTTATATGTTCCTTAACTCTTTAGCGATTTCTATAACGCGAAAACTTTAACCCTTCAAACTAGACTAGACTCTTGCTTATAAACATTGCTTCTTTATCACTCGAAAGCACACTTTTTATATCACGGTATGTTATTATCCTCATGTATCTTTCCTATGTGGAACCGAGCATTTTCTGCTATAATTTCAAGCTATGGGATTTAAACATAAGAGGATGTTCTCGAGGTGTTGCAGCGTATTTTTAAAGTGTGCGAGAATTTCTTTGTGAGCTGGGAGTAGTATTAGAACGCAGGTGGCGTTTCTTCTTTATTATTTTCTTCTACAGGTCTTTCTTATCACTGTCTGAAAACTAAATTGACCGTGTAAAAAACCATGGCATGTTATCCTTAGTGTGTTCTTGAGAAGAATCCAAAGTTTTTACATAGGTTACCCTTGTTTAGATAGTTGGATGTGGCATTGAAGGTGCTGAAGCGACATCACTAAGTAGGGAATGTAGCCGAGACATAATGATTGAGGAGACGATGCCAAAGATGGTCCAGAGATTTACTTGTGTGTTTAATTGTGAAGCACAGTAAAGCACCGTTATAAAAGCGCGGTTCCTTTCCTTTTTACAAAAGTAGTTCCACCTTCTACGTTTCCCCCTTCGTGAATGCAACCCTCCCTCCCTCTCCGAATATGTTCTCACACTTTGTTTCCTGCTATTGTTACTTTGTTAATTTTATGAAATTTTAATTATTGTGAGGAAGAGCAGTTTTCATTGTGAATCTGATCACTATATATGTTGTCTTATGTGAATAAATTAGCCCTGAAGATTTCGGTACGTAGTAGGAACAATGCCTTTAGTAGCCGTTTATTGTCATTGTTTTGTTTTCAGTAATTTCCAAGAAATATGGACCAGCAAAGTTGTTCATACAATCAAATAGGAGAAACTCTGTGCCCCTTTGAAGAATTAAGTTTACTAGTTGTCGGCTATTACATGAACCAAATTTCTGAGTCTTTTATCCCGCTTGGATGTGAAAAACAACAATTGAAAAGTTGTAATCCGTGCTATAGTTTATCGCATCAGCATAAGTAAGGGATATACTGGGCATCGGAATGTACACAAGGGATCCATCTCCTTTAGGGTCGTTCAGGCTAAGAAATTTGACATTTTCATCCGTAAACGTAGTTAAGAGGACATAAGTATGCATTAAGTCCAGCAGACAGTATTACTGTCGTCCTTGAGGAAACTTGCTCATAGGATGACGAACTTTATGAGTGACAACGATCGGTGATTAACTGTGATGATTACGTAAGGGCGATTCTACTGTCAGCATAGTATGGTTAGCATAAGATACATCTGTAGGTGGTTCATTAGCAACGGTAAGTTTTCTTCGCGATCCGTATGCATCGTGTGCGATGCACACGATTTGAGTTGTCCATCCAGAATATGGCAGTTTTGTGCTTTTCTTTCTATAACTCCGTCTTTTCCGTTAGTATATACTCAGACACTCACACATTCCTGATGATAACTACGATTGATCATGATAATTGGAAAGCAAAAAACAAGCCATAGCGAGCCAACAAGATAGCTGTTCGAACGGACGAGTTGTTGGTGTCTCTAATAGAACATGGAAAACCACCCATACCGGTAAGTTAGTCGTCTAATCTCCAACTAAAAACCTTGAGAGAAATGCGAAACGACGGATCCGCATGGTGAGGTGGTGAGCGCGTTAGCCCCCGGAAAGAGTTATACCATGTTCGTTCCCCAACGCAGGCACCTGTGGTCCCTACTTTTCCAAATATCTCAGCATCATTGTGCTTAAAAACCTTGCATTGAAAAAGCGAACGTATCGTAAACTTTACTGCACCTTCTTCCTCCACGCAAAATCCCCATACTATTGCGAAGGTGAGTTTGAGATGTCCCTTGCTAGCATGATGAATTTCTTGCAGCACAGATATGTTCCCGAGAAAAATGCCTCAAAAATCTCACATTGATATAGAAACATAACGGCTAGCAGCAAAGCTTTAATGCGTTGGAGAAAAAGGACGTTGATTCCAATACATCTGTGATGTCGAGGGCAAATCTGTTGAAGCCCACCAAACATGGAATCAGTCCAACGAACAATACGAAAAGAAGCTTAACTGTGGCTTTGTTATTTCTATATTGGCGGTTTTCTCGACAACAATTCTTACACCTTCACCATTCCACCTGAGATGCAGCTTTTCCCAAAGGATTCGCTTCAGAGCTAGAAAATTCGGATCTTGATTAAGCTTCTTTATTCTTTCCTCGAAGAACTTTCTATTGGATGTGAGGGATGGGAATGCGATTCGAGCTTCTTCAGTAAGGACCTGACGCGTATTAAGCATGTTTTGACTCATCTGAAAAGTAACTCAAGGTCTTCAGTCCCGTCTTCTTCGATTTGACACACAGTAAAAAGATCCGTTAAAAATTCATCATCGTGCACAGTTTATGTTCTCCTTTCTAGGCTCTGACAGATATTCTCTTCCGACTTTTGCTTGGACCGATAGTTCACAATGAAATGATGATTGGCTACTGAACGGTAGTACGCAATGCGGTCAAGCAGGCAAAAGTTTCTGTTGGTGAGAACTTGGTGGATTTCCATGTAGGTCGTTCTTTAGGTGGTTATCATAGGCATTGGCGATTTCCTTTCTTGAAAAAATACATCCGCGTGACAGTCTCCTCTTACTTTCCTCACTCGTTTTTCCTGTTTCGGTATAAAACTCTCCATAAACAATACATTGTGGAACATGCCCTTCAAGTGACCACTGACCGCGTTTAGTTCGCTATCATCAACTGAGCAGTTTGGTGAGAAACAAGCTTCGATCCCGATCGTCACTTGACGGGAAAGTTTAAAAGGAAGATAGCCAAGCAAGTTACTGCATTTCGTGTAAGTCAACGTAATGGGTAACTGATAGTTGCACGATAAAGATACGCTCACGAACATCTCGCTAGAGGCTCATCTACTAGTAGATAATAAGGCCAAGGGCATTTAATAAAGGATAAAGCTTTCGGCTTTGATCAATCCCTAAGAGACGCGCCACTCGTCCGACTTCATTAAGCACCGTGAGAGTTGATTGTGTGAATATTTAGCCCTTGTATAGAATGACTTGCGGTGGCATACCGATATGTCAATTCAGTCTTCTTATCCTCCCAGATGAGCCTGATACCAATTGGCTTACTCCGGAGCGATGGAAGCCTTTATCAGCTCAGGGCGAGGGATCGAACCAGTTATTAATTCAGTGTCTATTTCAGTGCACCTTCAAATATCGCTATTAGATTCCAATGTTCTTGCTTTTGGATGTGTGAAGGACGAGCACGTGCAACGTGACACCGAAGAAACTCTCTATGACTCGTCGTAAAAGTGGTGTTTCTATCTGCCAAGAACAAAGTTCCTCTCGCCAGCCATCACTTGATCGTCCCTCACCCTTTGTCCCATACCCGAGCGGCCAGTGTTGTTCGCACTGCTGATGCTTGTCAAACGAATTCTCTCACTAATGTCCTAAAATGCTTGTCCTAGAACGACTAGTTTTTCTGCGTTCTCCAAATGTAGTGGATTAGTGATAATCCCTATGACGATGAATGTTTCGGAGAGTTGCCTGAAAATCTTGATTAAAATTCCGGTATAAAAAAGAAGCGATTATTCTGGATCTTTTGCTTTTCTTTTCCCAACAACACCAGTCGGAAGATGACATAACATCTACAACATTTGGTAGAGTTAGTGAAAGTAAGAGAAGATAAAAACCCCCTTTTTGTCGTGTCTCATAAAGTTGTTTTGAGTGCGTCCCTACACACACAGACTATTCAACCGGTTTTCACCCGAACTAATAAACACGAGGTCATTCACCAAGGTTGGATGGGAATCAACAGCCTTCTCTTTTACAAACGAATCGAAACCTGCTTTGTTCGACTGTTGTTGTTGTTGCTGCCGTTGCTGCTGTTGTTGTTGTTGTTAATGTTGTTGTTGTTGTTGTTGTTGTTGTTGTTGTTGCTTCTGTTGCTGTTGTTGTTGCTGATTGATTGAGAAAAAGCTGCTTCCAGTCCTTTTCCGGGTTCATACAAAATGTATTGAAAAAATTCAATTCCTCAATTGTCGATTTGATTAAGATCTAACATAACAGTGATTGAAAGTTAAGGTTGGGAGAGTTAAAACTGAATGAAAATTCAAGTTACGTCCTACTATTTGAGCAATACGAGACTTTTTCCTTTCAAAGAGTCACGAAACCGCGATACCTTTGTGTTCACCACAGCCACCGGTCTATCCTCGTGAATCCGATTGAGCTCTGCGATTATGTCCCTTCCATGACGGCTACATTTTCTGGTATTCGTTCACTATTAAGTAGATTTCCGATGGAAATATTAGACTTCCTAACTTGATAACTCCGTGGTACGGACTTCTTGTTGGACGTCGTAGTTTTACATCCAGAAGTAAACCCTCGTCAAGGGCAGTCCATAAACCAGCTTTTAGTGCTCAAGTTAATGTTTTCAATGACCATATAAGGAGAGAATACCACCAACTATGGTAGACGAAAAGCATCGATTTTAGTAGTTCGAATGGCTCATTTGGATATTCCTTGGTTTGCTTGGTTCATTTGAATTTTGACTTATCTATGTTTTCACATTTGAAAATGCGTACCGTACTCATCCGTTATTGATTGGTGTTGGGTGAATCAAGGAAGAAGAAGGACGTCCAAAACATTTCCCCTACTTTGTTATGAACAAACAGTGGTATTCTTCCAATTCAAAAAGATCTTTTCTTGCCTTATCTTCTGGAATTAACTTGTTAGTGACATATGTGATATTGTTGGGGGTGTCATAATACTATCGAATAGTGCTTGTTGACATTTAGGGTACAACTTTAATGAGAGAGCGAAAAGAGGATTATAGCATCTGACGAAAAAACCTGTGGAAATATCATGCAGAAGAGGAACGGGTAAGAAAAAACTATGTACGATTAATAACTCATAAGACCTAGAAAACCTCGGCATTAATAATCGACAACAACAACAACTTAAGGGCATCAGTGGTGCACTTGGTAACACGTGAACCATCGGAAGCGGAAATCGCGGGTTCGATCTGAACTGATGTCCAAGTTTTGCAAATATCTCAGCCGCAATAGTGGCTGTATTTACCAATAACAGCTGATAGCAACCTCACGGCAGTTATCGCCCATGTTTTACTCTGTGCGGCTGCTATCCATCAACTAACTGAAATACAACAAACAAACGGCTCTGAAGAAGGCGAAACCGCCGAAACGTCAGCTATTGTATCCTAATAAATCTATAATAACAACCTCGTGTCTGCTTATTGAAAGAAAACATCGAATTATCAATCAATGCCGAGGTTAACAGAAAGTCGGTCTTGGGAATTGCTACGTGAAGTGCCAGCGTTTCTGCTTTGTTCTAACCTACGTGTACACTATCTATCCTATCACCTAACGTTCTCACAAGTACAACTGTCAAAACAATTCTCAAACCGACTGTCATTTAACCTCAACATGTGCATAAATCGTTGAGCTTACACGAGGTTGACAAATTAGTTTTATTCGGCTAATGTTTCGACGTCTTCGTCTCTTCATCAGAACCGATGCTTCGAGTCGATGGTTCTCAGTTGTTCGTCTTGTCGATGTGGCGTCTTCGTCTTGGTACCAAGTCGGATCTTTTTCGGTGGAACACCGCACTAATGAGGCACGCTTATCCGGCAGTGCTCTTTTCATACAGAGCGCTTCTTGTTGATATGACTACCTGACAACAAAGCTACGACAATGAAGACTCCAGACCAAAAAAGACGAACAACTGTGGACCATCGATTCGGATAATCGGCTCTGATGAAGCCGAAGACGTCGAAACGTTAAAAATAAAAAAAGGATCAAGCTTTCGGCGTTGGTCAATCCCTGAGGGACGCGCCATGCATTCGACTTCATTAAGTATCGTTGGAGGTGACTGAATGCATATCTGGCCTTTACAATGACTCGCGATGGCCTACTGACGTATCGAGCCAGTGCCGCTATCCTACCAGACAAGTCTGGTACCAATTTATCGACACCGGAGGGATGGAGGGTTTGGTGGGCCATGGGCGCGTGGATCGATTCCACGTGTGTGTCGCAGTGGCGCCTCCAACCACTACGCCACACGCGCCCTTTTTGTCGAAACGTTAGCTGAATAAAACTAATTTATCAGCCTCGTATAAGCTCAACGGTTTCTACATGTGTTGATTACAATTGTCAAAGTTCGATCTTGTTCAAAGCAATCCTTACCAACTGTTCCAAAATTCAAGAAAAAGAACAACTAGGAATCACAAAACATAGAAAACCGTACCAAGGAATGTTTATTTACATATCTCAATAGCTATAATTCAGGAGTTAACGAAGCATAAAACAGGCCGGAATATGGATGAATCACCTTGTAATACTTCAGAAAAATTGTGATGATGGAGAAGAAGAATGTAAACTATAGGAAACTGTGAATTCCGAGGAAATCTATCCACAGGAGTCATCATAGCTCCATATAGACGTCAAAGATGAATAATTGGTGAAGATACGGTATCAGCCAAATGACCAATTTTGAACTTCTTTGGTCCAATATTCGGGCAATACCGATACTGGTGAAATAATGCTTAAGCGAATTGTGCAATGTGGCGTACGCCGTGTGCTGTGACCGTCTCGTTCCAGAAACATAGGGCTACGAGTGACCAAAGTAGTACAAGTATAAGTAATAGAAACTAGAACAAAGTAAAAGCGTAGATAGTTCTTTCATGTAATTCGATCGATAATTATTGATTAGCAGTTGGTTAGTGAATGAGTGCGAGGACGATGGGCGCCATCATGGCAGCTACCGTAATGCACTGAGGATGTGACGATTTCATATTGAGCAATTTCAGCACGTTATCCAAACCGCCCTTCTGGAAGATGTTGCTCAACATCTCCTGCCATTTGGAACTGTTCTCCTCGAACTTTGCTGCTCCATCACTCGCCACCTGAAAAAAACCACTCTTAGCGTTCGCTATAGAACCTGTTTAGACAGAGAAAATTGTAGGAAGTAGAAGTTGAAAATACGGAACTGTCATGTTGAAAAAGTTGGGGAAGTTATAGAGTTAACTTGAACGACATGCTATCTTCTGGTTGCGAATGTAGCACAGTGGTTAAACTTGCCCTGTGATAGACACTGGATCTTAACCTTTTTATTTACTGCCTATTCTTTTTAATGGCAGAGTATGTTGCGAAATGTAACTTCTATAATGCTGAGAAGATATTGGCAAAACTCCGGACCGCAGGTGTCTGCGGTGGGGAACGGACGCGTTATTGTCCTTTCCGGGGAGTAACGCGTTCACCACCACACCATGCGGATCCTTTGTTTCGCCTGTCTCTCAGCTAGTTCTATCGATCACTGCCATCAGCAATCACCCGTCAACAGGATTGATCTGGGGAGCAAAATTGGAATTGAACCCAGTTAAGCTGAAGCTATAAATATATAAGCATTATAGAAGACACTGGATCGGTCGCTAATTCGATCAGAAAACCCCGTGTTCACCAAGTCCTCCAACCCTCCGAGATTGACAAACTAGGACCAGACTTGTATGCGAGAATAAAGTCACTGATTTAACAGATTAGTAGGCATTCTGGCTAAATACAGGTTGTGGAAAATGCAACCACAGCGATGCTGAGATATTTGCAAAACTCCAGACCGCAGGGTGTCTGCGATGGGGAACGAACACGCTATTACTCATTCACACCTAGGTCCTTTGACGGGTGACTGTTGATGGCACTGATCGATAGAAAACTAGCCGACTGACAGGCGAAACGAACGACCTGCATAGTGTGGTGGTGAACGCGTTAGCCCCGGATAGTGGCGCGTTCGCTCCCAGAGCAGAGTCCTGGGGTCCGGAGTTTTCCAAATATCTCAGCATCGTTGTGGTTGTATTTGGAACAATACCCTGCCGTAAAAACTTTAGTACGCAGCCAATAAAAAGTAAATATTAACAAACAAATTGTTACTGAGGGGTCTGTTTTTCGTCATTTCATTAGTAGTCATTTTAAAAATTACTTTCCACCTCACTGGGCATTTATAAGTGAGTCAAAGAAAACTCAGAATACAAATAGTTACAGGTAGCTTTTCTTGGCAAAAGATTATTTCTACTTCACGATCACTTCATTCACGTCAGGTGGTGATCGTTCGCTGAAATAAGCGAAACACACATTTTTAACTTGAAAATCATCATGGAGGATGATTGAGAGAAAAATGAAACGAAGAGTAAACGGGAAAAAGTAAACACGTAAGTGTAAACATAAAACTTTTCGTTCGCTGGTTCGGAAAGCAGTGCTGAATCATTAAAGGCCTGACTAAATGCACGAATTTGTGACGTTTCTTGGTGCTTCAATTCTATATAAGGAGAAATAACGATCGCATTGATTGTTGCTGGTATGCTTTATAAATCTAACACAATTTCTAAACTTCTTTGTGAATCACGAAGTGTGTGCCACAGTAGATGGAGATGCCCTCCAATACAAAAGTGGTCTTATGTTCGACCCCCAGCCTCGTGCTCAGTAAGCCTTCCATCCCTCAAGGGTCAACCAGTTAGATCCAGACTTATCTGCGAAGATAGCAGCACTGACTCGATACATCGGCATGCCATCACAGGAGGGGCCAGATATGCATTCAATCACCTCTAAAATGATGCTTAATGAAGTCGAATGCGCGGCGTATCCCTGAAGGATTTATCATCGCCGAACGCTTTATCCCTTTATCCTTATGTGAATCAGAGAATCAGAAGAATGTTTCCATTATTGCTAAGACAATTTGAAGTGCTACATTAGTACACTCCCAGATTACAGATGAATCGAAAAAAAGAAGCATCTTATTTTCGCTCTAATGACCCAGGTGGAAACCCCGTATACCCGAATGGCTGCCGCATGTCCAAAAAAATCGTGCGTGCTTCATCATAAATTCCATTTAGTAGCTAAGTTATTATTTTAGCCAGCTTTTCTCTCCATGGAGGTTAACATACACGCATTAGTGCTCTGTTCGGCCGTCACCACACTCACTTGCTTATCGTAGCCGACTGGAAGGAGATTTACCACTTTCCTACTACGCTACAATCACCGCCTTATTGTTTTTCTCCATAAGAGACCACGCTGTGCTGTCAAAAAACCCCCGCTGTGAATCGCAGATCAACATCCGGGAATGGAACCCACGTAAACTCGCAGTGGTAAATCGTTGAGGGAAACCCGACTATTTCTTGAAAATTGATAATTGAGAGGAAAAAAGCCGTTTTGTGATAAGGTAAACGTTCTGGAACTGTAGGCTATCTACGGATAATAAGTTGGCATACCCTACTCATAAATTATAGAGAAACGACAAGTATTGGGAATTGCTGATTAGCCTAACATTGTAGAAATATAGCATCAGTGAAACTGAGTAATCCCAAGATCCATACAGAAACCCTTGATGCAAAGAGACAAATATTTAAAACACTGTTTTAAGTAATTCGTCCTTACACAGTACAATACCGTTTCACCAATATAGCCCCTTAGGTGTTAAGAGTAATGTTTGAATTCCTCTTTAGAATTTTTCCTCAATTTCCCTATTTGTAGAATGATTAGATGATTAGAGGTGTCTCAGGTCGGTGATTCGATCTTTCTTCCCTGGCTAACCGATCCACTATGCGGTTGACAAACTGGTATCGGACTTTTCAGAAAGAAGAAAAACACTGATTTAATACACCAGTAGGCTTTCAAAATAGGTCGGGGGTGGGTTAGAATAGTGGTTAGTGATACAATCCATCAGGATACGATCACGGTACACTGGTTTTGACCACCTCCCCGACGCTCTTCGCTCGTAACGCCCTAGCTTAGTTTTCTACAAGACTGCAAGGAGAATCGACTCGACCTGCATTCTTCGACATCCATAAAGAAGATAAAATCCTCAAGCAGTAACCAAAACAACACTCATGATGTTCGAAGATCTTTGTGGACGATGAATATGAAGAAAATGGACCGAATGAAAGAAATGCTGGGATACCACAGTATATGTGATGATGGGCTATGAAAAATAAAACAAAAAGATAAAAAATAGAGTTAGGTTGTGCGTATCTTGAGCAGGTCTCACAAATGTTAGAGACAATATTTCTACTTACTTGCTCGGCAAATTGTGAGACTTCGTTGAGGTAATTATCAACATTAGCTAGAGTCTTCTTCTGCTGTTCATTTGCCATTGATTCCAATACCTAAATAGTTGGGGATTCTCCTCGATATTTTAGGTAAAATCACCAATAAGTTCGGTATCCTAGAGGGATACGGTCTAATATTTAACAGTAGGATTCGTTGATGTCAACATTGTTACCTACCTTCATCTTTTCCTTGATTCCCATCAGCAGTTCTTTAACTTTCTCGATGTTTTTCTCAAGTTCCTAAAAGTGTTCTATGATTCTGTGTATAATCTGAGAGAACTTACCAATAATGGGCACAGTGGACATGGAAAAAAATTTTTCACCATATTTTATTTTCCTCTATTTAACGATGGACTCGGGGTCTAACGTTGTTCTCGATCGGTCGGTCGGTCGATCAGTCGCATGAATCGATGTGGTAGATGAAGAGCAGTGAAACTTCCCTCTGCCTCACAACAGAGGTCAACTGTGGTGAGGAAATGCGAACGCTTTAGGACTACCTCGAGCTTACAGAGAAAACCAGACTCAGCTACTGTCTAACATCAGAACAAGGACAGCAGACAACAGATCGTCGAGCCGCTGTGGAATCCATCCAAGATCCTGTTAACCCAAATGTATGGGTGACAGTTGCAAGAGTGGACAAGAAATCGAGTAGGAAAAAATTGCTCACATCCGCAATAAATGTTAGGGGGATCATATAGGTATTCAAATATTTGTTTTATCGAGGAATACTCAGAAATAACAGGGCATACGGTAGCCTCTAACGAATTACCCCCCTTATTGCGCTTATATGGTGTCCCCAGATGGCTAACTCTCATGTACAATGAAGAAGAGGCAATTTCATACCATAGTACGGCCCCCGAAGTTGAGATATTTACATTAAGACCTGCGGCTAACAGTAAATCCATGGCATGGTAGAGCCTGTCGACAAGCTATCTCTGACTACATTCTATCCAGAAACATTGAGAATAAATAACATTCGACTAAGACTACGATGCTCTTTATTTTTCTCAAAAGTGGAAAGCTGCCGGAACACAGAGCAGTTCTGCATACGACGATGACAAGTAGAGGTTCTACTGGTAAATCCTACTCAGATTAGTCGATGATTGACTAAATAACGTCATACAGGTTAAATACAATGAAATTTCGTCTGTATGGCAAACCGTCTTTCCTTTTCTAACCCAGAATGTACCATATTCTAGAACATGCCACAATTATATGGCATCCCGAAGCACCCTATATTTTGAAGTAAGTTGAAAAAAGAACTTGCCGACTGATTTCCGGCGAACAAATCCTTTATATTGTTGAATTGCCTCGAGAAGAAATCACCGACTTCCGCAGCCTTGCCTGGAAAATTCCATTCTGATTTCCTCTTATAACAAGAAACAATGACATTTTTCTCTCTTGTAGCAACTGTATACAGCGCTAATATATCGTGTAGTATTTCTACCCGCTCCAAACCAAAGGGTTCTTCACCCATTCGTAACCCCACTGACGAAATGGTGCTCTTCCAGAAGACAACGATGCTCAGACCTTATGGTGCTCTATGATAGCCTTTTATGTCATTCGGCTCCATTTTATTTCACTATTTCACCTTCAACTGTTTTTTTCGCTTGCGGTCCTAATGATTGTGGAGAAATTAATAGACTAGTCTTTTTTTGTTCATGAAAAGAAGGACATAATGAGATCTAGAAAAGAAAAAAGACGGAAACATGGCTATCGGTCAGCATTTATACCAGTCTAATTGAGTGGAATGACTCTGGATCAGATGCTCTGATGAAATTTCTCTCCCATTAGTCCTTAATATTGTTCCACATTTCTCACTACATGAGAGGGTTTAAATTCAACTGGATGTTACCAGCTAGATCTGAGCTGATGTACTTCGTTTCCTTCTTCTCTTCAACGATTTTGTTTGATTTGGATTTTTAAGGTGCTTAAGGAATATGTTCTAATGACTACATTCTTCTTATATGAACGATTTCTTTTGAAATTTAACTGACACACACAACGTATAGGCGGAATGCGTAACTCAGATCCTCAGAACTTATCCTGTCTTCGAGATCTTCGAGAACAAATTTCGACAGCGAAATATGGACGGGCCGGTCGCATAAAACGAAAAACAGACGACAGATGGACGAAACGAAAATCAAGGTGGACTCCAAGAGAAAAAGAAAGGGACTTCTTGGACGACCACCCAACGATGGGCGGACGTGTTCGTAGCTAACGTCAACCACCTGCATTCGAAGACGGACAGGATTTGAGGACGACAGAATGAGCTCCTAGGGCATCATTATATTAGAAGCACACCACCACACCGCCAGGAAGCGTGACTGCGCGAGAAGAAACGAATGGAAATTACGCTGGGGTCCGCACTACTCTGCACTACCAGTGAAGGCGAACACATAGGTATCCAAGCGTATTCTTCTTGAGAACAGATCCACTTCTTCGTTACTGCTGATTTAAACGGACGAATCTTTCTTGATGTTAAAAGTAATATGCAAAAAAACAGTTTCTTCTCGAATTAATCACTTCATATCATCATAATTAACTCCGTTGCTTCTATAATCAAATCCTGACTAGATTCTTCTGATCGAAAGCAAATCCATAATTCTCAATATGATTGGGCTACACGAGGTTAGTATAAAAGATTTATTCGGCTAGACGTATCGGTGCCTCCGCCTTACTCAGAGCCACGTTGATCTGAGTCGGTGCTCCACACTGGTCGTCATCGCGATGTGGGTGCTCGTTGTTGCATCGAGTCGAATCCAGTGAAGGGAGTATCGACCGAATAAGGGAACTTCATCAGCGGTGCGTTTCGCACTGGCCGGTGTTGATCGTTGGGTGCGAGACAAAAGCATCCCGCTGGAAATAGAAATTGTCCCTTCAGGTCGTCCTCAATGTGATAACCTATTTCTACTCCGATTTCGATTGATTTCCTAATCATTCCAACCTTGCTACCATAGTGCACTTTCTTCACTCATGGCTACGTGTAGCATAGCGGGAAGAGCTCCCTCGTAATACACATGTGGTTGTTATCGGTTCAATTCCCACGCCCCTGACCGACTGAGCTCCGCATACCTACTGGGCAGACAAGTTAGCGTCAGGCATATCTAGGTGTATAAAAACACCGACGTGGTCGGTCAGGATGCCTCTGAAAATCATTGTACAGGCCAGATATGCATTTACCCACCACATCGATGCTTGATGAAGTCAGAGGCGAAGCGCATCCTCCGTATTGATCGAAGCGAATGCATTATCCTTCATCTGTCAGTTCCTTCAAGGAAAATGAACCACTTTTTTCTACAACTGAATTTGGCAACTAGTCCAAATAGAGTGTACTTTCGATTAGCCTTTTTGTCATTGACAAGGGGGCCTGGGATTATAACATTAGAAACGCTTATGACAGCCTCTTTCCAGTCGACAGAATGCATAATTTACGTCTGGGAACATAATAATTATGTTAACTGACTCCAGTAATGACCAATCGAAAACAACATCACTATCTGTATAACGTCTAAACTTGTTTTTACCCACTGCCTATTGAGATATGAGCAAAACTCGGTACCTCGGACGGGCTTCGAACCTGCAATTACCTTTAGCGAGGCCTCAGCCGCTATTCATCACACCGCTCGAGGCCCTCGCTTTGCCTTTCACTCGTTTTTACTCTATTGGTGTCATAAGTAGTCACTATTTCTATAGAAGAACATGGTCGTTTAGGTATGAGCCCTCTCTTCAAATCGATGTCGAACTCCCTACATCCTACTTTGCCCTATATTTCCAATGATTTCTATTCTCACACTTTTAAAAAAATGTCGCGAGCTAGCTATGAGATTTTCGCTGTGGTGTAAAGTTTTGATTAAGTCATAAACAGCTATTGATGAAAATGCACCTGTGTCAATCGCCCTAACCTATAGTGCCGTTAATCCCAGAGCTACGCACTAATGAAGGCGGCAATAAAAGCTCAAAGCTCATGTAGACAAGGCACACGAAAAACACCACACTTCGTATGCAAGCAAAGGAAAAAAGCGTCCGGCATTGATCTGTTACTTAGAGGTGCACCACACTTCCGTCTCGCTTCGTAGGACCCCTGGAAGTAATAGAACACATATTTAGCCTATACGGTGGCTTGCGGTGGTCCATTGATTTACGAAAACACCTTTTTTATCCTAGTAGAGAAGTCTTGTAGTACGCTGTCGACCACGGAAGATAGATGGGCCTTGGTTAGCAGGGATGGAAACAATGACAACGTGTGTAGTGCAAAGCACCACTAACCATTGCGCAATACATTAGAAGTCAAAGAATAGTTCTCTAGTTTACTATTCTGCTGAAGTGTATCCAAGAATAGCTCTCTGAGCTTTGTATAAGTCAAATCCGTGCAGTAGAGATAGTTGTCCTTTACCTTATACCCTCCATGTTGTGGATTCGAGCACCCTCACATCCCTCACATGAACGAGATCGTTGAGAAATTTGAGAATGACGTTACTAATAAGAATAAAAACTTTTCCGAGCACTTGAATTGAAGAGTACTGAGCAGAAGATGTTGCCTAGGGTAGATATCAAAGCTACGAAACCATCGCTGATTAGACTGATTGGACTTTGGGTAGCTTGCAAAGCGGTTCCACATCTTACCCTCTTACACCCTATAAGAAACAACAAGTTCAGATGTCCTTTATAACCATTCTCATTTCTTATTTCACATCTTGCCAGACTTCACTTAAATTGCGTTGGAAAAGCGAGGGGCCTGCTAAGGCCTGAGAGTCTTTCAGGGGGGGGACCGAGACCTGTTTTTTTTCCATAAGGGTGCAGATCAATACCCTGGCCGTCAAATAGCAATTAAGAATATTCCGTTCATTTCTGATGAACGATTCAAATATTATTCCCATTTTTCATGATTGATTCAGACATTCTATGTATTTCTGATGACTGACAAGAAGATTTTGAACGCCCTGGTAAGGGTTCTCCGGATTCCAGGGAAGAAAAATATTTCCTTGACTTGGCAACGTTGATGTCAGTTAAATGAAAAAATGCGATAGGGACGACACGATTCTTTGTAGAAATGGATTATCCAGGCATTCAAATGTTCAGATAACTCAGGAAATTTGGACATTAGTAGATTACGGTAATCGATGGTACTTTCCTTTCACAGAGGGTAGTAAGGAATAATGAGGATAAATGAGAGGAAAAAGAAAGATCCGTGAACTAAAGTCTTCACCAGTCTAAAAAAAAGTCGCGAAAGTAAGATCTGCCATAGGATTCTTCGTCTAGCGCAGATACATCAGAGATATCAAATCAAAATCACTAACGATAGCTATTGGAAATTATGAGGAGTGAAGAGCTTCAACAGTAAACACTCTCCCAAGGAAATTGTGTATTCGAGTGCTACGAAAAAGACGTAATGAGAAATAGATGGAGGCATATGCCTGGATTCAAAAACCCAAAAAGATCAGAACAGTGATAACGAATGAAACCTACTACTGATGTCGTCCAGAACCCCGGCATAGGTCGTAGCGGCTAGCAGAAAGAGGGTCAGGGTAACAGCACGCAACATCGCAGGAACTGAAATGCTGTGGTGGGCGTGGTGGCGGTGGAGCCGCTGTTAAGAATACGCCCAAGAGGAGGAGCCGTTTGGGGGAAGTGTCAGACGACCGAAAACACTCGGCAACGTCCCAGTCCAAGCATGACAACAGTATTTTTTTACTTCGTTCCCAGGCAACTCCGATACCATTTCGTAGGTCATGGATGGATGGTGGGTTCGGTCTGCCCAGAACACAAGATTGAATCCCACCTGTTTACATTATAGTGCAACACTAACTCCCAGTTCTTGCGTAGGCAATATATTAAGCTTTCTGTCGACAATGCTGATTAATCTTTGACGTAGTCTCAGCAGGTCTTCCTGGTAATGGTTAGGAGGTTTATTACGTCCATGCTGCAATATATTCTCGCTTCCGGTAATTTAACGCTTGAGAAGATAGATGGCAGTAAATGCGATAATCTAAACGGTCGTGATGTACACAGCAGCTTATTTTAAATCCAGATCATGTAAATGATCAAGAGATGAATAGCTGTATGTACTCAAGTATGTACTCAATGGCTCGTGTAGCGCAGTGGTTTAAGTTGCCTTGCGATACACAATCGTTGGTTCGATCCACGCCCTGGCCTCAGCAAGTCCTTCATCGTTCTGAGGTTCGGAAATTGGTACTGGACATGTCTGAGAGGATAGCAGCACTGACTCGACATATCGGTAGGCCACGGCAAGTCATTGTATAGGCCAGATATGCATTCAGCCACCTCTAACGGTGCTTAATGAAGTCGAATGCATGGCGCATCGCTCAGGGATTGAGAAACGGTGAGAACTCTATCTTTGCTTTTATACAGCCAGTAATTTGTAAGCAATTAATGACTGCATGGTAGTATGTGCTGCCTCCATCACTGTAAAAAGAAATAGCGTCGCAGAAAGAAGAGTCAGCATGACTCTTTCATCTTGTATTATAATATATCCTCACTATGAATCATGGAAAAAAAGTCTGTTTTAGGGGTTGAACGAAAAATAAAGGATAAAGCTTTCGCCCTTGATCAATCCCTTTAGGAACGCGCCATGCATTCGAATTCACTAAGCATAGTTTGGAGGTGATTGAATGCATGTCTGGCCTTTACAATGACTCGCAGTGGCCTACCGATCTACCGAGCCAGTGTTGCTGCCCTCCCAGACAAGTCTGGTACCAATTTGCCGACCACAAATGAATGGAATGCTTGGTGGACCATGGGCGCAGGGATCGATTCCACGTGTGTGTTGAAGGGCCCCTCCGACCACTGTACCACACGCGCCCTGTTAGGGGTCAAATCATCATTTTTCTTGCTATTTATTCTACAGTTCACCTTCTATCAATTCGTCATGAAACGACTGCGAATACAAATGATTCACTTATTCTTTGACGAACCGACTGTATGTTTACACTCGCAACATTTTATCATTCTTCTGTTGAAAGCATTCTTTGTGTAATCACTTTTTTCTTTACTGGCTATTGCTTTTTCATGGGAGGGTATGATGTGAGATACAACCACAACGATGCTGAGATATTCACAAAACTTGGAACCCAGGCCGGATCGAGCCACGATTTCGCTTTCTGAAGACTCACGCAATACACACTGCGCCACTGAGAGAAATGCAGATCAAGGGCCTCCATAGCGAGATGTGTAATGCACGAGCCCCTGGAACGGGAAATCGTAGTTCGATCTGGGTCGGGGGCCCAAGTTTTGTGAAGATCTCAGCATTGTTAATGTTGAGATATTTGCAAAAATAAAGTGGTGCAAAAGGAATAGCCATCAAATAAAACGTGATTACATTGTGATTTACACTGTAGCTTCAGCTTCACTGAGTTCAATGCCGATTTGTGCTCCTCCGATCAATCCCTTTGATCGGTGACTGATGATAACGCCTATAAAAAAACGGCTGAGAAAGGCGAAACGAAGGCAACGCGTGGCCAAAAAACGTTACCTCCGGGGAGGGTAATAACGAGGTTCTGTAAGCGCCGCAGACACCTGTGGTTCGAAGGTTTGCAAATATCTCAGCATCATTGTAGAATCCTTAATCTTTATGATACCTTCTTGTATTTATTCAATATATCTAATCTATAGGGCGCGTGTGGCGCAGTGGTTGGAGGCGCCCTGCAACACGCATGTGGAATCGAATCGATCCCGGCGCCCATGGCTCACCTAGTCCTCCATCCCTCCGAAGTCGGCAAATTAGTGCCAGACTTGTCTGGGAGGATAGCAGCACTGGCTCGGTAGATCGGAAGGCCACCGCGAGTCATTGTAAAGGCAGATATGCATTCAATCACCTCCAACGATGCTTAGTGAAGTCGAATGCATGGCGCATCCCTCAGGGATTGATCGACAACGAGAGCTTTATCCTTTCTATTTATCTAATCTATTAGAGCATACGACGTATATAACACATAAACACCTACACGCAGTATTCTGTTTCCCAGCTCATAAACTCAACTTGTTCAGATGTAGATATGAAAGCCAAAGCAAAACTTTGAATGGAATGCACTGTTATTTTCCTTCGGTTATCCTTGTGCTGTGGAACAAAATGGAACAAAACTTTCATGTCACTGTTTACACCCATGAAAAAAAATTCTTCCAGTGAACTCTACAAGATTTTCCAACGACTTCAGAAAACCCATATTACAAGTGAAAAAAAGAAACTTTCGGTGTTCAGTACTGGAAGTACTGATAATAAAATATGTCGGGCAAATACAGCAATTACGATTTTTTCCCTTCTATACGTTACCCAGATGTTCCCGAAAAAATGCCCGCCATTGGCTTCCCTCATCAGCTTCCTACATTCACAATGCTCATAATGGAAGAAAGTCTGTGCACCAAACAATGAATACACATGTATTTGTGTTTTCCCACATGTTACTACAACGATCCATTATTTTCAATCTGTCAGAAACACTCTACGAGCGAGAAGGTCGTCAGTTGTCAGTCGAAGAAAGCTGGGAACAATCTCATTCAACTGTTTTAGAAGTAAAGAATGAATAGTAGTAAAAAAGGGATAAAGGATAAAGCTCTCGGCTTTGATCAATCCCTGAGGGACGCGCCATGTATTCGACTTCATTAAGCATTCTTTGGAGGTGATTGAATGCATATCTGGCCTTTACAATGACCTCGCAGTGGCCTATCCGACGCATCAAGGCAGTGCTGCTATCTTTCCAGACAAATCTGGTACCAATTTACCGATCCCGGAGAGATAGAGGGCTTGGTGGGCCTTGCATGGGAGTAGGGATCGACTCCACGTGTGCGTTGAAGGGCGCCTCCGATAACTGTGCCACACGTGCCCGGTTAAGTAGTAGTCACCTAGCAATAAATTAGCCTCTCTACCTTGCATTTAAAGGTCCGCCATCTCTGGTGCCGACGGGTGCCATGACAAATGTTATTCGTATTGTTGAATGGCTCTGTATCGCTAGATGATGAGTGTCTCTCTCGAAAACGTTTTTTATGAGAAAAAAAAACGGCAAGATAGGGGGCCTAGTCAGCAGGCTGCCCTACACTTTATGACCTTGTAGACTAATCAGCACTTTTTGTCGTCATATTCAGCCCCGTGTACTAGGAGAAGGACTTTTCTGCCTTCATCCTTCAGGTGTTCATAGAACGAATTCAAATCAGGTTCACCAGCTGCTGCTCACGGAGAATAACACGTAATGGTTATAACTTTTTTTAAAGCACTGGTTGGGAATACTCAGTGGTTCGCAGGATTTCATACGACGATGGATAAATTCACGGCCAAATCAGTATCTTTAATATTTCGAGGAATATTTTCTTCATAGGGCACGCGTGCCGCAGTGGTCGGAGGCGCCCCATGACACGCACATGGGATCGGTCCCCGCTCCCGTGGCTCACCAAGCCTTCCATCCTTCTGGGGTCGGCAAATTAGTACCAGAATTGTCTAGGAGGATAGTAGCACTGGCTCGATACATCGGCAGGCCACCGCGAGTCATTGTAAAGGCCTGATATGCATTCGATCACTCCAACGATACTCAATGAAGTCGAAGGCATGGCGCATCCATCAGGGATTGGTCAACGCCGAGAGCTTTATGCTTTATCGTTCATTATCTTCATAAATAACAGACAGTGTACCACTTGTCCGTTGAAGATCTCTCTCTCGTCTTCGACTTCTTAGCATCTGGACAACCCATGGCTACCAAGAGAGAAATGACTGCTAGTTCTGAACTTCCTTCTCAAAAGTTGAATAAATGTTGTTGCAAATATTCGTTTTGTGGTGTAGCAGAAGGTTTGAACGGAGAGAAATACTAGGGAAACCACAAATGTCGCATAAAATCTTCTTCGTAGACAGTTTTATTAAAGATACATTACCATTTTGTTCGCGCTAAACAATCAACTGTTTCAAAGGCTGTTACTGAATGTCGACCTACTATGTCCACCGAGGGGATAATCCCTAAAGTAAAGTACTTTCAGCTTAGAAGAGTTCAATATCCTTATGTGAAGACCCAGTTAAGAAAAAATCAATGGCAAAAAATCGTTGTTTTCCTGCAAAACATGTACTGAGAAACTGGTAAACGTCCGTCATTACCATAACGGTGCATGTGGTGACAATGTGGGGAATCAACTAGCAAGGTATTTTGCAATGCCGCGAAAAATTCTTTTTTTTGCTGAAGTATAAGCAAAAATAAAGGGGGCGTGTGGCGCAGCGATCAAAGGCGCTCTGCAACACACACGTGGAATGGGCCCCAGCGCCCATGGCCCACCAAGTGTTCCATTCCTCCGGGGTTGGCAAATTTGTCTGAGAGGATAGCAGCACTGACTCGATCCATCGGTAGGCCACCGCGAGTCATTCTAAAGGCCAGCTATCTATTCGATCACCTCCAAACGATGCTTAATGAAGTCGAATGCATGGTGCATCCCTCAGGTACTGATCAACGCCGAGAGCTTTATCCTTTATCCTTTTATAAAAAAATACCAGTTAACACACAGCGCGTGGTGCTAGCGTTTTAATAATTACCAACAATTTTACGATAACCAAAATAGTGAACGAGTTGAGAACTAGACAGCTTTATATAAGAGGCTTTCTGCTATCGCTCCAATGATATTGATTTTTCCTCGAATATTGTTTTGATTCTGAGATTTTTTCAAATCCAAATCTACGACGAAAAGAGTTAAGGGGAAATTTACACTCTTTTAAAGCTTTTAACGCAAGCCTGATAGCCGCAACCATCAACGATAAATTGTGGGACACAGTATTGCTCCCTTCTAGGAAATGAAATCCCATATTTCTTAACCTATTCGCTACTACGGCTGGTTTCGCCTCACTGGCCCGAAGGGTTATGCCTTTTTGGACTGCAAACTACCTACTGAAATCAACACAAATGGATTCCCACGACCGACTTTCTGTTAACATCGGCATTGATCAAACAGTTCTCGATATTCTTGTTGAGCAAACACGAGATGTTACTCTATTCTTTATTCCGTTGAAGCTGACGTTTCGGTGGAATATCAACAAGGATATCAACACATATGGTCCGCACGCTAATTCAAAAGGAACCATACCGTTGTTTTCGTGTGGTTTTCGTTGTGTTACCGGTTCTTCCACATATTTCTCTGTCTTTTCAAGTTGTGCGTATCTGATTCGTTCTTTTATATAAATTGGCTTCGGTGTTCTATATGTGTCTTGACGAAAGAAAAGCAAGAGAAAAGATCTATGGGTATAAAAAAATTTTGTTTATTACTGGCAAAGATCTGCAGATTCCAGCAGTCATTATTTCATTTAATGAGATGAACTATGAGAAGAGATATGCTTATTTGTAGGTGGAAGGTTCAACTATTTCTAGGCCGCTGTGCACTGAAATCAATGAGTGTCGTCCGTTAAAGGTTAGATTAGAGATATGCTAGGTCTAGCACTACTCGTGAAGACAGAGTGTTCAAATATGACAATATTAACGATGAAGTTAATCTGACTAAAGTTTCTATTTTTGGCCACACCAACCAGTGTCCCACAAACGAGCGCCATTCTTATCCTAACATCTCATCTTACGGTAAACCTTATGAAACGAAATGGAAGTCGTTAGACTCCATATATCTTTGTCAAAAAGAGGCATTCATTCACCCTGTCAATGCTAAAATCCACGAATTTTCTTAATCCATTTTCATATATCATTTTGAAGGCATTTCGCTACAAACAGTTGCGGGTGAAAATGATAGTCCGTCGGAAAGGGGGTCCCATTGGTGGCGTAAATGAGGTATGCCTTCATATTCCAGTTCTTCTTCAGGATTTGTTGCGCCTACTTCAATAGAAATTATTTGATTCTATCGTGTAATTATCTTGCCGAGATTCAAGAACTTATAGTTGAGGACTCCACTGATGACAGCCACCACAACCTTTCCAAATAAATTCTCTCTTGGAAAGTGTTTCGACGCTTCAACCTTTGTGCAGAATGCCGTCGATTGTTCCATAGAACCTAATTTCTCGACTGCGACCACAAGAAAGTAAAAGGATAACGATTTTTTTGTTGTGTAAAGAGAGCGCCGAGCAAATATCATAACGATTACGAACGATAGAACTAGCTAAGAGACAGGCGAAATGGACTCGTATGGTGTGGTGGTGAACGCGTTAGCCCTGATAAGGTAATAACGGTTTCGGTTCCTACAGCAGACACCTGCGGTCTGGAGTTTGCAAATATCTCAGTATCATTGTGGTTGTATCATAACGATTGTCTTGTTAATGCATTTTCTTCCACTAATAAGCGATCCTAAGCTAAGATTATCTCGTTGTTATTCGTGTAGTTCATTCGTTGCTCACTCATCATTTATTTTATATAACATCATCAGTTATTTTTTTGGTCTTTTTCACTTTGGTTGAGATATTTGGAACCTGTTGTTTCACTTACATCTTTTCCTGTCATCACCATTGGTACCGTTGTGTAGGGTAGATTGTATTGAATTAATCTAGATTTTCCCCTTTTTTCTGTTGTACCATTAGCAGCTTAAGTTCTACACAAGTTTTAAAAAAGGCTGACATAAAGATGAGGAAACGAAAGCACAAAAAGATGTAAGCCATTGTTTGAGAACAACGTGTCGAATTTTTTAGGACATAAAACCTTTTGCCGTCGGTTCTTATTTACTGCCTACCCTTTTTTTAATCACGAATAAAGCAATAATAATAATACTAATAGAAACCGAAGGACTCGCATGGTGTGGTGGAGAACGCGTTAGCCCCCGGAAAGGATAATAGCGCGTTCGTTCCCCCACCGCAAACACGTGCGGTCCGGAGTTTTACAAATATCTGAGAATCATTATGGTTATGTTTCACCTAAAACCTTTTCTTTCCAAGGCACTAAGGGCCAGCTGCATGTAGCGTCCTCATTATTAAATTGTTGGTAGTACATGACCATGAAATTATGTTAATTTTCTTTAAGCCCAATATAAAAAGTCCATTCTTTCCGCGTCTAAACTAGTTAGCATTAGTTCCACTCGCTCAGTTCTACCACGATGGTTCATGAACTATTTCACCATTGAAGCGAATTTACGGTAACTTTGAACCGTCGACTTTCACTCCCGTGTCTTCCCTTTTGAGTGCTAGCGTGACCCTCTGGGAGGTGCCTGTAAATAATTTTAACATGGTCGTATTGCTTTGCCAAACCACTCTCTTTACATTAACGATGTTGTTGTTGTAGAATGGTGGAATTCTGGTTGTGAAGCTGTTTCATAGGTCATGAATGATCTTTGTGTAGTGAGCAGGTTTTGACTGTCCAAAGCTTCCATGACAACGTCACTTCAACGGAAGTGAAGAGCCTCTTCTATTCAGTGAAAGTGACAATTAGCGGTATCATGTACAGAACCGGCTATGTCAATGGATTTTGTAAAAAGGTGAATATAAAACATTTTGCAGAACCCAATTCGAAACCACGCTTATCCCAGACTCCTCTTTATTCAATTATCCACGGATTCTGTTGCGTATTTTCCAGGCAAAAAGCCTACAAAAAACTGGTAGGAGATTAACGCAATAATATTTCTCAATGTCATGTAGATTTCCTTTTTGCAGATAATGTCATTATGCCAATTTTCCTGTGTCTAACCACTTTTCATTCCGATAGCTAGCCCAAGAAAATCCGAACCAGGGTGTTTCTGAGGATAGGTGATAGGTTGGCATCTGATTATCATGAGCGGATACTACGATCAGATCTATCCATCCTCCATATCCTGACATGGAGGAAGGTGGCACTTGTGCAGACGACTAAGAGCGGTCATCTTTGTTTTGTGATTGACGGAATCTCAGTAAACGCTGTGAATGCCCATCCCAACCTCTGTACCTTCAGCTAATAGTGCTGCTATTCCGCCCATAAGAACTTAATTCACTTCCCTGTAAAAAAGCTTCGTAAATTCGGGCTTAAGTTGATGATTTCCTCTGGGTGAGGCGACTCCAAGCTGTCATATCACCTCGAGAGTTTCTATAAACGTGCCTTTTGAACACAACCTTGCGATTTCATTTCCTGGACGTCACAGTATTCATGGAAATCACTGTAAGTGTGAGCGGCTAGAAATGACGCGTAGCTTCACAGAGTTGATCACTTACTTAGACGGCCCGTCTTCACGAGTTGTGCGGACCTCAGCATATTTTCCATTTGTTTCGTTTCCCCGCACTCGTCGTCCATGTTAGTGGTTTGGCTTTAGCATTGTCTGTGAATGCTCGTCCTACGGGTCGCCTGAATGCTCGTGGAGTCCATTATAAGGTTCTTTTCGTCTATCTGTTGTCTGTTCTGCTCCTTACGTGACCGGCCCATCTATGTATCACTACCGATGTGTTTTCTTCAGGTTCTCGAGGATGAGGTGGATTTCGAGGATCAGAGCCTCGAATTCCTGCCAGATGTTCTGTTTGCCAGTCGTATTTCAGAAGACACCGTTCAAGCGCTGTGTGAGTAGTGAGCAGTGCTCTTGACGTGTTTTAATTATTAGTTCATATCTCTGCTGCAGTAGAGAGCGTGTAGTTAAAACAGAAAAATAGATATAGTCGCACTAATGTTAAATCTACTCATTTTAGCGAGAAGAGAATGACTTACCTGCGAAATTTGCACAACAACAACGGCGTCTTGTCAAAATCAAGCACACAGAAGATGGTGGCTTCCCTGAGCTGACATTTTAGTCCCAATATTTATGGGAATATCGTGTTGAACGAAGCGCGTGGGGTGCAGTGGTCGGAGGCGCCCCTGCAACACACACGTGGAATCGATCCCCGCGCCCATGGCCCACCAAGCATTCCATTCGTTTGGGGGTCGGCAAATTGGTACCAGACTTGTCTGGGAGGATAGCAGCACTGGCTCGATACATCGGTAGGCCACCGCGATTCATTGTAAAGGCCAGATATGCATTCAGTCACCTCCAAACAATGCTTGATGGAGTCGAATGCATGGCGCATCGTTCATGGATTGGTCAACGCCGAGAGTCATCATGCAGTTGTCGAAGCCACAGGCAAATCGAAGACGTTCGTGAATGATGGAGGAAACAAATGGAATTTGGGAAGTGCTGAGATGCGCACAGGTGATACATGTGATGTCGAGTAATGTAGTAATAACAATAATAATAATAACAATAATAACAACAATAATAATAACAATAATAATAATTTGTTACTTGTGCGCATGTATTCGTAGAAATAAGCGAAGATCCTAAGACTAGAAGGCGGCGATGATGTGTGACTACGATTCTGGAAGCACAAGATATCTATTACGCTTATTAAGACTTTACTATGACTATGTTAACTCTTTATTCACTGCGTAGTATTAATTTTCACGGCGGGTTTGATGTGAAATGCAACCACTATGATGCTGAGGTTTCGGAAGAGAAAAAGAAAAAAATTCGGAAAACTTGGACACTAGTCCAGATTCGAACCCACGATTACCCTTGCCGAAGGCTCGCGTGTTACCTACTGCACCACTGAGGCCCGTGCTATGCCTTTCTCTCAACCAATTTTGCAATTATCTCAGTATCATATTAGTTACATTTTACTATGGCTGTTATATTTCTCGCGTCTACATTGAGATTACAAGTAAGACTTTGTTCAACCAGTATTCAAAATGTAACTGAGATGATAAACATGAGTCGCAACCGCACTCATTCATGGATCTGACTACTTTCTTGGATGGTCGCTGCTGGTGAATGAAACCACCGGGAAGAGTGCCCAAGCTATATGTGGGAACAGTGTATCTAGTGACTAAAGTTATATGATAATCCTAACTTTATTTGGCTTATTCCTCCTTATTTTGCTCCTTTAGTTTAACTAATGTTCATTACCTCCCAACTGTTTACCGCCTCATCGGGCTGGGAGGTGTTCCTGAGTGTCGGGCTGTCATTTTCACTCGGGGGACTTATCCCCCAGCATGGCTTGCCAAGCTGAGAAGGAGTCCGGAGTTTCCCATCAGGAAACCCAGCTAAGAGTAAACCAATACCAGGATCCACCACCATCCTGGTATCAAACCAGTCGTGTGGTGGCAAATCTCCCTCCGATCCACAAGGGCGGTGATTGCCTGTGGTGGTTATGACCTGAGGAAGACTTTGGCTAGGCTGACCTCGGGACTCCAGGGAACCACAATGGTTAAACCAGTGTGGCTCTCACAACCAGCGTGGATGGGCCATCCAAGTACCAAGTAATGTTTATTCCCGTCCATCGTCCAAAGTCCGTAGGTTTACGTGCTACACAACGCCAGTCCCCTTGGCGGTAACAATTGTTTCCTCTAATCTCTCCAATCTTTTTTTTTAACACCGTTTAAACATTCCTGGTTATTTTTCATCAGAATTCGTAGCTGCTCTTTGTGTTTTGTCAAAGTGAGGTTAGTTATCTTCATATATCTTTTCTTTTTTCATATCTTTCCACATTCATATGTTCGAATTTTTTCATATTTATGTAATTTTCTACATGTTTTATCTTATTGTTTTCTTTTCTGTCTTTTCAACGGATTCCTTGTAGGGCATGGATTCGAGTGATGCCGACTACGAGTCGGTCGTTCAGACGAACGTGGCCCGTACAACTGCCAGTAGTATCGAGATTCTTATGCTTTACTTAGAAACGGAAGTGCGCAGAATTGTGAGTATTCCATTGAGAATTCATTCTGGATCGTCTTGTACCGAAAAAAATACTTTCATATGGTTACCACATAATTCCTTTATTATGCACGCTACCAGTTGGTATCGCGTGTAGCGCAGTGATCGGAGACCCCGTGCAATACACGTGGGATAGATGCCTGCGCCACAGCTCTACCAAGCCTTCCATCCCTCCGAGTTCGGCAATTTGGTACCAGATTTGTCTGGGAGGAGCCACCGCCAATCATTCTAAAGGCCAGATATGCATTCAATCACCGATGCTTAATAAATTTGAATGCATGGTGCATCCCTCAAGGATTGATCAACGCCGAGAACTTTATCCTTTATTTTTTTAGCTTTATTGTTTATTTTCCCTGATCGATTGTCGACTTTTATATCGTTTAGTTATGCCGAGGTCTATAGAAAGTCGATGTTTTTAGCTTTTTTGTTCTTATTCGGAGTATGTTTTTAAGGTCATATGTGCATAAAGAAAAGCTTACTTTATCACATAATGAAGGCCCTATGCATAGACTCAGTTACCCTGCAGTGTTCTTTAATTTGCGTAAATAAAATAAAAGGATAAATTTCTTGGCGTTGATCAATCCCTAAGGGATACGCCGTGCATCCGACTTCACTAAGCATCGTTGGAAGTTACTGAGTGCATATTTGGCCTTTGCAATGACTCGGGGTGTCCTATCGATCTATCGAGCGAGTGCTGTTGTCCTCCCACATAAGTGTGGTATGAATTTGCCGACCCCGAGGAATGGAGGGCTTGATGGGCTAGGGGCACGAGGATCGATCCCGTGTGTATTGCATGGGGGTCTCCGACCATTGCGCTATGCGCGCCCTTTTCTGCGTAAGTAGTGAGAAGGAAATCTTCGATTACTTCAGTTCTGCAGTGAGAACTACACCATACGACTGCAGTAAAATTGCTTTTTTATAAGTAATATCAAAATAATCTTGTAATTCTGCAATGCGAGAGTTTCTCAAAGACGTTCGGGTTCGCTTTACCTGCACTCCTTTGCTAAATGATTTCGATTATTTTATTCCTTAGGGACTTTCGAGGTTAAACAATATATCATGTTAAAAAAACTGGTCGAGGAAAAGGAAAAGCAAGAGCATAGGTTGATGTGGTGGATAGTAGTTGAACCCCTGGCAAGGATAACCGAGGGTTCGAGGCCCAACTGACGTTCTGAGTTTTGTACGTCTCGACATCTTCGTGGTTGTATTTCACATAATACCCGGCCATGAAGGAAGAATAGGCAGTAAATAAAAGATTAGATATTATTACATTAGTGTATTTGCCCTCTGATACAAGTGTGATTCCAACCTGCCGACCTTGGAGAGAGCTGGAGGGCCTACTTTTTTTTTCGAGGCCGCGAGAGAGAAGCAAGAACCACTTGTGTATTGTTGGCTTCCTCTTACCACTGCGCTACACGCCGCCTTAAGAACTTTCTAATTCGGGTGTATTTATCGGTTCCCAGTATTTTAATGTACTGTGAAGAGTTCTTCCTTCATCGTGACTTTAGAGTGAAATGGTCACTTAACATATTCTGGTTGTGGTTCCAAATGCGTAAGACCACGTGTAAGATTAGAAGCATCATCAGCTTTCTGTGTTAAATTGACACTTCTCGTTGGCATTGTTTTTCCATTAACGGGTCTCCTTCATTTGTTAAACGAATGAAATACTTACTTGGATACTTGGATGGCCTGTCCTCGCTGCTTGTGCGGGTTCGAGAAAAATTTCCATTTTTTCGGAGTCTTGCTGGTTTAGCCATTGTGGTTCCCTGGAATGCTGGAAACGAAGAAATGCTGTCAAAAATGATTGAAACAACAAGAGAACTGTTGACTTTTGACTTCACTTCTAGATTTTAGTGAACTGATTAGCTTGGTTAGTAGGAGCGCGTGTGGCGTAGTAGTCGGAGGCGCACTGCGACACGCACGTGGAATGGATCCTCGCGCCCCCAGGCTCACCAAGCTTTCCACCCTCCGGGGTGGACATGTTGGTACCAGACTTGTTTGGGAAGATAGCAGCACTGGCCGAGACATCGGTGGGCCACCGGGAGTCATTGTAAAGGCTAGGTATCCATTCAATCACCTCCAACTATGCTTAATGAAGTTGATTGCATGGCGTATCCCTCAGAGATTGATCAACACCGGAAGCTGTATCGTTTGTTTTATTAGCTTGGTTGCACCTGGTTGTTATAGTAGAAATATAATGGTTCTTTCATTGCTTGTGGTAACTCAGTTTTAAGTATCCAAGTGTTATTAGAAACATCAGCTTGTCTTTATTGTTCGTCCGATTCCAGCGCTTCTTCCTACGTGCCTTTGGTGGAAGGATACGTCGCTTCTGCGCTAGATCCGTGCGTATTGATTTTCGCAGTGTCATTCTGTTTTTGGCAAACTTCACAAGTCTGTGAGTATAGGTATTTTTTTTGGACTTCTGACTGATTCACTAGTTCAAGATTGTCTTTGCATAATCAGAAGGATGAGGCATATTTCTCCGGATGTGTCGGAATTAAACGTTGTTGAAGCCATGGTATTCAATGCGGTAGGTTGGTTTATGTAAAAGTGTTCAAAGTACCTTCACACCAGATGGTCCACAGTTTTCCAGGTCCCTATGAGATCGTCATGGAAAGCACCAAAGTACACTTTTAATGATACTGCTGCAGTGTTAACGATGGACCAGGAGGTTGAAGATGGTTAGTGAGCATTCATTGTGTTTTCTCCAACGAAATGTTTCAAGTGCTGCATTGGCATCTAAGTTCAATGACATTTGCTTTCAACTTTTTATTTACTGCCTACTACAATTTTTCACGGCAGGGTATTCTATGGAATTCAACCACAGTGATGCTGAGACATTTGTAAAGCTCCGGACAGTAGGTGTGTGCGGTGGGGATCGAACACGCTATTACCCTTTCCGGAGGCTAACGCATTCACCACCGCACTATGTGGGTCTTCCGTTTCGCTTTTCTCTCAGCCATGTTTTATAGGTGCTATCATCAATTGCGAGTTTTTCAAATATCTCAGCACCATTTTGGTTGAATCTCGTAGAATACCCTGCCATGGAAAATTGTGGTGGATAGTAAGTAAAATGCTGACATTGTGATTTCGACTACAGCTTCAGCTTAACTGGGATCAGTGCCGATTTGTGCTCCTCAGATCAGTCCCGTTGACGGTTCGTTTCGGATAGCACCTACAAAACACGGCTGACAGAAAGGCGAAACGAGGGACCCACATGGTGTGGTGGTGAAGTTAGCCCCTGGAAAGTGTAGTAGCAGTTCGATTCCCCCCGCAGGCGCCTATAGTCCGTGGTTCTGCAGATATTTGTTGTTTTTGAAAAATTGCTTCAAAGCTGATACTTTTGCTGTGACTTCTACTAGCCAAGATTCTTCTTTTTTTCTTTGGGTTCTTTAATGTATATGGCGCATGAAGGTGCATATACTTCTAACTTTGTAGAAGAAACAGGTAGCAAGGTAGGGAAAGTCTAGGATGTTTTTGTGCATTTATGAGATTTCTGGATCTATTGAAGTGTCTCGATTACAGTTCAGCGAAGTGAATGATAAACGTTTTCGTCAGTGAGAACCTTGAATGTCCTCGTTTTCCATTGATTTTATTTGTAGAACTAAACCTGTTAGTATTTCAAAACCGACTTTCCTTCAACCTCAGTGTGACTAATCAATATGCATTCTTTCCTCGATAAGTTTACACGAAGTTAATAAATAATCTTCTCGACTAATGTTTCGACGACCTCGTCTTCATCAGAGCCGATGATCTGAGTTGATAGTGCACTAAACGTTTTAATGTTTTCCCTATCAAATTCGTTTGCTTTCAGGTGTTTTTCATGCGTATATGATTCGCTCACCTGCTTGGAGTTCTTTGCCATCCCCACTTTTGAAACCTTGTGAACCCAATTTGATAGATTTTCAGGTAAGAATTATGTATGTAAAGTATATTGTATATCTCATTGCCAAGTTCGTACCCCAGCCAATTGAAGGACTTATACTCAATAATACATTTAGTCATTCAACCATCCTCTGAAAAAAGCATTTACTATGGATGACGAAGACGAGAGACTTTCTTTGCCGAGTACGATGGTGACCGAACAGGATTTGAAGGTTAGGCGTAAGACACTTTGTTATTTTCTGTTACGCCTTTAAAAGATTCTTTAAACTTACTTTTGACCAAATGATTCTCTAAGTCATTAGATGACCTTTTAAGAGAAGAATTTTAGATTCAATCGCTCGAAGCACAACTTGAGTTTTTGTCCAAGCAGATGCAAGCTTTATTAGCAGGAAAAATACCACCGGTTGCACCAATGGCTTGTGATTTCGATGCATCTGCTTCGGATGACGAAGGTAAAGGCGCGTCCTTGGGTAGCCCCACTGAGATTGTAAAGGTGTGATTTCGTTCCTTCTTAGTATCTTTCTAGAAGACTCCTTAATTCGTCGTAATATCATTGCAAATATTTTAGCCGTTTGTTTCTGAAGAAAAAAAGCTGTCTTTATTGCGCAACATTTGTCCGCCGGCAGACGCGCCTCCACCTCCACCTCCTCCACCGCCACCACTGTCGTTGTTATCACTAAACAGTGCTGCAATGCCAAAACTGGAACAGTCGAAAGCGAAGGTACTTGAACTTGGAAAATCTTCTTAGCCCCCACTTTAAATCCACAAAATTGTGAGCACTTGTAAAATCTATATTTTATTGGACACATAAGTAACTGGTATACACGTTCTGTTAGAGTTCCAGCATTTTCTCCAGTCATTTTGTTGTCCTGAAAATGTCGGTCATGGATGTGATTTGGTTCACATTCGTTCGCAGCTTAAGAATTTAAAAAGTATATTCCAGCTGCGAACAAATAAATTTGGCTTGCGCTTGAAATAAGCGCATTGGCCCATCTTTTTGGGGGTCTCTGCAGAAGTCGTTTTGCACCCCAGTGTTGTTGTCATCCACTATTCTTTTTTTGATCACATGACCGCTATATCATGGTTTCCTTCTGAGATGTATTGCGATATCTTTCGAAGAAAGTTAGTCTGAGTATTCAGTGTACCACTTTCTTATTGTCGGACGTCTCTTGCCAATACATATACGCACTTCTCTGTGCGGTCAAAGGTAACCCAAGCAGCTAGTCATCCTTTACTAAGTTATTGTCTCAAGCTATTTTTTCGTATTTTTTGAACGACACAAGTGTATAGGTGTAGTGTCTTCAGTCGGTGATTCATCCACCTTAATTAGTGGTTTACTTCCCGTTGATCCGAAGTCCTATCTTTTCACTTCTCCACTGACTTCGGCAGGCATTGTCTCTGCTTTTGTAGTTCAAAAAACATTGCAAGTGAAAATCAATCTCCTTATAAGCTGTTGCAGTCGGCAAACATTTTTATATTGGAAGCGCTGCTATACCTTGCTCAATTAAGTCTGAAAGGATGGCGTTGCTTTCTGCTAATAAAAAAAGAGTTATAGGGCGGTAATCTCAGTAATCAGATATTGTAGTACTTGAAGTCATCACTATTCTCCTTTCTTTGGAAAAAGTACGAGACATCCACAGGTTGAAATATGTTGCACTTACAAATGTGAGCTCATTTGTACTGCAGTTAGAGGGTATAAGTGGTAATTGAAAGCTCAAAATAAAGAGAGCATTCGAAAACTCTATGAAATCACGACTATTTCACCAGAGAAGAGGAAAAACTTGTGTCTTCTTTGAAATACTTCATACTATAGATTGATGACAATTGGTTCTCACTGGGGTAGCTGTGAATGTCTAGAACACTGGTGAAAATGTTTATGAGTGCGCTCATTTTTAGCCTGATCCGTTGCAAATGCTTAAACGGTCTTCAAATCTTGAGCGTGACGACCTTCCTGTTCGACCGAGCGCAGATGATCTGAGGATGGTGCAGCTCAAAAAAACAAATACTGCTAGGTAACTCTATTGAGTGAGATTATTATTGATACTGCTTATTTTTTTATAAGATGTCCTTAGAGAAGTATACATGACTAACTGAAGGTTAGTCTCTTTCATAGCACTTCTATTGCTTATAAGATATTTGTTCTACCTGTACCTTCCAACGGTTTATAGCATCATCATGGCTGGGAGGTGTTCCTGGATGTCGGGCTGAAATGTGCAACGGGGGGATTTATCCGCCGGCAAGGTCTTTCAAGCTGAGAAGGGGTCCAGCTTTTCCATCATGAAGTGTAGCTAAGACTAAACCAATACCAGAATCGACCACCGTCCTGGCACCGAACTAGTCGCATGGTGGCAAATCTCCCTCTGATCCACAAGGGCTGCGACTGCCTGTGGTGGTGACGACGTGGAGCGGACTTTGGCTAGACTGACCTCAGGACTCCAGGGAACCACAATGTTTAAATCAGCAAAACTCCAAAAAAGTGGAAATTATGCTGGGGCCCGCACAACCAGTAAAGACGGGTCATCCAAGTGTCAAAGTAAGTTCAACCTGTGTTACTTCATTGCACCAAATTTTGGAAGACGTTTCATCTGTTTTATTTTGTTTCATTTTGTTTTGTTTTCAACCTTACTGAAGATGGGAATTAATAATCGTTCTTCATAGGTCACCTGGTGGGACACCAATTGCGCGACACTCCAAACAGTCCAAAGAGGAGGTTTTCAATTTTGGCTAGTATCTATTTTACTGTTTAACAAAAAAAAACCCCTTAAAACTATTTCCAGGGCAGCTACTTGGCAAATGCACTTCGTGAAAAGTTTCGCTCTGTCCAGGAGTACATATCTGAATACGAAGAAGATATGAGCACAAGCTGGTTAGAAGATGAACTCTAATAGATATATCAACTATCTATATCTTCTAAGCGATCAGTTTATGTCTATTTCATTACTGAGCGTTTTGAAGATTAGGTTTTGATTGATTTTCCTACATCCGAAGTTACTAACTTCCATCACTTACTGTTTGAGTGTTGTTTTGCTGTTTGTTTGATTCATGCCATGTTTGACTTTTATGTGGTCAAGTTAAGATGCTCAGTTTCATCCTAAACTGTCAGGTTCAATAACTGCCTAGTGATAACTAGTGAATAACTTAGGTCTGCAATATCATCGCATACGGGACTGTTGGGGATTTATAGGTCAGCTTTTATTTTCCGATTATCTAGACTTATGTTAAATGTATAGCAATAGTCGCAATTTGTGATTTGTTATTCTTATCCAGTTGATGGAAATAAAAAGTTCACGTTTTGAATCCCTAATATTGGTAAAGGTTTAGTGAAGAAATGTCAGTGCGAAGAGTAGATACAGTGCCCCGTCTCTTCAGGTTTTATGCTTGTAAAGGGAAGCCCAATCGTTTGTCAATGTGTTTTGACGACTTGATGAAGTCAACTGTCCACATGTCATCATGATAGTCGGTGAAGAACGACATATTCATTTCTAATAGTTTTCAGCATCGATTCTGCTACTTCCTCATTTGGAATGCAGAAATACAACTTTGGAGTTTACAAAACTTTTAGCTATTGCCTATTACTTTTTCATGGCAAAGGGTATTGTGTGAAATATAACCATAATGATGCCAAGGTGTGAGCAAAACTCGGTACCCCAGGTAAGCTTTGAACTCGAGATTTCTCTCTCCGGGAGGCTGACATGTTACCCAGTACACCATCAAGGACTTTAAATAATGATAGTTTTCGAGAGTTTATAATAAGATAGATGACGAAAAGAACAGTGAAGTGGTCTCCAATAAAATGCAAGCGTCTTCATAGATGACCACTCAAACGACTGGTGGACGTACTCGTTGCCAACGTTAACCGTATGGATTAGCAAATGGCAACGATTTTAATACTTCGGAATGGATTTCGAAGAAGTCATTATGTTCCAAGAAGACCATCACAATGAAGAGGAAAACCTAAGCGACTAAAGAATGAAGGTTGTGCTCCCGTCGCCCCCTGCTGGTGAGAACGAGCTACACAGGTATCCGAATATCCAAGTGTAATTGTATATGGTATCATTGAGAAGGGCGCGTGTACCACGGTGGTTAGAAGTGCCCTACTATACATATGGATTCGATCCCGCACCTCAGGCTCACCAAGCCCTCCATCCCTCAGGGCTCCGCAAATTGGTGACAGATGTCTGGTCTGGGAGGATAAAAATACTGATTCGAGATATTGGTAGGACACCGCGAGTTACTGTAAAGGCCAGATATGCATTCAGTCACCTCTAACGATACTTGAAGTTGAATGCATGACTCATACCTTAAGGATTGATCAATTGTCCTCTTCTTAACCTCTCGGTTGTACTGTTGCTTGCTACCCATAAGCTCTTTACCTCAATTTCTTCAATAGCATTGATGCAAAACTGAGTAGAAGGAAGCTCACAAATGAAAATGCTTTCGAAAAAATTACGAAACTTTAAAGTATACATGTAAAGGAATGTGAATACAACATCTCAGTGAAAAGTACTTTCTCAGCCTATTACTTTTGACTCGGTTAGGAAAGGACGATAAAGCGTTCAATGTCGATCATTCGTAACATAGCAGAGGTGATAGGTGCACACTTGTCTTATAGAATGTAATGCTGGATCCTAACGACGTATATAGTCACTGCTTTTATTCTCCAAGATGGCCTGGTACCCACTTTCTGATGCCAGAGAGATAGGAAAGGAGTGGTAAGCTTTAAGGGATGGCGACAATCAAAGCTTTGGGCAATCAGAGCAACCCTGTTCACTCCATGAAAGTCTTGCCGGAAATTGTTAAATATCGTCGCTATACAACAATATGCAGATTCTTCGACAAGGCGATATCATATCAGCGAAATCGTTGTGCAGGATTCTCCAGAATGTGTCCGGAAGAAAAAAACGAAAAGATCAACATTGGAATGATATTTCAAAACCGGCCTCCCTTTAACCTTGGTATGATTAATCAGTATGTATTCTTTCTTTGATAAGCTTCCACGAGGTTGATAAGCAATCCTTATTCTCGGCTAATATTTCGACGTCTTCGTCTTCACTAGAGCCGATGATCCGAGTCGATGGTGCACAGTTGTTTGTGTCCTCAAGGTGATGTCGAGTCGGGTCTTCCTCAGTGGAGCATCTCTCGAATCAGTCATACTTACCCGACGATGCCTTTTTATAGAGGACGGTTCTTATCGATAGCGGTGAGTGTCCGATGATAACCACTTGTTTTCCGGACAATCCACCCCGTAGAAGTCGGTATCATTCTACGAAGACTAAACCCTCGAAACGTTAGCCGAAAATAGAAGTTATTTATCAACCTCGTGTAGGCTTATCAAAGGAGCACATATTGGAATGACCGTCGATAGGCTATGTGTTGTAGCTATACCATCTTATCTTTCGAAATGATATTTTTTCTTGCAATACTAAGCACTGACGAGGTGGAATGAATGCTCACTGATTTCCACGGCCTTTGCGTAAAGTTGGGCCTTTCGGCTGGACCTAAATAGAACACTGTTGTCGAGAGAAATGTTTGTTCCGCCGGAGCTTCGAAGCTTATTTCTTGAACCAATCCGTGCTCTCTTCTATACACTTTCGACATCCTTAACTACATCTTAGCCGTGGTGGGACGTAGGGAATAACCCGCATTGTATGCAAGCATATTTACGCATGTATACATGGATGTAATGTTATCTAAACGAATGGTACCAGTTAATTTATAGCAGCATAGAAGAAAGCGATCTTTCAAATCCACTTGTATTGCGGTGCATACAAAAGCTCTAAAAGTTCTCGGCGTTGATCAATACCTGAAGAATACGCCATGCATTTAACTTCATTAAGCATCGATGAAGAATGACTCGCAGTGGCCAACCGATGTATCGAGTCAGTGCTGTTATCCTCCCAGCAGTCTGGTATCTTGGTCGGTCTGGGGTATCCTCACAAATAGACGACGTGAAATTCCTCATTTGAAACAGATCAGTGCTCGGAATCCTTGCGGATTTGATATACACCTTAGGTGTTTACTACTTTACTTTTTTACTTTACTATTTATTTAATGAACAAATAGCAGAAATATGAACATCCACAACTCTTCACAAAAAAAGGAAAATCGAAACCTACAAATTGAAGTGAAAAAGGGTAGGAAACCTATTTACAAATTCAATTATGCAAAAAATGGTTAGAAGACTTGACAGTTTTTACATCTTATTACACATATTGTTTCACCGTCAAATACTTAGACCTAAACCAAGAACCACATTTAATGTGTTTCAGAGTATTAAGCAAACGAGATGAAAACCTCAAAATATGTCAACACAACGACAATACGCTATAAATTCAATAGAACTGTCGAGGCACTTGCAAACTGTAGAAGGAAACTTTTAGTCCTCGAAGAATACGACCGTTAAAATCAAGTTAATCAAACTGCGTAAGTGAATTTTGCCTTAGTGTTCGGAAGAATTCGATTCAGAGCAGCGCCTTGATTGGCCGAAACGATTTTTCCGGTACCTTGATTTAAGAGTATTATGTTTGAAACACTACTCTACTACGATGGCGCCTTTACTGTAAAAACCAAATATATGCATAATTATTTTGTGATCACGATGTAAGCATTTCTTATTTACTGCCTGTTCTTTTTATGGCAGGGTATGATGTGAAATACAGCTGCAATGATGTTGAGATATTCGCAAAACTCCGGACCGCTGGTGTCCGTGGCGGGGATCGAACATTGTTATTTTATTACCCTTTCCAGGTGCCAACGTGTTAAGCACCACACCATGCGTGTCGTTCGTATCGCCTTTCTCTGAACCGTGTTTTATAGGCGTTATCAGCAATCACCCTTAAATGAGAGAAAGGCGGAACGAAGAACACGCATGGTGTGGTGGTGAACACGTTAGCCTCAGAAAGGGTAATGACGACATTCGATACCCGCCACAGACACCTGTGGGCCAAAATTTTGCAAATATTATATCTCAGTATCATTGTAGTTGTATTCAGTAATCACTGAAAATCGTAAAAGGCAAAAAACAGGAGTATTCCATCTCAGAAAAAGGTCCTGAACAACTCATATTTATGTCAGTTACAAATATTTGAATCTGACCTATTCAAGAAATATGAACCCAAAGGAAAAACTGTTTGCACAACCGTATGGCTACTGCGACGCCCTAGTGAAGCCAATCATGTTGCATAATCTTCATGAACACACCTTTGAACAAGACCTTGTAGTGAATATTTCGTCTCAAAGAAGTTCGCCAATGGTTCTTCACCGAGTACTACAGCGAGGACTTGTTCGAAATTCACATGCCATTCGTTCTCGTCGAATCTGAATAAGCATAGAAATTTATCTATTTTCTACAGTATGATGGCAGAGCTTCTAATTGTTTGCAGCCACATCATGATCGAAGGGTGCTTCTTGACGTAAAACTGTTATGTAGTTGATTCATCAGGTCTTACCATGTTACTAACCTTGCATAGCCTGTGTAAAGGTAAATCTAGGGCGGTATATGAGAACCTATCCTTGGCTATATTCTCGCTAAAAATGACGAAAAAATAAAAAGGGGATCATGCAGAAGTGTGAAGTTCTTCGTGTCCAACCCCCTTGAAAAGAGCCTACAAGGCAGTTACGATTTCTAAAAAAGGAAGAATGTGGATTACTGGTGCCTGCTGAGTCATTTGACAGTGGATGGGACTAAAGGTGATAGAGCATGAAACGGTCGGCGTCATCAATCCCTAAGTGATGCGCCATGCGTTCCACTTTACCCCAATATATTAAGTCAGTACTATTACTTTCTCAAATAAGTCTGGTGGTAATTTGCCGACCACATAGGGATAGAAGGTTTGGTGAGGCCGAGGCGCCGGATCAAACCAATGACCATGTCTGTATTGTAAGGCATCTCAAACCGATGTGCTACACGAACCCGACCACAAGTGATAAATGTTGGAATAAGATCACTTTACCGACTAAAGTTAATCTTCTTGTGAAGATTTAACATACGAATGCTTGCAACTACTTCCTTTATTTCTTTGCTATGTGAAGGTTTTAGATACAAACAATTTTAAACACATAAAGACTTCCATGTAGGAGAAACGGAGCGCGCATAGCACAGTGGTCGGAGACCCCGCAATACATATGGAATCGATCACGGCGCCCAAGGCTCATCAAGCCTTCCATCCCTATGGGGTCAGCAAATTGGTATCAAACTTGTCTGGGGGGGGATAGCAGCACTGGCTCGATACATCGGTAGGCCACCGCGAGTCATTGTAAAGGCCAGATATGCATTCTATCACCTCCAGCGATGCTTAATGAAGTCGAACGCATGGCGCATACCTCAGGGATTGATCAACACCGACAGCTTTACCCTCTTTTTCTAGGGGAAGGGAGAACAATGTCATCATTCACCATTGTATTTTTTCAGTCAGTGGTTTTTGTTCAGTTAAAGAATGAGCTAGAGAACAATTGGGCCACAAAATCAATTCTTTTTCTATCTGTCCTTCAGATCTACTTTGCGGATCCCAGCACTTCTCGCATTCGACTCGTTTCTTCGCACCCATCATCCATGATGTATTCCAAGTTTTTACTTGTGGCTTCGGCTGCTGCTTTACGATTTTTCCTTTTCATCTTGAATGTCGTAGAATGGTGGTCGAGTTGATTCTCCTTGGAAAGCTGATATAACCGGGCTAGAACGTTCCCGCATGGATTGCAGACAGAGTTTTTCCCAGAGAAGTCTGGTAGTAGCGAGTCCGGCGAGATTAAAAGGTCAATGAGCACGGAGCCGGAGTTGAACGATCACCGTACTCGTGCTTACCGGTATCACTACCATTGTGCTACCTACTCCCTACTATACTCTTCTGACCGGAAAAAAACGGAAAAAAAAACCTGTGATAATACGACCCCCACATCGAGGCAGAATAAGCCGAAACCATAAATACAGAATCATTTTTCGATGTAGTTTAAAAACAATCGAGAAAGATGAAAGAAATATATCGTGCCCGTTACATTTCCTTCATATTGTATCGCTGAGTTCGTGCATTCATTCACAATTCACAGAATTCTCATTTACCACATCCGATGAAGATTTTGCCGATAATTGGGGAAATCTTGAGGAATGTTATTCCAAATTGCTAACCCCGTATGAGTTTGAGCAATTCGCCGTCGTTGTGCCGCATCCAGATCATCTGCCATCGAACCACCGTCATCGTTCTCTGACGATTCCGTCAACGCGTCTACGTTCTGAGCAGAGTCTCCAATGATCGTTTCTTCGTTGGTCACTTCAGCTGCCTCCGCTTCCAATTTTGCTTGCAACTCACGATATTTTTCGCTGAGTTGGAAGAGAATTGTCCCTAAAAACAATATATAGTATTTAATAGATTTAAGACCACGACTCACATATATACTCATACAAGATCGAAAACAAATACACATTTCATTTCCCGTTTAAGCCTCGTCAATACTTACCAACAAGAGCTAGAGAATTCAGCAGTTCATCAGTATCACCAATATTTATCATATCATAAAACGTTCTCCACATTTGAATGAATTGAATCTGCAAAAGTTAATTAGGAAACAAGAAGAAAAGACATTTCAAATAAGAAAACAGTAGTCTGTCCTCCCAACGGTTTACCGCCTCATCATGACTCGAAGGCATTCCTGAGTGTCGGGCTGCGATGTACAGCGGGAAGATTCATCTCCCCAGCAGGGTCTCCTAAGCTGAGAAGAAGTCCGACGTTTCTACTATGAAGCCTAACTAAGAGTAAACCAATGCCAGGATCCACCACTGTCCTGCTGCAAAACTAGTCGCATGGTGGCAAATCTCCCTCTGATTCACAAGGGCGGCGATCGCCTGTGGTGACGACCTGGGGCAGACTTTGGCCAGGCTCACCCCGGGACTCCAGAGAACCACAAAGGCTAAACTAGCAAAACCCCGAGAAAAAAGGGAAATTATGCTGGGGCCCGCACAACCACTGAAGATG
The DNA here is from genome assembly GCA_018806985.1 of Angiostrongylus vasorum. Classification (NCBI taxonomy): domain Eukaryota; kingdom Metazoa; phylum Nematoda; class Chromadorea; order Rhabditida; family Metastrongylidae; genus Angiostrongylus; species Angiostrongylus vasorum. Next base: position 2,173,231 of record JADANN010000033.1, on the reverse strand, counting down.
GGCCATCCAACTATTCAGGTAAGTAAGTTTCAATGTTTATTAGCAGAAGGAACAAAATCGCTGTGTAATGTTTACGAAAATGCTGAAACCTTGGCCAGCTCGTATTCTGCTACAAAGGAAAATAACCTGATTCATCGGTGGAAGCGTAGTAACATCTAGCCGAGTCGATGCCGCTTCTGGTAAAGAAAGGATGGCACGAAGTTTATGCACCTTATTGATGGAGTCGTCAATTAAAGCGACAGAATCTGAACGACTAAAAAATTGTTGAACCTATCAGAACCATGGAAAGTTACATCCTCAAACATCAAACTAGTGTGAACTAGACAAAGATAAACTCATCTCTGCACTATCGCTCTGTACAATTGAATTATAGTTCTTCTTACAACAGTTCTTACACCGCACTAACCATCACTGTCTTCTCCAGGTATCCTAATTGGACCATGGCTAGAATTAGATGGATCGCTTCCACATGACTTTCCAGCAATCAGCTCAAATAACGATGAAGCGCTCGATTTAGGATCGTCGACAACCACGAGACTTGCTGCCGCACTCTGAATTAACACTGGATTGTTCGAAAATCATGGAATGATTTGTAATTCTACTTTTCTATGTGTATTTTAATAATATCTTTTGATACTGCACAATGACATAGAGATTCAAAGCTTATTTTGTGCATTTTCGCATAGTAAAATAAAAAAAGGGATAAAGCTCTCGGCGTGCGCCATGCGTTCGACTTCATTAAGCATCGATAGAGGCGATTGAATGCATATCTGGCCTTTATAGTGGCCTACCGATGTTTCAGGTAGTGTTGCTATCCTCCCAGACAAGTATGGTAGCAATCCGCCGACCCTACAGGGATGGAAGGCTTGGTAACCATTGGGCGCCGGGATGGATACCATGTGTGTTGCAGGGTGTCTCCGACAACGGCGCAACACGCGCCCAAGTTAGTTAGTTAAATTACGAATTGGATTATAATTTTGGAAAATTTCACAGCATAGAAATTGAGATATCAAAACAGCAATTTCGAGAAATCTAATTTCAGCAGTACAAACTCGCTCGTAGTGCGGCACAAACTGCACGAAAGTAATGAGGTAAGGAACAAAGGAAATTTTAACGGATGTACAGTGCAACGTCGGTTTCAAAAAATTTTTGACGCTGAAGATGAAGAAAGTCGTGCACGTGCACTTCTGCTATTGATGGCAATGATTTGAAGATTTTCCTGTAAGCAAATAGAAGCACAAGTGTTCGATAACCTGCAAAAGAACCCGATGTTAGCATGCCAACTATTCCGGAACACCTGGAAAAAAAAGGAAGTTCGAGAAATGGAAGCTGTACGAATTGAATGGTGCTTCTCCACAACAGTGCCCCGCCAAACGACGCATTATCAACTCTGCAGATGTTGAACGAGCTGGCTGGGCTTCAAAACTCTGCCTCACCCACCATATTTTCCTGACCTCTCGTCTATACACATATATGTATATATAAATATATAAATATGTATATGTATATATACATATATTTATATTTACTTGGACACTTGGACAGCCCGTCGTCAATAGGGTGTGCGAACCCCAGCGCAATCTCCATTTTTCAGAGCTCTGCTGGTTTAGCCATTGTGTTTCCTTGGAGTCCCGAGGTCAGCCTAGCCAAAGTATGCCCTAGGTCGTCGCCACCACAAGCCGTCGCAGCTCTTGTAGATCAGAGGAAGGTTTGCCACCATACTAGTTTGATACCAGAACGCTAGTAGATCCAGATATTGGTTTACGCTTAGCTGAGCTTCCTGATGGAAACGCCGGACTCATTCTCAGCTTGGAAGATCCTGCCCGGGGATGAATCTCCCCGTTGTTCATCGCAGCCCGACAATGAAGAACACCTCCCAGCCTCGATGAGGTGGTAAACCGTTGGGAGGATATATATATATATATATATATATATATATATATATATATATATATATATACATGTATATTTATATATATATATATATATATAAAATTTACACATAGTTAGTAGTATAATATAACAATAACATAATTTACATATACATAAAGATCTGTAATTTCATCGTGATTCATGCTTTGTTTGACTTTAAAAATAGATATGATAGGCTTGAAAATGGTTAACTCGTAAGTGAAGAAGTGAACGGTGCATTTTCAATGAGTTCTTCAAGAGTTATTTCAACAAGTCGTCTTATTTTTTTCGTTTTAATCTGTTCCCGCTGGAAGCTAACACCGAAAAAGCACCTGAGGCATGAGTACGCACCTGTTCACTAGAAACATCTGTTTTGGAAATCGAAACAGTGTGCGACGCACTAACAGCAGATGACGAACATAACATATCCATGGCATCAATAGCAACTTCGAGAGGTTCTTCTTCAACATTTTAATGAATATTCTCACGAATTGAACAAAAGCTACAGGTGGATTTATTGCTGGCATCCAAAATCGTAGATAAAAGGCAGTAGGGCAGTAAAAAAAACAGAATTTGCAAGAAAAAAAAGACGGACGGTGAATTCATCCCTCAACTATTCCATTTATTAATCTACCGATATGAAATATCAGTGCTTGCTCCTTGTCAAAAGTAAACGATCTTTCCACTGACCAAGCCAAATAAACTCGATGCAAACTGATGAAAAAATAGTTCATTAACTTTACTATTTTCAGTAATAAACTGCATGACACAGTAGTGATACGTAGAGGCAGATTTAACAAAGGATGTTGTATGTATGTATATATATACATATATATATATATGTATATATATATATATATATATATATATATGTGTATGCATGGGCGCGTGTGGCGCAGTGGTTGGAGGCGCCACTGCGACACATAAGTGGAATCGATTCCCACGCCCATGGCCCATCAAGCCTTCCATCCCTCCGAGGTCGACAAATTTGTACCAGACTTGTCTGGGAGGATAGCAGCACTGGCTCGATACATCGGCAGGCCACCCTAAGTCATTGCAAGGGCCAGATATGCATTCGATCACCTCCGACGATACTTAATGAAGTCGAATGCATGACGCATCCCTTAGAGATTGATCAACCCCAAGAGCTTTATCCTTTTTTTATCGTAATGTTATGTGTCTTCTTTTTAAATTTTTCACACTTTATTTTCTCCAGAAGTCGCGTAGAAAGTAACAGTTCATCGATAAACCGTGAAATTCATCAAGCGTGGAATGTCACTCTTAACAAAAACGAAACACCCTTATATCTACCCACTTGCTGAAACACATTCCAGCCCATCTTACGAATACCCAGATGTTTCTGAATGGTCTACGTACAGCGCGCATACATGATGGAGCCCTTCGACGTTACTGCCCTTTATACGAACGTGTCGAATGACTCCACTATGCAAGCCATATTCAAAATCCTTATACAATACGAAGGAGAAATAAACAGGTATGGCCTGAGCTACTCAATCTTCAGATGGTCCGGAAAGTACTACGTCCAAATAAGAGGGTTGGCAATGGGACAACGACTGGCACCAAGCCTTGCCATTGCGTTTATGTCTAAGGTGGAAGCACCAGTGACCGATCTCGGGCCGTTACGCTACTGTAGATATATAGATGACTGTTTTGTCCTTTGCTCAACACAAGAGGAAACAAAATTGAACGAACAGTCAGAATACATCAAGTTCCCCACCGAGAATCCGAAAGAAAACTGGCTTCCATTTCTGATCGTCCAAATTAACATGTCAGAAAACGGCTACATTATGAGTGGTACCGAAAGCCAAGTAGTAAAAACATCTTGGTCCATTACCTCTCCTCTCACCCCTCTCACACAAAATAGGCGCTTGTAAGAAACATGTTTCGAACAACCACCAGCGTGTGTACAGGAAAAGAGCAGAAGAACCCGGGAACCTGGCGCAGGAAATAGCCATTTCCAATGGCTACGAAACTGTAGCTCTTCGGGACAGGTGTAGAGGAAAGACCAAGCCCCCAAACGATAACTCTAGCAATAGTAAGGACCCGTTAATCATCCCCTTCATCTCAAACGAACTAGGTGCAACTATATCACGCTGCTTAAGAAGAGCCGGTCTAGAGAATTCTGTTAGAATAATCGAAATATCACCGAGCACACTAAAAAGCCAACTAGTTCGCAACCTTCGCAACCATCTGTATGACCCTCTATGTACAACGCAAAAATTGTATACTTTGCCCCCAACGGTAGAGACGGTGATTGCATGAGTTCGGGTACAGTTTGTCTGATCTCTTGTAAAACGTGCGGAGACGAATACATTGGCGAAATGGGTAGACCACTCTGCGTCCGTATAAAAAGAACATCTAGTCGGTAAACATAAATTCAGACCAAATACCCCACTGGGCACGCATAGGACACAGAGACATAACGGGGAAAATTTTGACGTAAAAGTGAGGATCCTCGCACAGGAGTCGAAAACACAACGCGCAAAATTCTTGAGGCATTCTGGATTAATTCCAAGAATCCAAAAAATGAACCGCAGGGGAGGAATGCCTCCTAATCAGGCGCGATATCGGAGAGTATTTAAGACTGTTGTTTTGATGGGAGAGGCACATTACGCTTCTATGTAAACTCTGTGCGGTTGGTCTCCACTTGAGTTCTTCAGTGGAAGACTCATAGAAAGCGGTGAGTATGCGACGAAGCCATTCTCTGTTCAATGTGATTGAAATCTTGGTTTAGCATTTTCTCTGTTTGGTTATGGAGGTGTTTGGCCGGGTAGATTGCTGTCAACTTGACCTTTCCAGGCTCTGAGGAAGGCGAAATCCGCCGAAACGTCAGCTTGTGCGTAAATAAAGAATAAAATAACACCTCACGTTTGCTCAACAAGAATATAAAGAAAAAACAAAAGAACTCAAAACCATCGATATATCATCAATCAGTGATAGACAAAGGGAAAATCAATAATAAATGTAGAAATGAAGAATAAAGTTCTCGGAGACGATCAATCCCTAAGGGATACGCCATGCATTCAACTTCACTAAGCATCGTTGGAAGTGACTGAACGCATATTAGGCCTTTACAGTGACTCGCGGTGGCCTACAGATATGTTCAGCCAGTGCTGCTATCCTCCCAGACAAGTCTCGTAGTAATTTACCGACCACGAAGGAATGGAAGGCTTGTTAAGAATAAAGAAATGCAGATTGCAGAGTTAAATTGATTTCGACTAATTTCCCTTGTGGTGGTTCATTCTTGTTCTTTTTTGCTACATTTGTTTGCCAAGGGTATCTTACACACCACATTTTATACCACAGATTTGTAGGAAAAAGCTACTCTTCACACTTCAGAATTTACGAGGAAAAAAGTTCCGTGAGCAAAAGATTTAATGAGCCCGTAGCAAGACCGTTGTTAACGAGGGGATTAAAACATCTCTAATATCTCCTATGTTGCCGTTTTGGAGGGTAATGAGGTATTCCGACGCAGGCACACATTGCGCGTTCAGTGCGTTTCCCTAGTTCTGGGATCTCCTCATAGTGTGATCCTCAACCGGTTAGTCGCAATGCATTGTGTTGCATATCCAGGTGGCGGATATAGGGTTCAACGCGCATCAAAAGCGATTTGCGTTTTGCAGAGACGCTAATGGATTCAGGGAATGGACTACTTGCTTCTTCTGCGCCTTTGGCACGTACCTCTCGCATCTACTTAGACATGTTTATGCATGCGTGCTTGGGTGTGTTCTCGTTCGTGCAGATTGTATTCCATAACTCAATTCTGCTGAAAGCCTGTAATAGACTGGTTGGGGGCTGGTTGGGAAGCATGGGAGCCTGTTCAGAGTCGCCTCCAACAAATAAGCTCTTCGTGTATTATGGGAGAGACTGGTGAGCTACTCGTGAGTACAGCCAACCTCACATTCAAAGCTCAACAAGATATACGTGCGTACCAAAGGCTAAACACAGCAAACTAGGTGGGCTTCATTCCCCCTGACCTTGAATGAGCCCCGTTACCCCAGCGTCGGGTTGTACGAGTACAGAGAGGCTAAAAAAAATCTCAGGGCATTCTGAGCTGCCTAAATCTCTGGATACGATGTGTACCTAGAACGCACGCCCACTTGCATCTAAGTCCTCTATAGGAAACCTGATCATGCAAGCAAGAAGAATACTGTACGACGCCTTTAAACTGGCTGAGAAGAGAAGATGCCAGCCAATCAATGCCATCTATGACACTAGAGGAGGGCTGTTCCTTGTAGCATGCGACAATAGAGGAGTGGGGTGCATCGGTTTTCTCGTCAACACCAGTTTGGTCATGAACATCGATCCACTAGAACAACTAACAACCCGAATCGGACACACAGTTGAAGCGACGTGGATTCATATCGGCTTCAATAATCTTCATTGCTTACTCACCGACACCAACCTATAACGAAGATGATGTCGAACCACTCTGTCTCACTTTCACGGATTTAAAGAAGGCTTTTGACTCAGCTGAGACAGAAGCAACCATGGAAGCTCTTGATAGTCAAGGAGTCCCTACTTAGTACATAAAAATTCTAAGTGAGCTGTACAAAATTTTTCACAACCAACATATCACCATTCTACAACGATATTAACACCGACTTCAAAAGAGAGGTAGGCAAGGCGATACCATTTCGCCAAAATTATTTACCGCCACCCTCTAGAACGTCATGCGAACAACGGAATGGGATTATATGGGAGTGAAAATCGATGATCAGCAGTTACACCATCTTCGCTTTCCTTATGACATCGTCCCTATAACACCAAACAGGGAAAGCGGAACGAGTGTTTGCGGACGTTGATGAAGACTGTGGAAAGCTTGGTCTTCGACTAAATTTCACAGAAACGATGTTCATGAGGAACGGCCTAGTTACGTGTGCTCCATTCACGTAAAACAGAATGAATATTTCCGGGTGCTCCAGTTACGTCTATCTAGGTCCAGAAATCAATGTTTCTGGGAGCTTTTAAGAGTATCGTAGTGAACAGAACAAAGAAAACCCGACTCGTTAACCATCTTTTCGACTCTACGATTCTTCTAGTCTTAAGGCAGACATCGAAACCTGGTTATTACGTAAGGACGATGATAGGTCACTCAGCTTTATCGAACGCGTAGTCCAGAGGTACTATACTGAGAGTACCCTCTATTGGGCAACCGAAACAGGAAAGCCGAAGTTCCTAGCCATGCCAACGATCAGAAATCGAACACGCCACTCTATATGCCAAAATGTAGTAAAAAAATCGTGTGGGCAGGACAAGGATTACGTCTTAACCATAACCGATAGAAAAGTATCGCTAGCGATGGAATTTCTCAGGATGTCAAATGAACAGAAGAAACGCCGCCGACCCGATGGTCGCAGTTCTTCACGAAAACCACAGAAAAACGATATGATGATCAATGACTCCGTAGGTAGAGCAAAAACCCACTAGGCTCCTCTACTAAGCGACAAGGAGAAATGGAAAATTTACTATCGCCCTCTCAAGTAACTCGACGACCAATGGGACAACAGGTGATACAGAATAACAAAGGGGACGCAATTAAATTTAGATGGAATACCACCTTTTTTCATACAATAACTCGAAATGATCCAAAAAAGATGGAAAGATATTTGGAACATGAAAAAAAAGAAGTCATTTAAAAAATGTACGTAAAGAAACCAACAGAATCATAGGGCAAAAAGAACAGCAGAAGCGTTGGTTCAACCTTCTAGGGAGAAAACCGCCAGTATGAGTTGATTCGAGTTCAAAGCACATGTGGCGTGAAATTACGTGTTATCAGAAGCAAAAAAGCGAATAAACTCACCTTCAACAACACAAAACCCATCTTGTAAACTCTCCGTAAGACTAGGACCATCTGTGTCTGAATTACTAAAAGCTGGTGGAATATGACATTTATAAATGACTGCCAATTTATCCGTGGCATCACCAACTAATAGCAGTGACAGCGTCAATGCAAGATCACGAAATGTTAGTAAACCACTGTCGGAGACGTCTAATAACTGAAAAATGAAATACTGTCATGTTCGGTAGGTAAACATGGCTAGAATATTGACTCAGTAGAACGAACTCTAAACAGACGGACAATAAAGTTGTTATTAAGCGGCCACGGAAGAAGATGACGTACTACGTCAGAAAAGAGGTCATAATCCAACCTAAACAGAATCGTTTGGTCACATGATTTGCCAATTTCAAATCTTTACTTCTTTACACAGTATTTTAGACTGTATGTAGAACCTCACTCAGAAAGAGTTATACATATATGTATATATATATATATATTTGTGTATATATGACATGTATATGTACATATACATATACATATATACATATATACATATATATATATATATATATATATATATATATATATGTATGTACACATGTACGGACCTCCCAACGGTTTACCGCCTCATTTTGGCTGGGAGGTGTAGCTGGCTGTTGGGCTGCGATCTGCAGCGGGGAGATTCGTCCCCCAGCAGGGCCTCCCAGACTTAAAAGGAGAACGAGGTTTCCAGATGGAAGCCCAGCTAGGAGTAAACTAGTAATGATAGGATCCACTACCGTCCTGGTATCAAACTAGTCAGATGGTGGCAAATCCTCCTTCGATCCGCGAGGGCGGCGACTGCCTGTGGTGGTGACGGCCTGGGGCAGAGTTTAGCCAGGCTGACCTCAGGACTCCAGGGAACCACAACGACTGAACAAGCAACACTCCGAAAAGTGGAAATTATGCTGGCGCCCGCACGACCAGTGAGGACGGGCTATCCAAGTATACGTATATATGTATACATAAACGTGTATATATATCCATACGAGTATAAATGTATATACGTATATATCTGTGTATACAGTATATATACTTATATATAGGTACATATATATAAAGCGCAGATAACGTGAATAGACAATTGAATATCTAAGAATCTAACACCTGTATTGCGAATGCGCGCAGGGATCAGGTTGTGGTCTCTCAGTCAATGACCCGACATGGGATCTCATCGTAACACCGGTACGTGTACGCCATGACAGAAGATGCTCCTCCTAAAAAATAATTCAGAGACTTACTTTTAAGAAAAAAACAAAAGTGCAACAATACTTAACACTTAGACCGTAACACCGTACGCCCTGTGAATTTCATTTAACTGACGCCGGTCATTATATTTCCCTTACCGATAAGTAACATATACCTTAATCACTGCAACAGTTTTCGTATAACTTCATAACCATAAAAGCATCGGCACTAGAGCAGTGCGCTCGTAAAGTTTTAAAGTTTTCGAACACCAAAAAACTGGAGCATTGAGCATATTGGTTGCAAAAAACATGAAGTAAAAAAAAATAAAAAAACCCCAAGTTAAAATGGTACAGAGGGTTGAGAGGGCAATGCAACAGCGAAAAATGTTGAAAAAAATTAATTCAGAATTTCCTCTTTTTCCCCTTTCCTTTAAAAAAACTCCACATAGGGACATAATAAAATAAGACTAAACGAACACGGTAAGAAGTTAACTGCGTTCATTTTGACTACGAATGAACGACAAATTACGCATTCAGGAGCAGTCCTCCCGATGATCGTACGGGAAAAACCAGGCAAATGACACACCGGTCCTTCTGCACTGCACTTGGCATCCCACATGACCTAGTATTTAGCAATGCCTGTCGACAGGTTGCTGTTAACTTGTACCATATAATCGATTCATCTGATTATCATTATTACTATTATTGTTGTTATTATTATGCTGATGGGCGCGTGTGGTGCAGTAGTTGGAGGCGCCACTGCGACACACACGTGGAATCGATCCCCCGCGCCCATGGCTCACCAAGCTTTTCATCCCTCCTGGATCGGCAAATTGGTACTAGACTTGTCTGCGAGGTTAGCAGCACTGGCTCGATACATCCGTACGCCACCACGAGCCATTGTGAAGGCCAGATATGAATTCAGTCACCTCCAACGATGCTCAGTGAAGTCAAGTGCATGGCGCATCCCTAAGGGATTGATCAACGCCGAGAGTTTTATCCTTTTTTTATTACTCTAATGATAGCACCATTAGAGTAAGAAACAAGCCGACAGAAAGGCAGAGCAAGGGCCTTGATTGGTGCAATGAACAAATGACTCCACGAAAAGGGTAACTGCGGGTTTGAAGCGCACTCGAGGTTCCGAGCTCTGCTTGCATCCTAGCATCTTTGTGGTTACACTTACTTACCTGGACACTTGGACCGCTTGGTACATTAACTTCGATACTTGGGTGGCCCGTCTTCACCTCCAGCATAATTTCCAACGGAGTTTTGCTGATTTAGGCATTGTGGTTCCCTGGAGTACCGAGACCAGCAGGGCCAAAGTCTGCCCCAGGTAGTCACTACTACAGGTAGTACCCGTCCTTCTGGATCTGAGAGAGATTTATCACCATGCGACTTTGATACCAAGACGGCGGTGGATCCTAGTATTGGTTTAATCCTAGATGGGCTTCTTAATGGAACTCCGAACTCCTTCTCAGCTTTGGAGGCCTGCCGGGGATGAATCTCCCAGCTGCACATCGCAGCCCGACACCCAGGAATATCTCCCAGCCAGGACGAAGCGGTAAACAGTTGTGAGTCCTTCTGATTATCCTTCACATAACACCCTTCTGTGAGAAAAAAAGAAAAGAATACGCAGCCAATAAAAGTTGAAACATAAGAGATCGTTGATTACCTTAACAACGTTATACAATACTTCCAAATCTTTTGTCGTAAATTTACATTCTTTTCCAACACCTCTTATGACGCTCCTCATTTGACTATCTTCTAAAGTCTAAAATAAAGTAAGAAATGTAATAACGACACTTTGAATCAAAAAAACGCAACAACAGCGACAGTGATGAAACAACCAAAATCTTCCTGATGGTTCATAGGATTTCAAATAAAAACTTGAAGATAAGAAACGACTTAAACGCACCTGTACAACTTTCAAGCGATGCTTCAAACGAAGCCTCTCAATTTGTTCATTAGTGAAGGAGCAACCAAAGTTCTGATACGAAGATGTCAGCAGATTGCTCACAGATTTCTGAATATACAAACGTGAATACGAAAATTTGCACGATATCCCAACAGAAAGTTGTTTATCCATAAATATGTGTTTTCTATAAAACAGTTATATTCATATATTACTTGCAAATTACAGCTAGCCTAGTCCTACTATGTGCTGTCGTTTTATAGAAAGTACCTATGGCACAAAGGAATTCAGATAATCCATGTTCTACGCTTGTATGTTACTGCATTGACCACCTCCACATTTTGCTTTAACTACTTAATGCCTCCCAACGGTTTACCGCCTTATAATGGCCGGGAGGTGTTCCTGGGTGTCAAACTGCGATGTACTACGTCGCCGCGATTCATCCCCTGGCAAGGTCTCCCAAGCTGCGAAGAAGTTCGGCGTTTCCGTCAGGAAACTTATTAAACTAGTCCCATGGTAGCCAATCTTCCTCTGATCCACAAAGTCGGCGACTGCCTTTGGTGGTGACGACCTCGGAAAGACTTTGGCCTGGCTGACCTCAGAAATCCAAAGAACCACAATGGCTAAACCAGTAAAACTCCGAAAAATGGAGATTATGTTGGGGGCCCACACAACCAGTGATGACGGGCCACTCAAGTATCCGAGTTGATGTACTTAGTACAAAAAACAGCAGATATCTCAGTGAGTACTACTGGAGTCACGAACTTTCGCTTTTTTTCCTGAAACAATTTACCTTGTCACTCTGATCGGAACTTCGTTCATGGATTTGATCTGCATATGCTGAAAGTGCCATTAATGTCTCGCCTTCGTCTTCAGAGTTATAGATTGTTGATTCATTCTCTCGCAGTAACTCCATTGCAACTTGAAACATCAACTAAAATACTGTATCCTGAACAAATTTGGACTTCCACTTGTGATAACTAGAAAAATCACAGCGATAGTTAATAACTCACTTTGGCCCCTTCATAAAAAAATAAGTCCAATATTCGCACAGCAGCACCAAATTTGACAGCACTAAGAAAAATAGTAAGGAACCAGGAGAGCGCTACCATGTCGCCTAGGCCGAGATGTGACAGCTTCGCACTGATCGCCGGCAAACAACGCTCAACTAACTCCGCGAAAACACCTTAATTTATGACGAAATAAAATTGATAAAAATGGCATATATACACGAGACGGTGGAGATGTATAGATGGACCTAAGCTAGACAATATAAACAAATATACTAAGGTACAAACTTTGAAAAAACCTGTGCTATAGACGTTGTTTGTATAATACCCCGACCCCAAGTAGTAACATATTAAAACTAAAGGATAACGCTTTCGGCGTTGATGAATCCCTGAGGGACGTGCCATGCATTCGACTTCACTAAGAATCGTTAGAGGTGAGTGAATGCATATCTGGCCTTTACAATGACTCATGGTGGCCTACCGATGTATCGAACCAGTGCTGCTATCCTTCCAGACAAGTCTGGTACCAATCGCCGACTCCGGAGGGATGGAAGGTTTTATGGCCCTGTGGCGCGGGGATCGATCCCATATGTATTGCAGGGCGCCTCCGACTATTGCGCTAACACGCGCCCCTACTACCACTAACATATTAGTCACGATAAATTGATTCCAAATTATGGTCGACAACAACAGCGTAACTTTAATTTAATTTTTAATTGATTTAATTTAATTCAGTTTTTTAATTTTAATTTTAGACAAACATTTAGACTCTTCGCTCATGGATAATGGAGGATGAACCATTTGTAATCGCCAAATTTTTCCAAGAATATGCAAGTTTTCTTATTCTACCAAAATAAAACACTAATTTCCAGACCGAACAAAAGGACGGCTGTTTCGTCCCGTACGTCGCTGACTTTTGTGGTTAATTGCTTGCTTAAGAAATTTCAAAAGCTCAAATTCCGTCTCGTTTTTTACTTTTCGAAAATTTAGTTCGAAACAACTCCAAATAAAAAAATAACTTTAGAAAAACTATTTATACGACTTTGCAATACAATAAAGTCATTTCTAGAAGTACGTAATGCTCTTAATTCCTCAAATATTCTAGTTATCGAGAAATTACTGTTAGTAGTCGAATAACCGGCGTCTTCGCGAATGAATCCTCGTCTTTCAATCATATAATGCAAATGGTCGGCAGCAGCCGTTTTTTTTATCGCAACTGCGCACATGGCACAATGGTCAGAGGCGCCGTGCAATACACATGGGATCGATCCCCGCGCCCAAGGCTCGCCAACTCTTCCATCCCTCCAGGGTCGGCAAACTGTTACCAGACTTGTCTGGGAGGATAGCAGCACTGGCTCGATACATCGGTAGACCACCGCGGGCCACTGTAAAGACCAGATATGCATTCATTCACGATGCTCAATGAAGTCGAATGCATGGAACAACCCTCAGGGATTGATTAACGCCGATAGTTTTATCCTTTTAGCTTCGTAATCGTGGGAAGCCGAAGTGATCAAACGAACGCCACTCTTATCAGATTTTTGCTAAAGTTGGTAGGCCTTGTTTGCTAATTCTGTGCCTATCAATTCGTAATTTTTTCGTACTTTGTGTCCCAAAAGAACTCTCCTAAAACTATTTGCCCCATAATCTCACAATACATCAAAAAAGAAAGTGTTTCTAGATAAAAAGTTCTCCGAAATGTACCTTGGTCCACCAAAGCGCCAACTACCTTCGTATTATAGTAATCGGGAAGCAAGCGCTCACAGATAGCAACCAACAGCCAGAATGCTTCTTCCTCCTTCACGTAGAGTAACAATACGGAGCTTACTATATTCATAGCCTGACAATAACCTAAAAATATTTGAATCTTACCTAAACACCAATCTATTTAATGGTCGTGTTGAAGTACTGAAGAAAAAATCGAACACCTCTAGGTCAACAGAATTAATAAAGACGATTGAAATCCTCACCAATATTTGGGTTCCTGAAAGAATAAGCGGTCAGAATACGACGTAGTGCACCAATACCCTCGCCATTTTGAAATGCAGGATGTTCCGGCAAACTACTAAAATTACTTGTTGTTGTCTTCACTATTTCTGAAATCAGAGCATAAAAAATAATTACTCTAAAATGTTATAACTAATTAGACAATAGTGACAAAGTGCTGGCTGGAAAGAAAGTGAATAAATAGATGGTAAAGATATAACTGACTCTAACAGACCGGTATAAATCTCTCTCGATCTCGTCTTGCGCAACTGTATAGACTGACTCATGTTTTCGCAATAGTTCCTTGTAATATCCTGGATTTAGTTTCATTTCAGCACTAGCACCTGAGCAAATCATCCAGATCTGGAAAATGACCGAAAATATTCGCACACAGAGCTTTAGAAGAAGGAAATTGATGGTGAGTTCAAAGTAATAACTCTCATACAACTACTATCCATTGTTTTTCGTAATGGAAATTAGATTTTTTAGTCCGCACTTCTTTAAGATATTGAATAAACAAGGTCGGATAACCCCCAACTCTAATCCTGACCTTATCCATGCTGGAATGCTTCCTTTCTTATGACCACACCGAATCACCGATGTTTCGTCTTAGATAAAAAATATAAATAAATGTGGAGTCTGTTGAAGGTTAAGCGAGGCGGTTCCGAAACACTCCTAAGAGATAGTTGACGATCGTAAACCCAGTCTTCGATGTAGCCAAACGGCACACCATTTTCGTAGCCTAGTGTGCTACATATTGACTGCAAGCATAAAGATCTGTACCAGACCGGTCAATATCTTCTAAAAACCTGAGAGACTGCTATTTAGCTACATTTGTTGTTTCTTTTTCCATACCGCGGTTTATACGGTCATCGCCTTAGACAACTCATGCAATATGTGGTTGATGATCTCGTTATCAGATCACAATGGAAATAAACATCGCCTTGAAAGACTATTTTCTGCGGCACACCTCTTTCATGTTATCTCCTTTTTTTAAGATGAAAGAGTAGCATCAGTGAAAGTGGTAATCCCCTAATGGTTGAGGGATCGACCATATCCATGTTAACAGAAGGTGAAATCGGTATAGCTCCATCTTTTTGTATCGGATCAGGTCACCCAGTTCATTGTGGAAAGACTGGCAATAACGGCAAAATGAAAAAGAAACGTCATAGCACAAAAAGAAAGTAAACCGAACACAATGAATCCATTCTAAGTGGTGCTACTTACAATTATACTTGGATACTTGGACACCTGGATAGCCGATTTTCACTGGTAGTGCAGGCCATAGCACAATCTCTATTCCTTACTCTTTTACGCAATCCTCGCCATGGTGGTGGTCTGCTTTGAACATAACGACATATTCCAAACCCATTCCGTGGCCCTAAAAATCGTTCCATCTGCGAATACATATGGTTAACATTGGTTACGAACATGTCCGGCTACCGTTTAGGGTCCACGACCACGAGGACGTCTGCTTTCTCTTGGAGTCCACTCCACTGTTCTTTTCGTTCATCTGTCGCCTGTTTTTCCTCCTATGTGATTGGTCCATCGCTATGGATGCATCTTCTCCTGAATTCCGAACATGAGATAAGTTCCGAAGATCTGAGCTGCGCATCCAGTCTAGACGTTTTGAGTGCAGGT
Source organism: Angiostrongylus vasorum (assembly GCA_018806985.1). Lineage (NCBI taxonomy): Eukaryota > Metazoa > Nematoda > Chromadorea > Rhabditida > Metastrongylidae > Angiostrongylus > Angiostrongylus vasorum. The sequence continues at coordinate 2,157,742 of JADANN010000033.1, read as the reverse complement.
TAAATTTCATAAGAGATAGTTCAAGCGCTCTGTGAGTAGTGGACAGAGTCCTTGAGGTGGGTGAAGTATCCCAGGTCTTCGCTGCATAACAGAGCTCTTGAGGACTGTTGGGTTTAGGAGTTTTGGGTCCTTCAGCTGGCAGGTAGCTTCTCTGAAAGATGTGAATGCAGCTCATGCTGCTCTCCTTCTTCTGTCTAATTCCTCCTTCATGTTGTCTTCCTCTTTCGCCTTCGCACCATGCGTTCATCATGAACTGGGTTTTCGTCACATTTATGCGCAGTCCAATCTTTTTTCCCCGCTTCGTTGAGCTCATTTAGCACTGTCTCTGCTTCGTTGATACTTCACGAGAAGATGACGATGTCGCTGGCAAAAGAAAGACTTGCAAGTAATTTTCCATCAATACAAGCTCCAATAGTGTTACCCAGTTACCTGGTTACTTCATTACCCGCTACACTGTGGCAGTGAACAGGTTTGGCGATATTCTGTCGCCTTACTAAACCCCTTTTCCTATGGGTATGGTAAGTGGTCGATAGAAAAACTGTATTTTCGTGGTGCTGTTCAGATAACATGAAGTTTTTGGTTCCCAGGATCGACTTTCTGTTAATCTCGGCACTGGAATATGAATGCGTCCTTTTCTTGTTCAGCAATCGCTTTTTGCTGAGCAAGAAAACGACGCACTAAGTTTTTATGTAGAACGGATCTGCTCTTTGGTCGACGAGCGCTGATATGATTGCATTCGTTTTAGCACTGTCAAACACTTTTTTTACAGCCGTTAAGGGTTAGTACAAGAGTTAATTGGTACTTCCAACAGATATCCACGACCAAGGACACGAATAATCTTCGTGAAAATCTTGCAGAGTACAATCAGCAATCATATGGGACGATAGTTACAAGTATCCTTTCGGTATTCTTCTTGGGTTGAATGACCGCGTGCAAGGTCCTGTACTGGCGCGTGGTTTTCTCTTCTGAAGATAAGATGCTATATGGGTTCCGGTTGCGAGATGTACATATAATTTGTGGCCACTAACTCTAAGGAAATAACTGGTAATATTATTGAAACCTAGAGCTGTTCCTTTCTTCATACTTTCACCACCAGCTGGGATTTCGAGGTCCGAGACGGGGGATTGTGGAACGGAAAAATTGGTATAGAACCGTTCTGTTGTCAATGGTCCCATATTCGTTCAATAGGGGCGGATAGCGGAACATTATGGTCGCACAAATCCTCACTGCACTTTTTCAGACAACACCGTTTTTATGCTGCTTCCTGCAAATCTTTCTGAATATACCGATATAAGTGGGCGCGTATGGTTAGAGGCGCCATGCAATACACATGGGCTCGCTCTTGCGCCCCTCCTTCCATGCCTTTGGGATCGGCAAATTTCAGACCTATCTGGGAGGATAGCTGCACTGGCACGATACATCGGCAGGCCACCGCGAGTCATTGTAAAAGCCAGATATGCATTCAATCACCTCCGACGACGCTTAATGAAGTCGAATGCATGGCGCATCCCTTAGGGATTGATCAACGCCGAGAGCTCTATGCTTTATCCTTCATTCTTTACCTTCGTCATGAACGACTTCTCTTAATTTTACTGGATGATGATAGTTCTTTTCCAGCTTGTGGCCGAATCGAATGCTCGCACGAAGAAGGCAATGGCAAGATCAATAAGGAATCCAGGTACCACGGAGGTGTCAAAAAGACACCACTTTGTTCGTGAGAAAATGATCGGTCTCCGCATTAGTCCTTAGAAAACTCTCATTTCCATTGGCGATTTTCCGTCTTCCTCACAAAGAATTCCCACGGACGAGATGTGCTGCTGGCTCGCTCTCATCACCTGTACAAGATGATGGGTAGCAGTCGATTAGCCCAACTTTCTTTTGAAATGGAAGTTAGAGACGTGGAATTCCAAGTGCGATGATAGGATTTCGTATGAGGTGATAAGATGGGAAATAGATGGGTGCATAACAAAGTTAACGCCTCCGACATTTCGTAATGGGAATTTTCCTCCCCTACGGTAAGGCTGCCGTCATCTGATTGGTGCATGTCGTTCTCTTCCTGCATTTCGTCTCTTGTAGGGCGATCACATGGAATGTAATGAGATCAGCGGCCTAAAGAACAGCGTAAAAACGGGTTTCTTAAGAGGCTGTTCTGGTATTAAAAATGCAGAGCAAGAAGAAGTCTCCATCGCATTTCGACAGGTTGCTTGTTTTGTCCGTTTCCAATGACTTCTTGTGCAACCCGAGATTTGGTCGTCTCTCACCGGTTATCTCAGTGCTCAACGTAATATATGAAAGCGCCTAGTGTGTGGGGTACAGAGAGTGGAGTTTTCTGTTTGCGCCATTGTGGTTCCCTGAAGTCCAGAAGTCAACCTAACGGAAGCTATCTTCAGGTCATGACCACTTCAAGCATGCGCCGACCCTTGTGGATTAGATTTGCCACACATTCTGACCAAACTGATACTTAGAACAGCGGTGACTTCTGATATTATTGGTTCATTCTTAGCTAGGCTTCAATAAAGGAAATGTCGGACTCTTCAGCTTGGGAAATCCTGATGGAGGTATAGCCATCCCTCAGCTGTACATCAAAGTCTGACACCCAGGAACACCTCAAAGCCACGATGAGGAGGCAAACCTTTAAAAGGTATTGAATTACAACTGGTGGAAAACTGAAAATAACGATCCAACGGAACTGTACGAGTTGTTGCTAAAGGGTCTTCGAACCTATGCTGAGCAAGCTCTTGTTAACCCAATGACAAGATCTCAACATTTATCAAGACCAAAGAGCTTTTGAAAAAGAGATGTTACTACAAAGATCCTATTGTTACACATTTTGAAAAGTGGGCATCAACGTCATTTGGAGATAGGCTGTACAAAAAAAATCTCTCGATATTGACAGATGAGTATTTTATAAGTAGCACAAAAAAATGAAAAGAGTAAAGAATTGTCGTTGAAATTTTCCTGAATACATTGTCATCTAGTCTACACTAGGAAGACGGGAGAACTATAATTTCCCACGGCAAGATAGAATTAATAAAAGAGATATTCTGTACAAATCCCGTTCCATATATAACCCGGCGTCCCAGACTCTATTAACACCAGTTATAGAACAAGAACTTCAAGTACCTTTTTTTTCTTTACAAAAAAGAGCAATAGGAAGGTCAATCATAACAACCGTCTGACCAATACAGTGAATGTGGTGTATAAGCTTCCCATAAAAATTGTCCTAACGCGAAGAAAATGAATGAAGCTCAACCTGGAGAACAAGGCGAATTTTGCAAGGCACTTAGCTAATAAACTATATCCAAACACTCCCCAGAATCATAATGTGCAGGCAAGATCAACGCTGTTTACCGCAGCGATAGGGTAGCACACGCAGTTAGTTGAATGCAACGAAAGGGATAGATCCCCCCTCCTCAACCTTTATTTTGCTGACCGCAGTATCCTGTTTTTTGAGCAATATCGCAGAAGTAGAAGTATTATAATTCAGACCTCTGAAGTAGACTTAGTTTTCGATATCTAGAAGAATACGTCTCAACAATGCTACACAAATGGCCTGATTAGATAGTGAAAAGAGAACATAAGTGTTGAACGAAAAGAACACTGGAGTATATCCCAAGAGTATTTTAACCAACTCGATGGAGACTACCGAAAAAATTAGTCTAAGTAATCGTAACACGCATAAATGAGCTATTGTAGACGATTAAGTAGTCACTGCACGTTCATGCATTGGTAACGGATTCCTATAAAATGGAAATCGCAAGGGCGCAAAAATGTTAGCCATTGAGGATAAAATATGCATTAACATCCTCGTGTGAGTTTACCGTGGACAACTGGTATGAAAAACACTTGTTATGGATCCTTTACTTTCTTTTAAGACAGATAAGAAATCCCACCGTCAGAAACCAAAGTTTAGTGTGTTTACAGAGAAAAGGGGGGGAAAAATGATACCTCACCTCTCCTCGGAAGTCGGCAGGCACACCTTTCAGTAGTAAACGATGTAACGCAACCGTTCGATACATTGATGTCCCGCTTCCATATTCATCGAAAAGCCTTTTCCAATTTGCCTTACAGCTGTTGTCAGCAACAGCTCCACATGGATATTTTGCCATGAGAGGGTAGTCCAAGCATTCAACCCTCGAAAGTGATGACTCCTTCTTTGGCAGTTTCTTCAAACTAGTTTGCAAATTAAATTTCTCAAGAAATGTTTTGGCCTTCGCAAGCACTCTATCTCGATCCGGAACAAACGAGAACACTATGGTTGCCATATTTTTTAAACAAATCAGCAGCCCAGTGCCGCAGGTGAGATTCCCACCCTGTATTTCGTTGCATTCCTCAACACTAGCTATGTCCACAATAGGAATTGCAATTGAAACGAGGCGTTCTGTTTTACTAGCAAAACAAATGAAGTGCGCTGAGAGGTAAAGTCGTCCAACCACATGTCGACGATCGTACGGAGTGAAGAGACGGCATTCTGTGTCACCGTCCAATTTTTCGGAGTGTGGCAAATGGAAAGTGCACCTGTAGCTTTCACTACGATGTCTTGCATCGAGATCTCGTTTAAGAAAAGACGCAGAGATCTTTCTGGCTCGCTTCTGGCAACTTTCACGTAGTGCTTTGTGAAGAAGAGCAACATCTTCACAGAATCCCTCTTCTTCAATCAGCTGCTTCATTGCTATATTAGCTAACTGTGAAGCCAGTTTATATGTTTCATCAATATTAAGAAACATTGAAAATTTGAAAGAATCCTGTCGAGTGACTACGTTGATACTTTGCGGCCATAAGACGGTGGAAACCCGATCAAGCTTCGTAATATCCGTCCATTTCAGTTTAATCTTCACTTCTTTCCCAAAGATGAAGGAATAGAAACATAAAAAGTTTACAGATAGGTAGAGCTGGCCCTGGTTGGGAAAACCATTGTTCCAATAGCAACAATTGTAATAATTCACTAGCTTTTCATCGGAAGGCAGTGAAAACAGTACTATGAACTTATCAGATACCGACCGAGTCGACAATGAATCCAGCATTTCACTTCCAGAGGATGTTTCGGCGTTGATATGAATTAAGCTCTCAACTTTACATACAACGAACGCTCTGACGTCCTTCTCGTTTGAAAAAGAGCCCAGCGTCGGTACAATATTCTTCTGTATCCAATTCCAGTGTTGAAGAATCTCACTCCTTTGGATAGCTACAGCAACTACGAAAGCAATTTGAACCTCATCATTTTGGTACCGATAGATGATTCGATACGGAGGTGGACGAGTGTCCAGAACTGAATCGATCGTTGCTACTAAAACTGACGACAGTCCTTTTGTTCCATAGCCTTTCCTACGCTGAACAGCAAAGTATTCGCATTCCTGTTCAACGGACCAAAACGGCTGACCAAAGTAAAGATAGTCAGGCTTTATCCAAACCATATGTGGTGAAATCAGACTGGATGAGAAGAAAGAGCGCTCTGTGGGACAAACTTATCCCTAAAGAGAACACTACCCGTGAACAACAAACCACATTTTTTCACAAGTGGGATATCGCGATTAACAAAAGGTTACTGCTGAAAAGAAAATAGAAAAGTAATTAATATATACAAAAAGGGCGAACGCATGGAAAAGTACAGTAAAAAGTTAGGATGAATTCTTTGTTCAATGAGAAAGTGAGCACCTCTTGTTTTAACTCTCAAACTCTCCAAGTCTCTTAACTCTGTCTAGGTTTTAAACACAAAAATGACTGATGACTGTCAAAATGAGCATGTAATTATGAAACAAGGACCCTTAGCACCGACGCAATGACGCGTAACTTTACTGGGCCGCCGCGTGGGACGACGCCTAATTTTTTTCACCGCAAGAGCTATGACACTGATAGAGGGATTCATCTCTGCGCCCAGGCTCACTAAGTCTTCTATCCTTCCGAGGTCGGCAAGTTGGTACCAAACCTGTCTGGGAAGATGGTAGCACTGGCTCGATACATCGGTAGGTCATCGCGAGTCATTGTAAAGGCCAGATATGCATTCAGTCACTTCCACTGATGCTACGAATGGAGTCGAATGTGCATGGGGCGCCGTCAGGGGATTGATCAACGCCGAGAGCTTTACCCTTTTAGCTTTTTAATGAACACTCCTCTTTTGTGGTATGTCGACCAACAGTGATACTTAGTACCCTTCTCACCTGCAACATTATTTCTTCGTCTAACTCAGTGAGATGATAAAACCTCCAAGAATTTCTCTAAACTATAAGCAATATTCCATAGAGAAGAATAAAGGATAAAATATCCGATGTCGATCAATCATTGAGAGATGTGGCATGCATTCGACTACATCAAATATCGTAGAGGTGATACTTGCCCTATACAGTGGTTTGCGGTGGTTCATCGATGTATCAAATCAGTGTTTTTATCCTCTTAGATAAGTATGGTACCAATTTCCCTACCCCGAAAAGCTGGCCGAGTGGGGATGCGAGATCGAACAAAAGAGCACGTGTAAATCGCAGAACATCTCCAACCAGTGAGCTACACACACCAACCTCATAGCGAAGCCATCGATTGAGAACAAAAGGCATAATTAAAGCTCCATGCAACAAAATGACTGGCCAAAATGGGAATGAGCCACATCGTCACACGGCCCATTGTGTACCACTAACCCAAGTGTCAATTCTGGGAGCGTCACACGGTCGCCAATATGTGCTTTGAAAGTAAACGAGAACTATATTTCTGTTTGTGCCCATGAAACATAGAAAAAAGCACACTACCCTTATGTGCCCAATTCACCCTGAATTTTACTGATTATTCTGTACACGCTGTTTTTTTCGGTCATGTAAAAGTGGACCAAAAAACACCGTACACCGTGACAAATTCTCGGGTAAGTCTTAAAAGAACAGAATGGACTTAAATTTAACTCCTCATCTCATTGTAATGGTTAGCAAAAAACGAGAATGTAGTGAAGAATATAGATAAGTGTATGGATAAGTGTGATCATCTCTGGATTGACATTTGTTGAAGAATTCATGCATTCAGTGCATAGATTTTACTATCACAATGAACGTTAAGATAAAAGGATAAAGGATGAAGCTCTCGGCGTTGGTCAATCCTTGATGGTTCACCATGCATTCGACTTCATTAACCCTCGTTAGAGCTGAATGAATGCACAGCAAGCCTAGACAATAACTCCCGGTGGCCTACAGATGTATCAAGCAAGTGCTCCTATCCTCCGAAACAAGTCTAGTGTCAATTTGCCAACCCCGGAGGGATGGAAGGCATGGTGAGCCTTGTGTGCGGGGATCGATCCCACATGTGTTGCATGGCGCCTCTGACCACTGCGCTACACGCACTCCTCAGCGAAAGGTGGTAAAACTTAAATTCGTCTATGCGCATCCGAAGAAGTTTCGCATAGCCATTGACAGAAATTTTTGAATCTACTGCCATCCAAAACACGTAACGAAGTCTTCTTCGCCATCTGGTGAAAATTGATTTAGATAATATTATTCGGCGGCAGAGTCTTCAGATTGGCGTTGAGTTCTTGGTGTTGCATGTTCAGTAGGGTTTACCATGCATTCCATGCACATGTCTTCATCTTTAGATTCAACAGCCACATGTAGGTTTTTCAGTAAACCAAGATTTTCATTACTCGTGCTGAAGTTCACTGAAAGTCGATAGTGAGTAATGCTCCGCCATACACAAACTAATATTAACCTAACCGTTGCAGTATGGACTATCGCCATAAAAGCAATAGCTCTGATTAGCAATCAACCATGCACCGTCCTGCATCCTACAGAATTGCCAGGTTATGCCGAGTCACTTCAGCGCTGCTAGAATCATGCATAAAAGGGCAGTGCTTACTGATCATACTTCATTCGTGTGGTTCTCAACTCTACTCGACTTTTCTCGGTGAGACGGCTATGGATACCGACATCGCGAGAAGAATCAACTGCTGTGGACACTCGACTCGAACCATTGCGACTTCTGAAGAAAACGAAATCGCCAAAACGTTAGCCACAATAAAAGTTTGCAAAAACCTCGTGTAGGCTCAACAAGACGGATGGACTTAGTGCTAGCGGATTCTAAATTGTCACTTCTTAGCCTATTGAGATCGGTAGAGTAGCGAGCAAAAAGCTGATTAACGATGACGAATCTGTGAGACATGTTATGCGAGCGTTTTTGAGGGATGAAAATTGTAAAATTCAAGGAAGAGTTTTACCCAATCAAGGTGTCGTTTACCTACGAGATGAGCTCCGTGATGAGCTACAAGGTCATTTCAAATCAACGATCCGCCATCATAGCAAAGGTGTTGCTGGGATAAGTTGCACCACTCGAAGATTTTAGTTGTTTTAAAGATGTGCTACGGCAAAACCCTAAACTTATAAAAAAAGGATAGCGCTGTCGGCGTTGATCAACTCCTGAGGAGTGCGCCATGCATTCGACTTCATTGGGCATCGTTGGAAGTGATTGAATGCATATCTGGCCTTTACAATGACTCCCGGTGACATATGATGTATGGAGTCGTTGCTGCTTTCCCTCTGAAACAAGTCTGGTACCAATTTGCCGACCCCGGAGGGATGAAATGTATTGTAGGGGGACGTCGCCGAGCACTGCACTACATCCGCCCTTACTACCCTTATGTGTGCATATAAATAATATAGAGAGTAAGATAACAACCAAATTAATGTGTGCAGACAACAGAAGGCTAAGGGTCAAATTTGATGATAAGATCAGATTTTTTCATTACATGACCCGTCTTACATTTCTATTGTGCGGATTCCAACACTTCTTGCCATTCGATTCGTTTCCTCACATCCATTATTTACGATTGTCGTCCAACTTTTTACTATCAGTTCGGTTACTGACAGAGGATTTTCCTTTAGTCGTGGATGTCGCTCAATGCCCATCAAGTCGATTCTTGCTAGAGTCCTGAAATAGCTGGGCTGGAGCGTTACCACTGGGATTGCAGGGTGTGAACTTTTTCCAGACAAGTCTGGTACCAATTTGCCGACTCAGGAGTGATGAGGAGATTGGTGAACCTTGGAGGGAGACGAACCAGAGCTTCACTCGTGACGGTTAACATCACTATCACCGCGCTATTCGGTGCAACTGATCCTGTCTGATGTTTCGGATTTAGTGGAGGTAAAGCGTTTACCTATAATAACTCGCCTTCGATAACAAAATGCGCTCTTTGAGACGCCCACTTGTCAATGCTATGAGAATCACTGCTGCATATTTACCTCAATAGTTGCCACGGAGAGGCTCTCCAAAAAATTTTTTTTTCGACAGAACCACAACTGGTCGCATACTCCTTGTACCTTTTGATATTGGGATTAAACCTAGCAAAACAGAGGAGCGCTGTGTACTGGAATTCGAAATTTGTACCATATGTGGGTTTGTATCTCTGGTTTACTCTATTGCAGGGAAAGTGTTTATTTCCAGTAACTGATCTGCTACCGTGATATACACTCTTTGGGACGACCACTTGTGAATGACATGAAAATCACCGTGGCATATTCACCTCGGTGGATGCTCCAAGAAGACTCCCCAAAAAATTTTAGTTCAATCTCAACCATAAGGTGAATCCCGCTGACGGATGATTGCTGATGGCAAAAGATCAATAGAACTAGCTGAGAGAAAGGCGAAACGAAGGACCCGCATGGTGTGGTGGTGAGCGCGCTACTCCCCCGGAAAGGACAATAGCGCGTTCGTTCCCCACCGTAGACACCTGCGGTCCGGACTTTTGCAAATATCTCAGCATCATTTTTTAACCTTTTTGCCTCCTACCTACTCTTTTTGATGGCAGGGCATATTGCGAAATATAACTTCAACGAAGCTGAGATATTTGCAAAACTCTGGACCGCAGGTGCCTATGGTGGGCAACGAACGCGCTATTGTCCTTTCCGGGGAGTAACGCGTTCACCACCACACCATGCGGGTCCTTCGTTTCGCCTGTCTCTCAGCTAGTTCTATCGATCTCTTTGCCATCAGCAATCACCCGTCAACGGGATTGATTTGGGGAGCCCAAGTCGGCATTGAACCCAGTTAAGCTCCGGAGTTTTGCAAATATCTTAGCATCATTAAAGTCATAAGGTGAGTGTTGGATACTCCAGGTACCTTTCGATGCTGGGACTGGGTTCGGAGGAGCATGGGCTTCCCTCAGTGGAAACCCCAGAGAGGCTGTCCAAAGATTTTGGTTTCAGCTCATTCATTGGTGGGACGTCGTTTGCTCCACGTACCGTTCGATGCTGGAACTGGGCCCAAGAGAGCAAGGGTTCCGATAACTCTAGCGAAAACTAGGTACTGTTTACCCACCCCTTCTTTTCCATTCAAATAAGTGAAGCTATAAATTGCTGCGTAGAAAGGTAGGGTCTGAAAAAATCCGGTAACAGTGATAGAAATCCCATAGGACACTTTAAGACGACAGCTAGTTCACGAATGTGATGCTGCTCTCCATCAGTTAAGTGGAGTGCTTACAACCAAGGAAACGGTGGGTGTTTAAAAGAAGCTGTTTATGGCAGGAATGCAAATTTGTGTGTTAAGCCTTATCTGCTAAAGTTATGAAAGTGTTTGGCTGAGTAGATTGCGTGTAAATTTGACCTCCCCCGGTTCTGAACAAGGCGAAACCGTGGAAACGTCGGCTACTAAATAAAAAAAAATGGACAAAGCTGACCTCGTTGATCAATCCCTGAGGGATGCGCCATGCATTCGACTTCATTAATCATCGTTTGGAGGTGACTGAATGCATATCTAACCTCTACAATGACTCGCAGTGGCCTACCGATGTATCCAGCCAGTGCTGCTACCCTCCCAGACAAGTCTGATACCAATTTGCCGACCCCGGACAGATGGAAGACTTAGTGGGCCATGGCCGCAGGGATCGACTCCACGTATGTGTTGCGAGGCGCCTCCGACCACTGCGCCACATGTTCACTTATATGCTAATAAATTTTTATAATACCAACCTGGTGTTTGCTTACCGGAAAAAAAACAGTAAACAGTGAAAGGAAAGGTCTATTATCGGCGTTATCTGAAGAAGAATACTTTGTTCAGTGTTTCTGATGTCATCCCTATGTCTCGCACCAACTTTTTTCGACAAATTCATGGAAATGACTGGTGTAAAGACATTGAGACTAAAGGCTTTGTCGACCAAAGACTGAAATGCGACCGGCTATCACATGCACAAGTTGCGATGCATTGGCTCAGGAATTGTTTTTTTATAACAATCGAATAATCTGGGTAACCAGGTAACAGTTCAGCACTACTGAGAGTAAGCCTACGACTATTTCGGATTTTTTTATTTTAAATCCAGTGCTGGGCTGCGTCGTTGTTAGAGGAGCAGTGCAACACCGTCTTGGATTCGCATGTGGTAGTGGATGTATGACTGGTACTAGACAATGAACAGAATATAAGAAGTGCTGGGTTCGACATAATATGGGCAAAATATGTGAAGTCAGGGGAGCACACTTTGACGTGAAGAATTATGGTAGACAAAAAAATAAAAGGCTGACAAGGATAACTTTACTCTGTTTGGATTAAACTCCTTGTCACTGGCCGTCGCTACTCTGCTCACTTCGTTGTAGGAGATAACTGTTTTCCATGCATTAAATATAATTTGTAATAGTTTCGTCTAAAATCAGAATAGTATTTAAATCAGGAACTTTTGCAAAAATGACGCCAATATTCTAACCGATACACACAGAGATTGAAGGAAAAAGAAGAGGTATTTTTCATAAAAGGATGAAGCTCTCGGCGTTGATCAATCCCCTGAGGAATGCGCAATGCATTCGACTTCATGAAGTATCGTAGGGACGCGTGTGCCGCAGTGGCTGGAGGCGCCGCTGCGACAGCACGTGGAATCGATCCCTGCGCCCATGGCCCGCAAGCCCTCCATCCCTCCGGGGTCGGCAAATTGATACCAGACTTGTCTGGGAGGATAGCAGTACTGGCTCGATAAATCGCGGTAGGCCACCGCAAGTCATTGTAAAGGCCAGATATGCATTCAATCACCTCCAACGATACATAATGAAGTCGAATGCATGACGCATCCCTCAGGGGATTGATCTACGCCAGCTTTATCCCTTTTTTTTATCCTTTAAGTATCGTTGGAAGTGATTGAATGCATCTCTGGCCTTGTCTTGATTTATTGATTTGATTTATTTATGTCTTTTTTCATAGAGTTAGTTATTCTAAAATTCTTCTAGCCCAAGAAAATGAAGGATTCCTAGCTTTTCCTTTGATATGCGAGTAAAAATTGTTTCTCTTCGGAAACTAGAGAAGCTGTATTGCACGATGGATAAGGGTGAAGCATCGAGACCTTTTTCAGAGCCAAATTAGTTGTGATGATTGTTCTTGGTAAGGAAATGAAGCGGAATTGGGGATACCGACTTCTGCAGGATTGACTGTCCGGACAAACAAGTTGTTATCACCGGATAATCACGGCTATCAGTAAGAAAAATCCTGTATATAAGAGCATCTCCGGTTGAGTATGGCTCAATCGAGGGCTGGTGCAGTAAAGAAGATCCGGCTCGATGCGTGACGAAGACACCACATCGAGAAGACGGAAGGACTGTGGACATCGACTCCGATCATCGACTCTCAGGAAGACCAAAATGTCGAAACGTTAGCCGAATAAATATTGGTAACAACCTCGTGTTAACTTGTCAGTGAATCGAGGCACAACTCGCTTATAGGCCATGAGGAGCTGAAAAGTGGAGAAGAACAAAGACGAGAAATGTTTGCATGTTTTCTTTATTGAATAAGCCCTTCACAACAGCACATTTAGTTAGTGGATTACAGTACAAACAAAATTTGTATTCGTCTAAAAAAGAATTGAACATGAACATCTACTCGGTAGTCAGTTGCCGTATAGAATTTCTTAGAGGATCAGTGTGCCATCTCATGCTGTTGTTTCGTTAATTCAGTATGCATCAGGCCGTTGTGAGGGTTAGTGCAGTGATAATATCTTCCCATAATGGGACGAATACATGAAAAAACCCACACACGAGTTCTTGAAAGGATTTTCCAGTGTAATTGGAGCTAGATGTCAGTTAACAACGCTTCCTTAACTTCTTCAGTGGATTACCTATACAAGGTCGAATAAATCCTTGCTGACCCTCACCTATGTTCTGACATATCCGCTGTATGTAGTTTCGAACATTGGCGAAGATGCTTTTTGTAAGCTGAAAAGTCATAATGGAGACTTGCAAAGGGTGGTGAGATATTATTGTAGATTCATGCTACGTAAAATTACCGTATTAGTGTTATGTTGGTCATAAGTATTTTTTAAATCGTATCATCTGGATTATGAAATGGACCCAGTGCAAGTCATATTAGGTTGACGTAGTGTCTGTAAACACATTAAAATCATCAATCGCTAATAATTCCAGTAAATAATAAGTTAAAATTTTAAATCCTACCAACGGTTTACCGCCTCATCGTGGCTTGGAGGTGTTCCTGGGTGTCGGACTGCGATGTACAGCGAGGATTCCATCCCCTGGCACGGTCTCCCAAGTTGAGAAGGAGTCCGGCGTTTCCATCAGGAAGCCTACCTAAGAGTAAACCAATACCAGGATCCACTACCGTCTTGTTATCAAAGTCGCATGGTGGTAAATATCCCTCTGATCCACAAGGGCTGCGACTGCATGTCGTGTTGAAGAGCTGGGGCAGACTTTGGCCAGGCTGACCTCGGGGCTCCACGGAACCATAATGGCTTAAGCAGCAAATCTCGGAAAAATGGAGATTATGCTGGGGCACGCACAACCAGTGAGGACGGGCCATTCAAGTATCAAGTAAGTATCAAGTATTTTTTAAATTACCCTATGAGCCAAGCGGACGTGGCAGAATGACAGAATGCTAACTAGTTCTGGTCTTGTAGGAAAAATCACAATAGATGCCTCAATCGTCGTACCAATTTCTTCTGTTTATTAGCGATAAGGGGCGCGTGTGGCGCTGTCGTTGGAGGCGCCACTGCGGCACACACGTGGAATCGATCCCAGCGCCCCATGGCCCACCAAGCCTTCCATCCCTCCGGCGTCGGCAAACTGGTACCATACTTGTGTGGGAGGATAGCAGCACTGGCTCAATACATCGGTAGGCCACCGCGAGTCATTGTAAAGGCCAGATATGCATTCAGTCACCTCCAACGATACTTAATGAAGTCGAATGCATGGCGCATCCCTCAGGGGATTGATCAACGCCGAGAGCTTTATCCTTTATCCTTTTTATTAGCGATAAACGTTAATGGGAGGAGTTTGTTATATGTACGGTCCAATCCTCGTTGTTTCTCTTTGTTATCCATAGGTTATATGTTTCAATGGTCACGTAGTGCACAACGCATCTGCCTACGATGTGGGAGCTGACCGGTTTGGTGAAGATTTTCCTCTGTTCTCCTTTCCTATCTGATAGTGAGAATCAGCGGTCAATATCATAGATAAAAGTGCAGAATATCCTTTTTTTAGAAATATGGAAAATGAATAATGATCTTCAGGAATCCCCAGTAGGAATTCTTCAAACAAATCTTTTGACCGCATATCTTCTTCATTCTCTTCTTCTTCCTTTGTTTCTTTCTTAAAGATTCAAGATCCGCATATAAATCTCTACGCGTCAAATTATGGGAGCGTGTGGCACACTGGTCGGAGGCGCCCTGCAGTACACATGGGATCGATTCCGGTGCCCATGACCCACCAAGCCTTTTACTACTCCGGGTCGGCAAATTGGTGCCAGACTTTTTCTAGGAAGCAGAATTGGCACGATACATCGGTAGGCCACCGCGAGTCACTCTAAAGGCCAGATATGAATTCAGTCACTTCCAAGCGAGTTTAGTGAAGTCGAATGCAAGGCGCACGCCCAAGAGATTGATCAACGCCGAGAGCTTCATGCTTTTATCCTTTTTGAGCATCGAATTCCTCAAAATCCTTCACAAAGAATTTCAGGTACGTAAGAGTCAGAGTGGGCGTCAGCTCTACATTTCTACCCCCACTGGTGATGGTAGATTTCTAGTCTAAACTTCTCTAAGGGAATACTCAGGCATACCTTATATAGCTCTGCACTCATCTGACAAGTGCTTCGATATTTCGCGCAGATTCTTTTCATTTCGTCAATCAACAACGAGTGCATGAAATCCGTGATATTGCAGCAGACAATTCGTCTTCTCCATCATGTACTGTGGTACTAAATTTTCCAAGCTTCAAAACAGGATTGTCAATTGGAGGAGGCTATGCTCGAAACAAAGCGATGGTACAATGGAAGTTCAGAATTAGTGCCATCTTCATTAGAATGTGGTTCGAAGCACCTTGTGCTTTTTGCGAGGCGTGCCTTTTACAGACCTTCTACCAAAACGCTTCCAAGCTGTTTTTGGAAATCCAGCGAAGAAGTGTTCACGCCCTTTCAACCAATTATTTCGCATGCTGTACTTCGTCGTACGGGCCGTTTTCGATGGATGGTGAAGCCAAATTCGAAACAAGTCTACTTTACAGATTTTCGGCCAAAAATGTCTAAAGCGTGTACCGCTTCTCGCAATAGGATCACCACTGACTATCATGTTAATGTTTAGCATATCAACTTGAAAGCTTTGCATGACAAGCTTATAGGCCTCACATCCATCAAAGAACCAAAAAAGATGTTCTCTTCTGATGGCCTTAAAAATCCTTTTCAATCGTGAGGACCGTGCCATCCGCTGTTGTATTTTGATGCCCTGACGACGTTGATCAAATCTGGTAACGCATATTCAATCAAATGGGCCAAACTGGTCCTCTAGAGTCGAGGTGATATACAAACGAAATTGAGGGGAATAATCGATGAGTTCGTCAACATTTCACTGATGTTGTGATCTAGCGCCGAGAATAAGGATAAAGACACTGTGATTCTATTGTTTGCTATCTGAGGCAACGTAACCATGTCTTTCTAACATCGGCCAGTAAACTTCAATGTCTGAAATGAAGTTCTTCAAGTATTACCCTCAATTATAACTTTGAAACGAGGTATCCCTTCTACTTGATCTGCCACACTTCTATTATAAAATCTGTTCACGGTGAGAACCACATTACTACGGCATAACTTCCAATAGGACACCAGTACCTGAAACTTATGATGTTCCTTTCTTCGTGCTCTTTTTGCCTCATTTTGATTTCTAACAATAATTGGTGAAGATTAAGTTATAACGTCGTCGCTTACATCTAGAAAGAAACTTCCTGACGTAAATTGCCGAAATTGCGATTCCTTCAACAGTGTAGTTCCTATCTCCATTATAAGCCTGAACTAAGGACAACCCGAAACCACCCTATAACAATGAACACCGTGGGTTGTGAGATTATCGTGAAGGTGATGTAAAACGCATAGATTATTGGACGTACGAGTAATAAGAAACTATGGTTTCAAGAACTATTTTGCTATCACTCACCCGAGAAACAGCTTGGGCTAGATCGTCTACCGTAATCGTTTCGTTGGCTTCCATTTTTGACTTTGAGGCTTTGTGTTGCCGTTACATCATCCAAAACCCTTGGTTCCTATTCGAGCCAAACCGCTAGAAGTGAACAAGCACTCTTCACGATATAGAAAGAGGATGGTTTGCTCAAGAAGAATATAGAGAAAGAGGAGGTTTGGAGAGGATCACTTCTTCGAAATGCAAAACCCCCGTCACAGTGAAGTGAACTACAGGAAAAAAATTCCAGCTGTCCAATTGAATACCTTATTAAAAAAAAACTTAAGGAGCTCGTTTTTGATGTCTTTCTTAGGTGTAACGGAGTTACTGTAACTGCTGTGAGATTTTGAAATTGTGATTATGAGATGAGAGATTGAACTGTCTTTTCAGTTAGTTCAGGTCCATGAATTCTTAGGATAGCCTTCTTTAAACTTAGAAAAGAGGTGGGGGGGGTTGCTTATGACTTTAGCTGAATCTCTGCGTGTATAATGGATGTCTTGTCCTTTTGGTAAGCTTTTTATGCTCATTACTGAAAGCCACTACCCATAAAATCTCGTTAAGAATGTGCGATCTCTGATCGCAGCGTATTCCTACTTACGGTCATTGCCAAATCCAACTGCTGTTAACTTTCCGGACATTAGGGATTCGTCTGGCTGTGACATACATACAGGGGGGACGGTGACTGCTCGAAGTATTGGGGACGATTTTCATCAATGCCAAATCGTTACTGAGGTTACAAGGATTGAATTCTTCGTGGACGGTTATATGTAATTGAACAATTCTCATGTATCTGAGAACTATACCCGTATGGAAGAGACCTGTAACAAGTTTCTACTACACTCGATTATCTCCACAACTGTGTAGTTAGTGTGATTTTTCATGCAAAGTTCTGGAGCTGTACAACTGGTACCTATGAAAACCAAGAAGAACCTTCTTGAAGAAAGGGTCTTCGACTTTGTATTTCCGCATAAATACGGCAGAAATATCCATTATTCTTTAGAAGTAAGTTTTCGCGCGAACAAAAACACTACTTATTGGGGATCCCTGTGTCAATCATGCCGTCGACAAGTCGACCAATAAACATTATCTAATAGAAAGTAATAGAAAGTAATGTTCTCTATTGCAACATTATTCTTTATGTGATCTGATGGTGCCGAGTGCCCTACATTCATATCCCATCCTAACCATCGGGCACGCCAGCAAATACGGCAACTATAACCATCAGATCCACGACCGGGCATAATACCAGGCATGACGCATTGATTAGGGGCGAGACCTTGCGACCCGTGGCGTGACCCAGCGACCCACGCCACTCGCTCCGATCTAGCCACGCCTCTTAGCACGGTCATTTGTTTTCTGACGACGCCTTGGAGATTGCCGTTGCCATTCCATCACTCTTATTTCCTCCCGCTTAATCTTTCCTTACAAATTCATTTGCCTATGTTATAATGATATTAACTGTAATCCTTAGCTCCTGCATTGCTAATACATTAATGTCATCGTCGATTCTCATGTGATTACGTTGTGTTGTTAACGTTAATTCAACTCTCATTGCTCACAGGTACTTTACATGCAATTATTCACTCTTTTTCACTTACGCGAACGCCTTTCATATTCTTGCACTATGAGCTGTTACATTGGTGCATACACTATTGCTAATGCATTTTATTAGGTAAAAAAACCCACTGAACCACCTCGCTTGTAATTTATTGTACATGCATTACAAATCTCATTGCATTGTTGTGTAAATAGTATGTATCTACTTATAAAGGTTTAATTACCCAAGTTTTAGGTGTCCGGCATTGTGGCTGCTAATCACGAGAAGCCCGCGTGGCGCAGGCAAAGACGAGCAGCTAATTCCGACCGAATCTTCTTAACTATGTAGTATTCATATACTAGCGAGCCGTCCCAACACCTGCAGAATTCCTCTTTATTTCGTGGAATTCTGAACAACGCGATGTGCTGCAGTTAAGATATGTCTCTTTGAGAGTTGTACAACGCTACAACCCCAAGTAATGATAACAGGCGGCAAAGGGGGAGTTATTGAAATGCTGTTGGATACAACATTTACACAGATAAAAGGATAGAAGGATATAGCTCCCGGCGTTGATCAATACCTGAGGGATGCGCCATGCATTCGACTTCATTGAGGATCATCTGGAGGGGACTGAATGCATATGTGACCTTTACAGTGAGTCGCCGTGTCCTACCGATGTGTCGAGCCAGTGCTGCTATCCTTCCTGGACAAGTCTGGTACGAATCTGCCGACTCCGAGGGATGGAGGGCCTGGTGGGCCATGGGCGCGGAGGTCGATTCCCACGTGTCTGTCGCAGTGGCGGGCGCCTCCAACCACTGCGCCGCACGTGTCCCTCTGTAGAACGAATTAAAGGGATGAAATCCTAATTCATGAGCCTTTTGACGAGCCAACGGATTATGCTGGTTGGATGACTGATTGAGATGACCAGTGAATGTACAAAACCGTTTGAGGGAAGAACTAAACAGAAGGCGAAGAACAGCGTCAGTAGCCTTTCAAATGAAATACCACCTGCATCTTTTTTAACCTTCAGTGAGTAATAGACGTTGCTTGATGCTTCAATCTCATCAACGAAAGTTGTGCACAATATCAGGAACTGATGTAATGTTTTGTGTGAAAGAGCAGCTTGCACACAACATGAAGTCATTCTTCACTTTTCAAATTTTCGGAGAAGAACGTGTCTTCGAGACTCATCGAACTATTTGTCAAGAAATAAATCCCCGATGTGCTGTCACACAATGAAAGGAAACCTACAGACGCAAGAGAATAATTTTTAGGCAAATCCTTAAAGAATTAAGAGGACTTAAACTAAGGCTTTTATATGGTTGTACCCAAGCGTGCCCAGCACGAAAAGCCACTACTCTTCGTAACTGCAATCAATTTTCACTTCCTCAAGCCGAAGTGTTGCTCACTATTGATTGTTTGATTTGGTAAGAGTTCCCATTTCCAGAAAGTCACTAGCGATAGGCAAATAAGTTTCTTCAGAATTCCATTCAAAAATCTCAGCCCGGTTGATCGGACTACAACGATCACGCGGCTTGACAGCTTCGTATCTTCATCAGCGCTATCCGCTTTTAAACTATTTCAAGCTGATATAATTATGAAATTTGAACATAGATGTCAGGGTCCTCATTACTGGTTCTATTTCTTTTAAACCAAACAGTTCCAGACTTTAAAAGATTTTTGAGTACACTTATACAAATATATGGCGAGTTAGATGCAAGGTGATGTCCCACCTTATGGTCGGCTGAACTGAGGTACTTACGTCTTAGCAAAGATCAATTTGATATTTTACGTGTTCTATGAATATAATAAGTCTTAGGTACTTCCTCGGCTAACTTTTTTCTAAGTGATTCATTGAGTTGAACCACAAATATTTGGATATGATTTTTAGGCCATCACACTTACTGAGATAGTGGTAACCACAATCGTGTTTCAGATTCAGGTTCTCTTCTGCCGCAATATTTTCAGATGTTAACGAAAGGAAAGCCAATGATACCTGCTGCAATGGAAGAGAATTTTGTGCTAAGTGAAATGGAAGAGGTTAATGGAGAGATCAAACTTCTTTTTGAGAATTATGAAATGAAATATAAAAAAGATTGAACTATTTTGATTTGTTGTGATATCGGGCAGTATTTAAGACTGTTGTTTTGAAGTGAGAGGCACATTACGCTTCCATGTAAACTTTGTGCGGTTGGTCTCCACTTAAGTTCTTCAGTGGAAGACTCATAGAAAGCGGTGAGTATGCGATGAAGCCATTCTGTGTTCAATGTGATTGAAATCTTGGTTTAGCATTTTCTCTGTTTGGTTATGGAGGTGTTTGGCAGGGTAGATTGCTGTCAACTTGACCTTTCCAGGCTCTGAGGAAGGCGAAATCAGCCGAAACGTCAGCTTGTTTTTTCAATAAAGAATAAAATAACACTTCGCGTTTGCTCAACAGGAATATAAAGAACTTCCTTTTGAGAATTCTCAAACCGAACTGCTGAGTTGAACTTTACAACTACTTTCACTAAGAGATCATGGCGGCATGAATACGCAGACAGAAGAAAGAATATGTTAAATCATGGAAAAAAATGTGAGAAAAAAATAAAGTAAAAGATCAGATAATGTAGTCATTAGTAAGCATAATTGTAGTCTGTATGAATCTGTGCTGTAACGGTAATATTTAGAACC
The DNA here is from genome assembly GCA_018806985.1 of Angiostrongylus vasorum. Classification (NCBI taxonomy): domain Eukaryota; kingdom Metazoa; phylum Nematoda; class Chromadorea; order Rhabditida; family Metastrongylidae; genus Angiostrongylus; species Angiostrongylus vasorum. Next base: position 2,137,151 of record JADANN010000033.1, on the reverse strand, counting down.
TTTTTTTACTTTTACATGACCCTTCTTCACGTCTACTGTGTGGATCCCAGCACTTCTCACACTTGATTCGTTTCCTCGCCTGTATTTCCGCTAAGATCTTCCAACTTTTACGTGTGCCTTCGATTGCTGGTTGAGGAATTTTATTTCATCTTGAATGTCGTAGAATGCTGGTCCACCGATTCTCCCTGGAGTCCTGAGATAGCCGGGCTGGAGGGTTCCCAATTGGATTGCAGAGAGTGATCTTGTCCCAGACAAGTCCGGTAGCAATTTCACGACCCCGGAAGGATGAGAGGCTTGCTTGGCCTGGAGCGGAATTGAACTAACACCATGTTCGTGATGGCGGACGTCACTACCATTGTGCTATCCGCTCCCTGACTTCACATGTTTTGCCCATATTATGCCGAACCCCCGCACTTCTTCTTTTATTCTGTTCGTTGTCTCGTACCAGTAATTGACGACCACATGCGAATCCAAGACGGTGTTGCACTGCTCCTCTAACAACGACGCAGCCCAGCACTGGATTTAAAATAAAAAAAACCGGAATAGTCGAAGGCTCACTCTCACTAGTGTCGAACCTGTCATTACCTGGTTACCTAGATTAGTCAGTTGTTACAAAAAACAATTCCTGAGTCAGTGCATCACTTGTGCATGTGATAGCCAGTCGTATTTGAGTGTTTAGTCGACAAAGTGTTTAATCTTACCGTCTAAACACCAGTCATTTAATGAATTTGTCGAAAAAAGTTGGTGCAAGACGTAGAAATGACATCAGAAACACTGAACAAAATATTCTTCTTCAGATAATGCCGATAATAGACCTTACCTTTTAGCTCACCGTTTTTCTTCAATGAGCAAACACGACTTGGTGATATAGAATTTATTAGCATACAATAGCTGACGTTTCGGCGGTTTCGCCTTCTTCAGAGTCTGGAAGGGTCAAATTGACATGCCATCTACTCAGCCAAACACTTCCATAAAATATATAGAATATCATGAAAATTTGTTCTTATCGGACATTTGACAAAGGCGTCTCCCTCGGGATTTGATGGAGAGGTTCTTTTGCTTGAAACTGTCAAAAAAATGCTGTGATACTGACATATTTGCAAAACTCGGATCCCAGGCCAGATTCGAACATACGATTACACTTTCTGGGTGGTCACTTGTTACCCACAGCACAATGAGGCCCTTTTTCTGCCTTCTCTGAGCCAGTTTTCCACCTAACATTGTCATCAGCACCCGTCAACGGGAATGACCTGGGGAGCACAAGTCGGCACTGGACCCACTCAAGCTGAGGATGTTGTCCAAATCACAGTGCTTGACTTTTTATTCAGTGTCTATTGCCATTTTTTTCACAGCGGTGACTTCTTTCATTATTTGCCCTCAAGTACTTTTTTCTATTATTTTTTTGAACGTTGTCATTTTTTGTATTTTATGTCACCCGCTGCGGCAAAAAAAAATAAAAAATAGGCAGTGGATGAAAAGTTAAACATCACATTCAGACTTCTCTAATTATAGAGAAAGAACTACTGTGAAAGCTTTCGTGAACTTATGAAGCAAAGAGAGATTAGTGCATGAGTTTTCCTCACTGTTCAATTTAATGTCGATGACATTTCCAACGATTTACCGCCTCATCGTGGCTGGGAGGTGTTCCTGGTTGTCGGACTGCGATATACAGCGGGGATTCACCTCCTGGCAAGGTCTCCCAAGCTAAGAAGGAGTCTGGCGTTTCCATTAGGAAGCCTAGCTAAGAGTAAACCAATACCAGGATCCACCACCATCCTGGTATCAGGGTCGCATGGTGGCAAATCTCCCTCTGATCCACAAGGCCTTCGACTGCCTGTGGTGATGAAGACCTAGGGCAGACTTTGGCCAGGCTGACCTCGGGATTTCAGGGAACCACAATGGCTTAACCAGCAAATCTTCGAAAAATTGGAGGTTATGCTGGGGCCCGTACGACTACTGAGGACGGGCCGTCCAAGTACGCAGCTAAATAATGTCGAGGACAGAACTTTCACTTTTTTTCAAGGTGATCCTAGTTCTCCTGTAGAACTAACGATCGTTGGGGCTGTCCAATTTTGGTGCATGGTCAGAGAAAAGTGTGTTGAAACAAGTCGACAGGTGGTTGCTAACAAATATTAATTTAATGATTTGTTCTGTTTTCAATTAATGGACTGCTTTTTTTCCTTAACTTTTGATCAGCGTCATCTCAGTAGGATCCCATAAGTTGCGGAGTGAACTCTAAAAACTGAAAGGAAAATCCGTACCACCTGCAGGTCGTTTCAACTACGCATAATCTTTTCTTGTTCTACCAAGATAAAACTGTAATTGACCGGAGTTCATGATGGGACTTAACTTTACCATATTTTCCTCTGCGCGTTACATTTCGGATAGCGAAGAACTGCCCAATAAGCAGCTTATATTAAGTCTGGAGGAACACTTTTTCAATTTGTCAAATATTTGGATTTTGGACAACTAATAACTAAAACAGCATTAAAACTGGCTGACAGAAAGGCGAAGCTAACGACAGCATGGTGTGGTAGTGAACGCGTCAGCCCCAGGAATGAGTAATAGCACGTCCGTTCCCCCACGCAGACACTTGCGGTCCGCAGTTTTGCAAATATCTCAACATCATTATAGTTGTATGATAGCCTACCGTAAAAAGTTGTAGTAGGCAGTAAATAAAAAAGCTAGCATTAAAATAGCACTTTTGGAAAAATTTAAATAGATGTGTGGCGAATAAGCAAGGGATTTTCTACCAATGAATGATGTTCCCCACTTCTTCTGTATTCTGATTATCGAAAAGAGATATCGTGAGACCCTGAAAAATCTGCGTCCTCAAGGATATCTTAACAGAATTGTTTATAACTTTCTAGATGAAGACGAGAATACTGACTAAGAAATATGGTGGTGGGGTGCGCACTGTGCGTGAAGGCGAGCCATTCAGATACCATATGTAAGCATTATTTTACCTGGAGGAGGATAAAGCACAGTAGGAAATGGCCCCCCATCATCAAATGGTTCCTGCACAGACAAAACAAAACTCCCGCTTATTTATAATGAAGTAATGTTTCCGAAAACCGACTTTTATTTAAACCTCGGCAAGATTAGTCAACATCTTCCTACAGCATTGAGGCACGAGGTTTGCTAAAAGGATTCTATTCGACTACTATTTCAGTGCCTTCGCCTTCTTCAAATTCGTCTTGATCCGAGTCAATGGTCCACAGCCGGTGGTCCTTCTATGTTCCTATGTTGCTAATCGTAGTCCTGGCACTTTGTTTCAGATAAGAGATACTGATGTACGAAGAAAAAAAGAGGCCTAACCGAACTCTAGGATTTCTTTTCAATCATCTAAATTATTGCAGCACTTCGCAACCGCATCGAGTCGACTCTTCTTAGGTGAAAGGTCGCTCGAATGAAGTAACCCCATTCGCATGGGATGGGCGGCTGGCTTTTGGCAATCGACTGGAATGATCACGAATCTGAAGAAGGCGAAGAAGTCGAAAGGTTAGCCAAATAAAGCCTTTTCTAAACACCTCGTCTTAGCTCAACAATTTAGGAAATAAGAAACTCCACGTTTACGTTGACAAGGTAGTGTGAAAAATAGAACAACTGAGGCTTAAGGAAAGGACGAATTTGGAAAATGAGCGATTGTGATCGTGTTGAATACCGGAATTGGTCGTCATTAAATATCCAGACAAAGGGCCAGATTGGCATGGATCCAAATTTTCTGCTACTCACGATCCTCAATCTATTCATTGATCGATTTATTCTAATAAAAGTTCACGTAAAAAAAATGTACAAATTGGTGTGGTGACCAATGAAAGCCCCCTTGTACAGATGATATTGTCGGGGACAAAAGAAACAACTAAGCCCAACAAGACGAAGGCTATCGTGCACAATCCATGTTACTAGTGTTGACAACTCACTTAACCACCATTTATCAATTACAGACTATTTTGTACTGCACGTATTTTCATTCTTTATTCCACTATACCAGTGGATGTTCTTCATAGAGGGATCTCTTGCCGGTTACTCGCAAGGCAACGTGGCGCGTCCCCAGGTGGCGTATAGAGGTTAATCGCTGACAAAAAGCGACCTTTGCTTCCCTGAGATGCAGGTGGATCCAGGGGATGGACTCACTGTTTCTGCTGCGCTGATTTGGTACATGCTTTTTGTATTTACGAGACGTATTCATGCACACGTGTGTGGGTGCGTTCAAGTTTATGAGGATTGTATTTTACGAGTCAATTCGCCCAAAAGCCTGCAATCAAGTGACCGGGTAGTTATATGGGAGGCGGTAATGAGTAGCCTTCCTCAAATAAGTTCCATGTCTACTCTAGGAGTGGCAAGCTACCCGGTGAGTATACCTACCCCCCCCACGTCCACAGCTTAGCAAGCTATACGCGGGTACCAAAAAGCTAAACACTAAAGCAAACGGGCCTCATTTCCCTGACCAAGGAAGAGCCCCAAATTCGCCACCGTTGAGTAGGGTGAGTATGGAGAACTACTAATATCTTAGGACCCTTCTAGGCTGCCTAAATGGCAAACGTACAAAATTATTTACCGCTACCGTCATCTAGAACGTCACACCAATACTGGAATGGGACAATGTCATCGTTCTTACAACACCAAGCAGTACACCGTTTTCTTGTTGTTGTTCTTGCTGTTATTTCTTGCTTGTTTTCGTTGTCGGTTGCATGTTGTTGTTGTTGTTTGTCGTTGTCATGTTATTTTTTGTCGTTGCTCGGTGGCTGACATTCCGGCAACCTTGTCTTTCTCAGAACCTGTACGTATTTATTGCAGCAATAGCCTTACCATTATGCTAACCTCACATCAGCTCAATAAGGGCTGTTCGTAAGAACATAAACATATAGAAATAGAACTGTTCTGTACTTCAGAACATTTATCGTCCTACTCTATAACAAAGTTGGAACCCAGCTTCAGCTGCAGTCGCTACCATTTTGGAAGGAAATATTCCTATTTGAAGCAAGGTTTTTGCCTGTGTCCTGTTTCACTTCGGAGAAAACCTTTGCAAACCCATCTTCACCATTGGCTTTCGATCCCTTGATGCATTCACTTGCGTTTGCAAAACCCTGTAGTCAGCTTAATTCTGCATAAACGACAGCTTTCTTAAAAGGGATCCTCCTAAACACTCCGATTAATCACGGGAACCCAAACAAAGCTTTTTCATAGAGCAAGGAATTGATGAGAACAAATGGTTACTTGCGAAGTACCACGAGATGTTCAACTTTATTATATATTATAATTGTGATCATTTAAAACAAACCGATTTAAAACAAAATGACAGCAGTGTCAAAAAGGACATAATGCTTAACAACAACAAGAAAACTGAAGGACAAAGAGGAATGTGGAGAACACGTGGTTTCATTGAGCAACTGATTTCTCAGTTTTCTTTGTTTTGCGCTACAGGTAAATCTTCAGAGCGTGCTACTGGTAAGTCTTCAGAGCGAAGGAATACACTTGGTATGTCCTGTCCGTAGAAGATCTTGTTATTCTTGGCTATTGCTTCGATTCGCTTCAGCTCCAGATACTGCCTGAATATTGCGTTATTTGCTGCTTCCAGTTCCAAAACAACTATGAAAATTTAGTAGAAATGATATATAAGGTGATGATTTTTTTTAAAAGGAGAGTTTTAAACCTAAGCTTTTGTACTGGAACTGTCTTAACTCTTATTTACTGCTCATTCTTCTTTCATGGCATGATTGAGGGTTTTATTCCTATACCGTGAAAGGAGAACTAACGTATCGGTGTTCGGAAAGATGTAAACTGATAGATACTTGGATGACCCGTCCTCACTGGTTGTGCGGGACACAGCATAACCTCCAATTTTTCGGAGATTTCCTGGTTAAGCCATTGTGGTTCCCTGAAATCCCGAGGTCAGCCTGGCCAAAGTCTGCCCCAGGTCTGGTCTTCACCACCACAGGCAGTCGAAGGCGTTGTGGATCACAGGGAGATTTCTCACCATGCGACTAATTTGATACCAAGACGGTAGTGGATCCTGGTATTGGTTTACTCTTGGCGAGGCTTGCTGATGAAAACGCCGGACTCCTTCTCACCTTGGGGACCCTCCCACGGGGACGAATGCCTCGCTGTACATCGCAGCCCGACACCCAAGAACATCTCCCAGCCACGATGAGGCGGTAAACCGTTGGAAGGCATCAGAACATCGGACCTTGTGAAATTTGACAAAGTTTCCTGCTTTGGTTATTAATATCCGTCATTTCTTTGACCAACAAACGACCTGGATTAGGCGCTTAGAATTAAAAAAAACCGGATTAGTATCACATTCAAAAGTCATTATCACCAACGTATAAAACAATAAACAAGATGAAATTTGATTTAGGCTTGAGAAACCTTCTAGTGAAAAAGCACACAGACAGCAATGCAATCATGAGCATACATGCCAAGAATGATTCGGTAAAAGGTCTACGAATACCATATCAACACCTACAAACTGAAAGAAAAGTACCCATAATAACTCATATGGCCAAAAAATCCTCTTATTGACGTTGACCTGAGAATGAAGAGAAACACAGTGAAAATAAGCACACTTAATTAAAGTTCTGTGCAAGCACTGTCACCATTTTTGATGGCAGAACCGATCACCACTTCATTCACCCTACTTTTCATAGAAATGAGGAAAGCCCAAAATTCAAGAAATGAAACCCCAGAACCATAACAAAAAAAGATATGATTCTTCTACTCTACCGTCATTTGACTGGAAAGATATCTTTTGCATTGAATCTCCAAGCATTCAAAACTTTACGGAGAAGCGACAAAATAGGATGTTGCGAAAAGAAGAGCAGCAATATTGGCTGAAGCTACTGAAGTTTTGAAAGGCAACAGAAATGCTCTTTAAAAACAGTAATAAAAAGATCAAGACGAATGCACTCTAGCACATGAATAGGACAGTTAATATGTTCGGGAACAAAGTGGGGAACGTCCGTCACCCACAAATTCCACTTTGATGCTTTCGATAACAAGAAACTTGTGCTTCCAACTCAACTGATGCAATATGAATACTTGCCAATGAAGTGTCGCACAACACCTAACCACAATAGAATCGAATCTGAATAGCCCACGACCATTTTTTTCATCAAATCAAAAAGCATCATCATTGCCAAAAAGAAAAAATAAAAAGCTCCAACATATTCGTCACTATCTGTCAATCTGCTCATATGCGCTAAAAAAATTTCCAATTATTCAATTTGATTTATTACCTATTCTTTTTTTTCACGGAAAGGTATTATACGAAATACAACCACAAGGATGCTGAAATATGAGCTAAACTCTAAAACTCAAGCTTCTAACCAGCGATTACCTTTCCGGGGATCCATGTGATATCCAGCTCACCAACAATGGCTATTTCTTGGTCTTTCTCTCAGTTAGCTTTTCACTACAACGGTGCTACTATGCTATACTACTATACTATACGGTGGTGGTTTACTTAAACCAGTTTTTCACAAAGAAAACTCATCACGCACTACCTGGCATAGGTTTACTCCTGAGACGGTAGTGATAATCTACAGTAGCGTCTCGAGGTAATTTATACAAATTCAGGGTGCACATAGTCTCCCTTACTAAAAAAACAACAAACTTTACTCCATCTGTCATGCGAAATCCTGGTAAGAATTTGTGAAGCTTAGCCATGGCGAGCGTTAAGCACACTGATCTAATCAAATTTACGACTTATTGATTTAATTTAGTGTAAAACTACCCTGCGGAATAATCGTAATTTAAGCTTCCAAAGTCGGCATACGCCACCTTATTTCCGTTGTGTGCTATTCAGTAAGTTTCATGCCTATTCCCATTTGTAAGCTCCATAACAAAACAACTATCGAAACAACATTACCACTAACAGCAATTTTATAAAAAAGCCTGAAAACAAATCTGTTGGCACCAACTAAGGTTGGGCAAAATGTATGCACTGAGATAATCAAAGAACTCGACCTCAGAGACAACCTAGCCATTCTGCGTGGAAAAAACCTATGGTTTCATAACCCAATTGGTTTCTAGCCACAAATCGTTTCCAAACATTTAGCACACATCGGACGACGTGCACACCATACAATCATATGCGGCGCCCCGACTGGCCGGTGTGACCCACATAGGGTAGTCTTCACTTTGACGGCTTCCTTTAACACACAGAACCCTTCCCCATTACTTCTTGTAATCAATCGACAGTTTACCTAACACAGGTCTTGTGACGAGTGTCGGCTGGGAACAATTCTGTTCTGCACTTAGAAATACAAAAAAACATTTCCTCGAGCAAGTTCACTAAGTAGTTACTTTACTGCTATTTCAATCCTAATCGCTGTAATAAGTCACAGTAATAGTATGAAATGTGTGGGTATAAAAATACAGACTTAACTGAAACACTGAAATCAAAAAAACTAAGACGCAGATGAAAAGGATAAAGCTCTCGGCGTTGATCAATCCCTAAGGGATGCGACATGCATTCGACCTCATTAAGTATCGTTAGAAGTGATAGGATGCATATTGCCTTTACAAAGATTCGCGGTGGCCTAGCGATGTATCGAGCCAGTGCTGTTATCCTCTCAGACAAGTCTGGTGTCAATTTGCCGAACCCGGAAGGATGGAAGGCATGTTGAGCCTGTGGAGCGGGGATCGATCCCATGTGTTTTGCAGAGCGTCCTGACCACTGCGCTATATGCGCTCCATCACGCCTCCAACAGCGCAAAATTAGACATCATCCTATGCAAAAAGGACACTAAGAACTGCTCAACGTCATGTGTAGATATTACTTTTTCAATTCGCTGAAAATACTTGTCGACAAGTTTTTTTACTCATGTATTACGTCACTAACATGGCCAGATGTATTATCTATTGCCCTTCTACAGTAGTATATAAACGAAAGTTAATTACACCACTTAAACTACTGGAATAATCACTTTCGAAACTATTCGAGTAGAAACCACATGTTGAATCTTAACGACTCATTTGGAAAAAAAAGTCTTGAGTCCATTGGTTGGTTCCCCCGTTGATAAGCACAAATCTCAAGATTAAAGTTTGTTCATTAGCTCTTCTACAGAATATACCACAGGGAAATACAATAGCGTGTTGATAAGACTACCAAAGCTGCCTTGGGGAATTTGAGAACTCTCGACGACGATGGAACAGCTATGAAAATTCTCCCAAGAAAATAGCAAAAGAATTCTATTAAGATATATATATATATATATATATATATATATATATATATGTACATATGTATAGCAAATATAACTAACTCTCATACTCGAATGGTAGTTTCAAAACTAGTTAGGTACAAAAAATGAAAAACGCAAAACATACGGAGTGAGCAAAACTCGATTAGCCTCGGCTTCCCTTTGTATTCTGTAGAACTCGGCATCAGCTTTAGCCTTTTGAGACGCTAAATATCAAAAGTATTTGTTTTTTTAAGAAGTCATGAAGCAGATGTATGAAAATAAACAACCAGCACAAACCAAGATGACTCTCATCTTCGAGTTGGCTGATCCTTTTTTGGGTCTCCTTTTCGGAAATCGTCTGCTTTTGCATTATTGCTGCCACCTGAGCCTTCTTCTCAGCCTCTCCGGTCAGAATTTGACTGACAAACCGATGACTGCCTTTTTCCTTTCCGTTTCTGCCTCCTTTTCAACAACCTTTTGATGTTGAGTAGCTACCAGAAGCCTCGTCTGAAAGGATCGGACAGAAAGGATCAGATCAATAAAAAACAATAATGGAATGTTATTTGACTTCTAACTACGGCGTATCTCAAGTCATCTGAGTAATACCTACTTTCTCGGCTTCCATTTGTTCGTAGTTGTGTCGAATCGCTTCAGGGATCTTCGGTTTCGTTACGCGAACCGCTTGAACAAAAAGTCCAGGCGCCATTACTGTTAAGTCCTCTTGCAAGGCTAGTTTCAAATTTTCATCTATTTGATCTAAAAAAATTCATGACAGTCTATAACACAGAGAAGAAGCAGTGAAGCTTCAGAAGTTTTCACAAAGCACTAAGACTGAAGCCTAAAAATCATAGTCCTGAAAAGCCCTAGGAAAAAACACTTTAAGAACATAACCAAAGGATTACTACTTACCAAACAGATCAATATAGACTTCCTGAAGGGAATGACTTGAACAGAACTGGTTCACTTCATGATGAACTTTGTTGAAAATCAGTGGTTTATCGTAGTCCACTGTGTAGTTCTTCACAATGTCATAGACACTGTTAGCACTAAGGATGTTCACGACTTCAATACGGTCAAAATATATCATAACACCTCCACTTGTTCCACAAGGAACATTTTTCGCTTCATCCGTTTGTAAGGTGACCTAGATTAGTAAAATGTAGCGCTAAAAATGCTAAGGAGAACCAATTCTAAACATTCGTGGATTACTATTTCTCATAGCAATTAGTAGACCAGATAATTCCATAGCTAGCGTAATATTCCACACAAAAGAGAAGCTTGACACCACCTGGACACTCTTGTAGGACGTAACGAAGGGCACCATTAAGTGATAACCTGGAGCGCTGACCTTCGAAAGCAATGCTCCACCCTGCAATATGTTCATGTAAAGAACTTAGACCTAGAACTGGAAGCAGGTACGTCATTCAAAGTACACTAGAAGTACACCAAAAGATATCAAGATCCAAAAAAAACACCTAAAACTTGAAAAAATAAAAAAATTGGCATTTAACTCATACCTATAAAATAAAGGGATAAAAATTAGCAATAGAAAAAACGTACCCTGAAGTACACTCCGACATGTCCTTCTTCGATATGATGCAATGAAGTGATCATAAGAACGGACGCGACGGCGAACACAGCAAGCAGTACTCCTTGCGGAACCATCTAGGATACAAGCTACGGTGCTGCCAGATACAACACCACTGGCGTCGCTTCTCTGTAGATCAGGAACAAACTTTGCACGTTAATGTGAAATTTTGTAATCTCAGTTCTTCTCGTAAAAATTTTCGCGCCAATGCCCAGAAGGGCGGAACGAAAAATCCGGACGGGTGTGGTGGTGAACACGTTAGCCCCAAGAAAGGGTAATAGCGGGTTCGATCCCCGCCGCAGAGACCTGCGGTCCGGAGTTTCGCAAACATTTCAGCAACATCATGGTTATATTTCTTACCGATGTTCTACCACTAAATATCAGTCCAAACGTTCAGCTTTCAAGGGTTGGAATCTCAGATGTCAAGACAGCTGCTTCGACAAATCTACTTTTACGAATTCAAACTCTTGAGCTTAGTGAACTTTGCCGGTGTCCTTCAGCCAGTGACGACGATAATTAAAGCCTCTGATTGAAGCAAACACATGAAAAAGTTCGAGAATTTCCATAACAACTCGATAAAAGTGTCTCAGCTGTCTCGGAACATCTAAAGGAACTTGGAAAGTCGAACGAGAAAAAATGACAAATGAATGTCATACGTAGCACGCAGCCATTCGTCTCCTAACGTGTGACCCATCTCGCCTACCAACGACTACTACCAACTTCTCCAAGCACCTCGACACCTTCTGGGCCAGCGCAATGCTTCAGAAACTAAATCGTCGAGATCGAAACTGTCTTCAACAACTTCTTTGCCCCCCAAAACCCCATGGTTTCAAGCGCAAACGAAGGACTACACAAAGTTGTTTCCACTTGGTAAAAATCTCCGCATTCTGATAATTACTGCTTCGACTAACAAAGTTTATTCTCACTTGAGATAATGTACTTTCTGGATCGTGCATTAATCTACAAACAACACAACAATGAACACATTTCAACAAACCCTAAAAGCACTTTATACTTCAACGCTGGCAAAAGTGAAGTAGTAGGACTGATGGAACCTTTTCAGTACACCAAACTGGCCATTATAAAAGCTCCTTTATTCACATAATGAGTGGGTAAGTACAGTAACTGCTTGGGAAATGGGCTTGAAATAGGTTTAGTTCACAACATTAGAAGAACTGGTACTGTTCGACAACTATCTTCCATAAGCACTGCCATATACCCTGTACTATTTCCAACACTATGCTACACTCTCCTATGCTAAACTTTCCGTTTCTCTCAACATCTCTTTAAAAGAACTTCTAACACTTTGTATTTCCAATAGTATTAAAGAATTGATGGGACAGATCTGTCGGAAGACGCATAAAAATCTGCAATGAATGGGTCCTACTTGGTTTTCTCTACACTAAGTTCTCTATTCATTGAAGCAACCACTGCTACGACTGCTATATGAGTAAAGAAGAAAGGAACGAAGCACTCGTATCCAATGACATCAATCAGATAAGCCAATGGAAAGCCAGCAAGCACGGAACCAACTGAAACACAGAAAGTAAGGAAGGCAATGCATTATCTGAAATACTAAGTCTTTTCTTATTGATAATCTGGAGCACACACATAGCTCCGAATGACTAGAAGATTGGTGCTCACAACTAGCTAGGAACGAAACAAGCGCAGCAACTGATCCTGAGATCCTGCTTTCACCCATCCTTGAAGCTGTCATGCACCAAATATTGATGGAAGCATTAACGAGAACGCCGAGAAGCCAACCAACAATGAACACATACTGCTGCAAAAAACAACAATGGTAGAGAAAAAATACGTGTGCAAAAACAGAACTTGGATCCCTCAAAGTTTCATGACACTTACTTGGATACTTGGATGGCGCGTCTTCACTGGTTGTGCGGGCCCCAGCATAACACCTAATTTCTCGGAGTTTTGCTGATTTAGCTACTGTGGTTCCCTAGAGTTCCGAGGTCACCCTAGCCAGGAGGTGCCTGCCCCAGGTCGTCATCATCACAGGAAGTCGCCGCCATTGTGGATCAGAGGGAGGTTTGCCACCACGCGACTAGTTTGATACCAGGTCGGTGGTGGATCCTAGTATTGGTTTACTCTTAGCTGGGCTTCCTTGTGGAATCGCCAGACTTTTTCCCAGCTTGGGAGACCCTGCTGGGGGATGGATCCCCTGTTGTACATCGTAGCCTGAAACGCAGGAACACCTCCCAGCCGGGGTAAGGCGGAAAACCGTTTGAAGTTTCATGATGCTATGATGAAAATCTTCAAAAGGACACTATGACAAACCATAGCTTTAACACTGAATGCAGCTACTAGCAACAGCAAAATGCTAGTTCCCATTCCAACTAGACGACAAGCTGAATCCATGGTTATGTGAAGAGAGAGATAATCCAACACCATACCAGAGCAAAGATTGCCCAGAACGCCTCCAATTTCGTAGGAAATTTGAAACGTTATGTGACTTAGACCATTTTCCACAATATAAAGAGGAATCCATGACTCGCATATGGTTCGGACCTCTATAGAAAAGAAATACATAGTCGACACATTCCATATTGCCGATGAGTATACAAGACTAATCATCTTTGAAATAGTCCCGTTATCTTTAACCTGTACAGATTGCAAATCGTCTTCACGAAGAACAATGCACTGAATGACAGCGAAGGTAAAAGCTGATAAACCCATACATATAAGAAACGAACGCCAATAATAAACTTCCACGAAAGGCATTAACATCCCTGCCATGGCGCTACCGCAGCCAAGAATGGAGAACATCTTAGCATAAGAATGACCACTATACCACCTTGCAACAAGTTTCGTAGCTGGCACCCATGATGCACCTTGCATACAACCAGCAAACACTACGGAGAGAAAAATCTGACGATACGATACGGAGAAACCTAAAGAGCATTAACTTATGTTGAAAAATTCTATTCAATTTTCCTGAGCCTTTTGATGTTTGCAGTTGTCCCATAACAATGAAATATGAATTATTTGCGCTAACGAATGTGAGAATTTTAGAGTCAGAATTTTCAAGAGTTCTCACAGCCTCCCAACGGTTTACCACCTCATCGTGCCTGGGAAGTGTTCCTCCGTGTCGGACTGCGATGTACAACGAAGGCATTCATCCCACCAGCAGGGTCTCTTGAGCTGAGAAAGAGTCCGGTTTTTCCATCAAGAAGCCCAGCTAAGAGCAGACCAATACCAGGATCCACCGCCATCCTGGTATCAAACTAGTGGCACGGTGGCAAGTCTCGTTCTCATCCACAAGGATGGCGACTGCCTCTGGTGGTGATGACCTGGGGGCATACTTTGGCCAGGTTGACCTCGGGACTCAAGGAACCACAATACCTAGGCCAGCAAAACTCAGAAAAACCCAGTGAAGACGGGCCATTCAAGTATCAAGTGTCAAGTAATGTGTGAGCATATCAACATAGGTACACAAGAAAGAGATGCGAACGGCAAAGAAACGGAAGTACAAAGCAAAAATACCGAAAAACAGCGACGATACCGCGATCAAGGCAAGTCCAACTGATAGTATTCTTACTGGAGAGGTTCGATCCGAAGCGTAGCCAAATACAAGCTTTGATATCGTAAAGCAAAGCGCCTGAGCTGACACGAGCAGACCTAAGTGAATTTAGATTATTTTAGCCAGCTCACATCGATGAAAAGTTGAAAAAATCCAGTATCATCCAGAGCAAAGCTGAATATGTAAGGATTTCGATGTTTTATTAACTATCATATCATGTAGAGCAGCAAATCAACTTCAACTAGTTTCTACAAAGAAGTAAGCAAGAAGTAGCAATCAAAATGGAAACTATAGAAAATACATAAACAAATTCTAAGCATCAGAAGTTTCACAAGACGTCGACATGGGACTCATCGTCGTCGGATCGGATAGGAAACTTGTGCAAATAAGGCAAATGACAAGGAACAAAACGATATGAAAGAGGTGTGAGGAACAATAAAAGACTAGCACGAATGTCACCATTAATGTTCTAGACTTGAACAAACAAGAAAAAAAAAACTTATAAAGTGTAAAAATACATAATGAACCATTAATATACCTAAAAATAATGCCGTAATACGAAACCTGTACGATTGACAATAATGGCAGGCTATTTAGAAGTCGTCGTCCTTCTTTCTTGATCTTAATAAGTCGCAAAACAGTTCGTAGAAAAGAAAGGCACATCCTGAGTTAGCGGCCGCTTTGATTTGGCTTGGCCACAGACCCTTGAATAGGCCATAGACAGATTCTTTCCGCACCACCATCACTATCGTTCGTAACATGCCAATCTGATAATCTGAAGCTTGCCCAAAGCCTATCCGTTCAAATCCACTCATTTGCAGACGGTGTCGAACCATATCTAGTGGATACAGTACCGTTTTCGCTACAGTTCCTGCAAGTGCGCCGCATACCAATGAACCCGTAGATTCATGATGGACGATGAACCGTGACCATCCACCAACAAAGCAATTATAAAGAGCGAACTGTATCCCTGTGAAAGGAGCGATTTGCGCTACGCTAGGTATCCATCCACGAAAGTACCCGACGAGACCTTCCTTGCGCCAAATATGGATAATGGCATGCATTGTCCCTGTGTAAACAGCTTTCCTTGACTGTGCAACTAGTCTTGTTCGAATTACGTCAAGGGGCATTGCCGCAGTCATGGCCACACAACCAGACAAACCGCCACAGAAAAAATCCGAAAACGATCTCACAGACTGTCTATTTCCAGGTAACAGGCGACCAATCTGCAATTTAGACACGATTATTACTCAAAAATCCCTCGTGTCAACAATAGTCTTTCCTATTGCGTCGCTGATCAACGAGTAACTCGAACTCAATCCAATAAAATTATTAACAGAGCTTCCTTCCCAACGGTTTACCGCCTCATTGTGGATGGGAGGTGATCCTGGATGTCGCGCTGACATGTGCAACGGGGCGATTCATCCCTCCCACAGGGTCTCCCAAGCTGAGGAGTCCCGCGTTTCCATCAAGAAACCCAACTAAGAGTAGACCAGTACCACGATCCAGCACCGTCTTGACATCAACCTAGTCGAATGGTAACAAATCTCTCTCTGATCCAGAACGGCGGCGACTGCGTGTGGTGGTGACGACCTGGGGCAGACTTCGGCTAGGCTGACCTCGGGACTCCAGAGAACCACAGTAGCTAAATCAGCAAAACTCCGAAAAAAATGAAATTATGCCGGGGCCCCCACAACCGATGAAAATGGACCATCCAAGTATCCAAGTAAGTAAGTAACAGTACTTCTTATGTATTATTACCTACCTCTCGTGATAAGAATTCAAATGTCGAAAACTGCACTAGTCCGTAAATGGCTGATAGTCCTTGAGCAGGTACATGACCTTTCCAGAAAGAACGTACACCCTCTTCTCGGGATATCAATCGTATCGACTGCAGCAAACCCCTGATCAAATATATTGCCTTTATGGGACAGCTCAGCAACTTGATAAAAAACCAAATCCTCCATATTTACGTAAGATCTTTCGGAAATGATAATGAAAAAAGAGAATTTGCAACATTATGAGGACCGAACCTTATATTTACCGGAACTTTGGCTATGTATAGGCTCCTCTTGGAGTTGGAAGCGTATCTTCAATACGTCCAAAGGTTGAATGATCATCCTAGTGGCGATACCACTTGCGAGTCCAGCTTCACTTAAGCAATGACACTAATTTTCAGACAAAAAAAGTTGATTCTAGCTGAACTGTAGAGAAATTCAAAGATTAAAAAAAAAGAATGAGAAGCACTCAAAAACTCCAGAAACATATGCAGTCTTCTAACGAAGTGCTTGAGGAAGAGCACCACGAACCTGTATTCTGTCGAAGACAACTCCCTTCCATCAATGGGCTCCGGATTGTAGCCTACCATACTCCAAGCGACGTCTCTAGTTTTATTTCAACTGATCCACTAGAAGTCAAGTAACATCCTCTCTTACGCAAAATGACCTAACAACACATTACACTAAAGACATTGATCGCGATACCGATTTTGCAGTTCAGTCAATATTCCAATCTCATAACAAAGCACTTTAAGTACAAAAATCATTACGACGGAAAAAGCTTCCTGATGACCTAGGTCGAAACATTAAAGCTGAATATTTTATTACAATTACTGCAAGAGAACTATCGAAGCGTTAAAAACTAGCTTAAAACCTTCATGTAATAAACAAGGATACAGCTAATACCCTTCAAGAACGATGGCAAGAGTCACATACGAAACAAACCTCCATTCAAAAACATATAAATGTTACAAGACAAGACCAGATGGAGATAAAAATAGTCATATACGCTTACCCTTGAACATAGACCATAGACGAATAACCATGATCCAATAACGATGAATACATTGTAGATTTAAAACATAAAAACTAAACCATAAGATACAACCACAATGGTGCTGAGATATTCGCAAAACTTGGACCCTAGGCCAGATCGAACCACGATTACCCTTTCCAGAGCTCGCGCGTCACATACTGCACCACAGAGGTCCTTCCTCTACGTTTCTTTCAGCTAGTTTTCTACCTAACGCTGTCATCACCAATCCATAAGACCACAAGAGTAAACCACAAGAGTTACCAAACAGTAAAGAATGCTAATGAAGTTAGTGGCTGATTCAAAATCTACGAAAAGTCCAACTCAATGTTAGACAGGATTGTCTTTGTGGAGCAGAACTTCACAGCAAAGAAACACGCCACAGCAGTGCATGGTCTTCTCTAATAAGCTTATAATAGACGGCAGATCCTTTCTATTCCTAGAAAATCACCATAGGAAAAAGAAAGAACCATTCACCGACGAGAGAGCCAGAATCATAACCAGGATTATGACAGCAAAACACTGTGAATGCTGTCGGGAAAGAGAATGGGCAGAATATGATGTTGTAAAAAGTGTTGACCAAATAATGCACTTATTTACAATGCTGGCAATAAACGTTCATTTCAGCTAGAAGATAAAAGGACACTTTCATTTTTTGAACCACTGGAAACCCGTGGTCAAAACTAACCGCAGCTGGAAGCCTAAGTAGCGGCAAAAAGTGGAATGAACAAATTACATTTCCATTGATAAGCTAATATGAGGTTCACAAAAACAACTTAATTTGGCCGACGTTTCGTCGCCTTTGGCTTCTTCAGAGCCGGATTGATCCGAATCGATTGTCCACAGTAGTTCCCAGATCGGGAGAAAGAACAACTGTAGACAATTGACTTGCATCGATCAGGCTTTGAAGACGGCGAAGGTGCCGAAACGTAAGCCAAATAAGTTTTTACGAAACTCGGGTTAGCTCGTCAATGAAAAAATACACGTTGATTAGTTATCCCAAGGTTAAAAGAAGGTCCGTCTCCGGAATATAGGACGCTCTGGCTGCCCACTCGATAACTTGTCATAAGTGTTCTGAGTTATCACCAAGGCGAAACACTCAGCAAAAGAAGTACGACAAATATGGCTTACCAAGTTCTTCACGATTGAGGTAAATCTCTTTCTGTATTTGAGGCAATAGAATGACCGGGAGCCGTCGAAATAGCACATACATCGTATATGAAATAAATACGAATATAAATCGAACTAGAAATGGAGCACCATCAGTGTCCTTGAGCTCCATCGGAAGAAGTGAAGAGTACTAGCACCTGTTGGCTTGAGACGATTCTGAAATATGGAACTTCATCATATCAACAATGGTCCTTTGATATGCCAAAGCTTCACTGGCAAAAACATGGTCAGAGAAACACCTCTCAATAGAGTATTCGATAGAACGATGTTAGAAGACGAAAATATTCCAAATTTATGGAATATAGAAAGTATGGGAGAGTACAGCAGTGGGATACTTAAGAAGAATTTGAATAGGAAAAAATAGAAGAACAGGGACATTACTGAAAACTTCACTGAACTAAACTGGAGCGCAACCATCTTCTGAGAGTTCAGGCCTCTCCGAAAGACTCCTTGTATGCTCATCCTCTTACAAAAGTAGCGAATGTTAAGAAAGATGTGCTGCTCGCTGGCAGTACGAACCTGGTAAGTGCTGCTCGCTGGCAGTACAAACATGGTAAATCATTTAATTCCACTAACCTTTCGACTATCAGTGAGAAAAAAGGAAGTAGTAGTTGGACGCCCATGATTACTTTATTGCACTATAAAAGCTAAAGGAGAAAGCATTCGGCATTGTCCCTAATCGCTGAGGAATGCGCCATGTATCCGATTTCCTCAAGCATCGTCAAGGGTAACTGAATACAAGTCTAATCTATACAATAAGCAACGGTGACCCACCGATGTAGGAAGCCAATGATACTCTCATCCCTAAACAAGTTTGATACCAATTTGCTGGTACAGGAGAGACGTAAGGCTTGGTGAAACCAAAGGGCGGGATAGAACCAGAGAACGACCATGTATTGCAGGATACCACTAACGGCTGTGTTACACACGCCGCTTTGTTGAAAGTAACATGTTTTCTTACCAGGTTTGATGTACTGCTGTCAGTACTACGAACTTGACCACTTAAATATCATGGAACTGGGAGAAACCAACCCTAGTGGAAAGTTCGGTGTTACCCAGTTCATAGAATGGAGCACACAATTGACGCTCCTTTGTTCTTCCTATTGTGGATATGGACTTTTTCAGCTAAATGGACTTTATCACATGAAAACCTTACTGAAAGTCAAACAGTGAGAGGTCTTATCAGAAGGCAATACTATTTCAGTTCTGATTTTATGTTTAACCCAGGAGGACCGTAAAGTTCTTAAGAACGCATCGTGGACAAAACTGGAGGTAATGGAACCTGTCGAACAACTAGAAAGGTAGAAATCTAGCTCACGGCTGGACAAGGATTCGTGAAATAACGGACCCGTATAATCTCATGGCCGCAAAGGACATTTTCAAATTGACCGCCTACATGTCAATCTAGAACTAATAATCCAACTGCAAACGGTTTTTTTGTTGTTTTTTTACTTGCCTAACGCATAAAAAATCGTAAATGTCTTACAATAACACAAGGATGCTGAGATATGAGCAAAACTCGGAACCTCAATTGGGCTTCGAACCTGAAATTACCCTTTGGTGGGGGCTCACATGTTATCTATTGCGCCATCAAGGGCCTTCCTTTGCTTTTCTCTCAGCCAGTTTTTACTCTAACGGTAGTATGGGCGACCACCCGTCAACGGGAATGATCTAAAAAGCACAAATGGGCACTGAACCTAGTTAATTACTGAAAGTACCACTAGAGTAAAAAAATGGCCGAGAGAGATACGAGGCAAAGGTGCGGTGTGTAACACGTGTGCCCACGGAAAAAGGTAACTACGGATTCGAAGCCCACCCTTATAGTTGCATTCCACAAAGTATCCTTCCAGGAAAAGAAGAATGGACAATAAATAAAAAACTAAACATTGTCTTTCAATATTTACCACCGCTACTGACAGAAACTCGGAAAGAAGTATTTGAGCGCTCCAGCGAATCAAGATTGGGGGGAAGCATTGTGATTCTATGAATGATCGTCAAGTCAATCATCGTGTTAATCAACGACATATCCGCTTGGGACTAGTTCATCTTTGTTAACACGTAATGCTCGAGATCAACACTTGCGTGCCGACCGCGTGCGACAACGCCTAATTTTACACCGTAAACGCGGACATATTGAAAATCGTCCCTATTGGAACACAAGGTCGTCAGAAAATGCAAAGTCGATGAACCACATCATGATAGAAATATGTTCAAGTTGTCCTCAAGCTCGTAGTTCTTCTGTGCTATCATTTAGTCATCTCCAAGGTGGAATCAGTGGAGCGTCACGGAAATGGAGACGCTGTGCTAAGTTCTAGGAGAGGTTATCAAACTACTACGACTCTAAATGTGATCAAAAAAGAACATACAAGGTATTTTCACACTAAATGCAGTCGATTTGGAAAAAGAGCTCCGCTTCAAAGAAAAGAAAAGAATGCTTCAAAAATCGACATAGAAGGTGTGCACCATTTGGGATAATTACCTGTTCTATGCAAAAGATTATTGATTATAAGAGAAAGTTTGACGCAAAATATATTGATCGTATATGAGAAGACTACATTCCATGGAAAGATTAATAATCGCACATAAGATGGCTCTACGTCATGACTGTTGATTGTGCATTAGAAGCACAACATCTATGTAGAAATTGTTGATTATATGCAAAAAGGTGTACATGATAAAAGTTGTTAGTGTGGCTTTGATACCTAGAAGAGTCATCTGTTATTTATCACCTGACCTCTCGCTGATCATAGAGTGACTTGAACACGCGACCGAAAGATCTCCTTTTGTCCATGTCGTCAGCAGAAGCAGCTAATCGGGTCCTGCTCCTCCTAGGGAGCGCTGAGCATCATATCTTCCTTTTAGGATTTCGGCCAAGAACATTGATCTTCGTGTAGGTGGTCTTGCTGATATGCAACTGAGATCCCGTGAGTCCTAGTCGCTAACGACTCTCGTTCGTCAGGTGTCGTTTGTGCGCATCACGTGCCCGGCCCATCAGATTTTCGACAGTTTGGCGTACATAGTGACGTCACTGATGTTCGGTCGTTGAGGTCGGTCCATACTTCGGATTCGTTCTCTCACTTGCGTGATATGGAGGCGTAGCAGCTTACTGATGCGTACAATGAGGAAGGAGGAACTATACGGTCAAAAAGATGGACTTGAAATTCGGTGTTCTTCGCCCTCTTCTTTTTATCCTCAACGCTCTTTTAAGATCCACAAACCGTTCACTACTTCCTGTTTACTTGTAGAGCCATATCCTTTTTTTTGGAACCGAGGGTCATTTATCTTCGGCATGAGCAACCAACGTTTTCTTAGACTATTTGCTAGCTAATAAAACACCGACTACTGCAGGGTACACTGCCACCATGAAAACACTTCATGTTGGATGACAATAAATCAACGACCGTCTTGTACAAAAGGGTTCCACCGAGTGAAGAAACCTCATCGATGCTCCATTCCAGAGGATTCGACTTCATGCGACTACGAATACTTACACCACTCACTCTACTTTCTTAAATGATTAAGTTAACACGAGGTTTACCATAACCATTTTACCACAAACATTTATTCGGCTAGCGTTTCGGGGCCTTCGCCTTCTTCAGAGCCGTGGTGATCCAAGCCCATTGTACAATCGTCCCCGCCGGTCCCATCGAAACGAATCTCCCGGAATGGAGCACTGTTCGAATTAAGTTTCCTCAATCGGTGAGGCCGTTTTATGCAGGGCGATCGTTGACCTATTGTCAAACGAATTGATCTGAAAACCTCGCGTCACTTTAGTAGTCCAAAAATATAATCGTTATCACAACATCAACTTTTTATTTACTGCCTATTACATACAATGATGCTGAGATATTTGCAAAACTCCAGACCGCAGGTGTCTGCAGTGGGGAACGAACGCGTTATTACTCCGGGGGCTAGCGCGCTCACCACCACACCATGTGGGTCCTTCAAATCCCGTTGATGGGTGATTACTGATGGCGCTGATCGAAAGGACTAGGTGAGAGACAGGCGAAACGAAGGCCCCGCATGGTGTGGTGGTGAACGCGTTCGTCCCTGAAGGGATGGTAGCGCGTTCGCTCCCCCACGGCAGACACCTGCCGTCCAGAGTTTTGCAATATCTCAGCATCATTATGGTTTTAATCGTTATGTTAACTTCTCTACCATGGTACACATAACTGCTGCTTTCCGATGTTTATTCAGATGAGGGTGAATGGGTCCTAAGAAAGGAACATGTTCCTTATGAATATCTTATCATTTAGTCGAAAACAATTTTTTCTACAAGTGTTGTGGAAGTTGACCAACATTTGTTGAGCTTGGTTAATGTTCGATGTTATAAGAATGACAATGTGTACGTCAATATGATAGTTTTTCAAATTTTTTTTCCCGGCTCAAATCTTAGTGTTAAAATTGCCAACAATGAACTTAAAGAAGATTTGGTATTTCCTGAAGAACTATTCTAGGTCCAAATCGAAAGAATCGATGTCGTCTTCGCCATAGCGCGATGTCACTGGGTAGACGAAGAAAATTGTTAGAACCGATACCGCTCCATATCTATTCAACCGTAAGCAACCCATTCGGGTTTTCAGTTATTCAAGTCGATGCTCATTGGTAAACTCGTGGTGACAAAGGCACCGCCGCCAATTTCTCTACTTCCACATGTTACAAGAAGCAGTTCTTCTGGGCAGAGCTAATCGGCTGAGATCCCTCAGCAAGGTCGATCCACGGATACAAATGTGCAAATTGGCAACTTGTAAATATTGCAAGCTTTTTAAACAAGTTTTCATCCGCTCATGCGATGAGTCGTATGTGACCCACTTCGACCAAAGTGTTTCCTCCCCCATAGCAATACCTCTTTCCTTTCGTTATGCCTGTCGCTATTTAAATCGATTAAATCGATTTCTCCATGTTCTTTAGTGGTTACTTCTGTGCCTTTCATTTCCTCTGTATCGTAGATCTTCTGTGTACTGTCCCACGGGTTTTCAAATATTTCTAACTATTGTATGTGGTAAAAAGACTCGTCCCAATACAACCGTACTGTCACTATTCAGTTTAGAAGCAAACTGATTCTTCCTGTACATGTGACAACTATATTCATTGTAGCGATCACAAACGTAAAAAGTACCCACAACCCTTGAAGAGATCAACATAGTAGTCGGGCCTTCGTTTGAGATTGGAAATGTTACATTGTCGCGGCTGGCGAAGTTACTGGAGCATCGGCATTGCTCACGAATGCCTTTGTCTTCGTTCCGAAATTTTACCGAAAGACAACGCTTTTGAGTCAGCTCCCACAATTGCATATGTGGAAGACGTAATGAAACTGAAAGACGAATCAAGACCAGTCAGTTAGTTCAACTTCTCAACAGAAATCGAAGCTTACAGGCCTGGAAAAAACGTATGTACTACTGAGTGACGAGTTAAAGGGAGAGTGGCATTCCAGCAATACATCGTATAGATCTAGATCATATAGATCTCGCACATCGTAGAGATCGTACGGCGAACAGAAAGTGCAGATGTACCTTTCTCGATTGATGGAGCAAGTCTATTTGAGACTGATTCAAATGAAGGAAGTGCAAATGTTTGTAATCTCACGTATCCATGTACTGGAAGATGGTGTCCAAAAAGGCGAAGAAATAGGAAGATTGTGTTGCTTGCTCTAAGAAATATGTTGTGATGTGATCTGCTGAAAATAAATCCCAAGCAGGTGAGAACTCGGCCCAGTCAATACGAGAGATAAATATTTTTGTTCAGACTGTTTCACTCATTTTCGAACGTGTCAGTCACCAGAAGTCATATACTGTAAAGCTGTACGTGGAGAAGTGAAGGATAAAGGTTGCATGAAATGACTATAATTTTAAGTAAATTCTATGTAGAAAGCGTACGTTGAATAAATTTTGATGACTACGCGAAGATTGAAGACTGTGTGTTAATATAACTTCAACGAAGCTGAGATATTTGCAAAACTCTGGACCGCAGGTGCCTATGGTGGGGAACGAACGCGCTATTGTCCTTTCCGGGGAGTAACGCGTTCACCACCACACCATGCGGGTCCTTCGTTTCGCCTGTCTCTCAGCTAGTTCTATCGATCTTTTGCCATCAGCAATCACCCGTCAACGGGATTGATCTGGGGAGCCCAAATCGGCATTGAACCCAGTTAAGCTGAGGCTACAGTTATAATCACAATTTTAACCTTTTTGCTTACTGCCTACTATCGCGCGTTACTCCCCGGAAAGGACAATAGCGCGTTCGTTCCCCACCATAGGCACCTGCGGTCCAGAGTTTTGCAAATATCTCAGCTTCGTTGAAGTTATATTTCGCAATATACCCCTGCCGTCAAAAACAGTAGGCAGTAAGTAAAAAAGGTTAAAACTCTGTGTTAACTCTAAAATCTGGACATTGTTCAGTAAATGTTCTAAAGCATAATGTTTACAAGATCGATGAAAGGTTACGAGAACAAGAGCTGAGACTACGTAATGCTAGAAAAAAGTGGGTAGCGCAGTGGTAGTGTTCTGGTTGATCACAAGCATGGCGCACGTCCGACCCTCGCATGGGGTTCACAAGCTCACCAAGCTTCCCATCCCACCGGGTTCGACAAACTGTACAAGAATTGTCTGGAATCAGCTAATTCCTTCAAATATAATTGGGAACGCTCCAGCCCCGCTATCCCACGACTCCAAAGGGAATGGGAATCAACTCGACCAGTGTTCAACGACATGCATAAAGGACACGACAATATTCAAGCAGCATTCGAACCCACACGTAAAAGTAGGGGAGACAGGAAGACTCTCGTGGATGATGGATGCTGGGAACGAACAGAAAACAAGTAACGCCGACTTCTGCAGGTTTGATTGTCCGGGAAAACAAGTTACTATCACACTATCATCTGACAATCACAGCTATCCACCATCACCAACCTGCATAAAAGGGCATCACCGAGTTAGTATGCCTCATTCGAGGTGATGGCCCGCTGAGGGAAGACCTTACTCGACACGAAGGCGAAGCTTCCACATCGAGACGAATAACAAGCGTGGATCATTAACTCAAAAAACAAGTGTTGGAATCTGCACAGTAAATGTGGAGACGGGTCATTTAGGAAAATGTTAGGAAAGATTCACCTTGTGGAAACATTGAAGAATACGGATTGTTCCTAGTTCACCTTGTGGAAACACATTGAAGAATACGGATTATTTCTTAGTCCCTAGAAAAACTAGTTTTTCTACTTATTATGCACAATAGGCGCGTGTAGCGCACTGATCAGAGTCGCCCTCCAATACACATGAGATCGATACCCGCGCCTTAGGCCCGCCAAGCCCTCGATCCCTCCGGCGTCGGCAAATTGGTACCAGACTTGTCTGGGAGGATAGCAGCACTGGCTCGATACATCGGGAGGCCACCGCGAGTAGTTGCAAAGAGCAGGTATGCATTCAATCACCTACAAATGATGCTTAATGAAGTCGAGTGCACGGTGCATCCCTCAGGGACTGATCAACGCCGAGGGCTTTATCCTTCAAACGTAAGAGTTGTATATAGGTTTCCCAATGATTTATGATTTTATCGTGGAGAGAAAGTATCCCGAATCTCTACACTTTAGTTGCCCAGTTACACCAGACATGCTACAATATGTCACAGGATTCAAATCAGCCAAAGAAACCCTGTTCTAAAAAACACTTTTTATAAACCACTGAATGTAAAATAGATCCCTCCTCTGTCGAGGCTCGTCAGGGACATGTTTTCGATGAGTTATTGAGTGGTTACAAAAAGTATAGTAAAAGAGCTCTGCGTGACAAGCTCAGGAGATAAGTTATAGATGGCTCAGCGCCTCGTTAGCTCCGAAGCGCATGGGTCGTGCGTGACCTATGCCGTCACCAATGCGTTAAAAATAGAGCTAGCAATTTTGGTGTAGTAGTAATAGCTAATGCACCTATGTATATATTGGAGTTTTTTAATTATTTATTTACATGGGCCGTCACCACATCCCAACGGTTTACCGCCTCGTCGTGGCTGGGGGGTGTCCCTGGGTGTCGGACTGCGATCTACAACGGGGGCATTAATCCCCTCGACAAGGTCTCCCAAGCTGAGAAGGAATCGGGTGCTCAAATGAGGAGGCCCAACGATCCCAGCACTTCTTGCATTCGACTTGTTTTCCTCGCACTCATCGTCCACAAAGGCCTTCGAAATTCCTTGTGTGTGGGTCCGGCTGCTGCTTCAGAATTTCGTCTTCTTTATGAATGTCATAGAATGCTGGTCGAGTCAATGCTCTTTGCAATCTTGGAGACAACCGGGCTAAAGCGTTCCCACGTGGACTCGAGGAAAGCGTCGGGGTGGGGGATCGAACTAGCGCCCTTGCTTCATGACCGGCGGCATCAGTAACCATTGCGGTATCCCTCCCTTATACTAGAACTACAACTATTCAAGTCCCTTCAATAATTCACTTTCTTCTCTTGGCGGAGTGTACCCGGGCATAGGATTTCACTGTGCGAAGTGCAGTAGATTTAATAAGTAAAATGGTCTAAGGGACATTTCGCACAATGTGAGCACATTCGCAACGATGCCTAATTTTAATCCCCTCGAAATGTGCATTGTAATAAATGTGCACCGCCGTCATTGCCCACCTCTAAAAATCACTGTTTTTTTCTCTTTTTTTATCTGACAATTAGGTCTCTCCATGGGATTTTCTTTGGCTTCTTCAAGTTATGATGCTAGAAAGTAGCCCGTAGCACCCAGGTAAAACAGGGGGATCCGACGCTCCAACTTATGTCAGCGATCGAAATCCAAGGCGCCGGTCTGTACGCTAAATTGTCGAATATAGGGATGGCCGGAGTTGTACATGAAAACCCTAGAAAAAGATATGGTGCTCAACCAGTCCCTACAGGGAGCAGAACCTACTAGGCTACTCCTGCAGGGAAGGGTAGAAGCAACATGGAGAAATGGAAAGTTTACTAGCTCCCGCTTGAGTTACTCGACGATCAACGGGACGACAAGTGATACAGATACTTTATCACTTACTTGAATACTTGGATGGGCCGTCTTCACTGGTTGTGCAGGTCGCAGCACAATTTTCAACTTTTCCGAGTCCTGTTGGTTTAGCTATTATGGTCCCCTGGAATCCCGAGGTCAGCCTAACCAATGTCTGCCCCATGTCGCCACCACCACAGGCAGTCGCCGCCTTTGTAGACCACAGGGACATTTGCCATCATGCGACTAGTTTGATACCAGGACGGCGCTGGATCCTGCTACTAGTTTCTACTCTGGTACTTTACTTTACTTTTCACTTTTTACTAGTCGTACTCATATTTTATTATACGTAAGAATGTAGATTCTAAAAGGTGTATACTCTATGTATTTAGCACAAATCCTAAGTAAGTGCGCCTTGTTAAGATGCTAATTGTAATAACTATGAATTTTAAAACAAAAGTCCTTTCTCCCACCATGTTTACAATACCAGTGGGAGACTGTGACGATAATCATCAAGGATATGTAATCGTTCCAAGGCAAAGACTGAGGAACAAACTGGTGATCAAACAATTTGTGGGGGTCTAGCATTTTTCAGTTCCGTGCAACAAAACGAAGAGCCGAAAGTAGAATGCACTGAGATCATTATGCATGCACCGGCGTGTGTCCAAACGGGGGGCGAATGAACCTATGCACTCTCTACTCGACTTCATAGACTTCTCTTTTAAGCGGGAATTCTTATCACAGTGAACAGTCCGCTATTAAAATTGGCTTTACGAAGGTCATTACAAAGGGAAAAAACAGTATCACGAACAACGACGGTGCCTCTCCGTGCCTACGTTCGCCCGTGAAAGACTGTGGCCGTAGTCGGTAAGCCCTTAATTTTCTCATTTAGTGCCCAGGATAGATAAACTCAGCTATCTAATACGGAGAAAAGCCCAATCCTGGAATCAAATTCCGTTGTCGAATGCCTCATCTTGTGCCACTAGAATAATGGGGGTAAGGAGGTCAGAACAGCTTTTCAAACAGTGCTATCTGAAGCACTTTCTTTATAAACCACACACCTTATCTAGTATACAACCTCTGAGTAAACCTCGGATACCTTTTAGTCACTCAGTTTCACTCTACCCTATCAGAATCAACCTAGTTGAAAAACCCACGGAGACGAATGCTGTCAGCTTTCCACCCAGGAATTCCACTCTCAACGATGAGGCAGACAACGACAATTAATGAGCCACGTACACCTTGTGTCTGGATATTTGGCACAACGAATTATTACCATAAAAGGATAGGCAGGCAATCACATATCATGTGTTAATACTCCATTTGAATGTTAACTTTTTATTTACTGCCTACTACAACTTTTCACCGCTAGGTATTATATGAAATACAACCACAATGATGCTGAGATATTTGCAAAACTCCGGACCGGAGATGTCTGCAGTGGGGACCAAACACGTTAGCACCCTTTCCGGAGACTAACGCGTTCACCGTTGCACCATGCGGGCCCTTCGGCAAACATCATTTGAACGTCATGCGTTTCGCCAAGCTATCACAGGTGTCGGTAATACACTCGTCTTTTTGATAGCGTTAACTTTGTGTCCAAAATACCATTCCATACACCTCTTTTCCGCACGACTGGTCTCGCTTAGGAGATGGGTAATTGAGAAACTAAATAGTCTGAAGAGAAACTTGAGGTAAATTAAGGTAGACTTAGTCGCTGAGATCTTCCATCTTAGTTTTCTACAGGTTCTCAATAATACATCCTTCAAAAGTTGACCAAAACGTCTGAGTAACCGTAACTTTCCATAATGATGGGAAATAAGACTATTTCAATACTGACCTTCGGGACTACTGGAGGTTGCGCCAAGAAATTGTGGTGGCAGCATTTATAAACAGTAACGATAAAGCTCTCAGCGTTGATCAATACCTGAGGAATGCGCGATTCACTCTGACTTCAGCAAGCATTGTTGGAAGTGAGTGGATGAATATCTGAGCTATACAATGAGTTGCGATGGCTTACAGATCTGCCGAGTCAGTGCTGCTGTCCTCTCAGATCGGTGCGGCAGCAATTTGCCAACTGCTGGGAAATGGAAGATATCGCGAGCCCGGGGGTGGCATCGAAACATAGACCACGTGGGTATTGCAGGGCACATATAACCACTATGCTACAGGTACCCTACCATATGTACAGCACAAAATTATTCACATTTTAATAAACCGCTAAATGAACAAAGTTATAGCGTAAGAAGGTATGGAGAGTTCTGTAAATAACGGTGTGACTAAATCGGTGGTGATGAAGCAAAAAGACGAGATCTATCTAAAAACTCCAAGAGGGGAAATTGCACTGACATTCTCGCTAGGTGTGCAAAACCTCTTAATGGTTACACAGCCTGCTTTGTTCATTACAGGTTGGATTTTTTTATACGACCCGACTTTCACATCTACTGTGTGGATACCAGCACTTCTTGTATTCGATTCATTTCCTCGCATCTATAATCCACGAAGGTCTTCCATTTTTTTTACGTGTGGCCCTGGCTGCTGCTTGAGGATTTTCCTTCCATCATGAACGACGTTGAATGCTGGTCGAGTCAATTCTACCTGGAATTCTAAGATAGCTGGGCTAGAGCGTTTCAACTTGGATTGAAGAGATTGGAGAGGTCAACTTTTCCCAGATAAGTCCAACACCAATTTCCCGGCTCTGGAGGGATGACACACTTGTTGACCTCGGAGCGGTATCGAACTAGCGCCATGTTCGTGATGAACAGCATCACTACCACTGCGCCACCCGCCGTCTATAGATTGGATCATCTACTAAATTGAGGCACGTTAACAATTTTTCAAATCTGGCTCTTGACATAGATTGAGATCAGTTAAGATTTTATCCTAAGGCCAGACTAACATTCTAACGATACAATCGCTCAACCCTTGCGTATAAAGAATTCCCATTTGTCGGCACTTGTTGGTCTCATCGACATTAGGTCCAACACACTAGCTATAAATAATCCATTTAAATCGGCTGCCGCCTGTCACCTTCAGTCGAGGGTAGTGAAGCACCACAGTAACTGACCACTTATCCCTGACCTCACACCGAAACTCTCGACGGGAACAACAAGACCCACTATTGTTCACTCTCAATGATGAAGAATGCACTTTATCATAATTCATACCATTAAAAATTGCAAACATCAAAGAAAAACTAGCATGACTTAGACGCACTAACAAAGCAGATCAACAAAAACAATCGATACGTATTTTTTCATTGATAAGCTAACTGGAAGTCGAAAGAGAAGACAAAGGCGCGGAAACGTTAACCGGATGAAGTTCTTCTTTTATCAACCTCGTGTTGGCTTATCAGTGAAAAAACAGAAATTGATTACTCATCCCAAGGTTTAAAAAAAGGCGATTTTTGGAATGAAAAAAATGGAGTCAGAGTTTTAATACAACCTACATATTTAGGTCCGTATGAGAAGTCAAATTACGTTGTGATAAATATTGAAAAGAAAACATCTGACTGGAAAAAAGCTCTTTTATACAAGAACGTGCGCTACGAAGTCTCCGAAAACCGCGCTCTCGCGCTAACGTACTTTTTAAAAGGCTTCCTGGAAACCCAGGGCGTACTTGTCAGACGTCGTGTGCAGTGCAAGTAGTTGTCTGCGCTTTGCTTCCAGGAGATTCCGATGTTCTGTCTTGTATGGTTTTAACGTAGTCTAATAGAGTAAAGGACAGTTGGTTTAACTAAGTTCAGTCCACCACTTTATTGTGGACTGTCGCACATTCATGTCAAGTCCATCACTCCTATATCGTCTCAAATCTTCTTTCGTACATAACAATTTGGCCAGGATTAGTTACAGATCTGTTCGAACGAATCCATGTCTTATCGTAGTTGCAATTACGTATCGTTCCAAGGGGCGCGTGTGGCGCAGTGGTCGGAGGCGCTCCGCAACACACACGGAATCGATCCCCACGCCCATGGCCCACCAAACCTTCCATCCCCTCCAGGGTCGGCAAATTGTTATCAGACTTGTCTGGGAAAGGTAGCAGCACTGGCTCGATACAGCCGCAGCGAGTCGTTGTAAAAGCCAGATATGCATTCAATTACCTCCAACGATACATAATGAAGTCGAATGCATGGCCCATCCCTCAGGGATTGATCAATGTCGAGAGAGTTATCCTTTTATCCTTTACCCCAATGGTTTACCATCTCATCATGGTTGGGAGGTGTTCTTGGGTGTTGGGCTGCGATGTACAGCAGGGGGGATTCATCTTCCCAGCAGGGCCTCAAAAACCTGAGGAGTCCGGTGTTTCCATCAGGAAACCCCACTAAGAGTAAGCCAGTGTAGGAATCCGTACCAAAGTAGTCGAATGGTAGCAAATCTCTCTCTGATCCTTAAGGGCGGCGAGTGTCTGTGGTGATGACGACGTGGGGCAGACTTTGACTAGGCTGACCTCGGGACTCTAGGGAACCACAGTGGCTAAACCAACAAAACTCCGAAAAATGGAAATTATGCTGGGGCCCTGCACAACCAGTGAAGACAGGCCGTCCAAGTATCCAACTTAGTAAATTGCCATGTTTATCTTGAGATGGATCGTTATTTCTTGAAGATTAACAGCATTTTCTGGGTAGTTTAATGGTTTCTCGTTAACCTTGTTTGTCTCTGCGTAATTAAAGTGTTCTGCAAGCCCCTTATCACTTGTAGTCGGACTGGCCAAATATGTCTGGCGTTTGTTTTGCGATAGGCGATAACACTGATGTGGTGCTATGACGTTCCCACCAAACGTGGGAATTAACGGTTCCAACCAATTCCAATTCAAAGAGCAAAGTGCTGCTCATTTCTTTTGGCCGAAGTTCTATCTATCCTCTTCTAGACCCTGAGTGGATGAATTCTGTCCAGTACCCACTATTAACCTCGACATTGATCGGGCAGTTCTTTATATTCTTGTTGAACAAACACGAGGTGTTACTTTATCTCTTTATTCACGAACAAGCTGACGTTTCGGTGGATTTCGCTTTCCGTAGAGCCTGAAAAGGTCAAATTGCCCGCAATCTACCCAGCCAAACACCTCCATAACACCTTCTATCTGTTTGGTTATAGTGGTCTTTGGCTGGGAGATTGCGGTCAACTTGAACTCTCACAACGGTTTACCGCCTCATCGTGACTGGGAGGTGTTCCTTGGTGTCGGACTGCGATGTACAGCGGGGGCATTCGTCCCACCGGCAGGGTCTTCCAAGCTGAGAAGGGGTCCGGCGTTTCCATCAGGAAGCCTAGCTAAGAGTAAACCATTACCAGGATCCGCCACCGTCCTAATATCAAAGTCGCATGGTGGCAAATCTCCCTGTGATGCACAAGGGCTGCGACTGCCCGTGGTGGTGAAGACCTGGGGCAGACTTTGGCCAGGCTTACTTCGGGATTCCAAAGAACCACAATGGTTTAACCAGCAAATCTCCGATAAATGGTGATTATGCTGGGGCCCGCACAACCAGTGAGGACGGGCTTTTCAAGGGTCAAGTGTCAAGTGAACTCTCCAATGCTTCTGCCTGGACACTGGATCGTCGTCCATTTAACCACTTTAAGGCGTTGTACCTAGGAAGTAAAAGTGCTATATGAATGTATGAAGGAGAAAGGGCTAGTTATAATTTTTTGCAAATACAATTTCCGGCAGAGTCATTAATGTCTGGAAGGTGCTTCATCGAATTTGAGTTCAAATCTGACCTGAACTAGTCAGGTTCTGTTGACATATTAGTGATAACGATTTCTGTATCCTTTCCTTGTCCTATTTTTTTGTTTTTAGTAGCCGTTACTACTTTAATTCTGGTTTGTAATATATAATTCGGAAGTTTGTATCTGATTTACCTTGTAGGTGAGAGATGGTTCGGGACCCATCAACCTCGTCAAATTACGACAAGATCGGAGTGACGCACTACTTTCTAAACTGGAACATAAATTTCATGGAAAAGAAGATCATAGGTTCCATTGTAATGACTTTAAAGGCACTTTGTGATGTAAACGAAGTCATTCTTGATGGTGAGAAACTTTCCATCTCAGGAGTCAAAGTGAATGGAAGTGGAGCCAAATTCCACGTTAGTGCTGGGACACCATATGGAGAGAAGATTGTAATTGAAACGCCACATATCAAGGAGGGTGAAAAAGTGTAAGATTCTGAGCACAGAGATTGTGTAGTTCGATCTAGCCCGTAACCTCGCTGAATGTATTTGTAGGACGATTGACATTGAGTACTCAACGGCAAGCGAAGCATCAGCCCTTCAATTTATGGATAGGGAACTCACAGCCGATAAGAAGGTCTGGTGTTTTATGAAATCGTTAAGTCCATAGTTGTATGAGTAAATGACTGTACTGCTTCTTCTTTGCCACCTCTTGTTACCTTTCTTGACTTCCAATCGAATACGTTCTATCAATATCGATATTCTAATTCTGTCGATCTCTGCCATCAGCAATCACCCGTCAGCGGGATTGATCCAGCGAGCCCAAATTGACAACGAACCTAGTTAAGCTGATGCTGTAGTTTTTTTTAATCACAATTTTAACTTATCTGAGAACTAGCTGAGAGACAGGCGAAACGAAGGACCCGCATGGTGTGGTGGTGAACGCGTTACACCCCGGAAAGGGCGATAGCGCGTTCGTTCCCCACCGCAGACACCTGCGGTCCGGAGTTTTGCAAATATCTCAACATCATTGAAAACCATGGGTGTTTAAGTGGAACTGTTAATTATGTGAATGCCAATTTATGTGTTAAGTCTTATCCGTAGAGGTTATGAAAGTGTTTGGCTGAGTAGACTGTGTGTCAGTTTGACCGTTCCATGCTCTGAAGAAGGCGAATCCGCCGAAGCGTCAGTTATCGTGTGCTAACAAATCCTATAATGCTAACCTCGTGTTTGCTCATTGAAGAAAAAACAGTGAATTATCGATGTTGATCGTTAACACACGCGACGTTTTCGGTGACGGTGGCTTGGAATGACGACTAACTTTCGTGGAGTCCGACGCATTTTTTCGATAACTGAAAGAATTGATGAGTTGAGAACGTGGCTTACAGGCCTATTTAAAAGGTTTTACACTATTACAGTAGATCTCTTATAAGATGTTGTTTTAATTGCAACCATTTAAAAATTTGAAATTTGTAAATAGTTCGTTCAAATTCTCAAGAAAAAGAATTAAAAGAAGGTTCAAAAGAATTAAAGAGTGGTAGGTTAAAGTCGTTAAGAAAGGATAAATCATATAGGGTTGTGTATTTTCTCTTCACCCTTAAACACAGTTGTCCTGGTATTTGTTGAGTTTGTTTCCTTTTTAATTTCCAGGGATCTTATTTATTCTCCCAATGTCAAGCAATACATGCTCGCTCTACCATGCCGTGTATGGATACTCCATCCGTGAAGTCATCGTACGATGCCAAGGTCGGTTCGACTCCAGTCTTTTAAGGGACCAAGGTATTAGTATTGTAGGTGTTAGGATCCTTAATATAGAGATTTGGTGAAATCTTCCACCAATCATTACGTTTGCATTAGTACTGGATCACTCGCAAATTTCTAGTTCTGTAACTTGGTTGTTTTTCCTTTAAAAGGCTGAAGAGCTGGTTGTGTGCTAACTTTTGTCTTTAAATTAGCTGTTGAATGTTAGTGAATAGGCTATGGGTGTATATCATATAATATTCATTATGGGAAATGCTTAGTAATCGTGTGCTATATCAGATTGGGTTTTTTTTGGATGGCATTGATTTTGATCACGCCCTGTTTTATGTTTGTTTTAGCTTTCAAATACGTCTCTGCTTCTTTTTTCCTTTCATATTTTTTGTTATATGAATAATTAGTCTTTGGAACCGAAGCTGTACCGAACATAACCGTCCATACCTAGACGTGCAAATATCCCTAATCTCGTTCCTCATTGACTAAGCAGGCAGGTTCAAGTCTCCATACATTGTGAACACCCCTTTACCATGACGTGGCGGTGAACTAGTTGTATTCTCAACACACAGCAAAAAAATGAATGTCCTTCCATTTCTGGTTTGCTGAGATATATATCGACCAGTTGTAAAAATTGGGTTTATTGTATATGTTATCGTTTGCCAGAGTGACTGATATTTTGCGCAACATAACGGTCTCTGATTGGTCATCATCTGTACCATATATAGCTCCGTCGCTCATCAAGTGACTATAGCGGGTACCGCTGAAGTATTTATTCGTCTTTTTTGGAGCTTCTACAGTCGTCTACTGAAGTACGCTCTCTCATGGTATGAGAATCACACTTTATATGGTTTTTTCACTGCTGTTTGCATACAGGGCAGTCATTGAAGATTTAATGACTCGTCAGCTTGAATGACGCTGATGTGAAGAGGTTGTGTATTACATTTCAACACTGAGAAAGCCACATCCTGGTCCGATGAGGTGGTAAATCATTGCTTGGTGTACAGCGGCCATATCATTTGATGTCGATGCCTCTATTACTTGATAAGCCATGCGGTCACCTGATCTAAGATAATAGGATTATATTGCTTTTACGATGATTAGAAGCTAAATACACGAACATGCGATTTTTTGATACCTCGACGTTTTCCTGGTGGAGTTTTTTCATTCCTTCGAAGACTAAAGTATTTCCTGGCGTCTATAGGGACTCCCAACAGAACAGTTAGACCATATATATTTATATATGTTTATATGGATATATATACTTATATATACGTATGAAAACACATGTTTGTATGTATACATATATTAGGTTGTTTAGAAATAAATGAGCGTTTTTTTAATTACATTATTTAAAAATCTCATAACTTGTTTCAAACAAAGCTTTATTAATTAAAATAAAAACCATTTGAATCTACACATTTTTGCCAACGAGAAACAGGTTTATGTATTTCAGTTGTATAAAATTCTGGATTTCTGGAAGCGATGAGTTCGTTGAAAGCATTTTTTTGCGTCATCGTGGTTGGCGAAGCGTTTCTCGCCCAGGAAGTTTTTTAAGGTGCAAGTGATAGTCGGTAGGCGAGAGGTCTGGTGAATATGGAGGATGAGGTAATGTTTCGTAACCGAACTCGTTCAACTTTTGCAGCGCTGATTCCGCAACGTGAGGCTGGGTGTTGTTGGAGTTTACGGTGCATTTCGTCGATTTATTGGCAATGCTTCTCTGCCGTAATAGTTTCGCTTGGATTGGAAAAATGTGAAGAATAAGCCCGGCTGCAGGCCACCAAATAGTCACCATAACTTTTTTTTGGTGCAATTTCGGCTTTGAGAGGTGCTGTGGAGCCTGATCGCAATCCAACCATTGAGCTGAACGTCGCCGGTTGTCGTACGAAATCCACTTCTCTTCGCATGCCACAGTTTGATCAAGAAAACGGTTGTTTTTGTTGCTCAGAATAAGAGCATACGACACTGCAGAACGGCGATTTTTTCGATGATTGTTTAATCCGTTTTGCACCTATTGTCGACTTTTTTTTTGTCTTTCCTATGCGATTGAAGTGAATGGAACTTGTTCCTGTGCTTACGCCAAGCTGTTCTGCAAGCTCTCAAGCAGTTGTTCGCGTGATTGCTTCCAGTAGTGACTTCAATTCGTCGTAGTCAAGTTCACTGGGACATCAGCGGCCTTCCTTAACTTCAAGGTCGAAATCACGAGGTTGGAATCTCTGGAATCGTGTTCGCACTGTTCATTCACCAACACATCTTCACCCCAAACTTCACTAATGTTTCGAGCCGTCTCTGTTGCACTACGACCGAGTTGCATGTACGTACATGTACATACATGTACATACATGTACGTATATGTACATACATATACATCCATGTGCATGCATATATGTACACATACATATATGTACATACACACATGCGTATGCATACACGTACACATATACGTATATACAGAAACATTAACGATGACAAGGGAAAAGAATTTTTTCAGGTCACAGTACCATCCGGAATGACTTGTCTAATGAGTGCTATTGGTACGTTTAAAGAGGAGACGGGTGATACCACCACATACACGTTTCATCAACCGGTGCCAGTACCATCATATTTGCTAGCTATTGTTGTTGGTCACCTTGAGCGCAGAGATATCAGCCCACGGTATAGTGAAGATCATTGTTTGACGAAATTTACCTTTTATTACAGGACTTCCTCGTATTTGTATATAAGTGTGAATATATTTAGTCACATGTCATTGCGTGTATGCATACTAGACATTGATTATTGTTTTGCACAAGGAAGAATACCCAACTGTTGTATTCTATGTTCTCAATGTATACAAACATGGGATATATTTTGTGGTAGAAATGAGGTATAGATTAGAGTACGCATATTAAGGAAATCTATCTGAATCACGGTAACAGTTTGTGAGAAAGTAGGTTCTTAACGGAAAGCACTAAATAGTTCTTAGTATGATTGTTCTCGCCAATAAGGTGGTCTCATGGACACAGTATCCTATCCTATTCTCAATTCTTAGAAAATTTGTAGAATTGAAAGATATCTTGTCCAGGGTGCAGGCCGACTCCTTCAATTTTGATTTCGACAGATTTTGTAGCACTTTATTCAATTAATGCTTAGCAGTTAATGCTTCTTATCTCAAGTTCCTTATATTCTTATTGAGAATTCAGAGTCATGTTGTACCAGGCAGAGATTGTGTTCATTTGACGTTGCGTGCAGACTTCTTTTTGACATTAGATGTTGCTCATAACTTCTAAGCACCATCTCCTTAGTGGAACTACTTTTCTCCTCTTCAGGACGAAATTTTTTAAGTTGCTACATTACTGGTAGATTATGTTAGATCCTCCCAACGGTTTACCGCCTCATCGTGACTGGGAGGTGTTCCTGGGTGTTGGACTGCGATGTTCAGCGGGTGGATTCGTCCACCCAGCAGGGTTTCCCAAGAGTCCGGCGTTTCCATCAGGAAGCCTTGCTAGGAGTAAACCAATACCAGGGTCGACCACCGTCCTGCTATCAAATTAGTCGCATGGTGGCAAATCTCGCTTTGATTCACAAGGACTGCGAATGCCTGTGGTAGTGACGACCTTGGGTAGACGTTGCTTAGGTGACCTCGGGACTTCAGCGAAACAATGGCTAAGGCAGCAAAACCGAAAAATAGAGATTATACTGGAGCCCGCACAACCTGTGAAGACTCGGTATCCAAGGATCCAACTAAATTCTTCATAGCGACCAAGTCCTAGAAGTTACGAATACATCAGTTGCAGTTGTTGATGCATGTTTGAATGATTAATGGATAAATGAATGAGTGATAACGGACTTAAAAGGGTACTTCAAATGTGAGTTCGAATCTGGAGCAAACTCCATTTCTCAAACACCCAAACCGCTCCCACGCAGGCGACCCAGGCTGCATTCCAAGCGAGTGCGCCATAAAGCGAGTGGTTAACTTGGATCCAGTCGACATCGAAGCATCAAAGTCAACCCCTTAGCTTTACCATAGCATCAATACCACAAGAGCTACAACAAGAGAGATCAGAAGGCGCTATCCAAACAAGATCGGTACCAAGTAACCAACCCCAGTGGGATAGAAGTCGTGGTTGGCAGGATGCGGTGTCGAACCACAGTTTTGTGTGTGCTAAATCGCTTTATCACCACTGCATTAACCACGCCGTTGAAAGGTAGAATAGAAGGGTAATCGTTAAGCGAAGACGCCTTTAGGGAATTCTGTATCCGATGAACTGCTGATATGTTTATGATTAAAATTATCAATTAAAGAATGCTTAGTTCAAATCAGAAATATATCGATATCGATTTAAGGGTTCGTCGCCGAAAACACACCTCCCTCTGATTCACACCGTGGTGAAGACCTGGATACGCCCTTGCAAGGTTACGTCAGGACTCCAGGGAGAACAAAGTTGCACGACCAGCAATAGGCCAGCCTCAGTACCCCGCACACTGAGTGCTCCCGTCTATGACGTCAGGCGGTGAGACGACCGGTGAGAGGCCAGAAAATCTCGGGTTAGGCAGGACGTCATTCGAACCGGATCTGACACACGCACGCACGACACGCCATGGAGATTCCTACTATGCACGTATAATGCCAGAACACTCTCCACAAACGCCAATCTTCACGCTCTTCTTGTAGCCGCAGATCGCATTAAGTTTCGCGTGATCGCATTACAAGAAACAAAGATCAAGAAGACCGACATACGCCAACTAAACAATGGGACCCTTGTGATCCGTCGAGAAAAGGTCCTGTCACGAAATGTCGGCGGCGTAGGCTTCGTCGTCTACCCGTCCGTTGTCCATTTCGTCGACTCATACGAGATCCTTTCCCCTCGCATAGCCGTCCTCCGTCTTTAACTGTTGCATCATAAGAAGATCACCATCATCAACTGATATTCACCGACCGACGCAGCTGATGAGTACGAATTAAATGCGTTCTACTATCAGTTGGAGGAAGTCATCCGCAGTGACAAAGCATATCACAAATTTTTTGTCAGAGACTTCAACGCCAGAATAAGAAAGGCCAACGAGAGCGAATACAGGGTCGGAATTTTGGATTAGGAGGAAGAAACGAGAATGGAAACCGTCTGGCAGGACTCCTGTCAGCAGCACGTCTCTTCCATGGAAACTCGTTTTTCCAGAAGAAAGAAAGCCGCCGCTGGACATGGGAGTCTTCCAACGGCATGACATGCGGAGATCGACCACATTCTGACAAACAGAAGATGGTGCCTACTTGACACATCGGTAGTCCCGTCATTCCGTACTGGTTCCGATCACCGCCTTCCTCGCACGAAGATTCGATTCAGTTGCAAGGTGGAAAAAGAACTCTCTTCATCGATCACGAGGAAAAAAGTCTAGCTGTATACAATACGTCGAGGACATTCTGAACGAAGTCCTATCCAAACGTACTGACTAGCAGATTAAAGAAGACCCGACCGAAGACTACGAGCTGCTTGTCGAAGGACTGGAAAGTTGTGACGAATTCGCCTCAGTTCCTCAAGCAAGAAGATCGGATCGCATCTCCGTCACTACTAAGGAGTTGCTCGAAAAGAGGAGGAGACTGAAGCTTGATCCTACTGCAACACGTTTAACATGGCTAGTAGTAAATGCCAGCTTCAGAAGAGCTTTGCAGGAAGATCTACAACGGTACAAGGAGGAGAAACTATTGGAAGCAGCAGAGAAAAAGAAGCAGTCTGAAGAAATGCAGTCGCGACTTGTGTGATTGTAATGTTCCGCAGTCAGCCCCTGATGAACGAAGATGGAATCGTCGAAAGTTCCCGCCATGATATGGATTTAATAGCGGAAATGTTCTACACCAACCTTTTCCGTCCACAATCCCCGTCCCGGACCCTAATATCCCGCTGAAGAAAAACTACCTGGAATTCTTCCGTCGGAGGTTCGAGTTGCGATAGAAAGTATGAAAAGAGGCAGAGCTGCATGAGCAGACAATGTCACCGCCGATTTCCTTAGAGCTGGAGGCCACAATTTACGTGTTTCTCGCAAGTCATATGACAGCCTACCTTCAGAAGGAAAAAAATCCCAGACCAGTGGAGGACGTCGCGTACGGTCATCCTGCCCAAGAAAGGAGACCGAAGGGATCTTCGTAACTACCGCCCCCATATGCTTGTTGAGTGTACTCTACAAGCTTTTCATGAAGATTATCCTCTTGCGCATATCAAGGACATTGGATGAGGCGCAACCAGTCGAACAAGCAGGATTTCGGGAAGGATTTTGCTGTATGGACCACATCCAAACCGTGTCCAGGGTCATCGAAGTTTGTCGGGAATACCATCTGCCTCTAGTCCTAACCTTTGTCGACTATGAAAAAGCGTTTGACAGTGTCGAAACGAATGCAATCTATCAGCGCTCCTCGACCAAGGAGTTGACCCATCCTACATAAGAACTCTGTGCGACTGTTATCGGAACTGCACTACGAAAATACAGCTTTTTCGTGAACCTCTTACCATACCCATAGGGAAAAGGGGTTCGACAGGGCGACACAATATCGCCAAAGCTGTTCAGTGCCGCACTGCAGTGGATAATGAAGTCACTCGATTGGAATGAGAAAGGCACATGCAGCCGACGACATCGTCATCTTCTCAAGAAGTACTAGCGAAGCAGAGATGATGATCAACGAGCTCAGCGAAGCGGGGAAAAACATTGGACTTCGCATAAATCGAAAGAAGACCCAGTTCATGAAAAATCCATGGTGCGACGGCGGAAAAGTCGAATTGGATGGTTCTCTCATTGCAGAGACCACCTCGTGCGTATACTTTGGGCGATCAATGAACATGGAAAACAACATGAAGGAGGAACTGGATAGAAGGAGAGCAGCTTGGGCCGCATTCGGCCCTTCAAAGAAGCCACCGACCAACTGAAGGACCCGGAAATCCGCGCTCATCTCTTCGATTCTGCGGTCCTCCCAGCCCCTCTGTTGTGCTGCGGAGACATGGGTTGACACTTTAACTACTTCAAGAATGCTTCGCACTACTCACAGAGCGCTTGAGCGATGTCTTCTGAAATATAACCAGCACTCTCAATATTTAGCCGGAATGCGATGCTCTGACCTTCGAAATCTGTCACATCTTCGAGATCCAGGAGAATATACATCGATAGCGAAACATAGATGGGCCGGTCACATAATGAGAACGGACGACAGATGGACGAAAAGAACTATAGAGTGGACTCCAAGAGAATGGAAACGTCCCCTAGGGACGACCACCTACACGTTGGGTGGACGTGTTCGTAGGCAACGTTAATCAGCTGCACCCGCAATTGCAGTTGGTTTACAGATCACGATACGAGACTCGCAAGCGATACCATGCTCGAACAAGACCACCACCATGGACTACGATTGCGAGAGAAAGGAACGAATGGCATATGTGCTGGGGTCCGCACAGCTCGTGAAGACGGACCGTCCTAGTATTCAAGTAAATAATGCACTTTTATTTCCTATTTTGAGACGATATTGCAAATCCAGAGAGCTGCGTTGCGGAATAATAAGTTTCACAACGCTAAAGTGACTATAAGACATGCTTCGACTTGAAAGAGTCTTCTTCCTCAACCACGCCATTTCCGAAACTTACAATGAAGTCCATGTTTTATTTGACAGAGTAACACTAAACATGTCTAATGAACACACTCGTCAGTGCGCCTATTTTTGTATGGTGGTGACCTATGCTCCGGGCGCGTCAAGCTTTTCATCCCTTGAAATGAACTCTCTTGAAAACTCCTCAAGTCGCTCTTTCTCGTGCTCAGATCTGGAATTGAGCCATTCATCATGTTGATTTCGCGACCCAGATAGACGCAGCTGGAACATTCGGAGATATTCGTACTATTGAGCGTGAATGGAGCATAAAATAGTAATATCAATATTAAATTGGTTGCATTCTGAGCTTGGAATATGTTTTTTGGCGGCTGAATTTATGATGTTGCACTTGTTAGGTGCCAAAATTTCCTAGCAGGTTCGTTGAAGTAGATGTTTCCCTCGCATTTAAGTTGTAATTTAATTGTCGATATAATGGAACTGGCACGAGCTTGGTATAAAGACTTGAGCCTCACTGATCCTAGTAGATGCTCCACAACCGGATCTGATTCGAGTAGTGCTCCCTTCACTGGATTCGACTCGATGTTACAACGACCAGCTGTGGACCATCGACTGAGATCAACGCCGCTCTGAAGAAGGCAAAGATGATTAAAAGTTATACTAAGCTGGTGTCAGCTCAGTTATGTAGAAAATTATGGGTTATTCCTGCCGAAGTCCAATGAAAATCGGTTTTGAGATAGTGTGTGATTTTGTTTTTTCATTGCTTGTGAATCGTACGTTAAACTACGTCTTTATGAAGTCTACATACCTATTTCATGTTATCACTTAACAGTTTTGTTCGTATTTGTTCCCCTGCTGCAGTTGTGTAATGCTTCAATACCAGCCATTGCTGATGTAATAGTATCGAATCATCTGACCTATTGCAGGTGTGCCGTTTGGAGTGAGCCGTCGATCGTTGATTTGGCCAAGTGGGAATTTGAAGACACTGAAAAGATTTTGCAAGTTGCTGAAGAATTGGCAGGTCCTTATCGATGGGGAAGGTGCGTGGATTTATCAAATTGATATTAAATTTTGAGAATTGAAAAATTTTGAAAAATCTTCTGAAGTCATTGAAGATATAGTCGTTATTTGTCGATGGAGATGACATGTGAAATCATTAAATTGAAATTAAATTCGAGCTTTTAATGTGTTATAGGTATGATCTAGTAGTGTTACCACCAACGTTTCCATTCGGAGGCATGGAAAATCCTTGTCTGACTTTCGTCACTCCCACCTTGTTGGTAAGGCATTATAAGCTTGTTTTAGTTTCGGCTATCCTCACTAGTGTGCTAGCCGTTCTCTGAATACTCAGTTATCGTAGGCTGGCGACCGCTCGTTAGTAACTGTGGTAGCACACGAAATAGCACACAGTTGGACAGGGAATCTTGTCACAAATGCTAGCTGGGAGCATTTTTGGTAAGGAATTCTTTAACAAAAATTGGTTGCCTTTCATTAAACGACTGTGCTCTGGACAGTTGAATTAATGTGGCTTTAATGATGAGGCTACCATCTAAATGTTAAGCACAATAAAAAGTTTATACTAGCGAAGACTACTAATAAAAAAAAAAAGCTGATCAAAAGTACTCTGAACTGCTCATACGAAGGCGAGGACGCCAAGTTGGGAAGGCGGCGAACAACTGTGTATCATCGACTCGGATCATCGGCTTTGATGAAGACGAAGACGTCGAAACGTTAACCGAGTATAGCAGTTTGTCAACCTCGTGCTAGCTTATCATTGTTCGTCTTCACGATGTGGTGTCTTCATCTTTCCATCAAGTCGGATCTTCCTGAGTGGAGCATCTCTCGAATGAGACAATCTCATGCGGTGATCCTCTTTTCACACAGGACGTTGGATGTTGATCATAGTGGTTTTTCGGTAATAAAGGCTTTTTTTTTTTTTTTTGAGAAATCCATCCTGCAGAAGTTGTGGTCATTGTCTGCTGGCGTAGACCATAACACTATAGCATAACATGCAACAGCTGTGGATCATCGACTCAGATCATCGGACTTGATGAAAACGAAGGCGTCGAAACGTTAGCCGAATGAAGCTGTTTATTAAACTCGTGTTAGCTTATCAGTAAAAGAATATATGTTGTTATTACTAATACCGAGGTTAAGGGAACGTTGGTTTGGAAATGTTTGAACTAGTCTTATGTAATCTTATCAATAATGGATCAGATTCATTATAGAAATCGCTAAAAAAGTCATCAATAAAACTTTTTACTCAGTTGTGCAGTTTACTTAGTACTATATCTTTCTCATAGCAAATTCTATGGAAGGCACTTTCAATTTTCCTTTACAGGTTAAATGAGGGGTTTACTGTATTCTTGGAACGGAAAATACTCGGACGACTTCAAGGTGAACTTGAGAGGCAGTTTCAGAGCGAATGTGGTTTTGATGTAGGGTTATCGTCGTTGGGAATCTTAGCAACTTCTCACTATTCCCTGATTATTTTCAAG
Source organism: Angiostrongylus vasorum (assembly GCA_018806985.1). Taxonomy (NCBI): domain Eukaryota; kingdom Metazoa; phylum Nematoda; class Chromadorea; order Rhabditida; family Metastrongylidae; genus Angiostrongylus; species Angiostrongylus vasorum. The sequence goes on along the minus strand of JADANN010000033.1, from coordinate 2,092,434 downwards.
TTAGAGTTGCTTCTGTTTGTTCCAGGAATCTCTGGAGACAGCTGTGAAGACGTTCGGCGATTCACATGAGTTTACGAAGCTTATTCCAGACCTTCGTGGCGCTGACCCAGATGACGCTTTTAGTTCGGTACCGTACGAAAAGGTTGCTCTTAAGGATTCGCTTTTTTGTGATATTTACCTCATTGTTTACCATTATTTTCATCTAAGATCGTCAACGGGTTACTGTTAAATTAAGTGTTACTATGACTAGTATTCGACTCATGATGCACCAGTTCAAAGTAATACCTACCTGTTGGGTCAACCTTCTTGGAATAGTAATGTGCTAATGTTTTGTGTAGTAACATAGTACATGTATATTTGATGTTTTAATATTTTGACCTCCCAGCAGTTTACCCAATCATCGTGGCTGGAGGTGTTCCTGGGTGTCGAGCTGCGATGTACAGTTGGGGGATTCATCCTCTTGTAGGGTCTCCCAAGCTGAGAATGAGTCCGGCTTTTTTCTTCAAGAAGCCCAGCTAATAGTTAACCGATACCGGAAATCACCACCGTCTCGGTATGAAACTAGTTGCATGGTGGCAAATCTCCCCTGATCCACAAGGCGGCGACTGCCTGGTGGTGGTGACGACTTTAGGCAGACTGGCTAGGCTGACCTCGGGACTCCAGGGAACCGCAACGGCTAGACGATCAAAACTCCGAAAAGCGGAAATTATGCTAAGGCCCGCACAACTAGTGAAAACGGGCCATTCAGCTATCAAGTAGGTAATATTTCGAAGAGAGCGAAGGGTGGGGAGGGAAGTAAAATCTGCTGTAAGTTACTGAGCGTTGTAAGACAAAGGACTTCGTTTCTTGTGAAAGTCCGTGCTGTAGTCAAAGTTTGGAACTGGTCTAGCGAGCGGTTTAATTATTGCTTTCTGTTGTGACTTAATAACGACGTGAATTTCCAGTGGTTTCTTTTTGTCATGGTTTCTAATATGGTTTTGTATGAAAGACAAAGAATTTTTTTCAGGGCTCTGCGTTTCTGTTCACTATCGAGCAACTTCTTGGTGATGCTGCTCGTTTCGAGAATTTTTTACGAGCGTATATTGATAAGTGGGAAACAGTCTGAGTAAAAATAGTTTTTTTTCCCTTCAACTAACTATCTCATTGAATTTTCGGGACATTAGTTCATGTTTTTCATATTAAAATAAAAACGCCGAGATTTGAAAAATAGTAATGTTCCTCTCACAAACTAAATGTTATTCTCTTCAAAGGTCCTGAAGAATCCCCAACTTGAAGAGGTTGTGATGGAAGGAAAGCTAGATTGGGTTAGTTATATGCACCTTGCTTCAAGAAGTATTTGTGGAGGTATTAATTTCTTCTGTGTGGCGCGTATGGCGCAGTGCTCGGAGACGCCCTGCAATACACACATAGGATCGATTTTCGCGCCCGTGGCTCACCAAGCCTTCAATCTCTCCAGGGTCGGCAAATTGGTACCAGACTTGTCTGGAAGGATAGCAGCACTGGCTCGATACATCGATAGGCCATCGCGAGTCATTGTAAAGGCCTGATATGCATTCAATCACTTCCAAACGATGCTTAGTGAGGTCGAATGTGTGGTGCATCCTTCAGGGATTTACGAGCGCCGAGAGCTTTATCTTTTTTATTTTTATCCTTTATTAATTTCTTCTGTGACTGTGACTTATACTTCTGCTTGACTACTTCTTATACTTCTTACTTCTGTGACTGAATGTGACTTATAATTGCACACAATTGTGAAAGAAACGCATCCATGTAGCAATCCATGTTACCTCTGCGGACCTAAGATATTTGGTCAGTAACATTTTGAGTTTCCTATTCAGTACCGCTACTTTTTTTTTCCAGAGTAAATAAATGAATTTTGCCTCTCTATCTGTTAAAATAGTGTAGAAGACTACATTAAAGAAAAGTAGTCATTTAGGTAATATGACACATTGTAACTGAATGGGTTTGGTTTCGCTAACTAAGCTCAGAAGAGTTAAAGAAAAGGAATTGCTGTGCAAGAACGAAGAAAACGTTTTTCTGGTCAAGTCATTGTTGTCCCTTAACAAGATCTACTCTCAATTCGACTTACACCGCTTTTGATTCTCGTAAAGTGTTTAATATCCGCCATTTTAGTTTTTGGAAACTGAAAATTAAGGACAGAATGTTCGAGGATCAAAAGAAACAAATAACTGTGATAAATTACTGTGAGGTGTTGTAATATCTGCCGCGTTGTCATGGTAAGCTAAGTAGACGGAACATAGTGCTGTTCGGTCACCCTTGCTTAGGTCTCCATACAGTTTTACATTTAGTTAGCTGTGAGGTAAGAAAATGGATGTGACAGTGTGTTTCTATTAGAAAAATACATGTGTATAACATACATGTGTTTGATTCAATGTGAATTCAGGTATGCTTTTCAAAGTGTGACCACTAACACATGGAAAGACGAGCTCTATTCCTTCTTTTCCGAAAAGAAAGCGGTACTCGATAAGATCGACTGGAATACATGGTTTTTTGCACCAGGAATGCCACCAAAACCAAAGTGATGTTGTCAATTTGTCCTTATATTTGCATACTACTACAAATGTAGTCTTGAACTCTTCCTAACGGTTTCCCACCTCATCGCGATTGAGAGGTGTTCCAGGGTGTCGGGCTGCAATGAACAGCGAGGAGATTCAGCACTCTAGCAGAGTCTCCCAAGCTGCGATGGAATGCGGCGTTTCCATCAGGAAGCCCAACTAAGAGTAAGCCAATACCAGGATCCACCAATGTGCTGGTATCAAACCAGTCGCATAGTGGCAAATCTCCATCTGATCCACAAAGGCGGTGACTGCCTGTGGTGGTGACGAACTGGGGCAGCCTTTGGCCTGGCTAACCTCGGAAGTCCAGAGAATCACTATGGCTAAATCAGCAAAACTCCGAAACCATGAAAATTATGTTGGGGCCCGCAAAACCAGTAAGGACGGACTGTCCAAGTATCCAAGTAAGTATAGTCTCAAACCGCGAATGTCTGTGGGGCAGTTATTCTGTTCAGTGCTTTAATAAAATGCCTTAAATGAAGCATCGATACAGTAGGAATGTATTATTTTGTATGAAGCGCAGAACTAATAAAAAGTAGAATTAAACCGTAAGAGGAACTGTTACCCTTATAGAGAGATGTGCTAGCAAAGTACATTGTTATCAGTGATGCTATGATGTTGAGTTCAACTCTGTAGTTATGTTTGTAGGAATTTTTTTTTAGTTCTAGTGGACCATTAACGCTACGTTGCAGATATGATTCGCGATTGATGGAAGTTTGTTGTGCATTAGCTGCTGAATGGATATCAGCACCAGAGAACAATCTTCCAGTATCATCATCGCCGTTTGAGAACATGTCCCCAATGCAAAAAGTGACAACGTTAGCAAAGATTCGAACCTCTGGAAAATTCACGACTGAAAAGGTTTGGAAATTTATTTCTTTACTAGGACATAGTAGGTTTGTAATGACAAGGTTTTACCATTGATCGTTTCTGCGCGCCAATAATAGACTTGATTTTTTTCGATATCGGACTTGCGAATATGATCCTTAACCCATAGGCGTGTGTAGCGCAGTAGTCGGAGACGCCCTACAGTACATATGAGGTCGATTTCCGCGCCCTAGGCCCACCAAGCCCTCTGTCCTTCTCCCTCTGGGGGTCAGCAGATTCATTGGTTCGATATATCGGTAAGCCACCGCGAGTCATTGGACAGGCCAGATATGCGTTTACTTAGCTCCAACGGTGTAGTTATGAAGTCAAATGCATGGCACATCCATAAGAGATTGATCAACGTCGAGAGGTTTATGCTTTATTATCCTTTAACCAGTAACGTTCCGTAGGGACGCTGTAGTGTCCGTAGTCATGTGGACCAAACGACCGTGAGGAAACTATAGTCCACATTGGGTTTAGTGGGTTCCAGATTTTTTTTACTGCCCTATGCATACTCATTCGATAACTAGTTGAAAGCAGGTTAAAAAAGTGGGAGTGAGACCAGAAAAGCCATTCTCTACACTTAATACTTTACAAAAAAACACCCTGTCAAATGAGTTCATTTTGCGGTGTTATGCCCTAAAATACGACACTTCGAAAAATGCACTGTATAGAAGGAAATAAGCCTTCCAAGGGACGACGTACATGTTACTTAGTAAGGAATATGTAGTTGACGCCAGAAAAATTACAAGTAATTTCTAGGAAACGCTGGGCATCAAGAAAATAGTTGATCACCGATGTGATTTATCACGTTCCGTGTTCGGGAACAATTCTCAATCCTTAGTCCCATAATTTTTCACTGATGCTTTTGAAATTAGTGCTCAAAACCATTCACATTATCGTCTAAAACCTTCACTGGTTGCTTGGACTGAACGAGGTCTAATTAAACAGCACAGCATTGGTATAGGAAAAAACATTTTTCGAAAGTGTGTTCGAATCCCGAAACTGGAAATCCACGAATTCCCCTTAATTTAACCGCGCAATACCAAAAAAATCAGCGTGGTGGCAGGTATAGACAAACATCGCGAAAGGGTGCAGGAGTGTTTTGCTGTTTTTGCAGCCGACAAAAAAATCCTTCATATCCGATTGGACCAACCACGAAGTACGGTAGCGGGGCGCTTGAAAGCTAGAGTTTCGGAATGACTTCAGTATGTTTGAGAGACGAAATGCAGCATTCTTCGAACATGTCGTTTATTTTGCAACGTTTTTGGTGAGATTCGGTTAGGTTGTACATCATGATTGAGTGGTCGGTCATTTTTTTTCATTCCTGCTGTCATTTTTGGTTTTGTTTTGAATTTGAATTGTGCCCCGATCAACTAGTAGGAAGACCGGACGAGGAAGCGTTATCCAAAAGCTACTTCCCTCAGATCCACATGGGGGTGAAGATCTGAAAATGCCCTGGCACGGTTAAATCAGGACTCCAGGAACGACCAAATTGCCCAAATCGCAATAGGTCGAGCTTAATACCGTTCACACTGGATGCTTTTGTCCATGACGTCAGATGGTCGGACGACTAGTGAGAGGCCGCAAAATCTCGGGTAGCGCAGGACGCTGGTGGAATCGGATGTGACGAAAACACATGTGGCACGGCATTAAGATTATTTCCTAACAGTACGACAAATGAGGAGGTCGACCATATCTTTACTATTAGAAAATGATGCCTAGTAGACGCATCGGTAGTCCCATAATTCTGTACTGGGTCCGACCCTCTCCCGCCTCCCCGGTTCCTCCCTTTGCACGAAGAAAACATTGTAAATGAAATCCTTTCCAAAAGTGACTGGCAGATTAAAGAAGACCCGAATGAAGTCTACGAGCTACTTGTTGAAAGGACTTAAAAGTTGTGCCGAATTCGCCTGTTTTTCAAGCAAAAAAAAATCAAATCGTGTCTCTATTGTCGCTAAGTTGTTCGAGAAGACAATAAAACTGAAGAATGGTCCTACTGTGAAACCTTAAACACGGCTAGTAATAAATTTCAGTTGCAGAACAGCTTCGCAAAAAGATCTATATCGGTAGAGGAAGAAGAAACTATTAAAAGCAACACAAAAAAAGAGCCAGTCTTAGAAAACGGCGTCAGGACTTTTATGATTATAATGTTCCGCTGTTAGCTCTGATGAACGAAGCTGCGATCACCAAAACTTCTCGCATGACATGGAATTGATAATGGAAAAGTTCCACTAACTTCTGTTCTAAATGAACCATATCCATTCCCACATTCCCCATCCCAGGCGCTAAAATCTCCGCTGAAGAAAAAGCATCTGGAGTTCTTCCTTCTAAGGTTCGAGTTCCGATAGAAAGTGCGGAGAAAGCTATAGCTGTAGGACCCGATAATACCACCCCCCGACTTCCTTAGCTGAAGGCCACAATTTGCAGGTACTTCTTGCAAACCGTATGACATTCTGCCTTCAAAAGGGAAAAATCCCGGACCACTGGAAGACGTCGCGCACCGTCGTCCTCCCAAGAAACGTGACCGAAAGGGTCTTCATAACTACCGTCCAGTTTGCTTGTTGAATATACACTACATGCTGTTCATAAAGATTGCCATTTGCCCTTCGCATGTCGAAGACATTGAATGAGCCACAGCAAGTTTACCAAGCAGGTTTCCGACAAAGTTGCTGATGCATGGACCAAATCCAAATGGTGTTCAGGGTCACAGAAGTTTGTTGGGAATAGCACCTGCTCCTAGTCCTGATTTCTGTCGGCAATTAAAAAGCACTTGACAGCGTCGAAATGAATGCAGTCCTACCAGCGCTTGTCGACCAAGGTGTGGAGCCGTTCCATATACGAACATTAACTGACTAATATGGGAACGGCAACACTCGTGTGCAGCTTTTTCATCAACTCCTCACCGTACCCATAGGAGAAAGATTCGACAAGACGACACTATACTGCCGAAGCTGTTTGCTGCCGCATTGCGGAGGATACTCAACCACTTGATTGGGACGAGAAGGGTACACCTATCTATTGATAGAGAATTCCCTGTGAAATGTTCATCTCGTAGACGACATCGTTATCTACTCAAGAAGTACCAACAAAGTAGAGACGATTCCAAGTGAGCTCAACGAAGTGGGAAAAAGTTTGGATTGCGCATAAATAGGACGAAAACCCAGTCCATGACGAACCCTTGGCACGAAGACAAACAAATCGAACCGAATGATTTTCTGATTACAGAGTAATACCTGTACCTTGGGCGTCCAAGAGCAACGTGAAGGCGGAATTAGGCAGATCAAGGAGAGCAGCATGGGCCTTATTCGGGCTTTTACAGAAGCGACTGACCGACTAAAAAATGGTTTCAACAGTCCTCTGAGCGCTTTGTTATGCAGCGGAGACGTGTGGTGACAAGGCGAAAATAATTGTAAAGTGTACTTCGCGAGGATGCATCGGCTGGGACAACTACCTAAACGTTGTGCGGACTTGTTCCTGACTAAAGTCAATAGGCTGTGCTCGCAGCTGCCGATGTTTTACAGGTCATGGTATGGAATTCGCACCCATCACCATGCTCAAATCAAACAACCACTATGGACGGTGGTTGCGAAGCATAGAAACCAAGGAAAGTGTATTGTGGTCTGCACAACTCATGAGGACGGGTCGTTCATGTATCCAAGTAATCGAGTAGTTTTTGCTGAGGCTGCATTGAACTAACAGCTGTTTCACTCCCCAGACCACACTTCTCTTGAAGGTCAACCATAACCAGCTATTTGCTTCACAGTCTTTGATTACACCCTCTAGATCGAATCGACGTATATGATATAATCTGTACACACAGAGTTACATTCATGCACATCTGTACGAAACGTTTCATTTCCGTGGAAGGTGTAAATTTGAGGCGACAGAAAAACGAGTCTATCCATTGAATCCACCTAGGCCTCTGTGCATATACATGGCCGCTTCTGATTAGTGCTCAACTCTCCTCCATCACGTGTGGACTTGCCAAGTAGGCTCGTTATTAATTTGTTCGCGTTATCTTGCAGGTCATAAAAATTACTGCATTCATCTTCGTGATGGAGTCGAAACAGAAGTAGTAGCTACGTAATGGTCAACACTATTGCCGTACGTTCAACCTAGTTTCAGATGCCGGCATTGACATCATGTTTTAACCTCGAGCAGACGAAAAACTGCGAAGTGAGGTTCGGTTGGTTGATGTTGGGTCTGGAAACGAAATGGATGCCGATCATTCCAAAAGCACTTTCCTTCGTTCTTACAGTTGGACGGATGAAGTTTTGCAAGCCGATCTATAGGTATCGTATTAGATATATTGATAGAACGATGAGTCGGAGACATTTCATGTCGTATTAGTTTAGTTGAAATGATATTTTCCTGTATCTTTGTTTCTGTGGAATTCAGGAATGAATGTTCCATCCAAGTAAATATTGGTAGAAACAGTTATTACTTGCGTAGTTGCATGGCCGGTCTTCAGGAATAGTGGAGAACACTACATTTTCCAATTGTTCCTTTCTTTCGCAATCATAGTCTATGGTGTTGGTTTGATTCAACCAAGGTGGCATGTGCGAGTCTAATGCCGTGATCTGTTAAACGTCTGTAGGTGCCAGTACAGCTGATTGATTCTAGTTACAAATGGATTAGCTTACCATGTTAGGTGGTGGTCTCAGAAGACGCCTGCATATTCATGGTTTCCCCTTGACAGTTTTTTTTCTGCACTTATGTTGTGTTCTCATTACTGGATGACCGGCCCCTATTTTCATTATCGATATGTATTATCCTGGGTCGCGGTAAGACAACATAGGTTTCGAAGATCAGAGCTGAGCTTCCAGGCTAGATATTGTGGGTGCTGGTTGTATTTCAGAAGCCAGCCTTCAAGCGCTCTATAGGTGGAAATTAGAACTCTTGACGTGGTTGCAGTATCGGCCCACGTCTTTGCTGCTTAACGGAGCTCAGGGAGATTTGTTGAATCGAAAAGTTTAGCACGGCTTTTCGGGTCCTTTAGTTGGTCGCTAGCTTCTTTGAGAGGCTCGAATGCTGTCCATGCTGGTTTCCTTCTTCTATCCAATTCCTTCTTCATGTTGTTCTCCATGTTCAGTGAACGTCCAAGGTACATGTACGGGGTTATTTTTGTAATCAGGGAATCATTCAGTTCGATTTGTTCGTCTTCGCACGATGGGTTCAGCATGAACTGGGTCTTCATCCTATTTATGCGTAGTTCAAAGTTTTCTCCCGCTTCGTTGAGCTCACTTAGATTCGTCTCTACTTCGTTGGAATTTCGTGAAAAGGTAACAATGCCATCCTCGAAACGAAGATTTGACGGGAATTTTCCACAAATACGTATGCTATTCTCGTGCCAATCGAGTGACTTCATTATCCACTGTAGTGTGGCGGTCTACAGCATTGGCTATATGGTGTCGCCTTGTCCAACCACTCTTTCTGTTAGTGTCGCGAGAGGTCGATACAAAAGCGGTGTTTCCATGGTAGAGTTTCCAAACAGTTAGATAGAGTTCTTATGTAGGGCGGTTCCACTCCTCAACCGATTAGCTACCCTATCAGCACCACCATATCAGCGTTCTTTGAAGAGTTGCTTTTTTCGTAGCATGTTGATAACTACAGGCTCCGCACTATTTTTTACAAACTGCGCAGTCTGTAGTTAATAAAAGAATTAAATAAGTTCAAAATTGGAACCAAAATATTTACACTTATTGCTGGAAACTAAGGAGAGAGCAGTAAATTTTAATGTTAACAAGGTGAAAACAACTATTACTGAATTGAATGAATCGGTATGAGCATGTTTCAGGTCGCTTTTCAACTGGCCTGAAGCTCGCACGTTGGCTGTTCAACAGTTCGAGAACAGTCGCAAGAATATGCACCCGATCACGGCCAGCATCATTGCCAAAATGCTCAATTAAGGACGTGACATTCCCCGATTTCAAATTATTACTGTTTATTCCAGCTGTTGATTATTATCAATATTTCCATCATAATTTTTTCAGCACTTTTTTTTTGAAGTGTAGTCGCTTCTTTTCTTGGATGAAAGAGGCGAAGGCGCGGAAACAATAGCCGAATAAAAGTTTTATAACATCATCTCTTTGGCTAAAGATGTAAGAAAATCGATTGTAATAGATTCTGCTGACAGTACTGGAGCAACATTGGAACAAAACTTTCCCTTGTTGTATTCTGTAATATACAAGCGATAAACCGACGAGTGCCGGTGTTTACTGGAACGTGACCAAGCTGTAATGTTAGTCTGAATACACTACGTGCTCAACTTCTGTGTGCTTTAAGTGGCCACCAGACTTTGTAGAAAACTAAGAACAAGAAATGGCCATGGTAGGCAACCATAATGACTAGGTTTGCTCGAGATTTATTCGTATGTAGATGTGACGGTCAAGTTCCACAGTTTAAGGAATGTTTGAAAAACTGTGAATCTTGGACCAATCATTACGAAGTCATCTGATCGATTTCCGATCTACAGAACTAGGTAGACATTGGTGAGACGTAGATGATACGAGTGCGGAGTTACACTTTATACTCATAGATAGATGTTCGCTTTCCTAATGAGGTCGCCGTTTAAGCTTTCGACCCGTGATTTCTGTGCAGATCCTTACCTCTGTCCGCCTCTAAGCTATTTCTTTTGTAGTTTAGTGCCGTTTCTGTAAAATAAAGTCTTGCTAGATAGGGGGTTTTTTGATGACTAACACTAGAGGAAGTTCCAATAGAATATGAGGCGAGGGAACCAGATTGGTTTTACTACCTAAACGTTCACCTGGCTCAATACAGTACGTTAAGATGCATTTGGTGGATAAAACAAGTATATAGTAACAGTATAAATTACTTGGTCATCTCGTTTAGCCGTATAGTAGTTCGCTGCATGAACCTCATACGTGAGTAGCTGAACATTTAGATAAGTCAACATAGGAAAAAAATTGTGAACTGTCATAAATCTGCTGAAGCAATTCTCCAATCTTTCTTGACGTCGTCAATAATCATAGAGAAGAACGTCAAAATAACTTTGTTGGTACAATGATAGAGACATTTTACTAAGACACCATGCGGTTGAGTTTATGAAGTATCGACCTAGGATTCTAAGAAAACAGATGTAATGAGCAGGTTCCTCCCAACGGTTTACCTCATAGTGGCTGGGAGGTGGTCCTGGGTGTTGGGCTGCGATGTACAGCAGGGGATCCATCCCCCGGTAGGATCTCCCAAGATGAGGAGTCCGGCGTTTCTACCAGGAAGCCCAGCTTAGAGTAAACCAATACCATTAACATTCACCGTCCTGGTACCAGGTTAGTCGCATGGTGGCAAATCTCCCTCTGATCCACAAGTGCTGCGAGTGCCAGTAGTGGTTAAGACCTGGGGTAGACTTTAGGGAGGGTGACCTCGGAATTCCAGGGAACCACAATGGCTTAACCAGCAAATCGCCATCGCAAAAACCAGAAAATGGAGATTATGCTGGGACCTGCGCAACCAGTGAGGACGGGCCATCGAGTAAGGAATGAGCAAGTTCACAACAAGACAGTTTTTCTTATATTTACACGACCTGTCCTTCACACTTAGTCTGCGGATCTCAGCACTTCTCCCATTCGATTCGTTTGCTCGCATCCATCGTCCACGAAAGGCTTCCATCATTGGCGTTTAGGTTCGACTGCTTGAGAATTTTTTCTTCCGTTATGTTGATGAGTCCTCGGCGAGTTGATTCTCTCTGGAGTCTTGAGATATCCGAATGAGAGCGTTTCTCTTGGATTGCAGGCGGCCAGCTGTTCCTAGACAAGTTTGGTACCAATTTCCCGACCTCAGACGGATGGAAGGCTTAGTGAGAACGGCGCGAGGTCGAACCACTCCCATTACCATTGCACTACCCATCCCTGAGACAGTTGACCTTACGTATTGCCTGTAGCGTGCGCAAGTTACTGTAGGAACAACTGCTGAAAAAGATGAGGTCCGACGCTCAAGTTTGCGTGGCTGCACTATAAAATGACGTCTAATTCCAATTCGGTTACGGGCCTGTTGGTTTTTTCTACAACACATGACGACTTTCCAATAAATATAGAGATTGAGGTGTTGAGAACATGATAAAATTCTAGCAGAGACTGCTCTGCCGCTCTGATTGCATGTATTATGTGTAGGCCACTGTTAACAGGTTCTTACGTATTAGGAACTATGGTCCTTAATACTACCATAGTGACAGTGGCATCAGCATTTGGAATTGTTCCACAACTTACTTTGTGTATACTTCGGTAATTTTTACAACCGAATTATAGATCGATGACCTCCTACGGAACAATGTTTCTGCAAATTATTTGGTGTATAGACGAGCTTTTTATGGGCGTCGCATGACATTTGTGTTGGGAAGCCTATTAACTGAGTATGAAAGTGCAGTAAAAAAAGGCGCTGGTATAGACTTGGTTTTTTATGTGTTGGTTTTACCATGAAGGTCCTCTTAGTTCTCATCGTTACGCCAAATGTCGTACTTGTATAATTTACGCGTTTAGATATAAAAATGTCACAGTGAAGATGAGAAATTTATATACAGTAAATTACATGGTGAGCCGGTTCGGTGAACAAAAGGATCACACCTAAGTAAGGCGCTAACTATAATGTAAAGCGTTGTTCAATAGATCTATGAGATATGAAGAAAAAATGCAAATCCTACTTACGAGAATAAATAACCCAACAAATGATGTTTATTTCATCAAATAAAGAAGGAAGGTGATGTAGACGATGCCACTATAGTGAAGTTCCGTTGTATTTGATGACTCTGCGCAACGAGTCTTCTTGAGTCGCAACTATACGCCAAATCTCAAACCTGGGCAATCACAGGGAAGCTTGAAGTGTAAAAAGCATTACATAGCAAGGCGGATGAATGGACGAAAGCAACACACAGAATTACACCAGTCATAGCGCAGAGCGTTATGTAAAGATTTATGATGTATGGAATATAAATCCACGGATCTCCCTCATAGAAGGATCCTAAAATCGTTACACGCGACGCTAAGTGGCATGTCACCAGGTTGCGCATAGGGTTTTAATCATGTACCAAAAACCACCTCTGTTTAACTGAGACATAACTGGATCTATGCGAAGGACTCCTGTTCTACTCCGCCGATTTGATATGTACCTTATGTTTCTATGAGGATGTACTCATGCATGCGTGTGTGGGTGTGTTCTCGTCTATGTGGATTGTATTCATGAGTCTTTTTCTGCCAAAAGCTTGCAGTCAAGTGATGAAGAAGTATATAGGAGGTTGTCAGCGGACCCCCAACAAATAAGCTTCTCGTCTACTCTGGGAGAGGCTGACAGACCTCCCGTGAGTGTGTCGAGGCCCCAAATTGAGAACACATCGTTTGCATGAGTAATAAACGTAAGCAAGGTGGAATAAGTGGGTTCATTACGTTGGCTTCGAGAGAGCCCCCGATACGGCAGCGTTGGGTAAGATGAGTACTAACAGGCTGTTAAAATCTCTGGACCGTTCCAAGTTGCCTTAATCTCGAAGGACTGGAGTGCCGGTCTGTAGCTACAATGCAGGCACCCCTCTGAATCCTCGATAGAAGACTTGATTATGTAAGCAAGAATGATAAGGTACGACGTCATCAGCCTGGCCGAGATGAGATGACGCCACCCATTCAACGCCATCTACAACACCGGAGAAGAACTGTTCCTCGGAACATGCGACAGAAGAGAGTCGGCGGCGTCGGCGTTCACGCCAACACGAGTATGGCCGTGAACATCGGTTCATTCGAACAAGTAACAATCTGAATCGGACGTTTACAGTTGAAAAGATGTGGATCAATACCGATTTTGACAATCTTGTCGTCAACGCACTGACATCAAGCTATAAGGAAAAAAATCGAAGCGTTCTATACATTGCAACTCACGGATTACTGTCCGAGTTTATCATGAGGACCAAGACCGCTCACGATAACTCGCAATATCAGAAGCCACGCTCTCAACGCTGGACGTGAAAGTTCTCCCAATGGAGAGTACCACAATGAGATAGACCACATTACAGCAAATCGAAAGTTTTGCCTAACCGATGTTGCTGCTGTCCCTAACCGGACCACCGCCTCCGCGCAAGAATACATTTCTCGCGGAAAGAGGGAAAGCCGCTTTGCTCAAGGATCGAGGTCCCAAAACCACCATAAATTGAAGTTTACTCGCATCACTGGTCGACTTTTGGAAAGATTCTGCCATTGGGAACATAGATGAGTACTACAGGCTTCACATTTGTACTACGAAAGAGACAGAGTTTAAAAATTACAGAGGCGTCTGTCCTCAAGAACACTCGAGCTTGTGCGCCAGCGTGAATTTGCACGAGCTGCAGGCAACCGCCAACTAGTGCCGGAACTTGCAAAAACAATGCAGACAGACGATAAAAGATTTTGAATAGAGAACAGTAGCAGTTATGGTTGCAGCTGCAGAAGCTGCGAAAGGCATTCGCAACGCCCACCGGAACATGGCCATCGAAAAACCGTGATGATCGCACCCGTACGCCTTCATTTATCAAATCTCGGGACCCAATTTCTTTCAACGCAGTTTTCTTAACAAGCAGGCGCGATGTTCTTCTTGCACTATTTATTCACAGTAGCTGACATTTCGGTGGTTTCGTCTTCTTCACATTCAGCCAAACACTTAAATAATCTTCCTCAACCTTCCTCAACCGTTCTTTAGACAGCAAGAACCCAATGATGACGTGGACACTAAGTTTCGGAGATTTATGAAAGAAACTTTTAAAAATCCTTAATTAATATAGCGCGAAGAGATATCGCTCCAATCTCAGAGAGGTGCAAAAATGTGGTATGCGGGAACTACATAAGGTTGAAAAACAAGACTACCCGCAAGTGATAAGGACGGAGAGTTTGTAGTAATTCCTTATCTGTTAGTTGTTGATATAACGAAAAAGCATCTTGAAGATACTTCCCATTTTCACCTATCATCTGAGAAAGAATTTAAAACTCAATACGAAAATTAAACAACGAATGGGTTAAAACGGCAAAAAGCGACTGGGCTAAAACTATCAGTTACCTCTCAACTCAAAATTGATTTACCAATATTTCCCGTCTTATACTTACTTATCAAAACTCATAAGTTAGTATCCAGTGATAATCTTGTGTCTATCGATCCATCGTTATTCAAGGTCAAACCTATCATTAGCTGTGTAGACGGGTCGACGGATAGAATAGAATAACGCGGATTTTAACCCTAATACTTACCCAGTTGTTAAAACACATTCCAACCCATCTAATGAACACCCAAATGTTCCTGGATCGTGTAAGTAACGCGTACCATAACAGTGCGTACGTGATACCGTCCTTCGACGTTACCGCCCTTTGTACAAACTCGTCGAATATCTCCGCTATGCAATCCATCTTCGAACCCCTTATATATTACGAAGTAGCAATAAACCTGTGTAGCTTCTCGATTCAGCAGTTGATGACACTTTTAAAGGAGTGCTTAAATTGCTCGATTTTCAGATGGTCCGAGAAGCATTATGCATAAATGAGAGGGTTGGCAATGGGACAGCGCCTGGTACCAAGCCTTGTCACTTATGTCTAAGGTGGGTCCACTAGTAACTGATCTCCGGTCGCTGCTCTACTGTAGATGTTTATATGCTTGCTTTATGGTTTGCTCCACACAAGAGAGATGGTCAAACGTTTTAAGTTGTTGAATGAACAGTCAGAGTACACTAAGTTTACTCAAAAGAAACCGAAATGAAACTGGGTTCCATTTCTGAACGTTCAAATCAACCTATCCGAAAACGGCTACACCACGAAGTGATACCAAAAGTCAAGTAGTAAAAAACGTACTGGTTCATTACCTCTTCTCTCACCCGTCACTTTGAACAGTCACGAGCGTGTGCACGAGAAGATAACAGAAGGAAGAGTCCCTAAAATTAGCGTGGTAAATAGCAATTTTCAATGGCCACGAAGCTGTAGGTATTAGGGATATTTGTGGAAGAAAGCTGAGGCCCCCAAACGATAATTCCAGCAATAATAAGGTACCGCTTATCCTGCTTTCTTTTGCAATGAAACAACTGCAGCTATAAAACGTTGCTTAGGAATGGCCGGTCTACAGAATTCAATAACAGTGGTAGAAATACCACTGGAAACTCCAAGACACCGGCTGATTCGTAAGTGCTCATATGACATTTTTTTTATTTACTGCCTATTCTTATTAACGGCAGGGTATGTTGCGAAATATAACTTCTACAATGCTGGGATATTTGCAAAACTCCGGACTGCAAGTGTCTACGGTGGGGGAACGAACGCGCTATTTTCCTTTCCGGGGAGTAACGCGTTCACCACCACACCATGCGGGTCCTTCGTTTCGCCTGTCTCTCAGCTAGTTGGAGTTTTGCTTATATGACCGTCTGTGTTTAACGAAGAATTGCATAATATGTCCTAACGGTAGAAACAGTGACGTGAAGCCTGTGGGGACTAATAGATTGGCGAAACAAGCAGACCACTTTGCGTCCCTATAAAAGGACACCTAGTCGGCAAACTCTACCAAATACTACACTAGAGGCCCACAGGACACCCAGACATAATGGGGAAGGTTATGAAGTAGAAGTTACCATCTTCGCACAGGAATTCAAAACACCAGCGCGTAATACTCTCGATGCATTCTGGATAAATTCCATGAATCCGAAAAAGAACCGCAGGGGAGAAATGTCTCGTAATCACTCGTAATTTCAAACACTATTTAAGGCTTATATTTCAATATTAAAGGTACATTACGCTTCCTTGTGAACACTGTGCGGTTGGTCTCCAGGTGACATACTCAGAGGAAGACTTGTAGAAAGCGGTGAGTGTGCGAAGCTCTTTTGTTTTCAATACGATTGAAACCTCCGTTTGGTATGTTTTGTGTTTAGTTATGAAGGTGTTAAGCTGGGTAGATAGCAGTCTTTCGGGGCTATCAGTTATCGTTGTTCTTAATTCTTGTTGACTACGAAAAAGACTTCGACATCATTGACAGGAAACTCGTTCTGATGGCGTTACTCATCCTGATTGTGGAAACGTACTATTATATAAGACGCTTATTAAAGCTACACCAGGACGTAAAACTCTTACACCGTCCTTCTACCAACTCCACATCCTCCCAAGACGACACCTAAACTAATCAACGTAGTAATGCGGTGGCGAACCTGTCAAGCAATTAGGATCGAAATGTCGAACGGTCATAGGAGTTGGTGGAATTTTCTAGATGACGTCACATTTCTCGTACCACACACATGCTTAAAGAGTTCGACAAAACAAGGAAGAATGTCGGACGGGATGCGTCATAAGAATTGACTTAGTTAGTGACAAAGTCCTGATGTTACTGAGAACCACTCGTAATTGGCGATGCTCCAGTTAGTTGGTCATTGCGATTGTAGTTATCTACTTAGTTCTAAACCTAATGTAGTGGTTAAGATATGATTTAGACAACTGAGGAAGTTTTTAATGAACTTCAAGAAAGTACATGAAATCCGAGATTCTTGTTAAACGATGCACCAGGTTGGAGAGCACTTAGAAGATTCTAACGTCTCTGACTGTTCTATAATGATTTATTGTGTAAATGACGGAATTCTATTGTAAGGAGATGAGTATCTACATCATATACTTCCATTACTGCTCTTGTTATATGCCTTGAAATAGAGCCTTCGAACAGATTTCTTCTACTCACGCCCATTCTAACGTATCCACCCCCTAGGAAGCACACCAGTTAGATCACATTCATGAACAATCTACACAAAAAGACTTCGTTAAACAATGACGTTAACTGGAGATCAATGCTTAAGTTTTACTACTTGTTTTCCTAAAAAGTAAAAGTGACAACAGACTTTTCATATTGACACCGCATTAGTTCTAAAAGTTCTTGCGCACTTCTCATTATCCCTCTTATTGCTTCAGATTCTCTCTAAACACAAAAATTATGAAGCAGAAACTGTAAAACACTTTATATAACCACAGCGATGCTGAGATATTCGCAAAACTTTGAAACCCCGGCCAGATCGAACCACAATTTCCCTTTCCGGGTGATTGCTGATGGGAGAATTAGGTAGGGAACTAGCTAAGAGAAACACAGAGCAAACGCCTCAGTGGCGCAGTGTGTAATGCGCGAGCCCCGGAAAAGAGGAAATGTGATTCGATCTGGCCTGGAGTCCAACTTTTGCGAATATTTCAACATCGTTGTGGTTGTAATTCATATCACACCCTGCTGTGGAAAAATTACGGTAGGCAAAAAAGCAGCAGGTTAAAACTTTATATAGTCGGTTATCGCTTCATGTTTTTAAATAAGGCCATTAACAAGTATTAAAGAGTTGTTGAGATGCGCGCATAGCGCAGTCGTCGGAGGCGCCCTGTAGTATACACGGGATCGATCCCAGCGCCCACGGCTCACCAAGTCTGCCGTCCCTCCTGAGTAGCAAATTGACCAGACTTGTCTTGGAGGTTCGATACGTCGGCAGGCCACCGCGAGTCATTGTAAAGGCCAGATATGCATTCAGTCACCTCCAACGATGCTACGAATAGAGTCAAATGCATTGCGCATTCCTCAGGGATTTTATCAGCGCCGAAAGCTCAATTTTTTAAGAGTTGTCGAAACTATTCTCAAGATATAGTAATCAGCAAATCAATCCCCAATTCCCAACTCATCAGTTTTCGAAAGAGGTCCATGCAGTTTTTTGAAAGATCCTACAGATTACAGAGTACAGCAAAGTTTTATGCGTGGATGATATCCTTTCACTAGAGCATCCAACGTTGTATATACAAATATTTTCCATCGTATTAAGGATAAACCAGTTTGAAAACTCTACAACGTGATAAAGGACAGAGGATAAAGCTCTCGGCGTTGACCAATCCCTGAAGGATGCGCCATGCGTTCGACTCTATTCGTAGCATCGTTAAAGATGATTCAGTGCACATCTGACCTTTACAATGACTGGCGGTGGCCTACTGATGTATCGAGCCAGCACTGCTATCCTCCCAGACAAGCCTAGTTCCAATTCGCCGACCCCGGAGGGATGAGAGGCTTTGTGGGCTAGGGCGTGGAAATCGACCCCACATGTATCACAAGGCGCCTCTGACCACTGCGCCAGACGCGCCCTATTTCGCGCAATTCATTATTACCTACCGTTACCTGCTATTATTACTGTAAACAAAAGACAAGACTAAAGAAGTTTTACAACCACGGTATGTAAACAGATCTGATTGGAATGAGCATTTGGTCTTAATATTTGACGTCTACGGTGCGTACCATCTGCAGCATATTTTGCAAGTAACTACTTTGTTATTACCGTATTCTTGAAGCTTCGAACATTTTCAGAATTCTGTATGCATCCATCACCTTATTTGTAGTATTTCTTGGCTTCGTCTCTTCTGTCTTTGTTCTTTTTTGCCCATGTTGTTTATGATTGACACCATTTCTTTAGAAAATAGATGAACGAATGTTGCACGGCCTTTAGGATTTAGTTTGATCTGGACATATTCGAACGCGCCCGACCTGTCCAATGAACGGTGCTGGGAAAATAACACAGGTGGTTCTTCTTCATTATTTCGGATTTCCAATCAGTCAGCTGTTTTTTGGCGTTTGGCGCTGTAGTTTACTAGGATCTTTGAAACAAAGCTGAAGAAAACGGTCCTACGCGTTTGACTTCTCATCTTTTCATTTATAGCGTTTCATCAACGGAGCACTTCTTTTCTAGTTATCTGCCCTCGTTTGGTATTACCAGAAAGACCTGTATTGGAACAGTATCAGCGGATTATCTTGTTCTATTGATGATCGTAGGGGTGCGTGTAGCACAGTGGTTGGAGGCGCCCTGCAATACACATGGGATCGATCCCTGCGCCCCAGGCTCAACAAGCCCTCCACCCCTCCGGAGTCGGCAGATTGGTACCGACTTGTCTGGGAGGATAGCAGCACTGGCTCGATACATCGGTAGGCCATCGCGAGCCATTGTAAAAAGCCATATGTGCATTCAATCACCTCCAACGATGCTACGAATGGGGTCGAATGCATAGCGCATCCCTCAGTGATTGGTCAACGCCGAGAGCTTTATCCCTTCTTGTCCTTTATTCATGATGTTACAAGAACGCCATTGTAATTTCCTTTATGCCAGCGTCAATTCGTCTCTGTTCTGTTTAGGAATCTCCATCAGACAGTGATGATGACTTGTATACAAAGAGCATCGACATAAGGAAACTTAGAGCTACTTTCAACGATTGTAGTAGATTACCAGAAGTTGCTTCCACCGACAATATTGGGCGAACAGGCGGGTCAAACAAATGTTTTCTCATTTTTTATATTTCGATGAGACTGCCTTCCAAACCTAATGTTTATAGAATCTACAGCGAGCCCGGATATAGTGATAATTGAAGACGAGGATTTGGAGCCCAAAAACACACTTTTAACGGTATTAAATCACTTCCCATTTCTCTTATACTTTAGGGTGCTCATATTCCTGGAATTAGAGCTGGTACATAGACCTTCTTACCAGTATGGATTATCTATTTTGTAGTCTTCTAGAAATTCAAGGGAAGACGAGGGAGACGGTTGAAGCGTGTGGAACAGGAGATAATGTCAGGTGAAACGTATCTTGATTGTGAAATTCTTTTAACTTTCGTGTTACCTTTGAGTAGGAAAAAATTACCCTTGCATCTAGAAATAATAGTGTTGGACCCACCCACTGACATGGTTCTTCGTCGTAATAAGAAGAGCATAGCTCCTCCTAAGAAGAATAAGCCTGAGGCGGTCTTATTAGAAGAAGCTAATTTGTGAGTTGTTTCCTTTGCGGTCTACCACTACCTTAGACATGCTTCTTTTTCCTTGTGATCTCCAAACTGCTTTTATTCTCTAGGCAAAAATGTCCTGAAGATGTCTTGAATGAAGCAGGACCGTTAACAAGAGAACAGAATTCGCTTAACGGGGATTCACGTGAAGCAGATGCCATAAAGCGTGGTAAAGAAGTTGATCTTTTCGTAACAATTCGTCTGGATCTAAAAACTCTGAAGCCAGGGCGTTTTATGACGATACGTCAGGTACGTGAACTTGTCGTGTTAGTATCTTTGCAATTAGATTTCGTTCTCCTTTACTTTGGAAATATAACTCTTCCACTTACAGCACTGCTCTTTGTTCTAGAAGAGACAGATGTCTATATCTTTTGGGCAAATTGTTAAATACATGTACATATATGGGCACCTATTGGGCAGTGGTCGCAGGCGCCCTGCAATACACATATGGTCCATCACCACGCCCTCGACCCTCCAAGCCCTTCATTCCTCCGGATTCGGCAAATTGGTACCAGACTTGTCTGGTACTTTCAAGTGATGCTTGATGAGGTCGAATGCATGGCGCATCCCTCAGATATTGATCGATCAACGCCAAGAGCCTTATCCTTCTTTTTTATTTATACAAATATTCAGACATTCACTTCGATTTCATCTTTATCATGGATTTCCCATACCCATGACTTTTACCATACAGCAGATATGATATAAATCTTTTGTTCTTTTTTTTTACAGCAATCACGAGGTTGTTATTCAGCACACGTTTAATTCCTCGCAAATATAACACAACACAGCGGTAGCTGACGTTTCGGCAGTATCGCCTTCTTCAGAGCCTGGAGGGGTACACTAATGTGCAATTTACTAGGTCAAACGCTTCAACAACAAAAACAGAAAGGTGAAAATCTGAACAATAATTACACGATCACCGGCTTCTCGAAAACCCACCGTTTTTATCTGCCTTCCACTGAGGAGGAACAGCCGCCTAGAGTCGCATATGGTTGATTACTGCACCACCCCACATCAAAAATCAGTTCTGAGATACGAGGCTAAATCACGCGTTATCTCAGAATTCTTCCCTGCTATTCATCCTCGGATTTTTGGAATTTATCCAAAAAGCCTCGAGAAATTTGCGCGTTGGCGTTTTAGTCTCCCATGCGATGATAGCGACTTTTACATCAAAATCTTCTCCGCTATGTTTTTGTATCCTACGCGTGCCTAGTGGCGTGCCTTGTTTTGATTTTCGTTTGCCATCTAGGTGTTCTTTTATGCGGATACATAGAAGTCTGCCCGTTTCGTCGATATATTCGTCTCCGCAAATACTACAAGAAATCAGGTATATCGTGCCTGAATCTTGCAAATTTGGTGTTTCACATAGACGTTCATACAAGTTAGCCATCGGGAGAAATAGCCACCTCCAATGGCTACGAAACAGTAACCTCGCGGGATAAGTTTAGAAGGAGAGCGATGCCCCAAAACGAAAGCTTTGGCCGAAACAAAATCCCGTTTATTTTGCGCTTTATTAGCGAGGAAATAAGTGTAGCGATAAAGTGATGAGATCTAGAGGAATCGGTAGCGATAGCTGAAATACCACCAGATACTCCATGTCGTCAGTTAGTTCGTAACCGCATGTATGACCGTCTATTTGAAACACCAAATTGCGTAATTTCGAAATACCTGATTTCTTGTAGTACTTGCGGAGACGAATGTATCGGCGAAACGGACAGGCCTTTATGTAGCCGCATAAAAGAACACCTAGATGGCAAACGAAAATCAAAACAAGGCACGCCACTAGGCACGCATAGGATACAAGAACATAGCGGAGAAGGTTTTGATGTAAAAGTCGCTATCCTCGCACGGGAGACTAAAACACCAATGCGCAAATTTCTCGAGGAAATTTTTTTGGATAAATTCAAAAATCCGAGAATGAATAGCAGGGAAGAATGCCCTGAGATAACGCGTGATCTAGCCCGTTATCTCAGAACTGTTTTTTGATGTGGGGTGGTGCGGTAATCAACCATATGCGACTCTAAGCGGCTGTTCCTCCTTGGTGGAAAACGGATAAAAACGGTGGGTTTTTCAAGAAGCCGGCGATCATGTAATTATTGTTCAGATTTTCATCCTTCTTTTTGCGTTGTTGAAGCCTTTGACGTAGTGAATTACATATTAGTGTACCCTTCCAGGCTCTGATGAAGGCGATACTGCCGAAACGTCAGCTAGCGTTGTGTTGTATGTGTTATATTTGTAAGGAAGTAAAGGTGTGCTGAATAACAACCTTGCGATTGCTGTAAAAAAAAAACAACAGATTTATAATCCAATGTCGAGGTTAATGAAAAGTCTTTCCTGGGAACTGTTAAATATGATATAGTTTAGGACGAGCCTTTTGATTCACTACGTCCAATATTCGCGAAGGAGTTGAAGTGTAATCAGCTTGATGTCTTAATACATGTAAACGATGTTGATGCAGGACCTGGCGATACTCCAGATTCCATGGGCCTTGATATAAACAAGGTGTCGCAGTTTTTATAGTCCTTACGGAACCACACATAAAACTCCGTATCTCATTCTGTATGTACCCTAATTATTTCGTGTACGAGATATGGTCCTTTTTGAAGTTGTATTCTCTTACAGCTTGCTGTGGTAAAGGTGTTCTCCTTAAAGTCGAACGTTGGTCTAGAGGAGGACCTCAGTACGGACCCTAGTTTTATACCAGTGAAGTGTATTTTCGAGAAAGGAAGACCTCGCTGTGCATACATTAATTTGGTTAGCCCATTTTTGCTATAATCCTACCCCATTTCTTTTTTCTTTCTTTGAAACGTTATTAGTTTTCAGACGGAGTCCATTTACGACGCTAAAAATCGTATTAGGGCCCAATTGAAGCTGACTGGTACGATAAGTAAATTAATTTTTGATAACGAAGTTATAAGTGATGGAGAAACACCACAGTCTGTGGGCATCGAAGCGGACGATATCATAGAAGTCCACTTTTCGTTGTGATGTGCTGGGATATTTAAAGGGTACCAGTTGACCTGTAGAGATATTTCATGGTTGAGTCCACCTAGTTGTACGCAGGTTTCTTGTGTTTCGATCCCATGTTTTAGGGTGATAAATTCTTTCATTGAGTGAATTGATTTGGGGAGTAAGTGTTTTCTGTACATTCGGGGCATCTTTCATTGTGGAGTGAATCGGAGCTGTTTCGCTTAAGATTTCTGTTAAATATTGAATTTTGGTAAAAAAATGTTTTAAAAAAAAGCTGTGAATAGGGCGAGACCACCGGACCATAGCCAGCACTGTATTGAATAAATCTTGCTGTAAACAACATTGTTTTCGCTCATTAGGAAGACGGTGAATTTCAGTGTAGTTGTAGCTATATCATAGACGACGCTACTTGATGTTCTATTAGCGTATTATCTAAAACATCGATTAATTTCCTTCCTTAGTTATCTCCCTCATATAAAGGATCTCAAACCTATTAGTGTTTATGTCGCCAAGTCGTATAAAGGGGTTTAAGCGCGAATTAATGCGCTAGAAGTGAGGTTTTGAACAATTTCGTAATTGTAAGGATAGCGGAACGTGTTCCTTTCAGTTGTAAATGTTTTTCCGAAAGAGGCTTGAAATCGTGTAAGCTATCACCCACAGAGAAAACTCGTATCGATTTTTTCCTAATGCAAGGACGAAGTGCGTCCCAACGGTTTACCCCCCTCATCGTGGCTGGGGGTGGTCGTAGGTGTCGGGCTGCGATTTACAGCGAGGGAGTTCATTCCCCCAGCAGGGTCTCTCAAGTTGTGAAAGAGTCCGGCGTTACCATGGGGAATCCCAGATAAAAGTAAACCAATAGCAGGATTTACCACCGTCTTGGTATCAAACTAGTTGCATGGTGGCAAATCTTACTCTGATCCACAAGGGCGGCGACTGCCTGTGGTGGTGACGAACTAGGGCAGACTTTGGTTGGGCTGACGTCGGGACTCCTGGGAATTATAATGGCTGAACCAGCAAAAACTCCGAAACAATGGAAATTATACTGGGGCCCGCACAACCATTGAAAATGGGCCATTCGAGTATTCAAGTAACGATAAAGTGACAAGCTGAAGTAGGACGTGAAGTTGGTACTGCTCCAGATCATAATACAGGTAAAGCGAAACGATGTAGAATGGAAAGGAAGTACATAGAGCTACAGGAACAAAACCTGTTGGGAGAATAGTTACATGGTGCGATAATCAAGTAATAAAAATGTTGTTAAAGAAGTAACTTTATATCTGACTACTACTGAAAATCTATTTCATTCAATGAACCAGACATGGATCAGAATTAAACACGCAATTACGTGTGCAGGAGGTCTTGCGGCCAATGAGACTTAAATGAATCTGTATGAAAAAGCAAAGTCGGCGGTGAAAGGATTTGTAGCAACTCACTGCAGGAAATGTGAGCAGATACAGTCTATCGCATTACGAAGAGGTAGTAGGTTTTCATAGAGAGTATCACACAGTCTGTTGTTAAAATTTAAGTTGCAGTTACAAATAATATATCCACGGATCAAGACATATGGATGGTTTGACTCGTCACAGTGTATTGGGCCTTGATTCGGCGGATAGGAACTAAAGACGGGTCAAACATGAGTTCTAAAAGATGTAGATAGACCCAAGAGTTTTGCTTACTTTCTGTGATGCACCGGATTGATTTACTCCATCTGCTAAAGGTTGAAAAGGTAAAGCGGAAGTGTACCAATATTTTGGAACTTTTTAAAGACACACTGTCAACGGACAATCAGTCAATGAATAACCGACCTATGCAAAAGTGTACCGCCTAGTGAGGATACTTTATTCGAACGATGCTCCTCTCTGGAAGATTTGACGTGATGTGACAACGAAAATCCATATCACGAGAACGAACAGCTGTGGACAATCGATTTGGATCAATCCTGCTCTAAAGAAGACTAAGACTTAGAAACGTTAGCCGGGTAAAGTTTAAAAACAGCGTGTGTCAGCTTAATCATTTGACAAAATCTTGATTCTTCAACTCCATCCAACCACAAATTCACCCTTTATTCATAGTCGTCTACACTGCAAAAGAGTGGGTAGGTGTTCAGTAGCCAGTGACTACAACTTTGGCTGCTTTAGTGTGGTTCTATTTTTTAGAGAAAATGATGGATACCACTTTCGATATGTGTTTAGGCATCGGTTGTGCATCTTTTCGGAGTAAATGTAGTAATGATGTGAAGTATAACCACA
Source organism: Angiostrongylus vasorum (assembly GCA_018806985.1). Lineage (NCBI taxonomy): Eukaryota > Metazoa > Nematoda > Chromadorea > Rhabditida > Metastrongylidae > Angiostrongylus > Angiostrongylus vasorum. The sequence goes on along the minus strand of JADANN010000033.1, from coordinate 2,066,997 downwards.
GTGATGCTGACATATTTGCAAAATTCCAGGCTGCAAGTGACTGCGGTGGGGGAACGAACGTGCTATTATCCTTTCAGGGGGGAAACGCGTTCACCACCACGCCATGCGGGTCCTTCGTTTCGCTTTCCGCTCAGCCGTGTTTTAGTAATAGTAACGATGTTTCAAACCTCGTGTTAGCTTGTTAGTGAAGAAATACATGTAGTAATGACAGTTCGACGAAGCAAAGTTAACAGAACATGCTGTAATGGAGCTAGAACGTTGTAGTTCTTTAAAAAAGCTCAAAAATTGGTTTGGATAAATGCAGGTGTGCAAAAAGTGTCTTGAATAACCTTTCGAAACCACGCAATAGTCACGATGATACCGGTTAGCAGGGCTTTGCAGTACAATTTAATTTCTTGTTCTCTCTACTCGTATAGAGCTTTCTTCTAGTAAAAATCTCGTTTTAACGCATGTGCAGACATTTCATACCCACCAACTCTTGTGACTATGCTTGACCTAGAGGACCTAGTCCTGATCTCAGAAAAATTTTTTTCGGAAGCTTTTTTCCCTGTGCGAACAAATAAGCAGTGGTCGTAGAGAATCAGTAACAGGTTGGAGTAGAATTCGTAGATGATCTTGCCTCCTAACAACCCGATACAGTTACAGTTCGCTCTTGCTGGACGGAATACCATCATCCTGGTCATGAAATTGATAAAGTTTCATTGGCTGTCTTGGATGGAGTTCCCAATCTTCGCGGATTCAATAGTACTATTCCACTCTGTCTAAGATATCCTTTCCTCCCAGCGATTCACCGTGTCTGGGAGCTGTTCCTGGATGTCGGGCTAGGATGTACGGTGAAGGGTTCGTCCACCCAACTGGGCCTCTCAGGCTGAGAAGGAGTCCACCGCTCCCATCAGGAAGCCCAGCCAAGAGTAAACCAATACCAGGATCCACCACCGTCTTGGTTTCAAAGTCGCATGGTGGCAAATCTCCGTGGTCGACAAGGGTGGGAACTGCTTGTGCTGGTGAAAACTTGTGGCAGACTTTGGCCAGGCTCACCTCGGGATTCCAAGGAACCACAATAGCAGAACTCCAAAAAAAGTAGGAATTATGCTGGGGTCCACACAACCAGTGAGGACGAGTCATCCAAGTATCCAAGTAAGTAAGATATCGTTTTTATCGCTTTGTTTGGCTATAATCGTCGATTCCCTGTGGTATATAGGTCATTCTCTACTTCCTAAAGAATAATCCATATTTTTTTTATTATTAGCGTTTTCCATATTACTCGTATCTTGTTCCGCATACTATTGCCACTCTAATATATTATGGCATCACCTCCCTTGCATCCTTAAGTGCTTAGTAAAAGCTACATCATGTCATTGTTTCGCAGCTGACTGTTAGCACAAATTTTTCTTATAAAGAAAAAATGAGGATAAAGCTCTGAGGCGTTGCTCAATCCCTGAGGGGGGCGCCATGCATTCGACTTCATTATACATCGTTTGGAGGTAACTGAATGCATATCTGGCTTTTACAATGATTTGCAGTGGCCGGCCGCTGTATCGAGCCAGTGCTGATGTCCTCCCAGACAGGTCTGGTACCAATTTGGCGACCCAGGAGGGATGGAAGGCTTGGTGGGCCATGGACGCAGGGGTCGATTCCATGTGTGTGTTGCAGGGCGCCTCCGACCGCTGCACCACACTCGATAAATTCTTTTTAAGTCAATAAACCGTTTACTTCTTCCACATCGCTGGTGGGTGTTTTCGTTGTGTTGTTTTTGTGTTCTAGGTGTAGCGCATTTCCCAATATTAATCCATATTTGTATTCAAAGCCCATTGAGCGGTAACTTTAGACAACAACAGAACCTGTTGAACCACCTTTGGCTACCTCATCTCTAAAGGCAGTGAAAACGAAGCTACCAACTCCTTGTTTCTCTCGAGCACAGCCATCTGTATAGGTCTGACACACAATAGGAATGAATGGATATGCAGTCATCACAATGTTTAACTTTTTATTCACTGCCTATTATTTTTTCATGGCAGGGTATGATGTGAAATACAACCAGAGTGATTGTGCTAGTTGGCCAGGGGAATGTAGAGTAGTAGTTGGTTCGATTTGCCCTTTGTCCGCCAACTGTAGATGCATTGCTCGACTTTGTATAACTTCGCCACGCGGGAATTTTTTCGTAGCTGCCGTGAACAACCTCTAGTTTGAGTTAAAACATTTTATAGCAATAATAACAATACAGTAATAACAATATGACGATATCTTGTTAGGTGAACGGATACGTGTCAAGCACCTGAGCGAGGCACGAGAGCACTGGGATGCGCGGATGCTGAGGCACTGGGAATACAGACAGACACACACACACGGCACCGGAATAATGCTCCTTATATTCATTCTGTAATGAGTGGGATCTTTATAGAGGGAACTAGAGACAGTGCTCAGAGAGAGGTTCTAAGAGTTTCTCAGCTAAGACAGTCTTATAGAGCTACACCCACAGAAAGCGCGACACAAAGGCTTATACAAAAAAGTTCATGTGAAAGCCATGAAATAGCTTTTACAAAGGCTTTTACTGAAAGTGCATTTGGAAACGGTAGATGCTGGAAAGTACATGCAGCTGACACCCGCTCATTCAGTGCCCAAACTGTCGGACAAAGAACAGTGCATTATACAGAGAAGTTAAAGATTCCCTTCCCACCGAATTGCGAGGCAAGTGCATGAGATTATCACAAAGAAACAATCTATGAAATGTGCAAGGATAGATCTATGATGATTAAAAGTAAACAGTTAATATAGAAGATATAAGACAATATAGAAACAGGGATTATTCAGGGAATATATTTCTAATGATGCTGAGATATTTGCAAAACCCGGACCGCAGGTGTCTGCGGTGGGGAACGAACGCGCTATTGTCCTTTCCAGGGAGTAACGCGCTCGCCACCACACCATGCGGGTCCTTCGTTTCCCCCTGTCTCTCAGCTAATTCTATTGATCTCTACAATCAGCAATCACCTATCAGCGGGATTGATCTGGGGAGCCCACATCGGCAACGAACCCAGTTAATCTGAGTTACTTTAGGGAATAGTTACTATAGTGGTGCTAAAATACTTGCAAAGGTTGGACCCCAGACCAGATTCGAACCTGGGTTACCCTGAGTGCTCACGTGTTACCCGCTACACCACTGAGGCCCTTTCTTTGTCTTTCTGTCAGCCAGTTTTCTACTTTACGGTCCCATCAGCAACCACCCGTCAATGGGAATGATCTGGGGAGCACAAAGTGGAGGTAATAGGCGTCTCAGAAATGAGCACTCAAAAATGCTCAGCATCTCCTCAACTGAGAGAGAGAAAGAGAGAGAGAGAGAGAGAGAGACAGAGAAGGAGGGAAACACAATCCTTCTCATACACGAAGGCTTATATCGACTGCTGGAAGCAGTAGGGGCCATAGAAGCAACCGTCCAAAAGTTAAACGAAGTACTACAGGAGTACGACGTAAAGTTTTCTGAATTAGATGCAAAGATGGAAAACGAAAAAAGTGGACTACGAAACATATATTGTGCTATAACTCTCAAGAGTCGTATAAAGGCCTTTGAGGCTCACGCAAACATTTCACAGGAAATACGAAACATTCCAGTACCAATGAGAATTCGTAAAGGTTGGACGACGGCTTCGTCGTAACTCGCGCTTTTCAGAGGAACTGGAATATCATCATGAAAATGCACATTAGTTGCAACGAGATGTGCTAGCAATGCCGAGAAATGACACAAAAAGTGGCCTACGCTCGCTGTGTAGGTGCGGTACCCACGCTCTCAAGTAATCCTCGAATTATCATAGACGAGTTTCCTGAGCATTTAAATACTGAAATTCACGTTGTCGATATTCAGTCACCCTCTGATGCGGACTCTGCTAGGAGAAGAGTGTCACCAACCTCAATTCAAGTCCTGTCACATTTATATATGCTACTGATTTTCAACCCAACATTGATGCTAACCCTCCACCTGAAGAACCGAAATCGTTTCAGGATTTCGTCGTTATCAAGGTAGATAATGATCATGTTCCCAAAACGTGTCTCTGGTATAGTCGAGAACCAACTGTGCCACAGGTCACACGATCTCAGATTATTCCAAAGAATAATAATGAAAGCGGCGTCACTGAAATGGCTCGCTAGCTAGCTCGGAAGCCTGAAATGGCTACCAGCATAATATTCACAGTCTCAGAATCTTTTCCATCGTTCTGCCGCGGACATTCGTCCTATGCACTATACGGCCAGCTCCCGCAGTTATTCGCCATTCTCTCAAAACAGACCACCCAGACATCGTAAATATTTCCGCGGAGTGTTCTGCCTAGAAGTTTTAGACTACACGACGATGACAACAGCGATGAAAATGGCGACGCTCAACAAACCTCTGTGCTTGGCAAAACACCAACCGGTTTGAAACACTTTCTTGCACTATCTTTGCCGTATTCTCGTTCAGAAGAGCCAAGAGTCTTTCACCCCAAATATTGAGGAAAAGCTCAACTGTGGCCCATGGGAAGAAAGATCCAACAGTATTAAATACTTCTACGGTAGCAAATGATATTGATGAACTTAACGCTGAATCAACGAAGCTTTTATCCTTTGAGAGCACAGAACTGAATTGGTCCAGTAATAATGAAGAAGAGAGTTTTCACACGGAAGAACTTGATCTTTTGAACCTCGAAAACGATATGATTGCTGATGACTGCAGTCCCATTAGTCGCAGTCTGCTAAGTCTTGTCATGGAAGAGGATATACCTGATTTCATAGAAGCCATGGACGAAAACCTACCTACGAATTCGAAGACTAACGCAATCAAATTTCGGCTACGTCAACAATCTTGCATTCTCTTGAAACGAGAACAGAACGTAGAAAGGCTAGGCAGGTGTCATCGGTCTGTTTTGAGGAGACAGAACCGAAATTTTGCACATATTTGGATGAAATGTCTGCATAATGAATTGGTAGAAAGCGCTATTATGGATACGTCGAAGTATTATCGCAGCCGAGGTGGACGAGTACAAAAAGCATATAGCATGAACTCCTATCATATTCACAAGAAAATCCACGCGAAGCAATTATTAGTCTCTCCTCACACGGCAAAAATACGGGCCCGTAAGCCTGTTTGCACCACTAGAGCTTGGGGAAATCTCTCGGTCCCGTGGAGAAAATGGAGACAGTGAATCTGAAGTAAGCAAAGAACTACTAATCGCAACTACCAAGTAATTTTCTACTAAGATCCACTGGGGTAAACTAACCGCTGCCGATATGTCCACAAATTCGACCAATTATTACCTTCTAAAATCAAGCCATTGGAAAGTATCCCCCATAACCTACAGCTTACCAATCGGTGGTTCACCTACTCATTCTATTTATTGGGTCTTTATTTAGCACTGCGTTCTTTATTTTTGTTCTCATTGATTACGTTACTACCATTGTTCTGATCCTAGCATAAATCGGTCGGTCACAAGTTGCACTTCATGGAACGCACCTATTCCATAGGATTTTTTGCATCTCCTTATCTGGACCTAGCACACCATTTGCTTTCTACACACATACTTTCTCTTCTTTACTATTGTATTCTGTGTGTCTAACTTGCTCGACGAGTCCCTAGAGCGAGCAGAACCCACTGGGCAACTATTGCAAGCGATACAGATGATACCTTTTCTTCTTTACTATTGTATTCTGCGTGCCTACTTATGGTCTTCAGTCAAGTCAATTCATCCCGTAGGCACCGTCGCTATACTACCTTTGTCTATCGGTCACATCACTGCTTATATCTTTACATCATAGTCTCATGATCACCATTTCGCTATTACTGTTATATAAACGGGTTTAACTACTCAAGTTTGAGATCTAGTTGTCACGATGGCAATCGAAGAGACTCGCATAAGGGGAAATATCGCACAAATGAGCAACCTCACTGTCTTCCTTCTATCTCGCCTAGACATTCCACCTTTTTGCACAAGGCCAATTCATAAAGATCTTTTAAAAGCAGATTTGACATCATTTCTCGTACTTCTAGAATATCACGAGGTACAAGATCGTTTAATACTTCGTCAGCATCTATCAGCTAGAAAGTGAAGTTTCATGTTTTTCCATGTATTTGAGGATTAGTCATAAAACGGCGCACTAGGTGGTCCAACATGGTTTATTATGTACCGGATAAGGCGATAAGAGAAAAAGAACCAGAAGACAGACTAAAACAACAGCCATCATATAGAAACGTAGCAAAAAACGAATGCCACACAGTCAATGACGAATAGGCGCCTACAAGCCAAGAAGCGAAGTAAAAAAAAGGTATGTATCTAGTGAAAAAAACACCGTGCTACTTACTACAACGGTAAAGTGTTGGTGAACCCGGTCAAACTGGGACGTATAGAACGCGTTGGCTAACAGGTATATGTCTATGTTTGATTGTCCAGTGCTACTATGTACCCTATCGGAGTGCTACTACATTTCCCAATAGCCGTATGAACTGCCGGGTGAGGAATGCTTACAAAAGAAGTGGGAAAGATACGCTAAAATGCTATAATAGTAAAAGACATTAATCACCATGTGGGAGTGAATAGAGGGATTGGAATTTTCCCAAGAAATACACGGTAAGGGCACCCGTAACAGTCAACTACCAGAAGCAAAATATACAAAAAAGGGATACTACAGTACCACTTAACTACCCAATGTAAAAGAAGATGTCAGGAAAACCAAGAAGAAACGATACATATCAACTAGGTAGGGCTATAAACAAAAGTTTTCTTTTAAAAACAATACCGTTGAACTGATTGGGAGCCCGTAGTAAAAGAGTTGAGCCATGAAATGGTAAGTTTTAAGAATAATAATTGGAATTTGAAGGACAAAGGACGATCTATGACAGTAGTAGAAGAGAAGCGAGGTCGATTAAAAAAAAAAGTTGACAAAAGACAGAGCATTGTACACAAATTCTTTTGGCATCTTCGAGAGTAAAGAAACGGATTAAAGTAAGCAAGAGAAAATTTGGTTATCATTCTAGATCACAAAGGTCCATCGGCACAGTTGTTGACGCACTGACTGCCGTATCCTGATTTCGTTCGAACTCCGATATACGTGACTTAAGCACAGCCAACTTCGAATGCAAATCTGTATATCGCTGTCGAGTCTGAAAAATATATTGAGGACTTTTAACGCTGTTTATGCCGAATTTAGGACGTTTTGCTTTATCTCATTGAAGTTATGAATACTCAAGAGATTCAGTATAGAATCACCACCACTACGATATTCGAACTAAAAGAAGCTCGTAACGAACAAAATGAATTTATTCTAGAATAATGAATTTGCTTATCTGGACTGCACATCGGAAAAACAACATGAAAGATCAGAAAAAATACACAAAACTACACAACATTTAGGGCACAAAAGAACGAAAAGATTCAAATTTCATGTTGTTAATTCTTGACAAGCAAAAATTTGACCGACCCCTACTAGTCTACGTACCGCCCCACATCGCAGGGGGTAGCACCTAGACTGCGGGGTACAGCGCATGGGTTTTTGCTGGTTGAATTTTCAGCAATTGTGAACCTCTAAAGTTTCGCGATCAACAAACTTGAAGCACTCTTCAAGTGGTCGCCAGCATTTGCAAATCCGAGTAAGATTTTTCACGTTACAACTACTTTCATACCAGGACGGCGACGATTCCTGGTATTGGTTTACTCCTAGGTGGACTTGCGGATGGAAATGTTGAACTCCTTTAGAGTTTGGAGAGCGCCAAGTGGAATATCTAGTTCGCTGTCGGACCGAATCGAACCGTTTGGAGTGGAGCACCACTACAATGATGTGTAACAATCGGGGAGGACTTTTCATGCAAGGCGGTTGCTGACCTATTCCAGCCCAGTAAGATCCACTGATTTGATTTTATGGTGAGAATTCATGCTGCAGTGTTAACTTAGCTGGCACATAGCATAGCAGTATTTCTAATATCGACTTCCTTTGACGTTTGGAAAGACTGATCAATATTTTCCTTAATGACTAAGCTAATGGGAAAACTTCATTCATGCGGTGTTCCACTGCAGACGATTCGACTCGGTGCTGTAACTAAGACCCACATTACGACAACGACAAACTGAGCACAATCGACTCGAATCAATGCGACTTCTTACAAGTGCAAAAGTGCCGAGAGGTTAGCCGAATAAATGTTTTGTCACAACCTCGTGTTAGTGTTAACTTCATCATCCAAAAAACGCTGATTATTAAAGCCCAGATCAAAATAGAGTCGATTTGAAAAATAAAAACTAGTAAAGTTTAATAAGATCTAAGATATGTTGGTTTGAAGTTCAGAATAGTCATTATTATCGTATTACTTATATTATATATAATATAACCGAAGCGTAGTGTGTTAGAAAGTTGCCGGAAATAGCTTCTCCACAACGAAGACGTTTAGTAAAGTCCAATCTAGAATTCCGATTGCACTGATATCCAGATTCTACCGAAAGTGTAAAACTTCGTACAATATCTGCCATGATTGACCACATTGAATGGTTCTATTACTGCTAAACAAATCAGTGAAAGTGTCCTAAAGCATAACAAGATATTGCCTAGTTGCAGCAGGTGATAACTGTTCAGTTAACATGTGTTTAAATTGTTGAGCTTAGACGAAGTTGACAGAGTTGTTTATTCCAACAACTGTGGACCATCGACTCTGATCATCTGGGCTCTGATGAAGACGAATAGGTCGAAACGTTAACCGAATAAACAACTTTCTCAACCTCGTGTAAGCTCAACAATTTAAACGCATGTTGATTATTTCACTATCGAGGTTAAATGACGGCCATTTTCAAAACTATTGTTCAATTAAGCTATTCACTCAGTCAATGACTAACTGAGAACAGCATATTTGTTCGTGGAAAACCTTCAACAAACATTCGACAACGAAAGAAATACGATGAATTACTATCGAAGACCACATGTTGTGTATGCATAGAATGACAGATTCAACACTACATAAGTCACATCTCATCACATCCAGCTAATCGCAGAATTCTTATATGACGTTTAGTAAATCGCAGAATGCTGCTACATTCTTATAAGCTAGCGGTCTTCTTATGGGGATTAAGAAACCACCAAATATAGTAGGACAATTTGTTGGTCGATGTAGTTTCGGTCCAAATGTGTCCACAACTCCTCGTATCATTCGTTACACATTGAACGAAACACCTCCACTGATGACATTCAGAAAATATTACTTTTAAACCCCATACAAATATTAAAAAATAGGGAAGAGACGGACACTTCGTGAAAAATGCTCGAAAACAAATTGGGGATATCAAAAATCGTTAGTGAAACATAACATACCTTTATAAATTCGGGATCCTTTTCGAAATGAGCGAAACGTACTTGTATATTGTGCTCTACCTGAAATGACAAAAAATAACTTTGACAAAAGCTGGAATTGAAACTAATTGCTCTGTCATTGTATGGTATAAGATGGAGTATAACAAATGTTTAGGACTGCGGAAGAATTAAGGCTTAAAAGTTGGAATACACCATAAAATAAAGGATAAAGCTCTCGGCGTTGACCAATCCACGAAGGATACGCCATGCGTTCGACTTCATTAAGCATCGTTGGAGGTTTCTGAATGCATGTCTAACCTTTACAACACTCGCGGTGCCCTACCGATTTACAATCACTCGCGGCGCCCTACCGATCTATCGAGCCAGTGCTGCTATGCTCCCAGACAAGTCTGGTCCCAATTTGCAGACTTCGGAGAGATGAAGGGGGTTGGTGGGGATATGGTTCGGGGATCAATCCCATTCGTATTGCAGAGCGTCTCCGACCACTGCTCTATACGCGCTCCAAAATACATAATACTAAAAAACTACTTCGACAACGAGGGCAACGAGGTTTGGCCAACGATCGGTATAGATGTTCTTACTATTGTTGTTGCTTTTGTTCAATGGCCGACATTTCGGCGACTTCGACTATTTTCGACTACTTGTCAAAATTCCTTCCAACGGTTTACCGCCTCATCGTGGCTGGGAGGTGTTCCTGGGTGTCGGACCGCGATGTACAGCGGTAGAATTGGTCTCCCCGGCAGTGTCTTCCAAGCTGAGAAGGAGTCCGACGTTTCCATCAGGAAACGCCTAGCTAAGAGTAAACCAATACCAGGATCCACCACCGTCCTGGTATCAAAGTCGCATAGTGGCAAATCTCCCTCTGATCCACAAGGGCTGCGACCGCCTGTCGTGGCGACGACCTGGGGCAGACTTTGGCCAAGCTGTTCTCGGGATTCCGGGGAACCACAATGGCTTAAACAGCAAATCTCCGAAAAATAGTAATTATGCAGGGCCCCGCACAACTAGTGAGGACGGACCGTTCAAGTATCAAGTAAGTATCAAGTTGTCAGAATTATGACGTAGTTGCATAACACATCGTGTTGTAGAAATAAAGCACATCCCTACAAGGCATGCTATTCCCGTCATTTTCCTGTTTTTATTGATGAGAAATGAAAAATACCTATATCTAGTTTGCTGTTCCTTATGTAAATTAACTACTTCTACGGGTAGCTTCCCGAGCCTGCCTCTTATCTGCTGAAGACGACTCCGAACCATCGCACATGAACTTACCAATAACTTGATTGGAGGTTGCGGCCGAATCAATATGTAGTGCAAAATCCGCAAGTACACAATCGTTACATAAGTAGAGAAGAAAGTTGAATGAACAGAATATTCGATTAGATTCCAAGAGAATCAAAAGCAGAACGACACTGAGAGGAAAGCTCTAAAAGATGTATGACAAACCAGAAGACAACGAAACAGGTTGATGTTCTGGGACTCGAAATGCAAAGACATGTCGTTTGATTCGTCAAAATGGATGATCCATCCGCTGAATCCATCTACATTTTGAAACAAGTGCAGGGTGAACTTTGTTCCCGGTCAAGCCGTTATGCGCCATCTTAAAATGGACGCACTACATATGCTCGAGATCATCCTGTGAGGAACAGCTACGTATTATCGGCAACTGTCGCCAAATTTCCCTGCTTTGCTGGTGTCAATATGACTGCGAAACAAAAAAAAACCCGCTTTGGATCGTATCTGCATGATAATAACATATAGCTTTGTACCACTTTCATCAGCATAGAAAGTCTTTAAGCAAGTCAAAATTGAAATGATGGTGGAAGTTCTAAACAAAGATGCCTCTGGTCATCAAGCTCTTTCATGAAATATAACTTGATACATCAGAACGACAACCGATGGACAACAGTCGTTTGCGACGGATTCCTTGGAATGTTAAATGCACAGCAGGAAGACCACTAACTCGATGTTCAGAGTTCTTCACGAAAACCGTAGAAGAAGAAAACGATGCTCAACGAGATCCTAGAGCTAGCAGAACCCACTGGGTTAGTCTTGCACGCGAGAGGGAGAAATGGAAGATTTGCTGGTGCGCACTCGAATCACTCGACGATCAAAGGGACGACTGATGATATAAAATCGAAGACCAACCAGGGAAATGAATTCTGGTCGATTTCGAGGAAAAAAAAACTGTGCGGAAAAAGAGGTTTATGGTTGAACCGCCTTTTGAAGAAATTGGTGCTAATGAGAAACACATCTGCCAACGTTTGTCTCATTCAAGTTCAATGAACAAGTATTTTGGATGTTTCCATTTGGTCTATCTGTGTCGGGAAGTCAAGATGACTACAACTAAGAGAACGAAAGATTTTCAAAGACTGCGAAAACATCGAGGGATGGTGAGGGGTGACGAAGACAAAAGAATTCGATCCATACACATAGTTTCACTCCTAATTTTTCCCGGTCTGCGCTATCGAAAATGTTTCTGATAGTACTATGACAGAAGCACTTCGCATAACATGAGTGGGGCCAGGATTCTGACTGCGCCGAAAATCAGAAATGACAGTTATGTATTTTATTAATGATCTTTTAAACCATGTGGACTAAACATTTGAAGCATACTTCAATACAAATGGTTGGAAAGAACTGTCAGCGTTCGAGTCCGCTAAATTTCAACTGAACAAAAAAGACCACCAAGTCCATTATAAGACTTAACAGATATTCTAGAAAAAAAGTACAGCACTTTTCGAATCCTTAAGTGAGCAGAACTCACTGGATAACCCTACCACGCAATAAGAGCTAAAGACTTTGTTGGTGCCCACTCCAGCAACTCAAATATCGATGGGAGGACATGTGATAAAGATGATTGCGGCCTGTACAAAAAAGCAAAATAAGGCTCACCCTGGCAAAATCCTTGCGATTATCAACCGCATTCTTCAGCTGCACCTCGAGTTGACGAAATTCTTTAGCAACCTAAAATACATTTGCACGATAGATGGAAAAGGCTAGAAAATATAAATGAGAACGATCGTGCAAAATCACTTCATTCAAAGTTCTGTAGCATTCCAAATACTCAGGATAGTCCTGTTGGAACAATGAGAAGTATTTCTCCGCCTCATGAACAGTCTTTATCTAAAGAACAAATAGTCTTAGATAGTTGTTTGAACAACTAGTTATATAATTAATAAAAAAAAATGATAGAGCTCCCAGCATTGATCAAACCCTGAGGGATGCGCAATGCATTCTACTTCTTCATTAGGCAGCGTTTGAAGGTGAATGAATGCATATATGGCCTTTACAATGACTCGCGGTGGCCAACCGATGTATCGAGCCAGTGCTGCTAACCTCCCAGACAAGTCTGGTACCAATTTGCCGACCCCGGAGGGATGGAAGGCTTGGTGGGCCACGGGAGCAGGGATCGATTCCATGGGTGTGCTGCAGGGCGCCTCCCACCACTGCGCCACACGAGCCCCTAGTTTAGTTATATAATTATAAGAAATAACAAGACAGCGAACCTCGCCATAGCTTTTATCCCAGTCACACGATGGCTGGGTAGGTGATGACAAACTGCAAGGTGAACTAAGACGAGAAGAAGCAGTACTCCCATCTGAGCGAGCCACCATCTTCTGCAAAATTGCAGAGTTAATACCGGATGCTGTTTTCCCAAACTGTTAAAAGAGTTACTCTCAAGGAAAGCAGAATAATGAATTCTACACAGCATGTAAATATTGCAACCGCAACACAACCATATTCACGAAGAGGCTTACTTTTCGAAAATTCTAGCGTGGCGATTAACTGGGTGTATACGGCCACGGATACCTATTCAAGCAAAGATATCTTACTCTTCTCAAAGTTTCCGAGGTACACTATCTCTAATGTAGGCTTGGAAGTTTTACTATGTAAAAACACAACTTCACTGAGGGCGCCTGATGTAACACCTGCGGTAAAGAAACCACTGGTCTAGTTCAATTTAATTTAAAAAGCATCGGAAACAGAAGTTAGTGTGACAATAGAAACAAATGGAAATTCACTGTAACATGTGCACCTAAACCGGTAATAAAAAAGGATGAAGCTCTCGGCACTGATCAATCCGTGAGGGACGCGTCATACATTCGACTTCATTTAGCATCGTTCGGGGTGACTGAGTACATATTTGGGCTTTACAATGACTCGCGGTGGCCTATCGATATATCCAGTCAGTGCTGCTATCCTCCCAGACAAGTATTCTGGTACCAACTTACCGACTCCGGAGGGATGGAGGGTTTGGTGAGCCTTTGTCGCGAAGACCGATCCAGGTGTATTGCACGGCGCCTCCGACCACTGCTCTACACGAGCCCATCTTTAGACAACGTAACATACATTCATGTATTAAGGATTCTGTGTGTATATTTGGGACGTGGTTTCACATAGAAAACCAAAGATATTGTGCAGAACAACCACAATAATTACACCTAGTTTTTCGCCATGCGCAGCATGCGTCATACATGTTTCACATCGTCAGAAATCAATTGATGAAATTCGAAATATGAACTTCGGAAAATAGAAAACCTCAGTTGTAATAAGAAGACCTCGCAGCACGTTTAAGCTCGTAGTTTGCCACAGTTAAATAAATCTTAAAAATACAAACATGATTGTGTTGTGGGTGGCTGGTGGGATCCTCCGGTGGGCTTGCACTTTCCTGGCGCGGTCGCTTTGTCTCATTTGGCTGTTGCTGTGCTCCAGCAGGAACATGTGCCTTTCGTTTACTGGCAGATGATACTTCATGGTGAGGACTTCGATATGTACTGAAATACAGAAGAACTATAGCAAACACGTTAAAATATAAGTAGATAATTTGAACAAGTTTGATTAATTCCAAAAATACTTCAACGAACAAATAAGGAGTAAAACATATTTGAATCGATCTACAATATATATTATAAAGTGACCAACTTGGGAGTTTGCTCTCGACATCCGTTCGGGACTGCATTTACATTTTTCGAAGTTTTGTGCAAATGACCCGAAACTGCAGATGCAGGACGAGAGTTGGGAGGTGTTGGGATGGCTGCAGAAGTGAAAAATTAAGGATATCACAAATAAAAGTAGTGACCCATTACCGTTTACCTTCAGGGCTAACTGTGTTATCCGAAGCTGATGAGTAGGAATTGGATGAATGACTTGGTGCTTGCATCCGTTCCATCCCACTTTTTCTCATAGGCGCAAAGGTGGTGCTTTTCGTTTGAGTAGATGATAAACCTTGAGTCACACGGCGAACATAAGCTTTTTCCTCTTGGTTATACCATAACCACCGAGTGTCCACCTAAAACGAGCAGTATGTTAGTCGTTACATACGCAGACAATAGTTACGAAGATGTCACTAAATGAAAGCTTAACACTACATATTTGAAAATGCAGCTATTTCGCCCACATAACCATGTCACTGAATTGTGGTTCCTACTAAATAAACAGATTCCAAAACTAACACATTCTTGAAGAAACCATGATTGTTCTGTGTTAACAAGACATTTCTACCGGAAGTTTTTTTTAAAAGCTTTCTTGATAACTGACAAAAAACCACCACAATCCAAACCTCAGGATAAAGTGACGGCTTCAGAGTAATTTTTGAAGAGCCGCTTCCAGATGGTTCAGAAACTTCTCCCACAATGTCTTCCACACGACGTTCAATATCTGCTTCTTCGTTCAGTCCATCTTTACGTAACTGTCGCAGAACCAAATCAGCACCAGAAAACTTTCCTAACACAACAAGTTGAATAATTCGTTGACGTAGCTTCTTTTTACGTAACTCGCTATTAAGGTGTTGTGTTGGTGTCGTACGTGACATATTAGACGACCCTAAATGAAGAATTCAAAAATTAGAGCTGGTGACTGAAAGGTAAAATGCTTAGCACACTCTCGCCCTTTGCACAAAATTCAACAAGCAAACCGATCTTAATTAACGTATTCAACCTCGTGAAAACCAACGAAACCCATAAACTCCACCATTGGTCGAAATATGATAGTTTAAAACAAGCGGCCATGGCTTTCCTATCGCATGACTCCTATAGAGAGGATGGCAGAAAGTAAATGCTAAATATATCTCTACTAACATTCTTTTCGGTAGTTAATACTGCCGGAGAGTTTTTTGCATCCATTCGGTAGATGAAATCGACCACATGTGACGTCACGCTTCGGAAGACAAAGCCCATTTTGTACAACCACAAAGATGCTGAGATATGAGCAAAAGTCGCAACATCATCTGAGCATCGAAACTGTGATTACCTTTACCGAAGCCTCAAGTGTTATCCACCACACCAACTGCGGCTTTTGCTTTGCTCTTCTCTCAGCCATGTTTTTCCTCTATCGGTAATATTAGCAATCACCCGTCAACAGCAATGATCTGAGAAGTACAAATCGGCATTGAACCCAGTTAATTTAAAGCTGCTGTCGAAAAACGGCTTCGGTTGCTGGGGTGGATAGCACGTGAACCACCGGTAAGTGCAACCGTGGGTTCGAAGCCCCATGTACGGTACCACGTTTTGCTCATACTCGTAATCCTTGTTATATTTCACATCATACCTTACTTACTTACTCGGATACTTGGATGGCCCATCTTCACTGGTTGTATGGACTTCAGCATAATTTCCATTTTTTCCAGAGTTTTGCTGGTTTAGCCAATGTGGTTACCTGCAGTCCCGAAGTCAGCCTAGCCAAAGTCTGCCCCTGGTCGTCACCACCACAGGTAGTCGCCGCCCATATGGATCAGAGAGATTTGCCACCAAGCGACTAGTGTGGTAAAAGGAAGGTGGCAAATCCTGGTATTGGTTTATTCTTAGCAAGGCTTTCTGGTGGGAACTTCGGGCTCCTCAGCTCGGGAGACCTTGCTGGAGGGATGAATGCCATCTACGCTACCAAGTTTTGCTCATATCTCGTCAACCTTGTTGTATTTCACATCATACCATGCCATAAAAGAAGAACAGTCAGCAGAAAAAAGAACAAAAACACTGTGATTTTCAACTTGTACGTTTTACTATTTACAAAAAAACCGTTTTTGTTCGGATTTGTTCGTCCGGTGGCCAGATGGTTGTTAGTGCACACATAGTGCGAGCTCATCATTGTGCTTCCACACATGCGTCCACACAATGTATCGATTAGAACATTACATATTTTCAACTCCGATGTGGCAATGTGGCCGGTATGAATTGATTATAAATCGTAGTGCGTGCAGCAGAAAAATATGGGTTGTACTACGCGACAACTGTACAAAATTTGCCTTTCTCATGAACGCACAACATTGCAGACACGATGTAATCACTTTTTAATTAGTACCTGTTCTTTTTTGAAGGCAGGGTATGATGCAAAATACAACTACAATGATGCTGATATAATGCTATATTTTTATTTACTGCCTATTAAAATTTGTCATGTTAGGCTATTATGCGTGACTCAACCGCAATAACCGCAAACACCTGCGGTCCAGAGTTTTGCAAATATCTCAGCATTATTGCGGTTGAGTCACACACAGTAACCTGCCGTGAAAAATTGTAATAGGCAATAAATAAAACGATCATTGTCATTTAGACAACAGCCTCAGCCTAACTGGATTCGTTGCCGATTTATTTGGCCTCCCCAGATCAATCCCGCTGATGGCTGATTGCTGATGGCCTGACCGATAGAACTAGCTGAGAGACAGGCGATGCTGCGACATTTGCGAAACTCCGGAACGCAGCTGTCAGTGGCGGGGATCGAACCTGGTTACCACCCTTTATAGGTAACACCTGTGGTCCGGAGTTCTGCAAATATCTCAGCACCATTTGCACGCTTTGACAGCCAACTATCTTAAATTGCCAACGCTCGCTTCTCTCTGCTTATTCAAACATTACAATCTTCGAGTATTGAACATACCCGTAAGCAAGTGCTCATCATAACGAAAACACAGCAAACGTGCAATTTGGTTGCCTTAAACTAGTAAAAAGAACGATAACTTACCGTTATTTTGCTGAGAACTATTGTTATTGCTACCCGCAGAATTTGCAAACTGAAACAATCCAATAAAAGTAATTGCTATTTTGCTAACCATGAAAAGGAGAGAAACCGGATTAATGACTACCTTATTCGGGCTGATACGAGATGAAGAACTGTCAAGAGCCCGTGTCAACAAAGGAGAGGCATTTCGCGAAGACGAAGCTGATCCAACACCTGTCGCACCCGTTTTAAAGATATTAGCTTTCTGACGATGTTTAGTCACGTCCTTTATACCACGACTTTTTTCCTCCTCAATGAGCTTTTGAGCACGCTCCTTCGTATCCGCTAGAGATTTGTCTGTCGCTTGAATCTGAACGAAATAATTCCACGAGTTCAAAAGATAAGTCAATGTAGGGATAAAAGCTTAGTGAAACCGATATGGAGTCGTTTACCGATCATGCATGCATGGATGAACCAGAAAAGTCAAAAACACTGGGTTACAAAACTGCTCCCACTTTGGGTCAACCATTCCCTTTGAAACGACCTATCCTTTTATTACATCCGAATTCCCACTTGATCCGTTAAAAAAACGTAACATGGCAGAAACATAAACTTGTTGAATAAATGAATATATAAACATGTCATTCCTCCCAACGGTTTACCGCCTCATCGTGGCTGGGAGGTGTTCCTGGGTGTCGAACCGCGATGTACAGCGGTGGAATTCGTCCCCCCGGCAGGGTCTCCCAAAGCTAAGAAGGAGTCCGGCGCTTCTATCAAGAAGTCTAGCTTAGAGTAAACCAATACCAGGATCCACCACCGTCCTGGTATCAAAGTCGCATGGTGACAAATCTCCCTCTGATCCACAAGGGCTGCGAATGCCTGTCGTGGTGACGACCTGGGGCAGACTTTGGTCAGGCTGTCCTCAGGATTCCAAGGAACCACAACGGCTTAACCACCAAATCTCCGAAAAAATGGTGATTATGTTGGGGGACCCCACAACTAGTGAGGACGGGCCGTTCAAGTATTAAGTATAAATACGTCATTAACATGTAAAAAACTGCATTTTTGGGCTTTACACTACTCGCTCTTTCAAAATTATAGTAATAGATAAAATTTGTTATGGCTAAAAACTTATATTTGTATGCACCATTTCATGTCAACTTTCTTCACTGAAATAGGGATGGAAAAAGCAAACCAAAACAACCCTTTGTTAGGACTAAAACCTGGGGCGCAATGCGGTTTTCCAAAGCAAACTTCGGCCAAGGAAACCCAGTAAACTTAGGGTGCAACTACAGTTTAGAAACCTTAGCTATAAAGATGAGCAAGGCAGGTACGAACCACTGCTGCTATTGAACATTTGGAAAAAATTAACTGGAGAAAATCCAACATAATAGTTCGAGAGTCTGTGGTAGAATTATGCCCAAGCAACTAGGGAGTAAACACTCATGAGCCGTACTGGAAACTAAGCAACTTAGCATGTCTGTGGTGCATGTTGGACGAGAACAAGAAGATCGTAGCTACGAATTCTGTTGTGGGCTTTCAGTGCCGAATGAAAACAACCCATTCCTCGAAATATTATGACATGAAACTAGATACGAATTCTAGACGATAACTAATAGACTTCCGAAAAAAAGTTAAACAACGAAGTGTTGAAACAGTTCCTGATGCCGAATAAAACGTTAAGTATTTGCACTCATCCACTACTTCTTGATCACTGAAGAATCCATGTGGCCAGGAAGCATTAACACCAAATTGGAGAAAACCACTAAAAGTGCAAACCCTACGATCTAAATTAGTGAATCGTAAAAGAATTCTACATTACAACGTTCGATGTAACACCACACATCTGACCAAAAAAGTGGACACATAGTTGCCTTGTTAACATTCGAAAAAACATTATCACATCTAAAACAAAATGGCATAAAATGTGATAAAAGATAAAGCTCTCGGCGTTGATCAATCCCTTAGGCATGCGCCATGCATTCGACTTCAATAAGCATCGTTGGAGATGATTTAATCCATAACTAGACTTTACAATGATTCGCGATGGCCTACCGATGTATCGAACCAGTGCTGCTATCGTCCCAGACAAGTCTGGCACCAATTTGCAGACCCCGGAGGTATGGAAGGTTCGGTGGACCAAGGGCGCGAGAATCGATCCCATGTGCATTGCAGGGCGCTTCCGACCACTGTGCCACATGTGCCCATAAAATATGATACAACTCTATAGATTTAATCCCTGTGTTTCACTGAGTTTTCTCTAAACATTTCAACCTAATGAAAAATATGAAAAGTAATTGGTGCGTACAGAATCATAAGGCCTTTCGTTTAGCACACTTCTGCTCATTGAAATGATAAGATATGAACGCATTATAAAAAGTTTGGTCCAAAACATCGTACGTGACTACTCACCAGACAAACTTTATCTACCTGTTTTAAATTTTATTTTCTGACGATCTTTTTCTCATGACAGGGTACGATGCTAAAGCAACCATAGAGATGCTAAAATATGAGCAAACCCCGGAATCCTCGGTTGGGCTTCGAGCCCACGATTACGCTTACAGGGGCTCACGTGATTTCCAACATTTCTGTCTCCTTCTGAACCATATTTCTATTCTTCGATAAAAAATAGCAAGAATAAAACTCCCGGCGTTGATCAATGCCTGAGGCGCGCGCCAAGCAGCCGAGTTCATCAACCATGATTGGATGCATATTTGGTCTATATTAGGACTCTTGGAAGAGTACCGATGTAGCGAGTCAGTGCTGTTATCTTCGTAACAGGTATGGTACCAAATGGCTGACTCCGGAATGATGGAATGCTTGGTGACCCTGGGGCACCGGATCGCACTCATTTGCGTTAAAGGGCGCTCTCCAACAATTGCGCTACAAGCGCCATCATTTCCCCAATAGAAATCGGAATGAAATGTCAAACTAGTCAACACAATGCTAACTAGCATTATGTGAGCTATCCTTTAAAAACATTTGTGAGCAAATCAGAGATTTTCGTAAGGACTAATTTTCACTACGACCAATAATAGCGCTAAGAAACGTATTAGACGCAAATCAGTAGAAGAATTATGATATGAAGACCAAAGATGTCGTAACACCATCCCAGTTTCCTTTTTTCTTTTTTTTTCAACTTCCTTAGTGCTCATAATCTTCCCTGTCCACAACCACATGATAGTACAGTCATCTTCTTAACATCATCCTTCTTACAATAACTTGATTAATAACTTGTTTGACTGTTTACTCCATTGGTACACGGCAAAGGAAATGTTCTCGCCAATACAATCCTGGTAACCACAATGATCCGCTACATAAACGCTGCCTTGAACGTTTTCTTAGTGCAAAGTCAAACATTTGTGACTTTAGTGGACCTTTAAATATAGGTGAAGAATATAAAGGATAAAGGACAAAGCTCTCTGCGTTAATCAATCCTTGGGGGGATGCGCCATGTATGCGACTTCTTTAAGCAACGCTGGAGGTAGATGAATGCATATCTGGCCTTTACAATGACTCGCGGTGGCCCTACCGATGTACTGAGCCAGTGCTGCTATCCTCCCAGACAAGTCTGGTACAATTTGCCGACCCCGGCAGGATGGAAGGCTTGGTGGGCCAGGAGCGCGGCTATCGGTCCCATCTATGTTACAGGACGCCTCTTCGAGCACTGCGCCAAACGCACCCAATCACTATATTACTATTAAATACGTATGCCCATACACGTTTTTGTAGCACATGCCAGCAAGCAGAAATCAGTAATGGCTAGAACGATAGCACATATAAATTACACTGAATTATCATGTAGTAATCACAAATCACAATTTTAACCTTTTTGTTTACTGCCTACTATTTTTGATGGCAGGGTATATTGCGAAATATAACTTCAACGAAGCTGAGATATTTGCAGAACTCTGGACCGCAGGTGCCTATGGTGAGGAACGAACGCGCTATTGTCCTTTCCGGGGAGTAACGCGTTCACCACCACACCATGCGGGTCCTTCGTTTCGCCTGTCTCTCAGCTAGTTCTATCATGTAGTAAATGAAACAGTAAAGAAAAGAACTACCTGATATTTGCTACGGAAAGCAGCAATAGTCCGATGGGTCCCGTTTCGTGGATCGTGCACTACGGCATCGGTAGGAGGACCAGGTAAAGCTTGCTGCTGATAGCGGAACACTTGGCCGCCATTAGGATGATCGCCGAGTTCCCATTTACCACCCTGAAGAACGAAAACCCACAAGATGACCTTCTCTAAGCCATCGGAATCATATCGTCCCAACTTCGAAAGTGCAGGAAGCCTTGGAATCTAAATAACTAGGTGTTTAGAATAACATGAAAGCCCAACCTGTTCATCAACGTGGATTCGAATAGGCAGTCCTTTTCGTTGTGCTGTAAGAAGCGCAGAGCATATCTCATCAGTGAGTTTAACCATCACCACACTTTCATAGTCACCACAATCCGGTTCCAGCCTAGAAAATGTAGTGGGACTGCCCAGGAACGATGAAGGTAGGACGATCTTACACAGGTACTGATATGTAGGATGGGACATGACCATTCACCTAGAGATTCCCTAATAGACTAGAATGAGACATGTCCTGTCAGTTTTTTTCTTTTGTTTTTTTTTGTTTTAAAAAAATCTTTCTGACCAAACTACATGACTGTACGTAATGTGTTAATGATATCAAACCTGTGTACACTGAGCGAAGGATGTTCGGGTGATCCATCAAAGCGTGGTGAAGCCATCCTTTCCAAAAGCGCCGTTCTCAAGTTAGTCTCGTCAACGCTTTGTTTTCGAGTAGTCGAGTAAATGTGCTAGAGTAATATAGGAGTGCACACGTGGATTAAACTCGTCCTACGTATTCTGACACCCTGAAGTGCCCTGGATAAAGAAAAAAGTCTGGACTGTTCACAGAATAGGGTAGTCGTTAGAACACACGAAAACAAAGCGGATACGGACTGCACAACTGTAATAGGGAAGCCAATCAATACAAAGTAGAAAATGTCATTGAGTGATGACAACTACGTATTGTAATGAATCAAACTATCTGGAAAAATAGCCCAGAACACTTTGTGTAGCCTAGCGAGGTAGCCTAAAAGGGTAACAACGGCACGACGAAATCGATAATTATGGAACGATTGTAATGAATGGATAGAAAGCTGTCATAGTACTTCCAGCTTAGGACTCCAACATAAAAAGTCTGTTCATCTGGAAAAGTAAAAGACTAGGACAAACTTGAACTGAACCTGCGCCATGGCCGCAAGACCGCTTCGCCGGTTGCTGATAATCGGGCAATGACGCCACGATCGATCGACATCGCAGTTACCGTAATAAGACACTGACTACTTCCGTTTTCGCAGTTAAGCTATATGAAAAATGAAACATTTCATCTTAGCTTAACTTGATCTACTCACTAATATTAGCTTTTTGATTTACTCATTAACAAAAGTCGAACCACGACTGTTTTACCTTCGACATATCAAGGGGGTTTTTTTCTTGGTGACAATTGTGAAGCTGTAAGGAATCGAACTATCTGGGCGATTCACTAAGGTCTAAGAGTAAATTGCTGAATCTCTGAACAGTCAAAGACCTAAGGCTTGAAAATCCGCCTTGACAAGGGAAGCGGACAATCTTTAGTGGGTTAAGGAATGTACAACTAGTCTGAGTTAGGACTAGGGTCAGGTGCTATTCCAACTCGTAAAGACGAACCGTCTAAGTATCCACTAAGTAAGCGCACGACTACTACACAGCCAGTAAAAATCATTGAAAAGCGTTTCAGCGAATCACAGTAATAACGTAACTGAAGTACTTTTGCGATAAGAAAAGTACAAGGTGTCCTGAACTGATTGACAGGACACACCCAGAGATACTGCAGAGTTCAGCAATTCTCCAGAAAATTCCGTTCCACTTGTTCCAACAATTGGTCCGTGGTCCGAGAATCTTACGGTGATGGCCACCAAAAAACAGCAATGAGGTCTTGGTAACCACTTTCACCCAGAACTTACAACTATACTCTACTTCCTAGCAATAATTTAACAAATAGTTCGCTTTTTCACCACACAGCAGGTTATAATTTCCTTGATGATTGTGCTGAAAAGCGCCAGAATTCTAGCTCATCAACAGAATAGTCACAACTCCCTGTGTAAAATTCTTATAATCACGAAAAAAAAACACAAAAAACAAAAATTAAGGACCGAAAACACATTTCAGGGACGTTTAACGCAGTGGTAGAGGTGCGATATGCCATTAGTTCGACCCAACGCCCCGGCTCGATGAAACCCTTCATCCATGCGGCGTTGGCAAATTAGTACCACACTTCTCTGGGATGATTCATTGATAAGCCAACACGAGGTCATTAAAAAAAAACCATTGTTCGGCTAACGTTCCGACGTCTTCGTCTTCACCAGGGCCGACGTTCTGAGTCGTTGTCCACCGGTCGTACTCTCGATGTGGGGTCTTCGGCCGTCGTATCGAGTCGAATGTTCTTCAGTGGAGCACTGCTCGAATAAATCAATCCCGATCTCACCCGGCAATGCTCTTTTACAGAAGACAATTGCTGTTGACAATGATTGCCCGCTGATCTGTCTTTCTATCTTTATCTTTGTCTTTCTCCGAACAATCCATCCTGTAGAAGTCCGTATCATTACCAGCTAGCACACAGCGTAACAATACCTCAAAAATCGATCTCCCTTTAACCTCGGTATGACTAATCGATGTGCATTCTTTCACTAAAAAGATAACACGAGGATGATAAAAAAACAGTATTCGGCCAACGTTCCGACGTCTTCGTCTTCATTAGAGCCGATGATCCGAGTCGGATGACTAGGTTGTTACATCGTTAAGCCAGTGTAAATCATTGTATTGGCGAAATATGCATTCAATCACCTTGATGGTTCTCCAACGAAGTCGAAAGCGTGGGCGCAACGCTTTGGGATTAACTAGACGCCAAACGGACCAATTACATCACCCTATACGAAAAAAAAGTACTAACTAGTTAATAGTTACTTATAGTATGATATTCAAATATTCGTTAGAGTTCGAAATCATGAATTATTATAAAAATATTTTCCGAGTGTTGCGCAGTGGTCGGAGACGCCCTACGATACATTTCGGATCGATCCCCGCGTCTCTAGCCCACAAAGCCTTTTATCTCTCTGGGGTTGGCCAATTGGTACCAAGCTTGTCTGGGAGGATAACAACGCTAGCTCGATATATCGGTAGGCCGCCACGAGTCACTGTGTAGGCTTGATGTGC